>CM071852.1:11198892-12399309 GCA_036507275.1 Sicyos edulis | reverse complement strand
GTTTTTAATGCTATGAGGTTACATTCTTTTAAAAAATAAATGAATTGAGGTTACGTTATTAAATAAATGAGAAGGTGCATTTTAAAATTGATGTTTTGTGAGTTCATTTTTAATATTAAAAAAAATTAATAAATGATATATATATATATATATATATATATATATATATATTGAAAATATAAATGATATATTTGTAGTTAGAGAGAATCATTTGAAATTAAAGATTTTTTTTTTATAAAATCAGTTAAGAATATTAAATGTTTAATAAATGTCCATAAATTGAGCGTTATATTGTACATACGGGTGAGTTTTATTTGTAATTGTTGATATGGCTTAGGGGTAAAATTGTCTAAAAAAGATTGACCCTTTAAGCCACATTTTAAGATTGTTAGATTAGATAAATAAATTTAATTTAATTTTGTAAAGACGTTATAAGTAAATTTTTTTAAAAAATAATGACTAAACCTAATAGAAAAAGAAAAAGATTCACTAAAAGATAAATATAATTATTTTACTGTTATTTTCTATTGATAAAAACATTGAAGTATTATAGTTCATCATTATATATATTTTTCGGTTCAACCAAATGCACAGGTGATTTAAACTTCTAACATCCTACTTAAAGCAATATAATTTTAGAGGGCAATTTGGGTGCAGCCATGTGTCACGGTCCTACTTTTCGATTTGTGCGGCACCATGATAATCTCGCTTATCATGGCTAGTCTTGTGGGGAACTCTCGCCCCAAACTCATTTTGCTCATACTTTGTGGCTCGTCGGATTGACAATTGAGGTTCTCCGGACCTCACCCAAGCTTCATCGAATATGCAGCGGAATTATTCTTGGTCATGCAACTCGACCCATGGGATTTGGTTATGAGATGGCGTGCCGCCACTCGACATATGACCCAACCTCTATCCCATGGACAAGGGCGCAATGTCGGCACACCCGTGTCGTCCGACACTGTCCCTGGATTTCCAATCCCGAAGGAAGACCCCCAAGACGCTCGTCTTGCAAGTGCTCGCCCACACCATGACACACTCGTGTGCCATGGGGTGGCTCACTTAGGCCATAGGACCCAGGGGTGGTGGAGAGCTGACACCATGCCTCCCCCTATAGTACATTACAGGCCATTTCCTATCTTTCACCCTTGCATGTCTTTTTGGCGAGGAATCATATGCCACCGTGGAGAGTCCGTCAGATGTCCGATTGACACCAAACTTGGCGAGCTTACAACTTTGCTTTATACGGATATAACTCCAAAGCCGCTCGTCAAAACTCTATCTCAAGCCTTGACATCGTCGGTATGGCTCGGGGCCTCTATGCCCCCACTAAGCACTGACACTGACACTATCGACATCAACGTGGCTTACTTCTTAATGGCTCCAATTGACACTTTTCTTGGTGTGTTGGATGATGCACCAACCTCTTTGGCTGCATCATGGCTTTACATGGACGTGGGTCATCAGATCATATTCTATGACCGTGACACCAGGGCTGCACCCCACCCATGAAGTCACACACACATTTTATTTTATTTTATTTTATTTTAAAAAAGAGAAAATTGGGCTGAGATGTGTGGCACCAAAGATGCCACATATGTTGATTTCATGGGTGGGGTGCAGCCAGGCTGCACCCAAATTGAGCTCATAATTTTATCGGTTAAAGTATGTTTAGATAACTAATATTTCTTAAAAACATTTTCGGGTTGCAAACTATAATTACTTTATCATTAATTAAACATTGAGCACCAGTGGTGGTGGTAGAATAGTATCCTACCGCAATACAGACTTGGGTTCGATTCTCGGTTGGTGCAATTATTTTGGTTCCTTTCAGATTATAATTGGCTAACCCGAAGTTCAGAACATTTTTCCTCAAAATACAAATACCAAAGTGGAGCATATTTATTATTTATTTTTTTAAAACATATTTATTAGGTTTACATTTCATCTTTATTTTTAAAAAAACTTAATCATCTTTGAAATAAAAAAACAAAAAGTTTAACTAGAAAATATATATATATTTTTTTTTTAAAAAAAACCTATTCATCTTTGAAATAAAAAAAAACAAAAAGTTCAACAACGAAGTATATTTATTACAAAAAAAAACTCGAAAAATATATTTTAAATCCTTTTTTTTACAAAGTAAACCAATTTTTTTAGAACTAAAAAATAAAAATCCAATTAATTGGAAAAAAAACCCAATCATTTAAGCACAATTATTTCTTTCTTTTTTTTATATAGAATAAGCACAAGTATTTCTTTTCCATGTAAGTTTGTGTATATTTAAATTTTAAATATACTTTCATATAAGAATTCTGAGAGAGAAACCTTCAGCAACGGTCAAACGAATTTGAGAAGCCGGATTTGAAAAGAAGTCCTCAATCTCAGTAATTAATTTGAATTTTGAAACAAAGAGCCGTTGGGTTGTTTCCCCCACTTTATAAAACGCTCCCTTCCTTCACAATTTCAAACAACGCCTTCCTATTCTCTCTATTTCTCTTAGGTTTACATTTCTCTCCTCTCTTCAATGGCCGATTCCGCCACCGCTGAATTTCCTACTACCGGCGAACCCGCCGGAAAAGCCAAGAAACCTAGAAACAGCCGGAAGGCTCTCAAGGACAAAAACTCGTCTACGGAGGAGCCTCCACAACCTCAATCCACGGTTACGGATGAGGAGATCCTTTCACAGAATCAATCTTCCGCGAAGAAACCGAAGTCGAAAGCTGCGACCAAGAAGCAGCCGGCAAAGCAATTGTTCGATAAGGATTTGCAGGAGATGCAGGACATGCTTCAGCAGTTGAGGCTCGATAAGGAGAAGACTGAGGAGCTACTTAAAGCCAAAGACGAGATGCTTAAGCAGAAGGATGAAGAGCTTAAGACGAGGGACAAAGAACAGGAGAAACTCCAGGTTGAATTGAAGAAGTTGCAGAAATTGAAGGAGTTCAAACCTAACATGGTTCGTTTCTTGATCTTGTTTTTTTTTTTAATTTTATTTCCGATTCTTTGTTTACTGAGATGAAATGAACAAGAAATCGTTTCGTATCTGTTCGATGTAGCTAGAATTAATAGTAAATGGAAAAGTAATCTTCAGATCTGGTTCGGTTTTCAAATCTGATTCGATGAAATTCTTTGATTCTGAACCAGAACTTTCCTATGATTCAAATATTGAAAGACAAGGAGCAAGATAAGAAAGAGAAGAAGAAGTGTGGGGAAAAGAAGAGGCCATCTCCGCCTTACATTTTGTGGTGCAAAGATCAGTGGAACCAGGTACATTGTAAATTTGATTTTTCTTGACCATGATGATTGATGAAGTATACGAATCTTAACCAAATTCCATAAACCAAAACGAGTATTTGGAAGCTATTTTTTTACATTTTAAATTTTGGTTTGGTTTATAAGAACCTAAGTAAGTGTATATAAGTGGCAGTTGTAGCTTTAAATTTGATAACAATTTGATTTTTCGTTTTTAGTTTATGAAATTTAAGTTTATTTTCTATTCTAATTTTCTACCGTAATGCTCCATCTTTCATATAATGTATCATATTTCCTTAACAAAGTAGGTGAATACTAATCAAATTTAAAAAACAA
This sequence comes from Sicyos edulis, assembly GCA_036507275.1. Lineage (NCBI taxonomy): Eukaryota > Viridiplantae > Streptophyta > Magnoliopsida > Cucurbitales > Cucurbitaceae > Sicyos > Sicyos edulis. Next base: position 12,395,721 of record CM071852.1, on the reverse strand, counting down.
AGCAAGCTTTTGGAAGCTACTTTATTTTGTTTCCAATTTTTGGTATTTAAATTAGGAAAAAGTTACATTAAGGTAGTTGTTGTAGGCTTAAATTTCATAAACAAAATGGTTATCAAATGGGGCTTTATTAATTACATTTAAGTTTACATTTGTGGCTTTGTGTTCTGATGAAGATCAAGAAGGAGAATCCAGAAGCGGAGTTCAAAGAAATCTCAAACATATTGGGTGCAAAATGGAAGAGTGTTACCGCAGAGGAGAAGAAGCCATATGAGGAGAGGTATCAGGCTGAAAAAGAAGCCTATTTGCAGATAACTTCGAAGGAGAAGCGTGAGAGTGAGGCGATGAAGCTGTTAGAAGAGGAGCAGAAGCAGAAGACAGCCATGGATCTGCTTAATCAATACCTTCAATTCAAAGGAGAAGCTGAGAAGGAGAACAAGAAGAAGAAGTAAGTACCATGTTCACTCTATGTTGAAATGGAAAACTCTTTGAGTGCTTTGCTAATATTTGATGAAATGTCTCTTAGGAAGGAGAAAGATCCATTGAAGCCCAAGCAACCCATGTCGTCGTTTTTCCTTTTCTCAAACGAGAGGCGTGCATCCTTATTGGCTGAGAACAAGAATGTGCTAGAGGTTAATTTTAACAACTTGCTTTCAATTCTGATATTAGGATTTCTTTAAGATCAAATGGAGTGGACATTATCTTACAAATGTTGGAATATCAGTTTCAATTTTATAGAACTAAATATCAGTTTGGTATATGGTTCTAACTCAGAATCAATGTAGACTAGTCTGTCTATCATAATATAAATGACAATGTACTCTCCTTTGCAACTTGGATCCACAAGAAATTCTGTCTTTGCTTTTGTGATCCAATTTCTAACTGACACTGCTAGTGCCATCCAGGTAGCAAAGATAACAGGAGAGGAGTGGAAGAACATGACAGAGGAGCAGAAGGGTCCTTATGAAGAGGTCAGCATTCATCAAAAATTCAAGATCAAAAGCAGATTTTCTTAATAATTTTCATACTATTAATTAATGTTCACTCTTTTAACATATGCAGATGGCAAAGAAGAACAAGGACAAATACATACAAGAGATGGAAATTTACAAGCAGAAAAAGGAGGAGGAGGCATCAATCCTCAAGAAGGAAGAGGATGAGCAAATGAAGGTTCAGAAACATGAAGCTTTGCAATTGCTAAAGAAGAAAGAGAAAACTGAGACTATCATTAAGGTAAAACATTGCATTTCTTCCATAACTTACATCACACCAATATTCAGACTACACATTGTATTAAACAATGAATGAGAACAGAAAACAAAGGAGGAGCGCCAAAAGAAGAAGAAGGAAGGGAAGAAGAATGTTGATCCTAACAAGCCAAAGAAGCCTGCATCCTCTTACATCCTGTTCAGGTAGTTGAACAACAACAACAAAACATAAGAATTGCTTTTGTATAGATTTGTAACTGAACTTGATTGTATTAATTTTCAGCAAAGAAGCTAGGAAAAATGTAATGGAGGAGAAGCCTGGAGTCAACAATTCCACAGTGAATGCTCTAATTTCAGTAAAATGGAAGGTTTGAAGACTAATTACAATTCTTTATTTGTTAAAAAACTTTCTATGATTCTGGTTGAGCTGATGAATGGTTTGTTTTTGTTCTTTACTTTTGGCTGAATAGGAACTTAGTGAAGAAGAAAGAAAAATCTGGAGTGAGAAAGCTGCAGAAGCAATGGAAAGTTACAAAAAGGAAGTGGAAGAATACAACAAAACTGTTGCTGAAAAGAAGGGTGAGGAGAAAGCTTGAGAATTGAATTAGGACTGGTTATTGATTAGTTTGCTGCTAATCTTGTTTTGAGAATCTATAATAGTCCCTAAACAATGTGACTGGTTTTGATTAGTTGCTGCTAATCTTGTTTTGAGAATCTATAATAGTCCCTAACAATGTGACTGGTTTTGATTAGTTACTGCTAATCTTGTTTACATTTATCTTTTCTAGCTGCTTGTTTAGATTGTGTTGGTTTTGATTTTATTTTTCAGAAGTGTTTTTTAGGTTCTTGATTGTTGTTGATTTCTGGTGCTAGTGTGTGTATATTATTGATGAAATTGGAAATTTTGCTGTTTCTGGAGCTAGTAGTCCAATTTTTTTTGGTTCTATAATAAAATATTGGTTCTATTTTTTTTTTTGAGAACCTTATATATAATATTGTTAAAAATTTCTAGTCCCCTTAAAGCAGCTTGAGTTAGTCCAATTTTGAAGTTAAAACCACATGATCACAAGAAGCTGGCATCATCTTATAATAAAATATTGGTTCTATTTTTTTTTTTTGAGAACCTTATATATAATATTGTTAAAAATTTCTAGTCCCCTTAAAGCAGCTTGAGTTAGTCCAATTTTGAAGTTAAAACCACAATTAAAACAAGTACATTAATTCCAATCATTTGGTTGAAGTGGGTCTTTATTCAAATTATTTCTGTGAAAAAAATATATAAATAATACTTTCAAATATTAAAGAATTTTCAATTGTCGTCGTTCTTTCAAATTTCAATTGAACTCAAATTACTGTACTTTAAAATGGTTAGTTTGTTGTCTTTGGGTTAATAAAAAAAAAATAGTTTTCTCTTTCTTTCTTACTTTTTCTTTTTATATATTTTTAGTGCAAACTTATTGACATTGGGAAAATTGAATAAGTAGCAATTTAATTAAGGCAAATTGTAACATCTGTCCACTTTTGGAAAAATATTTGAAAGTGTGTGTAAAAATCCCAACTTATTTGCAAGAATATTTTTCCTTTAATTTTCTATTTTAAATATATAAATTGTAAGTTACCATTTTACCCTTCATTTAATTATATTATTATTTTTCTTCTCTAGATCGACACCTGCTTCTCCTTCCTTTTTGTGCGATTTCTTCTGGGCGCTTTCCTTCGCATTCTGGCCGGAAATTCTTCTTCATCGATTTTCGGTGATTTTAATTTGTTCTTTATTCTGTTCGATTTGTTCTTCTCCGGCGTCTTCCTTCTACTCCATCTCACCATTCATTCATCGTCGGTCACGTTGTTCTTCGCCTCTATTTCTTTCGCCTTTATCCAAATCAATTCAAACACTACAACACTAGATAATCGTTTGAGATGATGAGCAATCGCCGCGGAAAATGTGTTTGCAAAGATGGCAAGTCAAAATGGTGGAGATTCGACGACTTTTTTGCCACTTTTTTCTTTATGAAAATGACTGCAAAACCCTAATTTCGTACTTAAAAATTTAAATAAATAATGTATTAATAAATACTGTACTTATAAATAAATATTGTATTGATAATAAATACTGTATTAATAAATCTTGCATTAACATTTTATTAGAGAACATTTAATGTTAAATCCTCATTATTAATACTACTAATAATAAATACAATAATTTAAAAGTGTATTAATATTGATATTGTATTAATCATTAAAACTGTATTACTTAAACAAAACTAATACAGTAAATAAAACTTGAAGTGTTTTTGTAAATAATTTCATTTTCATTTGTCATTAAAACTGTATTAATCATTAATATTGTATTACTTAAACAAAACTTGAAGTATTTTTGTAAATAATTTCATCTTCATTTTAGGGTTTGAGTTGCAGATGATGGCGGCGCAAATAGAGTTCTGGCAAAAACTCGATGGGTTCAGCTTGACGGCGGCGCAAATGGAGTTCCGGCAAAAATCCAACTGGTTAAGATCGACGGCGGCGCAAATGGAGTCACGTTAAAAAACCAATAGGTTAAGCTCGACGGCGACGCAAATAGAGTTTTGGCAAAAATCTAATGGGTTAAGTTCGACGGCGGCGCAAATGGAGTTCCAACAAAAATCCGGCGGGTTTGCTTGAAAACTATTGTGAAGAAATCGATGATGTGGCGGCGTATTTCGTGCGCCCAGTGAATGGATGGGAGAGATTTGGGGAAGAAGCAGAGTGAACGGATGGGAGAGATTTGGGGAAGAAGCAGAGGGAACGGATGGGAGAGATTTGGGGAAGAAGGTGATGACGTGGGTTTCTTTCTTGCACATAAAGGAGGGGTACCTTTGTCTTTTATTATTAAAACAAATTTATTTAATTAAAAACAAAAATTACTTTTGCTAATTAATCTTAACCTGGACAGATTTGCAATTAATTTTCTATTTTGGCCTACTATTGAACTTTTACCTTTAATTAAAAAACAATAAACAACTTAGGCCCGTTTTGAACTTGCCAAATATTTTGGGGTTAGTACCACAGACTCTTTCAGGTGAGATTCAAAATAAACTATGTGAGAGAAACCAAGTGAGGTTCAAAATGGGCCAAATTTGTTTAATTGTTATTTTTAATTAAATTATTAAGGTTCCGTTTGATAATCTTTTTATTTTTTTATTTTTTATTTTTTATTATTGAAATTTAAATCTACAACAACTAATCTTACCATAGGTTTTTTTTTATTTGGATCTACATCTTACCTATATTAGAAACAAAAAAAAAAGCTTTCAAAAACTTATTTTTGTTTTTCAAATTTGGTTAGTGAAACCCACTTTCTTGAGGAAAGATAAGATATGTAGGAAAGATTGAAAACACATAGTAGGAAAATTGAGTAGAAATATGTTTAAATTTTATAAACAAAAAACCAAATAGTTACAAACAAAGACTTTGTTTCATTCTTCACATTTGCATTTGTAATTGAATTGGTAAATTTGTTTTGAACTCACCTAATATACATTTATAAAATACTTAAAGTTCATAAGTTTTTATCAAAATCAAATTTACGATTTCAAAATGAGAGATAATCTCATTTATTATTGTTAAAAAAATATAAACCTAAATTTTCTTTTGAAACATTAAACGTTACAGTTTCCTCTCATTAAATTTTGAAATAAAAAACGTTACATTTTCCTCCTATTATTATTTAGAAACATTTCATGGGTTTTTTTCGGCTATAAAAAAATATTGTGTCTTCTTCATTCTACAATATAATTCAAAAAAAAAAAAACAAAACAAAACAAATATTTAGTTTTTCACGGTTTTTGAGTTCGCGTGTCTTCAATTTTTGTGCTACGGATTAAAGACGAAGCAATTGTATCTTGAGAGATTGTCATCAATTGATTCTCTAAGCACGAGACGGTGAATCAACTTCAACGAAATTGACTACATGCTCACCTTTCTTATCGGTTATTTCTTTTATTTTATTATGTTCGGTTTGATTTAATTTTATCTCAATTTAATATTTTATCATTAAAATTATTATATTCGATTCTTATTATTAACAACAATTATTAATTTCAGTATCCTTTGACTCTTCCTCTATATTCAATCCATTCTTCTTAAAAAAAACTTAAGACTCGTTAGATAACATTTCCGTTTCTTGTTTCTTGTTTCTTGTTTCCTATTTCTATTTTTAATTTTTTGAAAAACGAGTTTATTTGGTAGCCATTCTTTTTTTCTTTTTTTTTTGAAAAAGACCATATCATTCAATAAAGATCCAAACCAATACAATCCATCTCCAAAGCCGAGCCAATTATAGGGGGAAGATTCCCCCTCCAAAAGCAAGGCCTATCCTCAGAATAGAGGATTGGATCCTTCCAACAAAAATAGTCTAAATCATATTGTTTAGCTAAAACATCAACTACTTTGTTACATAATCTATTACAATAAGACACTTTAACAATGCCTAACAAAGCAAGTAAATGTTTGATATCAACAATAATGTTGTTGAATTCAGAAATGTTTGGTGAGTCATCCACAATTGCTTTAATAACCTCTGAAGCATCGGATTCCACCATAATAGGAGGAAGAAGTGTATTTTGCAACTCAAAAATATGGTTAAGACCTTCCTTCATCCTCCAAAACTTTAATGGACATATTTTGGAAGTTTGTTCTCTAGCTAGCCATCTTCACCTGTCCTTTCCAATCTCTAATGACCCATCCAATGCCTCCATCACCCGAACTTGGTCTCATCGACGCATCCTGTAAGGGACCGACCCGAATGGGGCACTAAATGGGCCCTTACCCCAATGCATGCATTCAAAGTAAAGGACATTTAAACAGACATGATTTCGGATTCCAATTAAAACAAAACATTCAAAATAACCCCTTTAAAAACTAGACATTTTCCACTGAAACTCATCCCCTCGTTTCCAAGCACCTGTTCCAGGATAAATACATTTCCAAAGTTTACTCTGATTAGAGATTTACTAAAAGCCATTCAAAACCTGTTCAGATACAACATGCTGGAATCCACAAATATTTACAAATATCCTAGGGCTTCGTGCCCGGCTACATGCATTCAGGGGAGACAAAAACACACGAGAGTCATAATACAAAAATCAGAGTTGGAAGATGGGCCCCATGATCACAACTTCTCCTTCTTCAGCATCCGGTCGCGCACCACGATTACATGGAAAACCACAAAATAAGGGTGAGTAACGAATTACTCGGTAAGAATCCCCAACCGGGTACAATACGATATACATGGTCATCTCGATGAGCGTATGCAAGCTATGAATATAACACGAGAATAGAGCACATAGCTTAGCCCACACTTGGGCCTCGGATGCCAACTCGGTGGCTTCGTCCCGAATAAAATCATCACACACCCAATACATAAGTCGCCTCTATACGAGAAACAAGTCCCGGCCTCACCGCTTCATCGTCGACGAAAAGGTACACTGGCTCAAGATCCCGAGGAGCTCTCCGGTCGGCCTTGTAATGAGCGTAAACATGCACCGCGTGCTCTGCAGAACCATGGGGTGCCGGGTCAGAGGCAAGCCGCCCATGTCCAATCACCACGCCTAACTAAATCTTTGGATCGGTGTCACCGACATAGGGGTGTGAGACACGGACACTTAAACTATGTCGGCTGAACCACCGCACTGAGGCTAAGGGAACGGGTCGTGGTAGGCTTACACCAGAAGCCGCCCTTACCTTAACAGTGGCAATCGGGGCTACGGCCGAACACGCGAGGACGTGCCGACTATCGAGGACAAGGCAATGCCAAGTCATCATCCCGACGGTTGGGGCATTTAACGATCGCCACCCTCACCCAAGATTGCGGGGCCTACCGCTCGGGTTAGCAAATCCTCACGGGTCCAGGGACGGAATGACTTGCTCGACGTCTCGCCATGGATGCAAGGTACTTTATGCATCGGGCCGGATGATGCTATCTACCCGCAACTCTAACCTACCCTTAGCAAACAAAGAAACAATTCCATAAAATCCAATACGTGCTCAATAAGAATACAACGAGCCTAGCATGATACTACGAAGCAAGGAATGTGATACGAGCATGCGAGAAAGAACAACCTAGCATGGATTAACATGAGAATTAACCAAGAAATCATGCTAACCGAATTCAGATTGAAGCACCTAGCTACACATGTCAATAATCACAAACAAGCAATCAATCAACAATCACATATAATATCGCGAGGTCCACACAACCCCTGGTAAGAAATCTTACCTTGGTCGGGGGCGGTTTGGCACGAAATCCTAAGTCGCGAACAATCTCGATCTAGCTACCGGAACCTATCAATCAACACAAAAATCACACAATAGGCCTAAATATAGTAAAACAAACAAGGCTCACCTCGGGAGTAACTCACGAGGCACGCATTTAACGCATTTAACGAGCCGATTGCACGAACGAAGGCAAGAATAGGGCTTCTTTGCGCGCGGGACGCGAGGTCGGGCGCGTGGCGGCGCGTGCGCGCGCGCGCGGTGCAGGCGCGAACAGGGCGCCGGTGACACGACTTCGCCACGAGGGCGCGACACGGGGCTGGCGAGCGCGGCGTGGCTCGACGGCGGGGCACGCGACAAGCGTCTCGGGCGCTCTGCGCGCGACGAAGAAGCGGCGGCGAAGCAGCTCAGCGCGCGCGGCGCGACAGGCGAGCAGGGCATGAAGAAGACGAGCTCGACTCGCGATTGGAGAAGATTCGACCGCCGATTTATTGATGGATGAACTCCCTACCTACAACCGGTGCACTAAAACCACCCAACGTTTCACCTCGACACGGCCGGAAAATGGAAATAAAAAACAGGGGAAAGAAATGGAGAAATCGGAGGAGAAGAAGAAGAAGAGAGGAGAAAGGGAGGGAGAACTCACCGGAGGGGATCGATCGGCCGAGGGAGAGCCGGCGAGCTGCTGGTCGGCGAGGGGGAGGCCGGTCGGTGAGGAGAATCGCGAAGGAGAAGAAGAAAGGAAATGAGGGAGAAGGCTCGGGCGAGCTGCCTTTTAAACCAAAATAGGGACGACAAGCATACATAGAAGATGGCGCGTTTAGAAGCACAAGAGCGCTCAGTGGCTCGATTGGCAGCGACCCCTGCCTAGCACGCGACACTTCCCTGGTTTGAATCTCACTCGACGCGCTATTTAAATCCCTATTTATTTTTACTCTTTCCCAAGCCCAAATGCCTTCACCAAAAATCCCGATCCTTTTCAAATTGACTCATAATTATTCCGGCAATTTCCAATTTTAAAACCGGCCCGACCCAAAAATTACCAAAATGCCCCTGGGCCTCCCGGGAAGGCCGGGATGAATTTTCCGGGCCGTTACAATACTCCCCCCTTACAAGACTTTCGTCCTCGAAAGTCACTTAAGATTGGAACAGCTCGGGATACTGCAATCTCATCTCATCCTCCCGTTCCCAAGCGGCTTCCTCTAAACTCTGACTCCTCCACTGAACCTTTACCAGCCGGATTTCACGATTACGCAGTGTCTTTGTCTCAAAGGCAAGAATTCCCACTGGCTTTTCCTCGAAGCTCAAATCCTCATTCACCGCAAAAAGCTCAAAATCCACAATGTGCGACGGGTCCGCACGTCATCGCCTCAACATCGATACATGAAATACACCGCACTGCGCCGACAATGACGGAGGCAAGGCTAATCGATAAGCAACCTTGCCGATCCTCTCCAGAATCTCAAACGGACCAACAAAACGGGGACTCAGCTTTCCACGCTTGCCAAACCTCAAAACACCTCGCAACGGAGCGACCTTTAGGAATACATGCTGACCAACCTCAAACTCCAAATCCCGGCGCCGAACATCGGCATAACTCTTCTCTCTCATGCGCTCTGAGTGTCAACATACGAGCTCCAATCTTCTCGCACGGCACCATTGGTCAATCTGCGAAGAACTCGGGACCCAAAACAAAACCGACGACCACCAACCTTTTCTCACAAAGACTAGAGACTGCGGCATTTACCTTACCATGCTTCAACAGAACCAAAAGAACTAGCAAATGGAATCGCTATCCGAGGCGACCTCATAAAATCCAACACCGGTTTCATTTTGCTAACCACGGAAACCCCAACTCACAACAAGCTCCAACGGATCTCGCTCAATCCTCCAAGATACCATCGATCGGGGGTGAAAGCACTACAGAAACTGCACTCGGCTCATAAGCCCCTTAACCACGCTCTGCCTAGAACAAACCTTTGTTGCCCCACCCTGGTGACAACAACTCCAGCCTGAAACTGACATGACTCTACTCCATAGAAATGGCAATCAGACACGAGACGAGGTGCGAGCTCTCACTCTCAAAACCAATCCTCCAAGAATCTAATCTCACACAACAACCTCAACTAACTGACAGCTCCCACCCGGAAAACTTATAATCCAACAACTTGAGTGCTACGGCCTCGGACGCTCAAACAACCACAAACTGCATAGCTATGCCAATCCACACAACTCTAGCTTGACTCAAATCACTGGCTGGACAAGTCAGCGCCAACAACCAAGGGCCCAGAGGGCTCCTCCACCAAACTTACCTCCATGCAAGCAACGGAACGAAGCTTGCCTCAAATATGAAACACATCTCACAAGTCCAAATGATAGCACATACAGGCCTAACCCTCTAGCTTAGGCTCAATGCACCTTCCCACCGAAACTTCGCAACGAAACTCCACTACCTGGTTAATACCAACTACCAAGAACCAGAATACCAATAATGGCCGGCAGAGCACAAGCTACACTAACCAAAGAAGGATCCTCAAAATGCCAAGACCCTAGTCCAACCACAATGGTGCAACCTCATCCACAACTGATACAAGGGGTTCTTCAACTACAAAGGTGCAACAACTTCCATGCCAACACACAAAACCTTAACCAACTAGGCCAAACACTCATAGGAGGGCGTAACAACTCTTATTGCAACTTCCAGAACACCACTCAAGAGTCCGCTTAACTGGACAAACAACTGCTTCCAGGTGGCCAACAGACTTTCCACCTACTAGCACTGGTACCGCCAAGTCCAAGACCAAGGGATAATCCGACAATTCCAAAAAGAAACAGATCCTTACAAGTAGACATCCGAAGAACAGGGAGCTCCACAAATGCTCGCTAACTTGCTCAGCTAAGCACAACATCCAATTCTCTCACTGAGGCAACAACAGGGGGTCCACCACAGACTGGACCGCCGACCACGAACAAGCAAAGACTCGCCCTCCAACACCAAATGAGGGCACTCTCAAACTCTGGGAACATGAGAGACATCCTACAGGGCAAACCACTTACCCACGAACAAGGCTAACTCCTTGGCAACTCGAAAACCACACCTTGGCCAACATCAAACACCAACTTGCCACCACACAGGAACCAAATCCGGACTTTACTCCAAACAAACTCGCTTGCTAGCCCACCAAAAAAGCCACAGCAACTCACCCGAGGCTACAAACTACTCGACTCTGGCTTGCTAACTAAACTTACTACTGGTCTGACCGAGCTCGGTGAGGCTCTCCACAACTAGGGTTCTTCGACAACCTCGACACACACCGCTGCCGTCTAACGGCCTACAACCAATTGCCTGAACAAACAAAAACTCCATTTTCTAGCAACACATCCATGCTGGCCAACTCCAACTCCTTGGAAACCAAGAGGACCCGAAACGCTACCGAATGCGTCATCTTCCTACTCAAACATCAACCACAACATAACTCCTACCCAAGTAAGGATCCGAACAACTCTCTCAGTCATGACGATCAGCAAGAAGATCCGCCAACCTAGCTTAGGTCCATTTAACAATCTCACTTAAGCAACAACATGCTACCACGAGCATGGCATCCTTACCACCTCACTAAGCCTTACAACATCCACTTGGAGTCCCACTTTTCCAAAAACTGAGCACCAGATCCCCAAAGCAAACCCTACATGGATCTGACTCTCTCGCACAGAACGAACCACACAAAACACACTTGTGTGCACAACTCCCAACCTTCATTTAGCGATCCAAGTCTAACAAATGCTTTTCCCAAAAGCCACACTAGCTCTGGCAGAGATACGACCGACCAACGGAACACCCAAAGTTCCATCTCCACACGATGCTCAAAGTCGTGGCAACCTTGCTCCACCAAAGCATAACCACGTCAAACCAAACTTACTTATACCAAGCCTCTACCAAGGGTGCTTACCCATAAGGCATCCAACTCCTCTCACAAGGCATCTTACTTACCTCATAGACATCCAACTCATGGTCCCTCAACTGGACCCAACTTGCTTCTATGATGTTCAACTCTCCAGAGGTTTAGGCACTCGAAGGTAGTTGACCGCACTACCAACCACAAGGATCTCTTGGCCTTAACACTAGCGTGAGATGCACGCGCACTAACACTTACCAACCGCCAACCTGCTTGACTTACTCAACCTCTAGTAACACTGGGAAAAGGCTCGCTCCTCTCGAACATCCTTTCGCTTGAAGTCTTTCGATTACCACCGAACTAGCCCTTTTTGCACGACCTACACAGGTGCAACTACCATAAATGGATCCAAGGCTAAAGGAGTACGCTAAACTCCGAACGGCATAGAACCATCTGCTATGCCCATGCCAAACTCAGGCCTGAACCAGATTTAATGCCAAAGTGGCACACCAACCAATGCACCTCAAGTGCCACTACTACCAAATCCACATCTTACTACAACGGGGCCAACAAGGTCACAACCTCAAGTGACACGAACTCTGGCTCGGCATACAAGGGTTCAACTCCAACAACCATGCCTAAGGCATCTCATCAAGCTGAAGGCTCACAGCTTACTCTTGGATCTCCACATGATGCTCACAAACTCGCCGGCTCTATCAACATGCAAAGAACTAGCCCTACTCTAGGGCTTACCAAAAGAAGAGTGTTCACTTCTATCACACCACTGAGGAAACCACCAACGGATCCAGTCCGTAAGGAACACTACTTGCTGCACCCTTAACTACAGGGTTCCGGCATCCTGGCTACAACAACCACACTTCGCAGAAACACAAAGATACCTCATCAACCTCCTCGAAGGCTACCACTTTTGCAACCATTCTCTGGGCAACCAAAAATCTAACAAGGCTCAAGATCGGCGACTTGAGCTACCCAGCTAGTCCACACGGGGACTGCTCCACCAACATCCACATCAAAGACCACAACCACACCTACCTTCTCTCTCTGGAGTGGCATTCCAAGGCAAAGCACCTCCACCCTCTCACTAGGGGAAAACCATCAATTGAGCCACAGTTGGCCTATGGGAGTCCAATCTCTACCTCCCTCTGGAACGATGTCCCAGGGCATCCGAATCTACCTGGATACCACAACAAGCCACAACATACATCACACACTGCGGGAAGTTGGCATGATGGTGCTCTAAACCCAAACCAATAACGAGTCAGAACATGCTCGTCTCCGCTCCACAATACTACACAAGGCATACACTAGATGACAGGTATTGTAAATTCTTAACCCTTTTTAAACAACAAATAGTAAACTTAGGCGTACCTGATGACTGTCGGAGTGCTAGTGATCATGGGAAAATGACCTACAACAACAGGTCATACTACAGAATTTATGACTCTGAGCTCTGATACCAACTGTAAGGGACCGACCCGAATGGGGCACTAAATGGGCCCTTACCCCAATGCATGCATTCAAAGTAAAGGACATTTAAACAGACATGATTTCGGATTCCAATTAAAACAAAACATTCAAAATAACCCCTTTAAAAACTAGACATTTTCCACAAACTCATCCCCTGTTTCCAAGCACTGTTCTAGGATAAATACATTTCCAAAGTTTACTCGATCGAGATTTACTAAAAGCCATTCAAAACTGTTTCGGATACAACATGCTGGAATCCACAAATATTTACAAATATCCTAGGGCTTCGTGCTTGGCTACATGCATTCGGGGAGACAAAAACACACGAGTCATAATACAAAAATCGAGTTGGAAGACTGGGCCCCATGATCACGCTCCTCCTTGGGCATCCGGTCGCGCACCACGATTACCTGTGGAAAACCACGAATATAAGGTGAGTAACGAATTACTCAAGAAGAATCCCCAACCGGGTACAATACGATATACATGGTCATCTCGATGAGCGTATGCAAGCTATGAATATAACACGAGAATAGAGCACATAGCTTAGCCCACACTTGGGCCTCGGATGCCAACTCGGTGGCTTCGTCCGAATAAAATCATCACACGATCCAATACATAAGTCGCCCTATACGAGAAACAAGTCCCGGCCTCGGCTGTCTCATCGTCGACGAAAGGTACACTGCTCAAGATCCCGAGGAGCTCTCCGGTGTTGTAAATGAGCGTAAACATGCACCGCGTGCTCTGCAGAACCATGGGGTGCTGGGCTCAGAGGCAAGCTGCCCATGTCCAATCCACCACGCCTAACTAAATCTTTGGATCGGTGTCACTGACATAGGGGTGTGAGACCTGGACACTTAAACTATGTCAGCCTGAACCACCGCACCTGAGGCTAAGGGAACGGGTCGTGGTAGGCTTACACCAGGAAGCCGCCCTTACCTTAACAGTGTGCAATCGGGGGCTACGGCCGAACACGCCGAGGACGTGCCGACTATCGAGGACAAGGCAATGCCAAGTCATCATCCCGACGGTTGGGGCATTTAACGATCGCCACCCTCACCCAAGATTGCAGGGCCTACCGCTCGGGTTAGCAAATCCCTCACGGGGTCCAGGGACGGAATGACTTGCTCGACGTCCCTGCCATGGATGCAAGGTACTTTATGCATCAGGCCCGGATGATGCTATCTACCTGCAACTCTAACCTGCCCTTAGCAAACAGCAAACAATTCCATAAAATCCAATACGTGCTCAATAAGAATACAACGAGCCTAGCATGATACTACGAAGCAAGGAACAGATACGAGCATGCCAGAAAGGAACAACCTAGCATGGATTAACATGAGAATTAACCAAGAAATCATGCTAACCGGGAATTCAGATTGAAGCACCTAGCTACACATGTCAATAATCACAAACAAGCAATCAATCAACAATCACATATAATATCGCAGGGTCCACACAACCCCGGTAAGAAATCCTTACCTTGGTCGGGGACGGTTTGGCACGAAATCCTAAGTCGCGAACAATCTCGATCTAGCTACCGGGAACCTATCAATCAACACAAAAATCACACAATAGGCCTAAATATAGTAAAACAAACAAGGCTCAGCTCGGGAGCAACTCACGAGGCACGACGAACGCACGAACGAGCCGATTGCACGAACGGGGCAGCAATAGGGCTTCTTTGGCGCGCTGGCGCGAGGAGGCTTGGCGCGCGCGCGTGGCGCTGCCGCGCGGCAGTGCGAGCAGGCGAACAAACGGGCGCGGCGCGACACGACTCGGCACGAGGACGCGACACGGGGCGGGCGCGAGCGCGGCGCGTGGCTCGGCGGCGGGCCTGCGGCACACGCGTGGCGCGCTCGCGCGCGACGGCGAAGCGGCGGCGAAGGCGAAGCTCATACGCGCGCGCGACGCGCGACGAAGGCGACGGGGCATGAAGAAGACGAGCTCGATTCCGGCGATTGGAGAAGATTCGACTGCCGATTTATTGATGGGTGAACTCCCCTACTCCAGCTGCACTAAAACCACCCAACGTTTCACCTCGACACGGCCGGAAAATGGAAATAAAAAACAGGGGAAAGAAATGGAGAAATCGGAGGAGAAAAAGAAGAAGAGAGGAGAAAGGGAGGGAGAACTCACCGGAGGGGATCGATCGGCCGAGGAGAGAGCCATGAGCACTCTGGTCATGGCGGGGGAGGCCGGTCGGTGAGGAGAATCGCGAAGGAGAAGAAGAAAGGAAATGAGGGAGAAGGCTCGGGCGAGCTGCCTTTTAAACCAAAATAGGGGACATACAAGCATACATAGAAGATGGCGCGTTTAGAAGCACAAGAGCGCTCAGTGGCTCGATTGGCAGCGACCCCTGCCTAGCACGCGACACTTCCCTAGTTTGAATCTCACTCGACGCGCTATTTAAATCCCTATTTATTTTTACTCTTTCCCAAGCCCAAATGCCTTCACCAAAAATCCCGATCCTTTTCAAATTGACTCATAATTATTCCGGCAATTTCCAATTTTAAAACCGGCCCGACCCAAAAATTACCAAAATGCCCCTGGGCCTCCCGGGAAGGCCGGGATGAATTTTCCGGGCCGTTACACATCCACATTCAACTTCCACACGCCATGGGGTGGAGCTACCCATTTGATATTCTCTTTCACATCAATAAGGGGCTTCTTTATCGGACCTGCATTAAGCAAAGAAAACGAGTTAATAACTTTTTCCATCATAGTCTGAAGATTATGGAACTCAAAAGAATTATTCCCATTAATTCCATGGTTTCTAAAGTTCCATAAACTCCATATAACCACAATTCCTTTTAAAAGCTCCTCCTTCGGAACTTTACTGCATAAACTTTTCCAAAAGTCAATTCCTTTATCCACTTTCTTGAAAAAACAATTGAAATTAGCGAACCAAGGGAAAATATAATTCCAAGCACGAATAGCGATCTTGCAATCTTTAATAATGTGCATATTCGACTCTTTGCAATTCATGCACATAGGACATAACACATTGATATCCACTCCTCTTAAATAAATATTACTCTTGGTCGGAATTGCATTTGATAAGACACTCCAAGCTCCCATTTTAACTTTAGGAGAAATATCAATCTTCCAAAATTCTTTCTAACAAAATCTAGTAATTTTAGAGTCAGAAGTGGACTCCTCCTCATTAGAAGCTAAATTAATTCCAACATGATAGGCACTTTTAATAGTAAAAAGTATAATTTTTACACTCATTCCACATCACTTCATCATTGGTACCCATCTTACTCAGAGGAGTGTTAACAATGATATTAGCATCCTCTTTACAAAAAATACTGAAAATAAGCTCCTTATTCCAACCATCACCAATCATCAACTCTGCCACACTTCTATCTTTCCAATCCCATTTAACTCCCTCAGTGAAAGGGTTTCCTTTTCTATCAATCCAAGGATCCTTACCAATAGTAATTTTTCGACCATTCCCACCTTCCATCTATAGCCTTTTAAAAATAAATCTCTACCCCAACAGATACTTCTCCAGGCGAGCGAGGGATTATTGCCAAGAGAGGCCGATAAAAAATCGTCTTGTTTATAATACTTCCCCCTTAATAATCTACTAAGTAAACTATCAGGATTTCTAAGAATTCTCCAACTATGTTTAGCTAATAATGCCTGATTGAAGATATTAAGATTTCTAAACCCCAGACCCCCCGAATCCTTACTTTTTCCCAACTTATTCCAACTCAACCAATGAGACTTACCCTTATTAGAATTTTCGCCCCACCAAAAACGAGCACACATTCTTTGAAGATCCTCATTAAAAGACTTTGTTAGGCGAAAACAACTCATAATATAAGTAGGAATGGCTTGACCAATAGCTTTAATCATCACCTCTTTCCCACCTCTAGACAACATTTTACCTTTCCAACTTTGTAAACATTTCTCAAGCCTTCCTTTGATAGAATGGAACAAAGCTTTCTTATTCTTACTGTTTTGCAAAGGTATTCACAGATGAACCCCACGGTTCTCATTGATCTTTACCCCAAAAAGACTACTCATCGAATTCTGCTCTCTATCACCCACATTACCGCTAAAAAGAATTGCTGACTTTTCAAAATTTATTGTTTGGCCTAAGGCTTTCTCATAACACATAAGAATCTCTTTTATCTTCATACAATCATCTTTACTAGCCCTAAAAAAAAACAAACTATCATCAGCAAAAAAGATATGAGAAACCGACGGACACCGATTGTTAATTTTAAAGCTCATGAACTTATTCATCTCTTATTCTTTTTTAAGAAGAAGAGAAAGCCCCTCAACACAAATAAGAAAAAGATATGGAGATAAAGGATCCCCATGTCTCAAACCTCTTTGAGGAACAATTTTCTCATAAGGGGTTCCATTGACCATAACCGCATAAGAAACCGAAGATAAGCACCGGCCGATAAGGTTATCCAGGCCTGACTAAAGCCTAATTTGAACATCATACCAAGAACAAAATTCCAATCAACTCTATCATAAGCTTTGCTCATATCTAGCTTAAGCGCTGCCCATCCTATTTTGTCAGTTTTCCTTTTATTAATCGAATGAATGCATTCAAAGCCCATAACTACATTGTCGGTTATAAGTCTTCCCGGGATAAAGCTGCCTGATTAGGGGAAATAATTTTGTCAATAATTTTCTTTAGCCTATTAGTCATCGTTTTTGCGATGATCTTATAAACAGTATTGCACAGACTAATCGCCCGAAACTCTTCCATTCTCATCGGGATAGCAACCTTAGGGATTAAAGTAATCAGAGTGATATTCAACATATCCAAAGGCAACCCATCATTAAGCACACCCAAACACACTTTAGCAACATCATCCCCCACAATGTCCTAGTAATTTTTTAAAAATAAACCATTAGTTCCATCATGACCTGGAGCCTTTGAAGGGTTAAATTTTTTTAACGTAATCTCAATATCATCTCTAGAAAAAGGTTTATCTAAGAATTGACAGTCCTCGATTGATAACCTTTTCTCCACTCCTTCCAAAATCCTCTCATTCGCCTTCATATCCATTGAATGAGCCGAAAAAAGATTAGAAAAATAATCTTTAGCAATGCAAGCAATCTCTCTTTCATTGTGGTGCCAATTCCCATTACAATCAACTAACTTATCAATCCTTTTTTTTTTCTTTCGTTGAGAAGCACGCATACGAAAACCACTTAGTATTTCTATCTCCCCACATTAACCAATCATCTCGAGATCTTTGTTTCCAAAAATTCTCTTCCTCCTCAAGCAATCTTTCAATGTCATTTTCCATACTGATAATTTCATTAGATCTAACACCCTCATAATTAGCCATCAAACGAGAAAGACTATTTTCTTTAATATGAATAGCTTGACTAATTGACCCTTTTAATCTAGCTTTGTTCCACTTAGCCATTTCAAAAGACCCATTTTAAGACGAGAAATGAGATTACTATCATGAATCCTTAAATTTCTACTTATTCCCCAACTTTTCCTCAGAACCTCTTTACAGTCATTGAATTTAACCCAACTATTTTCAAATCTAAGAAGCTTATTAGAAGAGTTAAACACCCTAGTCCCCTTATCCACCCATTTAAACTCAGTAGAAATAAATCTATGAACAGAAGAATGAAAATTAAGATTATTAATAGAAATCATACCAGTCTTTGAAATAAAAAGAGGGTTAGCAAAATACCGGTCAAGCCGAACTCTAGTAGCCGAAACCAAATTTTTATTTTAACCCAAGTAAATTTGTCGCCAGAGAAACCCAGATCAATGAGCGAGCAGTCATTGATAGCATCTTTGAAATCCCCCGTACCTACCTTGCTTCTATTAGAACCATGCAGCTGCTCCTCCCAAGTAAGAATTTCATTAAAGTCTCCCCCTAGCATCCAAGACAAATCTGAACAACTTGCCAACCTTCTCAGAAGATTCCAAGAATCTCGACGCTTACTCTGCACAGGATTTCCATAGAAACCCGTAAATCTCCATCTCCCATTTAGGTCATTGATTAAGATATCAATGTGACCCTGAGAGAAAGAGAAAACTCTCACATCTAAAAGAGAGCTCCAAAATAACATTAAGCCCCCGCTCACAGACCACTAGCAGGAACACGCAAACAACAGTCAAAATTCAAACAAACTTTCAACTTGTCCACCACATTCTCACCACATTTCGTTTCACTCACAAAGACAATTTTAGGTCTTACTTTGAACACTTCATGCCGAAGTGCCCTAATGGCTCGGGGGTTCTTAAACCCCCGAGCATTCCAACATAATGTTTTCATTGCATCCGGCGAGACTGTTCACCAGTCTTCGCCGATATCCCATTGATCGAATCAATGTAATCAATTCTCCCTTTTTTTTCCATCCTCCTCCCTTTCTTCCCTAGCGAGCTCATGCTTTTTACCAATAACGTCATTGTCATTTCCCTTAAGAACCCCGCTTGACTGGTCAATCAATCTCCCTCTTAATTGTGCTCGCCTCTTCCATTTTATGACTGATTTTTTTCCACTAATTTTTTCATCAATTATCCCTTCATGCCCACCTTCAAAATCATTTTTTTTTATTCAACTGTTTTTCCATTTCCAACACCTCATCATCATTCCTTGAAAAATCTTGCTGCTCCTCCAATTTTTGAAGGGAAAAGGGTTAAATCCTCCGCAATTGGTCCAATTGGGTCTCTAAACCCATCAATATCTTCAAATATCATTTTTTTTTCTTTTTTGAAATCATTTTCATTAGAATAATCAACTTTTTAACCACATTTTTAAATTTTTTCTCCACACAGGCAGAATGTAAATTCTTGCTTCCTTTTTTAGGATTATTCATGGAACCCAATTCATTAATTACCACACATTTCCTTGACCCATAAAAAGAAGCTCTCAAATCCAAGTTTTGGTGGGCTTTAATATGAATATCAAATGGCCTAAATAAAAGCTCGTTCAAACCTTTTGCAATAACTTTAGCTTTCCCTTTTTCATCACATCTGTCATTTTGAGATTTTGCCACATGTCCCTTCTCTGCCACTTCATTAAACTAATTTGAGAAGTCTCTGCACAGTTTTTTTTCCTCCGTACCTGACCTAGCCCCAAAATTGGCCGAATTCTTCTGCGCAAACTGACCTTCACCCCGAAAAACCTCGCCTTCTCCCGAGGTAAAGTCCGGCGAACCGTTGGTAGTAGAGCTCCTCTCAAATCTCGCCTGAAACTTCTCTTCCTTCATCTCCTCCGATCTTCTTTGATCGCAACCAACCTTCTCACAAGCGCGCCCTTCCGAAAAAGTGAGGTCCTCTGATCTATGTTCATTCAATCTTCCTCTTCCACGACCTCTCCCTCTTCCTCCATGCCTCTGAAAATCAGATCTATCCCCTTTGAAGTAATTCGTCGGCTCTCTCAAATCTTCTCCGAATGGAAACCGAAGACCTTCACCTATGACCACAAAAGTGCATCCACTAGCCAAGTGACCTATTCTCCCACAACCATGACAAAAATCAGGTAATTTTTCATACAAAATTCGAACCCATTTTTCATCCGTCATTGCTCCACTCTTCACCTTCAGAGCTCTTCTCAGCGGTAAACGAATGTCAATCGACACCTTGAGCCTTAGAAATTTTCCCATATTTCATTGATCCCCCTCAAAATCCCATTTGATAAAATCCCCCATTAATTTACCCAAACCTTTCGCACTATTTTTCGTGTGGCAGGCGGGGGGAACATCGTGAAGACGGACCCAAAACGCTGCAAACCCAAACTCCATCTCAGAAATACGTTTATCCCTAGTCATCTTTTCGAAAAGCAACAAAGCGTATCATATATCCATGGGCTCTCCTCGAGAACCTTATCTCTAACAACTGAATTAATAAATGTACAAAACAAATATATTACCGCCCACTGATTCAATCAAATCCTTCTGTTCAGTTTTCCTAATTTTTGGAATTAATTTTTTAAACACATCTGGGCTTAGATTGATTCTCTGAGATTATTTTGCAGGCAACCACATTTTCAAGCACACTTTCGTACTCTGAAATTTCATTATCCTCAAGGTCAAAAACACCTTGAGCTTCTTGACCAGCTAGCTCTAAATTCTCCATCATTTGGGCAAATTGAAAAGCATCCATTCAGCACAACAAAAGACTTGTACACCCAGCTCAAAGGCAACTAAAAACTTCTTCTTTCAACCCGTGCACAGTTTGCCTTCAACTCCAAACACGACTTCCCCGAAGCACCCTCACACAACTCCTTGTTGAAGTTCCTCACACGCTCAATGGTGACCCTCGAAAGAGAATACCAGAGATCCCAAAAAAAATATTCATTCCTTTTGGTAGCCAGTCTTATTTCTTATTTTTAAAATGTTAAGAAATGTTTCTCCGATTAGCTAAGTTCCGTTTCTTTCATTATTAAAATCGGTTATGTAGTTTTGCAGGTTGGCAGGGGCGGATCTCAAGAGGGACTAAGGGGTCACCCCCCAAACTTTTTTAATAATTGTTAATATTATATATAACTAACAATGATTAAATAAATTAGATTAATGGCTCAGTGGTAATTGGCCCACTTAAATTTTTCCTTAACAACCAGGTTCGAATCTTTGCATGGTCTGTTTTGCATTTTTTTCCATTTATTACTTTATTCATTTGTTTTATACTTCTTTTTATATATGTATAGATTGTTTTCCTTTCTCTTTCTTCCTTTTTTTTATTCATTTATAGAAATTTAAATATTTTTTTTCATTTCTCTTTCTACTTTCTTTTTTTTATTCATGTACATAAATTTATATATTTTATTTTTATATTTCCTTTCTTGAATTTATACAGTTTTTTTCTATATCCATTTTCTTCATTTTTAATTTTCTTTATTTATTTAATAATTAATTTTTTTGCTTCCTTCATTTCTTTATTTAAATGTGATTTAATTCTTTTCTACTTTTTCACTTTTTGTATATCTTTTATATTTTTGTTATTATTTTCCTTTGGGTTTATAATTATTTTTTAGTACTTTAGAACATTATTTCTTAATTCAATTTTAGTCTAGTAACTTTCAAATTTGTTCTATTATGTTTCATGTATTTATAAATTTGTTTGGTTTTGATCCTTTAATTTGAAATGTTCAATTTCAATTCTATACTTTGAAAATAAATTAAAATTTGTACTTAATTGAAAATAAACTTAATAATTTTTCTTTAAAAAAATTATCAATGTTTTCCATAAATTTTATAAATATATTCACATACTTTATTTACTTATATTAAAATTATAAACCTTATTGAACCAATTTCAATATATATTAACTTCTAATTTATCATAGGAATTAATTTCAAACTTTTTTGTTAAAATCTAGGGACTAAAATTAGATATATGAAAGTTTAAGAATCAACATAGAAATTGAATGGGTCAATGTTGTAATAGTTTCATTGTTTGATTGTAAATCAGTTTAACACCAACGTCACGGGTTCGAGCCTGATAATCGGTATTTGTTCCCCCCTTTTCCAATATATACTAAAAAAAAGATGTAGAATCAACAGTTTGTACTATGTAAATAGTTCCTGCAGGTTGGCATGGAAAATTGTACAATCTTCTTATTTTTTTTTAGAAATAAGGAATATAAATAATTATCAAACAAATTACTATTTTTTGTTTAAAAAAATTAAGAAACAAAAATTAGAACGTTATCAAACGAGCAATTATCTTTCCGTTTTTTTCTTTTCCTTTTTTCAAATCCAGTTATTTCACTTTGTTGGAATATATTCATTCTTGAGAAACCGATGTACATTGTCCAGCTGTTTGATAGATAAAAAGCGTATCTTTTAATGGATTTTTTATGAAAAGATGGCACCAACCATTTCAAGCGTGATGTCCAAAAAATTACACAAATAATTTGTTTTGATCTATTACGGCTTCTTTGATAACGTTTTTATTTGTTATTTCTTGTTTCTCGTTTATTGTTTCCTGTTTCTCATTTTTTGAGAATAAGAAATGAAAATTTGTTTGATAACTGTTTCTATTTCTTGTTTCTTAAAAAAAAAAAGTAAGAAACAGCAACATTCATGTTTGATAATTATTTCTTGTTTCTTGTTTTTTATTATTTTTTAAATATTTTTAGGGGGTGTTTGTTAGTCAAATTTAAGGTCGATTTAGATTGAGTGTTTATTAACTACTCCTAAAAAACATCCAAATAAGCTATTATAACTACTCAAAACAATTTCTAATTTCTAACTATTTAAAATAACTCTTCATTTATAATAACTAATTTCTAATAATTCATTTCTAACAATTCGAAATAACTCATTTTTAACCACTCATTTTCTTACAATTCATTGGTAACTACTCAAAATAACTCTTCATTTCAAATGCACATCCAACTAAGTTATAGTCTCTAACTCCTCTACAAACAAATACATTCAAACGAGTTTTGGTTGCAGCTCCTCTAAAAATCTACATTGAAACGAGCTATTACAAAAATTGAAAATTTTTACTACTCAAAATAACTCAACGACATGTTTGGATGAAGTTTTGAATGAAGAGTTAGATTGAGAAGTTAAAAATTGAGAGTTGTAGCAAAAAACTCGTTTGAATGTAGTTTTTCTTATAGAGAAGTTAGTGACTTGGATGTGGATATAAAATAAAATGTTATTTTGAGTAGTTAAAAAAATAGAATTTGAAATGAGTAGTTAAAAATGAGTTATTTTAAAAAAAATAGAAATAAATGATTAAAAATGAGTTGTTAGTATTCAGAAGTTATTTTGAGTAGTTATAAATGAATTATTAATAAATGAGTGGTTAGAAATGAAGATTTATTTTGAATAGTAAAAATATAAGGAGTGTCAAATGTATAATTTAGTGATTTTTTTTTCTTCATAATATTAAATTTTTTCATGTTCCAAATATATTAAAAACTGAACTAATAAATAAGTACACATATTACAAAATTTTTAAATCAAACCACAAATCATAAATAAATAAAAAAATTGCAGATTGTATCAGGCATTACAAACTTAAAACTTTATACAATAAAAAATTTAAAACCTATAAATTAAAACAGTTAATAAACATAAAAAATTAAAAGAATTAAAAAAAAGGTGCAAACATAGGATTTGAACTGTTCCACGAACAAAATTGAAAAAAAAGTTATATTTAAAACCATCACAGTAAAAACACTTTTCTTTAAAAATTTTAATGCTATAATATAAATTCAATAACAGCCAGGCTTTAGAAGGAAACGAAAAAAGATTGGAACAGTAGAAACTAATTTTAACAATTTCTTATTTTTTCAGCTAATTTGAGAAACGTTTCTTCTATTTTGGGAACAAGAAATGGAAACGGTTATCAAACAAGTGTGTTTGTCAAAAATAGGAAACAGAAAGTAGAAACATTATCAAACGAGCATTTAGTTATTGGATTTGAATATGAATCAAAATGTTTTGACTTTTCTTCCCTCTATTACAAGGCTAATTTTAAAATTAATTATAATCGAAAGGATAAATACTAAATTTGAACTATACTGAACTTATGAATCGGTTCGATGCTTCATTTGATTTAGAATTCTTGGGCTTGTTTAGAGCCTCTTCTAGTATTAGTTTAGGATGTCATATCTCTTGTTGCTCTTGCTGGTTTTACTGCATTTTTTGTATTATTATTGGATGTGTGTTTTAATGTTAGTTGCTATATAAAGAGCTTATTGATAAAGGTGTTGCTTAAATATTGGTTTGGGTTTACTTTAGTGGATAGTATATAAAGATGTCACGCTCATAGTTGATATGTTGAGAAAATTGATTCGCTTTGGGTAATTTCTACTCCATGTGGAAGAAGATTCTCTATGTTAATTTTCTTTTCTAATTTTGTATGGTCTCATTTTGGATTGTGGATTGTGGATTGGGGATATTTTAATCCCTTGTGTGGTTTCTCTTCTTAGGGAGAACTGTTGTAGGGTTGCTTTTTTAGTTTTAATGGATGCTGTTTGTTTTTTGTTTGTAAAGACGAAAATTGAAAGATAAAATAAAATGAAATTATGGCTTAAGTTAGGGGTGTTCATCCACACCGACCTATCGATTTGCTAAAAATGACACTAAAATCGATTGGTCGGTTTAGTCGGTTATCAATTAATTAATTTTTTATAATTAAAAACATATTTATTATACAATTTTGAAT
Organism: Sicyos edulis; assembly: GCA_036507275.1. Lineage (NCBI taxonomy): Eukaryota > Viridiplantae > Streptophyta > Magnoliopsida > Cucurbitales > Cucurbitaceae > Sicyos > Sicyos edulis. The sequence goes on along the minus strand of CM071852.1, from coordinate 12,370,747 downwards.
GCAATTTTGAGCATTGATTTTTTAAAAATTGAATATATCGAATCATTTTTTGAAATACATTTAAATTTAAGTTATTTTGGAATAATTTAATGAGAAATTTAATTAGTTATATGAAAATTATTAATATTAGATAAATGAGATTTTATTTAACCGATTGAACAGACTTATCGAACGGACCAACTTAACTGACAAAGCATAATTGAATGACCGATTCTAATTCGGTCAATTTCGATCGGTCGAATCGATTTTCAACCGATGTATAAATATCTTTGGTCTAAATTGAGACATCTAAAAGTAAATGAACCAAAATAAAACAAAATCTAAAACATAACGATTAAAATTGAACCTTTTAAAATATATAAAAGAAAATAAAAACAAACTTGAAATAAGGATGAAAATAATATTTTTGCACGATAATTTTAATTAAAAAAAAACTATAAAAACATATTTTAAAATTTTGTAGATGCTAATATAGAGCACGGTGTACATATAGCTTGAGTTGGATTGGGAGAGATTTTCAATCCAACCCAAAAATTCAGGTACCATTTTTTCAACCCAACCCAATCTAATTAAAGAGTTAAAGTCATCCGATTTTATAAATACATTGCAAATATTAATATTTTTTAGGTCTAAAGTATTTTCAATTGAGTTAGTATTCGCAATAAACCACAATATTAATATTTTAGAACCACAATAGAGGGAAAAATGTAAAAAAGTAAAAATATTGGTTCTAAAATACTTACTCACCCTTAAGTAAATATTTAATTAATTTTTTAAACAAATCTAAGAATCAAACTCATGACCATAAATGAAAATGAATTAACTTCAAATAAAATAATCAATTGCATCACCAACCCATTTGATACAAAAAAATAATAATAATAACTTAAAAACATTTTAAAATTCAATTGAAATAATTGCATGAGATGAATGCATGACATTTTGTCGGGGCCTGTTTCTTTTATTCGATTCACTGACAACCACTTATTACGCAATAAATATATTTTTATGACCTTTTATTGTATTATTGATGATATTAAGGTGTTATTTTATTCACTATGATATTAAGGTGTTTTAATTTTTTTAGTTTATTGATATTTGTGAAACGAAAGTTTAAAAGTTTTTATTCTAATTCCTTAAATAAAAAAAAGGTTTTGAATTAAAAAAAATAAAAATAAAAAAGGTTTTATTCTTATTTAATTGGAAGTGTAATTTTTAAACATCTTTAAAGAGATTTTTTTTTTACACAAGTTAACCTTTTAAAGCCCTACATTTGAACTTTTCACCCAAAAAGAAGCTTTTGAACTTCTTTTTTATACCAATCGAAATCATTTCCATACCAATTTTTTCCATTAATCTAAAAATAATAATTTTTCCACTATTTTTTTTTCCAAGTTTGAAATATTTGGCCTAATGAAAATGATGAAAATGCACACCCTTGTAACGAATTCTTGTTTTGGGTTAATTTTTCTGTTGTCAATATTATGAATAATTAATATTTGAGTTTATATATATATATATATATATATATATATATATATATATATTTTATTTATTTATTTTTAGTTTTAACATTTTTTTTCGTTAAACTCTTCTAAGTCCTAACTTCACTAGAGAAAAATTGCTAAAATAAATTTCATTATTGAAAATAATAATGGTATCAACAAAATTCATTTGCGAAAAATGTATATGAACATGCAAGGGTAAAATATAAGTTTAGTTCTTGTAGTTTGGAAAAATTAGAGTTTAATTTTGGAGTTTTTGCATGTATATTATAAAAGAGCTAAAATATTTCATGAATAGTACAATAATGAATATATTTGCACATATAGCCGAAAATATAAATTAATTGATTTCCATATTGATAAATTCTATCAATAGAGGCTAATAGAATCAATTACTAATAAATAAAGTAAATTGATAGACTTCCATCACTAGAAAATGATAGATTCTATCAAAAAGGGTAAATAGAGATTTTTTTTTAAAAAAAATGCAGAATTTGCTATAAATGAATTATTTTAAAAACGTTGTTATAATTATAAACTATGGTAAAAAAAATTGTTATAGCAAATTCCCTTTAATTTTTATGATTTCAAAAAATAGAGCTTAACCTCTATAGTTTGAAAAAAGTTAGAATTTAGTGTATATGATATAAAAAAAATAGAATTTAGTCCTTATACTTTTAAAAATTATGATATAGTTTTTATGGTTTTATAAAACCTAAAATATAGTCATTATCGTACGTAATTGCTAACGTATTAAATACATGAAAGTTTAGTGTTCATGTATAAATGATATAATTGTTTTTGTTATATAAGTTACTTAACTCATAATTTTATCATTGATGCACTAATAACTAACTTTTAAGTATTTGATTTGCTAACTATTAGAAATGAGAAAAATTATTTTTAAAAAAAAATTATCAAACTATAGGGATTAAATTCTAGTTTTTAAAAATTAAATTTTATATTTCTTGAATCATAAGAACTAAAATCTAATGAAATCAGAACAACTAAATTCTAACTTTTTAAATTTATATTTTAACCTACATCCCGATTACTTTATATTTTTATCCAACATGTTCTTATCTATAATTTTTGCACCCAACCATATTTTTTTAGGAAAATATAATTTTTTTAGTACCTAAATTTAGAGTGTAGTTTCAATTTTGTTACTGTATTTCAAAATCAAATACAAATTCATGAAATTTGAATAATTTTTAATTTTAATGTTGGTATATTTTTGAGTTTATGTTTATGCTTACTTTCATTTCATTTATAAAATTATTTTGTGTGAACATCAAAAAAATCAATTCATTAATATATTATAATTCAAAATAAGATAATCAATTCATTAATATATTATAATTCAAAATAAGTTTAGTCAATTATCATAGTCAACATTATGTCAGGTAACTATACTATTTTATCTTAGGGGGTGTTTGTTTTAAGATGAGATGAGATGAGGCGAGGTGTTGAAAGCCCAACACCTTGTTTGGCCCAAGGTGTTTCTCACCTCATCTCATCTCATCTTCTCTCCTCTTTTTTTTTTCTAATTTAAAATTTTTCATCGTTTTATTTATATATATATATATATTTACTTATTTTATGTTTGATATATATTTTTATAATAATGTTATTATTTTAATATATCAATATATAATTATAATAATTATACTTTATTATATCAAATGTTTATTTAAATATATTAGAATTTTAAAAAATAAAATAAATAGATATATATGTTATCTCTTAATATATGACATTCAATTTTCATATTTTTATTCATTTTTAATCGTCTTTAATAACAAAAAAAAGTTATAGAATTTCAATTGTTTAGAGATAGACTATAAATATCATATTTAAAAATTAATAATTAAAAGTTATGTGTTTATTTTTAATATTAACAATAAATATATCAATTTATTATTAAAATAAAAATTAAATTTAAATAATTTATACACATTGAATTTTTATCCATAGTTTACAATATATTTAAAAGTATGAACTTATTATCAATAAACTTAAAAATATTAAACTTATTTTGTTTGTTAAAAAAATGAGATTCAAATTTTATACTCTTGTATTCACCGTTGCACTTTGAAATAATAGTAAGAGTGAATTTTTTTTTTGAAAGGATAAATTAATTTAAATAATTTTGAGAGTCTTGATTGTATATACAAACAACAACTATAAATTTCAAGACTCGTATGAGTCATAGAGATTGAGATCTATTCTACCTAATAAAAAAAAACAATAAATTCCAAAATTTGAGGGATATTTTATCCTGTAATAATTATTATCAAAATGTGACCGAGTTCTCTTTTAACTACAAAAAAATAATAAATAAAAAATTTTAGGGGCATCTATGGTTCCCTAGAAGTATCAATGACTAATAAGATAAATATATTTAATTTATTATTACCTATTAATTAGTGTATTTTATTAACAATTCTTTGACATTTGGTAACTGTGAATATGAATATGAATATATAAAAGGTATAAGAAATTAATTTTTTTTAAATAAAATAAAAATTGCTATCAAGATTTTATAATGACTAGTTTAATCAAATGGTTTTATTTTTATTTTTTAATAAATAGAATCTTGGTATTTTTTAATTTTTTTTATTATTTAAGTCTAACAATTCTTTAAAAAAAATAGTATTAACGATGTACAAATATTTTAGATTAGTCAAACTTTATTTTGGTGGTGTGAATTTTTTTTTCTCATAATTTTTTTAATTAAACAATATTTAAGTATGAAAGATTAGAAACTTTTAACCTCATGGTTATTATGTCGCACATAATATCATTGAAACTATGTTTTTTTTAATAAAAACATTAATATAATTAAGGGTGTTTAATATTAAATTTATATTATTTACATTTTATTTATGATAGTAGTTATATTTACATACTTATTATATTAATAGCTAAATATTTTAGAATAATTATTTTTAAAAAAAGAAAAAGAACAATTTTATTGTTAAAAAAAATATAAGAACAATTTTTTTTTTTTTTGAAAAAAACATATATTAACATCTCATCTCTTCTCCCTCCATCCTAAACAAGGTTTTTCTGTCATCTCATCTCATCTCAAACAAGGTTTTCTGCTATCAACATCTCATCTCATCTCACATGCAGCCAAACACCCTCTTATGGACTAAAATTAAAAAATATTAAAAAATTAAGATTTATAAAAGTAAACATTACTTTTTTTTAAAACAAGAGTAACCATGCACAGTGACTTTATTTCTTTTTGAGTAATGTAATGTCACATTTTTCAATGTAGGGAGCAAACAGGTTTGCTTTTGGAATATAGGCATTAAATTGAAACTGCACCCAAATTTAAAGATAAAAAATGTATTTTTTTCCTTTTCTTTTTTTTTTAAATAATTGTTTGATTCTGTTTGGAATTTTTTTCTACTTAGTAAATTGGGTGGTTTAATTAAATGCGGTTTTTTTTTTATCAGCATTGCACGGCAAAGTTTTTTTTGTTTTAAGTCACAAGGTAAGTAATTAACTAAACCAAATGGTGATGTGTATCTTTTCTATTATTATTTTTCCTTTTGAACGGAAATATAAAACTTGTAATAAGATGCAGAACTGCTCAATGTAAACAATCTACACGAGGAAAGGTTGCGTGTAATTTGGATCCCATTGTGAACGATTTTTTTTAGTTTTATCTGCTAATTTCCTTTTTTTCGATTTTTACATGGGTATAAGTTTGCACACTTCAACTATAATTTTTATAAGACAAAATTTATGGCCTTATAATATTTAGATCTTCACGAAAAATGTAGGAAATTAATTATACTGCTAGCTTAGGTATGGATCGAAGGTGGAATCGAGTTTGTGAGTCTCGATCTTTAGAAGAAGTAGAGCTTCGTGTTCGATAGTGCCGATCCTTGCTGATGGGTTTGATGTTTAAAAATAGTCGCGGGGAGGCACACGCTTATGGGTTTGAAGCCCAGAATAGACGTTAGCGACTTCCGTTGATCTATGTTTAAAATTCTGTCTCACTAATAAAATTATAACCCAACAGTTTGGATTGGGTAATCTAGGTTGCTCGAATTGTTGGTTTATTTCCACGCTTCTAGTTTTAAACTATTGGGCATCAAGGTTTTGGTTTATAGATTGGGGATGCACAAGTTTGACCGTGTGATATTAAGAGATAGCCTGGGAGCTGAAGCCATTGATGAAGAGAAGAGGATTTGAAAGAGAATTATTTATTGATGTAGAAGACAATGGTGAAGGTTATTTGTCAAATACACCAAATACAACTTCAACATTACCCATATATATTAAACTATAACATCTAAATCCTAATGGCCCTGAGTCTATGCAACATTACCAATTTATACCTATCTAATTAGGGGTACAATTAAAAAAATTGAAAAACTGAAAAATCAAAAAATCGAGCTAATTCAATGGATTAGTTCGGTTTATAGTACAAAATTGGACGTATTGATTTTTAATTTAAAAAAACTGAAAAATATTGATTTGCATCGGTTTTTATTTTTAAAATACTAATAAAAATTGAACCAACCCAATATATATGTATATATATTGTTAATAAATTATATATATATAATCTTCCTTACATTATTTAGAAAAGATATTTATCGGTTTGACAAAAAAAAAAAAAAAAAATCAAACCTAAATCACTCATAAATCCTATATTATACTCTAATAGACGCATGGGTAAAGTGTGTACTTTAAATATAAATATCTAATTCATATTTTTCTTAGAAAAAGACAAAATTTATTTTAAATAAACATAGATTCCTAAGTCGCACGGATTAGATGAAAAGGGGCTATATGTAACTAATTGAAATAGATATTTTACCAAGAAATATTTGACGAACTTAATTAAATCAAACTCAGAGTAAATTACAACCTCTAATAAAAAAAAATCTAAATTTTTTGGACATTACATTACATATTTAATTTTTAAATTAGTAAATCATTAGTTGTCTAAAAGAATATATAATCAAATGGTAACCAAATTTAATGTTAGTGAGGAGAGACAATAATTTATGGGCATAGCATTAAAAGAATTTGAGGTTTGAATCTCTAAATACTCCAATTGTAATATAATGCTTAGATGTCATAAATAAACATTTTAACTATCAAGCATTAGCTTAATCCGACGCCCAAGACTACTTTTTTGTTGGATAAAAATAGTAGTAGTAACGTGATGAACTAAAACAAGTAGGCTGACTTGATGTTGAATATTAATTGTCATAATTAAATGATTTTCAAATTTTTTTGTTAAAAATTATTCCAAATCTTCTCTTACAAATATGTGGGGTATACAAAAAAAGTGATAATTGGAACAACACCAACCGTCAATTCAAATGGTAAGAATTGAGTTAAATTTTTCTTTTCCTTTTTTTTAAGTATTAATTTCATTATTTTATGGTAATTTAATTAATACAGTCATGAATCACGGTTTCAATATTTAAAATTGTTATTTTACTTTTATTTATTTATTAGTGAAAAATACAAACTAATAAGATTGATAACCAAAGTTTAAGTACAATACCATTTATTTTTCTTTATTTATTTCTTTAAATGTTTATCGGCTATAAAATAAGTGTTTTAAAAGAAAATAAAATTAACATAATTAAAAGATCCAACCTAATTTGATTAAAAAAGGATATAGATAAAATTGGCCTAATCAATAGGATTTGACATATTCTCAAATTGGTACAAATTTAAATTGATCCTAAGAAATTCTCGTAATTCCACCTACACCCCTATAAAAAATTACATGAAAAAAGTTATTTTAGATAAATAACAAAAAAAAAAAAGCAAAAAAGAGAAAGGAAATGGTATTTATTAAGACAAAGTTGACTTATTCCATGTGTTAAGTTACAAACCAACGCCGGCAGTTACGGTTCCAGTTTGGGCTCCGGAGGCGACAACCAGGATGGTGAATCAACTTCCGGTCACCGGAGAGCGATCCTCCGACGCCGGAGCTTCATTCGTGCTCCAATCGAAAGGTAAATTAAGAACGAGATTTCACGATCTGGCGGGCTCTGTTTTTGGATTCCTAAGTCAATTGCTGTTTTCGTTCCGATTGAACGCAGGGGAGTGGTGGCACGCCGGATTCCACTTGACGACGGCGATCGTTGGGCCGACGATTCTGACTCTGCCGTACGCTTTGGGAGGATTGGGTTGGGGATTGGGGGTTTTTTGCTTGACCATCATGGCGCTCGTTACTTTCTATTCCTATCTTCTCATGTCCAAGGTTCTTGATCACTGCGAAAACGCCGGTCGCCGTCACATCCGATTCCGGGAACTCGCCGCCGATGTGCTAGGTATTTCTTTTCTTTTCTTTTCTTTTATTTGCTTTATTCTTCCTTACCTTTTCTCCCCAATTTCCTTCTGCACAAACTTTTATATTTAATTATTCGGACATAACAAGAAACAAAGTGGTTAATTACATAGAGTAATGTACATTTTTCTTTTAGTTTTTTAGGATACAACATTTAGGGTGAGGATTCGAATCTATGACCTCAACGTCATTAAATGTATATTCATGTCATTTGAGCTATTGCTCGCTTTGACATTTTTTAGTTCAAAGATAATTGAGAATCAGAGAATTGAAATTGCGACCTCCTCACTCTAAAACTTAGTTAATGGAGTTGAGCTATTATTATTGTTGTTGATTGTAGAATAATGTCGAGTAAATGATGATTAAACTAATTTTTATTTTAATTTTCTTGTTAATTTATTTTTTAAAAGAAAATAAATTTAAAAATAATTTTGAAATATTAAATACTAAAATAGGAATATTATTAAAATATCAAGATAAAAATGTTTAATACTAACAAAAGCAATAACTTTATTATATTAGTGTGACTCATGAATTAGAAAATTATGGACTTAAATTTTCAATTTTTAATTGCCTTAAATTTGTAGACATTTTTAGTGTCTTCATTTTTTTTTAATATTTTGTGGTGTTTGGACTAGAGACGAATGTCCTTGCTTATTATTTTTAGTATAGTGGATTAAAAGTTTGATTTTTTTTTAAAAAAAAAAACTGCTGTTGAATTAGAAAAAGTGTTTATTTTAAATATAGAGAAAAAAAATTGAAATTAGATACCAAATTTACGAGACAAAATGTTAATTTTTTAAATATTATTTTAAAGAATTTTTTAGTTGTATTTTAGAGAATATTGCATCATATCATGTAAATTTTTATTACGCGTGCTCTATTCTCTGCTCTGCAATTCTCTGTTTTCATTAAAATAAAATAATGATGAAAATTCTCTGTTAACCATTTATAAGTTTTTTTATTACGTTAGTTATTGAAAAAAAATAATAAGATTTTAAAATTTATGTAAATTTGTTGACTGCTGGTTGAAACTTCAACAATAGGCCCTCTTCACCTAGTTTATTTTTGTACTCTTAGAAGTAAAAAAATGAAGATCTATTTCTTCTCTCTTTAAAACTAAGACTTTTAAATACTCGCCAACCAATTTGGAATCCCGTACATGGTATTCAACTTAAAACTACTTTTAAATATTATTCCATTTTTATTAAAAGGCTTAACATAAGAATCCATTTTATAATTTTTCAAAAAAAAGAAAAGAAAAGAAAAGAAAAAAAGAATTCATTTTATAAACAGGCTATACAAATTGTTTGTGTTCAACACTCAAAGGTGGGTGACCTTAAACCCATGAACTATTTCTTATATTTTAAAATTTGTTCTATTATAATTATTTTTAAATATTTAATTTTAGTTGTAATATTTTTATAAATAGGTTAAAGTTGGTCTCTATATAAATTTATTGTTAATTTTTTTATATATAATTTTTTGTTTTGAGATAATCTTATAAAATTACTTAAACAATTATGATTGAACTTTTTTTTTAAAAAGGTAACACCAAATTTATCACTAATTTAAAATTTTATGGAAAGTACGTATACTATAAATAGATATTTGAAAATATAAAAAACATACATAAACCAAAGAGATGTTTAATGTTGTGCTAAAAAAAAAGAGATGTTTAATGTTTTTGAATTGCATAATAAAAGTTAATTTTAATACATGAGTTTTTATTCCTTTTATATATATATATATATTGAAATCTTATATTTTAAGTTTCTAATTTTTTTTAGTGCATAATAGGGGGAGGGGGACAAATACCAATTTTTTGGATCAAACTTAAAACTATTGTATCATTGACTTATTTGATTTGAAGTTTCTTACTTGAACTTCTAACTTTATATACATTATTTAACTTATTAACTTAAAAAAGAAATCAAGATTGAAGCTAAAATAAACCTAAAAATGAAAGGACATAAATCAATTAAAAAGTTTAAAGAAGTTGCAAAAGTAGGTTTTATGTAATACAAGAAATTCACATTAAGTGCAGGAATAACTTTTGATAAACATATATATATATATATATGAGAAATTAATGGTGTGGAATATGAAAGGTATCTAGAAAAATGGTAATGTTGGTGGGCGAAAAGAGAGAAAGAGATTATTCCACGCGGAAATGCATGCTCCATAAGACTAAGCTAGACACCCCATTTAATACATTAGTATAGTTCAAGGTTCTCACTTCTAATTACTCATGCAATCATATTAATCATAAAAATTAATTTAAAATAGTAGAATATGTGTTAGTTTTTCAAGTTCTTTTTAACTTTATATTTATCTTTTTAATATTTGTGTCATATCTATGGAGTGTTTGAAAGTTGACCATTCTCACCAAATAATTACCTAACACTTCAACATTTTATTAGCTTATTTTTTTTAATTTAAAACTTAATTTGAGGGCTGAATCATTATATTTTGAAGTATAAAGGTAAAATTACTGCTATTAATTTGGATCAGTATATAACCTATATTTATGTGTTTTTAAACAGGATCTGGATGGATGTTTTACTTTGTAATATTTATACAAACGGCTATCAATACTGGAGTCGGGATTGGAGCGATCTTGCTTTCAGGACAGTGCCTTGAGGTGTCACATTTTAATCTCAGTAATTATAATATAGATAGAGTTTTGATCATAAAGTTAAATTTAGTTTATGCAGAATTAACATAGAATTTAATCTCTATAATTAGAAGAAAAAAAATTAAGGCTCATAATTTTAAAATTTAGAATTTAATTTTGATGCAAAAACTAAAAAATAGCGATTATCCTTCATAATGGTTGAAAGAGTGAATTAAATATAGAGAAGCTATTTTTGTGTAAATAATGATGATGTAAATTAAGTGACATATTAAAAATTTAAAATCACATGATTTACAGATAAATAAATATCAGTACTTAATTCATGAATAATTACATATTTGAAATTTCCCCAAATCATAGATTAAATTGAAGATTTTAAAACTTACAAGCTTCACCCACTGATTTGAACCTAATAAGAAAAGAAGACAAAAAAAGGACAAAAGATAGGGAAAGTCAAATTTCTTTAATTGACAGTGGGTGCATTGTTGGCCCAATCTTAGTGTGGACTATAGTGAGTACTTATGATGTGGGGTCGCTGCTCTTTTCAGTCGGTCTTCAACTTTTCTATTGTTTCAGTTAAAATAATATTTTAAGAGGATTTTAAATTTATTACAAAAAAGGTAAAATAATTTTAGTAAAATTAAAATTAATTTATTTGTAGCAGAAAAAATACAAATTTAATTTTATCACTGTTTGAGTTATATAAGGGATTTGTAGACTCATTTTATCGCTTGTTGAATTTTATCACTGATAAATAAATTATATTTTATCATTGGTTGAGTTCTTATCACATAGAAAATTATGTTCTATCATTGGTTGGTTCTATCAGTGATACAAAAATTATATGCTATAGATAAATTATTTTTAAAATTATGATATGAATATAATACAAGAGGTAGAATGTGATGGTAGGTTAAATTTCCATGTTTTAATTTATGATATTTAGATTTGTTTCATTTTAATTTGCATTGGATTTAAAATGAAATTACTATTATTACAGATAATATATTCGAGTGTGAATCCAAATGGATCGATGAAATTGTACCAGTTCATAGCAATGGCAACGGGGGCGATGATAATTTTGTCTCAGCTTCCAACATTCCACTCTCTAAGGCATGTCAATATGTTTTCTCTGCTTCTCAGCTTGGGTTATGCCTTTCTTGTTGTTGCTGCTTGTGTCATTGCAGGTATCCATCAAGTCCAATTCCTTTCCTAATAATTATTATTAGGTTCATACATGGTCCGGATTAGATTGCGTAGAATTTTTTGGATTAATCCAAATTTTTGTGATAGACAATTATTTGTCAACTTGTGATAGACAATGTAGTGGACCTCACATAATTTTCATTTGTTCACATTCTCCTTGGTTTCCAACATTCAATTGTTGACAATAAGACGATATAAACCCAGGTAGGGTAGAGAAACTATTAGAGAATGTGAGGTTTCACCTTAAAATCAATTGACAACAAGAAGAATAACTGATATCTCTTATAAATGTGTTATAGAATCCTCACATTTTCACAAGATGAGTATTTCTAACATGTCTCGTTAAGATGGTGGCTATATTGTGAAATGCCATTTTGAATTACATCCGACTTTGTGGACAGAAATATCCGCTTTGGCTTACTCGCATGAGTCGGATCTGAACATGTTGGGATTAAATACCCGCTTAAGCTTAAGCCCGCTTGGGTGGGGTCCACACCTGCTTACATTTTTAAGCAATTTTGGGTCAAATCGGAATTTGGACGACCAATAACTCATATGAAGCTCTGATACCATATTAGAGAATATGAGGTTCCAACTAAAAATCAATTGATTAAATTAAATTTAGTGAGATTCTCAAAGTATGATTCTGAAAAAGAAGTATCTTTGAAAGCCATTTGAATTCAAGAAATCCATTAACAGCTGAAAATTGATATATTATATCCCTATTTTGAATTTGATATTGAAGCAACAAGTAAAGAAGCTCCAGCTAGGGACTATAGTTTAGAATCATCAGCAAAATCAAGGATGTTCAGCGCCTTCACATCCATCTCCATTCTAGCCGCCATTTTCGGGAACGGAATCCTCCCCGAAATCCAAGTAATTACTTATCAAACTCCCCCAATTACTTAACATAACATTGTTAGTTGATTATATATTGTGTATTCAAAGTTTGATATTTGACGATGGTGATGATAACAGGCAACTCTAGCACCTCCTGCTAGTGGGAAAATGGTGAAAGGGCTTGTGATGTGTTACATTGTGATATTTGTAACTTTCTACGCCATTGCTGTGTCTGGATATCTGGTGTTTGGAAACAGGGCTACCTCCAACATCTTGCAGAGCTTGATGCCGGACTCTGGCCCTCCTCTCGCTCCAACTTGGATTCTTGGCCTGGCTGTCGTCTTCGTTCTCCTTCAACTCCTCGCCATCGGCCTTGTGTATTCGCAAGTCGCGTACGAGATCATGGAGAAGCAATCAGCAGATGTGGAGAAAGGAATGTTTTCGAAAAGGAATCTCATTCCGAGGCTCATTCTTCGTACAATCTACATGCTTATGTGTGGCTTTTTTGCTGCTATGCTTCCTTTCTTTGGAGACATTAGTGCTGTTGTGGGTGCCATTGGCTTCATTCCTCTTGATTTCATCCTCCCAATGCTTCTCTACAACATCACCCACAAGCCACCCAAATCATCCCTCACCTATTGCACCAACCTCGCCATCATGGTCGTCTTCACCGGGGTCGGTATCATGGGCGCTTTCTCTTCTATACGAAAGCTCGTTTTTGATGCCCAAAAGTTTAAACTCTTCAGCGACGATGTCATTGATTGACCCTTTGCATTTGAGATGACATTGTTGTTGTTGTCATCGCCATTGTCTTCTCTAATTGCCCTACGATGTCATCGGTTGAGCCTTTGCTTTCAAGGCAACCTCGTTGTTGTTGTCTTTTTTATTTGTCCATTTGAAAGTACAAGATCTTTCTTTGACCTTTAAAATAGGTGGGGTTTTCGTTCTAAGGCAGTTCGAGTTGAGTATGGCGCACATTTGTTTTTGTATTGTTGTGTTAGAAAAGAGGAAAATTAAAACTATGGTGAAATATTACATAAATGAAATAGGAGAATATGTTGCTAAAATTTTGGGGTTATGGGAATTTATTCTTGTTTACTAAATTGATGTCCATAAGTAGGATAAATAATCATTGTACATTATTTACCATCTATATTTATGGCATTTTTTTTTTGACACATTTATGGCATTATTGTGTGTGTGAGTTTTTCATTTTTTTAAACATAGCTTGTGTGGTTCTTAATTGATAAAACATTTGTACTCCTAATGTAACTGATTTATGTTTATTCTTAGAAAAAGAAATTGTTGAGCTATGCTATTTCTTTTATATATTGTTGAAGTTTCATACCTCTATGGCTAACAAGATCCCCCTAGCTCTCTGCTGACCAAGTACTAAAGCTCACTAGATGGGCCCAATTTTGTTCTTTCTTCTGTAAAGTGACTGATTGGGCCTGGCCCATGTTTGTGTGTGTGTTTTTTATCTTCTAAAATGAAATTAGGAACAACTGGTATGTGCTTCATTCAAAAAAATAGGTTAAGTGCCCATTTTCTTGTAGGCTATATAGGATAATGGAGAGAAATCTACTTAAATTTACTAGTTGAGTTATGTTCAAGTTGATAATAAAAAAATCGATGTAGTTAGAGATACTTACCATTACTCGGTATCTATAAAATGTCATGATTAGGAGTGAAATATTCTAATCTTTTTTTCTTTTCCCTTTAAGAGACTTCTAGTTCTATGAACTTAGATTGGTAATATGTTCTCAATCTTATCGTATGTTTTCTTTTAATCTTATCACACTTAAAGTTTGTGAGGTCGATCTATTGTTCTTTTAAGTCATGTGGACTGAAGATATTAGCATAGAATTCTAAATATGAATTATATAAAATGAAGAATAACTGGGACACCAAAATTATTTTTGCACTAACCTAACTATAATGATGCAACTAATAAAGTAATTTAATTCAATAGCCAAATTTTTATATCTCACTTGTATCCTTACAAGAAATATATTGATTGGAGGCTGCTTATTAATCAAATTAACATTCGTTCAAGTTTAAACATTGTTTTGAACCATGTAATTTTAATGAACTTTAATTCATTTTTGCATTTTAAACGTTTATTTTAGGGGTGTACATGTTTTAAGTTGGGTTGGGGAAGATTTTCAACCCAACTCAACCTAATCATTATATTTTCAAGTTGGATTGGGTCTTCACGTTTATCAATAAATTACAAATTAAATAATTTGTGAATATCAATCCTTTTTGAAGTGCAAATTTTAAATTTTTTGTTGGATAGATTGAAATATGAAGTTATCGTGATCTAGAGGGGTACATGAGCTAAGTTTGGTTGGATTCATCTATTCATATTAATTATAAGGTGATAACAATCACAAATTCGACGATAACACACTTTAGAATGGTTTAAACTTTTAAAAGTCAAATTTTAAAACAATATTTTACTAAACTCTTCGATATAAAATTATAATCAAAATAACAATATCTATGTTCAAATGTAAAATTAATTCTATAAATAAGATGAAATTGTCTTTATTCAATTTTGAATTTTGAATTTTATAAAATATTATGAACAAAGAACTCTAACTTTTATAATTGATAAAAAAATAATGATAGAAATTAAATATTTTTTAATCTTTGATTATGAAAAAAAACGTTTTGATAAAGATAGAATGAGGGTGAAGAAAATAAATGCTCCAATTTTTTTTTGAGAAAGAAAAAAAAATAAATAAAAGAATGAAGATGATAAAAGCTAATATATAAATGCTACTGTTTTATTTTACCGATGAGAGAAAAAGACAAAAAAAAAGAAAAAACATTAGAAAATTAAGATTAGAAGCGAGAATGTATCAATCGAACTTGCACACTTCCCATTCATAAACTGGCGCAATTCCACCAACAATTGAACCAAAATTTTCGGGTCTACTTAATAAAGGTGTACAAAAAAAACTGGTAATCCGACGAATTCAGACTACCCAACTCAAACCGTAAATATTGGATTGGGTTAAAAATAAAAAAAAAATTGAATTTTTAAATCGATCCTCAAGTTGACCTATAGGTTAGGTTTAACTCAGAGTGAGCAGATATATTATTTATAACATACGTAAATAATCATTAAGTGCCTGCATTGGAGTGGTTTTGTTCCTTCCTAGTACCAGCAAAACACCCAAGCTCAATCCTGATGCATGACTTTATTTATATTAAATTGTTCAAATATTTCTAATCACCTTTTTTGTAATAATTCTTATAAATTAATCTTAGGTTGAATTAAAACAAGTGGTTCAGAGTTTTCAATTTTAAGTTGAATTCTTTTTTTTTTTTCTTTTTTTAAATATATTTCTTATTATTTACAAATTAAGCATAAACTGTTTATTTTGATTTAATTTCATATTTTAGGGTTAAGTGAAATCATATATTGAAATTAAAATTTTGAAGGTTAAAGTAATTTTCAAGTATGTTCTTGTTAAGTTTGCTGTCAAACTTTGAGTTTAGACTTATTGTAAACCCGATGGCCTAACTCAACTCAACCCGAAAATATAAAGGTCGGATCGGGTTGGGTTGTCTTTTCGATTAAGTTGGGTTGAGTTGAAAAAATGTTCAACCCAAATTTTTGGGTTGGGTTAGAAATCTCCTTCAACCCTACTCAACCAACTCGTGTACACCCTACTGCTTAGTCAAACCCAACTCAAAAAAAAAAAAAAAAAAACCTAACCCAACCCAACCCTTTTGATTTAGGTTGTTTGGGTTCATCCAGTTGCCATTCTTTCGTACGCTCTTAATTTATTTGGTTATTGTTTCCAAAATTTTAACAAAAAATCTATATTCCATATACTAGAGATATTCAATGGAAACTCTTTAATGAACTAGTCAAATCTAGAAAATAATTATAAATATGTTCATTTAAAAAAAAATTAGCATCTATAATTATATTTATGAATAATTATGGTATTATTGAGTATTTTTAATGCATAATACTATATTTATAAATATTTATAATACAATATTAAAACTTATTAATGACTATGAATGTACATACTTTAAAATTTATCTATATTTATGATTATTTTGTGAGAAAAGATCATCCAAAACAACTTTCTTTAAAGGTAGGGCTGCATTTCAATAAATTATTTTTTAGATTTGTATTGTTTTTAAATTCGGGTTGAAAAATGAAAAAAAGAAAATAAAAGAATAAAGATAGAAAAGACTCGACTTAAAATAAAGTCTATAATTTTGTGTTGTTTTAGATATTTTGAGATAACATAGATCAAATAATTAAATTTGAGTTGAAAGACTAAACGATTAAAATTGAATTGAAAGGTTATGAGTAATCACATACGGCATCTATAACCCAACACTCGAGATCATAATCTCGAGCATAAGTCAACCTAAGTGACCAAGATAGCTCAGAAACTTATGTCCCAGCTCAAAAGTCAACAAAGGGTTTGAGCTTAATAGCTCTAAGCTCGAAAACCTCTAAGTTCAACTCATTAGGAAACACAATTGTCTCATCTAAATAGGTACTCATCTAGACCTAACTGTGTAGGAGCTCAACTGGTCCTAGCAAGATTTAGGAACTTTACTAGTAGTGGCAAAATGTAGGAACACTACTAGTCCTATCATAATTAGGGAACTAAACTGGTTCTAAACGAAATATAGGAACTCTACCGATCCTATCATCAGGAACACCACCAGTCCCTACATCGGGAACACAACTGGTCCCAACATCGGGAACACAAACTCGTCTCGACATCAAGGTCATGAATGAGTAGGAACACAACTGGTCCTAGCTCCTTAACAATCTTTAGAACTCTATTGGCCCTAGGTAAATAGAAATACAACTAGTCCTGCCTTATCAACAACTCTTAGGGAACACAACTTGCCCTAAATTAGGAACTTAACTGGTTCTAACAAAATATAGGAACTCTACTTCATGGTTAGGTCATCTAGAACTTGATAGTTCATTTAAGCAACTATCGAGAAAATGTACATTCAATGTCTCATACCATCGAACAATATATTTCGATAGACAACACAAAATAGCGACCTAACCACGTGCCTTAGCATCCCATAATACTAAACCGCAATCAACTCGTGAACACAATTCATAAATACATACGACAGACGTTCATATAGTATACAACTCGTAATAACAACCAACTTGTAATCATTATGATAAACAGCTCGAAATAACAATCAACAGGTAATCAATTCGATAAACAACTTGTAACAAGTAATTAACTACATGCTCAAGTTGTCCTAACAGTCAACATGTTTGATCAGGAATGCTACAATATTCTCAACTAATGATTACAAGTTGGCTGCAGGTAAGGTGAGATGAGTTGAGAGGAGATGAGATGAGATGAGATGTTGATAGCAGAAAATTCTTGTTTGGGGTAAATGAAGATGAGACAAGATAACAAGAAAACCTTGTTTTGGGTGTAGGAAAATGAGATGAGATGAGATGACAAGAAAACCTTGTTTGGGGTGTAAGGAGATGAGTTGAGATGACAGAAAAATCTTATTTTGAGTACAGAGATAGGAGATGAGTTGTTAGGGTATATGATACAATTTTTGTTAACTAGTCTTATATTTTTTTTTTGTTGAATAATAAAATTATCCTCAAATAGTTATTAACATAAATATGAAAATATAACCATTATCATAAAAAATTGTAAGTAATATATAATCAATAAATTATAAATATTTATATTATTAGTTATTGATACTTCGAGATCAAACCCGCTACCATAGAGTGGAAATGGATTAACACCAAACCAGATAACCAATCGCGTCACCGACCCATTCAATTAGTTATTGATACTTGAAACTATAAACACCTCTAACTTAATGGAATACATTTTTTAATTTAGAGGTGTTTATAGATTGATACTTGAAACTATAAACACTTCTAAATTTAAAAATTTATTCCACTAAATTACCATTTAAAAAATTTTGTAACTTTTTACAAGAATAAAATTTGAATATCATTTTTATAACAAAATACTTGCTTAAAAAAAGTTTAATACTTTTATAATAATTACCAATAAAAATAAAATATTATAAATTATTTAAATTTAATTTTTATTTCAATAATAAATTGATATATGCATTGTTAATATTAAAAATAAACACAATATTTTATATTAATTATTTAATAATAATTTTTTAATTGAAAATCTGTAAACATCAAATTGAAGTTTCATATAACTTTTTTGTTATTTAAAATGATTAAACAAAAAAAAAATTTAATTTTTATAAATAAAAATATTAAAATTCATTATTATATATTAAGAGATAATATATTATTTATATTAATTTTTATTTTCAAACTTCAATTTTATTTAAATAAATATTTGATATCATAATAATATAATTTATATAAACATATTCATGTATAGTAATACATATATATGTATATTTTTGAACCTACTAGGATTCAATCTTGAGACCAACAACATCAATCTAAATTAAAATTCAACCGGTTGGCCATCAAGTTATAATGTGGTTGGATATGTATAGTAATATATTTAAATAACCATAAATATATTAAACACAAGAAAATAAAAATAATAATAATAAATAGATAAATAATACAATAAGAGATGTAAAATTGTTAACAAAAAAAAGAAAATAGATGAAAGAAAATGAGACGAGATGAGAACATCTTAAACCAAACAAAGTGTTGGAGCTCAATATCTCATCTACTTTCGCTTCCTCAAAAAACAATCCTAAATACATCAGATCTCTCATCAAAGCTATATTATTGTTGGTTTATATCCATGTAATTATAACTAAGAATAATGTTATTTTGTAAGTCAACTTTTACTATAGTTTAAAGTGTGTTAACAGCATGAACAATAATAAAATATATACAGTACAATGTTCTAAAAACAGAAAATAATTAGAATAATACTTGCAGGTATAGACGATAATATTTGAAGAAAACTAATTAACCAGATAAAGTTATACAATTAATTTGATATTTTCATATTTTATTATACTTCGACTCAAATCAATTTGTATAGATCTAAACTTTTGATTGTCACCTCTACCTCTACGAGGGAGGAGAGATAAGTCTATTGAGCTCAAAGATGTTTTCAATTTACAATTTTATGGTTAAAAAAATATATGCATATATAATTGAAATTTATCATAAAGTTCAAGGAAATCATTTGTAGAAGTTAACCATAATATGTTTCTTTTTTTTCAATTCTAATTGGTTCGATTCTTAATTTTGGCATATGAAATTTGGTTTTATCATGAAACATTTGACATTGATTTTGAACCAAAATTAACCCAAACCAGCACACATACAACCCATAAAATAGTCTTTCTTTCTAGGAAAAGTATGTTTTATTGTGATTATTTTCTGTTTCAACTCAAAATATATACACAAAAGGTTATATAACTATTTTGCAATAAATGTAGAGATTTTAGATTAACTAAGATATAAATGAAAAACTCCCTCACCAAAAATAGGACAAATTTTTATGGCTCTTATGACTTGGCTGTGAACCATAATGAAAAAAGTGCTCTTTTTTAAGTTTTTGCTCATAACCATTCCCTTTCAAACTTCACCTACCATTTTCTCTTTCTCACACACACAAAAAGAGAGAATCCCAAGGAAATAAAATTAAAAATATTTCACATATTATAGTTTTCATTACCATCTTCTTTGCAAGAAAAAAATGGAAACAAAAACCCTTCAAACCAAAGACAATCACAAGGCCAATAATCCTCTTGTTTGGGATTGCGAAAGCTCTCTCTATGATTCCTTTGAGCTTAATTCTTTCAAACAATATCTTGATTCTGCCATAGCATCAAAAACATTGTCCATGCCTCACTCATTCCACCGTCGTACTTCGTTGCCCCGACCTTGTGTCCCAATACCAATGTCCAAGGCTTCGTCAAAGTTCTCTCGGTCGATCTTCAAACTTCTTCGGTCTCTTTTTCGAGTGAAACCTAATTCAAGTACGTCAACTTTTCGGGTTCAAGATCAACCTAGAGATGGATTTTATGTCTTCTATGAATTCGGGTCGCTCTCCGTGATCCCTGAAGTCCCAGAGGCCGATTTGGAAGCTGATCTTTCTCCGGAGATTGGCTCTTTGGTGAGGAAGAAGACTTCTGCGAGGTTTGCGGCTAACTCTCTAAACGTCTCTTTCAATATTTGAATATTTTTTTATTTGAGTTCAAGTTTAGAAATTAACATATAGTTTGGCAAATTATATTAATATAAACAATCTAATATTAGATTGTTTATATTTGTTTATATGTACTATTTTTCCTTCTTTGTTTGCTTGTAATTTTTTTTTAATGTTTAGGGATGATATTTTAGCTTAAGCTTGCGTAAATTTGATCATCTCATGTCCCTTTTTATTTTGGTTTTTGTTTTTCTCTCTTTTCGTTACAATCTTTTTGCCTGCGTGTTTTTCTTTGTAACTGAATAGAAATCTATTGAATTAAATTCATTGATTATATATATGTGTGTGTGTATATGATTTAGATGATTAATTTATCTCATCCTAATTGAGCTATCCAAATTCAAATTGGAGTTGATGGTTTTAAGAAGAATAAACTTGAAATTAATAAAAATATTATCCAAGTCATGAGTTTCCTAGTAAAAAAAACTTTTTATCAAGTTTCATTTGACTGAACTTAAAAATGAGATCCACTTTTTTATACAAATTTTTAGTCTGGCTCAAGGTATTTTCCAGCTTCATTTTGTCTATCTTGACAAAAGTTATCTACAAGTGATAATTCCATCTACAAAATGTATGATTTATTACATTCTTAATATTAACCAATTTTTTAATGGTTAATTAGGTTTTGTGCAAATATAGTAAAGTAAATATCCAATCTCATATGCTAATTGAATCAATACAAGTTAGTTGGAGAGCTTGGAGAGAATTGGTTATAGGGGCCGTCAAATTTTGACAAAATTATTTCAATTTAAATTCCAAATTGAAATACTTTATTCTTTTTTTGGGTTTTTTTTTCGTAATAGACTACATTGGAAAAATATTTACGATACTAGCCAAAATAAAAACATTTAGCCACCATTGTCATATAATATAAAAATTATAACATATAATTAATATACAATACTATATTAATACACAATATTATACTAATAACATATAATATTATATTAATAATAGATAATAGTGTATTAATAATACAAAACATGTACTCAAAAAAAAATAATAATACAAAACACTATATGAACACTCTATGTTGTACAATAAATATTAATTATACCGTTAATTTTTTTTTGCTTAGATCGGCAATTATTTTGTGAAATAAAATTATCATGCATGGTTTCTCTTTTATGTTTACCCATTTCATGACTTTTTCTTGCTTCTGATTCCGATTCCGATTTTGATTCCCTCCAGCTATGATTGAACACCTTGTTGTTTTTCTGCAAAATGGGTGACCTTCAAGCTCGAACAAAGAATCTAAAGGACCGAAGGAGAGTTAAGGTTAGAAAAAAAGTGAACACAAAATTGATGGTGAATGAAGACAACTGAAAATTTTGACATTGAATTACAAAGGAAATACCTTTCTTTTTAATTCAACTATGGATGGTTCATCTTCTAATGTTATGAAATTGAGGTCATTGTCCAATTAGTTGCCCCAATTTCCTCCTTGGGGGTTTTTTTTTTTTGTGAATTTGTAAAATTTAGTTGATACTTAATTTTATCATATGTTTGGATTACTTGCAAGTGAATTAAGAGAATTGCTATTGGGTTTGAAGAACTGGCACACCAACTGTTTGTATAAAGGATGAAATAGAGAAACGCTTCTAGTCTTTGCTATCTTCTCGCTTCTTTTGTGAAGAATGATCCATAATCAAAGTGTATCTCTTGGTCTTGTACATTAACTTATATCAACCTAAACAATTGGTTTCAAATGAGGACACTAATTATATATAGAAAAAAATATATGAGATTTTGATTGACTTCAATTAATACCGATGTTTAATTATGATAAGTGTCATTGATTGAAGTCATTAAATTTGAAGGCATTTGTTAGAGACACAAATTCCTATATTGATATGATATTGTAGACTTTAAAAATTACTTTTCATGAATTTATTTTTTGGTATTCCCAAAAGGGTCTTATATTAATGGAGACTTTGTCCCTCTTTATATATACAATATATATATATATATATATATATATTTTTTATCTTAATCATATGGGACCAACTTTATTTACTCAACAACATTTTTAATTTAGTGTTTTTGTTTTGTCTTTCTTACGCATATACATTTAAAAATTGACATTTGTTTAATTTTCTATGTTTTTTTTTTCTTGATATAGATGCAAATGCCAAAAAAAAGTCAATTGAATGGATAAGTTTACATAAAAGCTGAAGGGCAATAAGGAAATTCTATAGGGAGCCCTAAAGATTGATATGTGGTCCTATAAGATACTGTCACGTGTCTTTAGTTATTATTTCTTTTCTTTTTTTTTTTGTCTCTTTTCTAAAAATTGCCAATCATATTTTCCCATTTTCAATTCTATCGTTTTTTTTTAATTGGTTTTATTTTTTAATCATTCATTCAATATTACTTTCGTTTTTTTTAATCCATTTTCTCAAATACTTTTTTTCCTTTCTTTTTCATTCTACTTTTCTTTTATTTAATTGGTTGACTCTTTTTCATTTTATTAATATCATTTAAATTTTTTTTTGGTTAAATCAAATTCGATTTCTCATCATTGACTTCCATCCCTGAAATAGAATTATTACCATGTTCATGAAATTGCCCATCGCAACGCTTCTGATGATCTTGATTGGGAATTTTGTCTGTTGTCTTTTAATTTTTCCATTGAATTAGTTACACTTAAGATTTTGTGTAGAAGATGAATCAAATTTAAATCAATAAATTTGTAATTAAGACAATAGGCCAACTATTGAATCTTTCATCAGTTCATTAGTTTTCCGGAAAGCTCATCAGTTGTCGGAGATTACCGGTTCGGATCGGAACCCTACTGACATCTTATTTTGTCTCAGATTCAAGATTAGAACAAAAGAAATAGATGAATTTGGGGAGAACACATACATATTGGGATAAATAGATGGATTTGTTGGGTTTTTGTTCACATTGTGAAGGCCCATCAAATAAGGCTCATTAAGGCTAAGTGTTTTAAAGTTCATTTTGTCACTTTGGTAGAGAGAACACACAAGGAAAAGGAGAGCTGGAAATCAGCAGCCAGAGAGAACAACTTAGAGAGAGAAAGTAAATAGAGAGGAAAAGAGGTTTCTGTCCATCTTCGGTATTTCGGCGTTTCCGAGCTATTGCACCGTTGGATCGAGCTGAAATTTGAACAGCGTGTTCTTGACACGAGAGTCGTCAATATGAACGGTGAAGATCGGGTTTGGAGGTTTCTACAGCCAGATTCCAGTGGCGATTCGGTTCCACTTTTTGTGAGATCTTTCTATTTATCTCTCTTGATTTGTGTTGTTTGTTGCCGAGATTAGTTTATCTTGAGTTGTTATGTGTTGTATATCTCTAGTTGTAACTAGAGAGAACTTGTTGTAGCCCATTATCAATTATAGTGGAGATTCGACTTCGGTCCGTGGTTTTTTACTCCTCGCCTTGAGGAGGTTTTTCCACGTTAAAATCGTTGTGTGTTGTGCTTGATATTTTTACCACATATTTATGCTTGCTGTTTTTCATTAGGAACACAAGAGGGGAATGATTGATCCATATTAAAATAGTGTTTATTCCCAACAAGTGGTATTAGAGCTCCGTGGTTGAGTTTATTTAGAGGTCTTGTGTTAAATATGGAAAAGAGTCATAGTGGTGGTAGAATGGTTCTTTTGAATGGATCAAATTATCAAGTTGGAAAAGAAAAATGGAAGATATTTTATATGTCAATGATCTATATCTTCCCGTATTTTCACTAGAGAAGCCGGCTGATAAAACTGATTTAGAATGGGAAATATGTCATAGGAAAGTATGTGGCATGATTAGACTTTGGGTCGAAGAGAATATTCTAAATCATATTGGTGAAGAAAATCATGCACGGTCTATGTGGAACAAGCTTGAGTCTTTGTATGCCCCGAAAACTGGTAATAGTAAATTGTATTTGATTAAGCAAATGATGGCTTTAAAGTATCAAGAAGGAACGTCTATGTTAGATCACTTGAATACATTCCAAGGTATTATTAATCAGTTAGCTAGAATGAGTATCAAGTTTGATGAGGAGATACATGGGTTATGGCTTCTTGGTTCATTACGATTTCATGGGAGACTTTTAGAACTTCCTTGTCGAACTCAAATTTCAAATGGTGTACTAAGTATGGACTTGGTAAAGAGAAGTGTATGTAACGAAGAGATGAGAAGAAAGTCACAGGGTTCTTCTTCACAGTCTGATGTTCTTATTACTGAAAGAAAGGGGAGGAGTGCGAGCAAATGTCCGAAAAACAGAGACAGAAGCAAGAGCAAGAGTGGCCAGTTTTCTAATGTTGAATGTTTTCATTGTGGCTTGAAAGGTCATATAAAGAAGCATTGCAGAAAACTGAAGAGAGAAAATAAAGCTGATAAAGGTAAAAAAAAAAGTGACTGATGATGATGCAGACCGAATTACTGCAGCCATCGAAGAATTCTTCGTTGTATTCGACGGTGATAATGTAAACCTTGCTACAGAACAGAGCAGTTGGGTGATTGACAGTGGTGCCTCAATTCATGCTACATCTAGGAAGAAATTCTTCACATCTTACACATCTGGTGATTATGGTAGTGTTAGGATGGGTAATGATGGATTAGCAAAAGCAATTGGCATAGGAGATGTGCATTTGGAGACCAAGAATGGTACTACCTTAATTTTGAAAAATGTGAAGCACATCCCTGATATTCGCATGAATTTAATCTCCACAGGTAAGCTAGATGATGAAGGTTTCTGTAATACCTTCTGTAATGGTACATGGAAGCTTACTAAAGGTTCAATGGTGGTAGCAAAGGGGGAGAAGTGTTCTTCATTGTACTTTATGCATGCAAAGACTACTGGTTGTGATATCAATGCAGTGGATAGTGAACAAAGTGTTGAGCTTTGGCATAAAAGACTCAGTCATATCAGCGAAAAGGGTTTGATGATTATAGCCAAGAAAAATCATTTTTCTGGAGTAAAGAATGTGTCCTTGAAGAGATGTGAACATTGATTAGTGGGAAAGCAAACGAGAGTTTCTTTTAAAGCATCTCAACCTTCAAGAAGACCAGAAGTACTTAACATAGTATATTCTGATGTGTGTGGTCCGATGAAAACAAAAACACTTGAAGGTGCATCCTATTTTGTGACGTTTATAGATGATCACTCAAGGAAAACATGGGTTTATACCTTGAAGTCTAAAGATCAGGTGTTGCAAGTGTTTAAACAGTTTCATGCTCTTGTTGAAAGAGAAACTGGTAAAAATTTGAAGTGCATCAGAACCGATAATGGAGGAGAGTATATTGGACCTTTTGATGAGTATTGTAGAAATCATGGTATTCGACATCAAAAGACACCTCCTAAGACTCCTCAGCTAAATGATTTGGCTGAGAGAATGAACAGAACATTGGTGGAAAGAGTGAGATGTTTGCTTTCACAGTCACAGTTAGCCAAAACGTTTTAGGGTGAAGCATTGAATACAATTGTACATGTTCTGAATCTCACACCATGTGTTCCTTTGGGAAATGAAGTCCCTAACAGAATTTGGTCAAAGAAAGACATATCTTATAGTCATCTTCGTGTCTTTGGTTGTAAAGCTTTCGTTCATGTTCCTAAAGATGAGAGATCGAAGCTGGATGCAAATACAAGACCATGTGTGTTCCTTGGCTATGGTCAAGATGAGTTTGGCTACAAGTTGTATGATCTAGTGAAGAAAAAGCTTATTAGAAGTCGAGATGTTGTGTTTGTTGAAGACCAAACCTTACAAGACATTAATAAAACTGATGAAATAGAGTCAGAGATTAGTGATGATCTGATTCACTTAGATACAGTTCATTTGGCACAACCTTCTACACAGATTGAGAATGAAATTCAAAATGATCAGCTTGTTAATTCAGATGAGATAGAAGGTGATGAACATGTTGAGGTAGATGATGATATTCATGAACAGTTGTCTGAAGCTGAAGGTCCTATAGATGTTCCACTCAGAAGGTCTGTCAGAGATCGTCGTCCATCAACAAGATATTCTGATGATGAATATGTGTTATTGACTGACGGGGGAGAACTTGTGAGTTATGAAGAGGCTATAGAAGATGAGCACAAAAGAGAGTGGATTGATGCAATGAAAGATGAGATGAAATCTTTACATGAGAACCACACTTTTGAGCTTGTTAAATTGCCTAAAGGAAAAACTGCACTGAAAAATAAGTGGGTTTATCGAGTGAAACAAGGAGAAAGCACCTCAAGACCGCGTTATAAAGCAAGATTAGTTGTCAAAGGGTTCTGTTAGAAAAATGGTATTGACTTTGATGAAATTTTTGGTCCAGTTGTTAAGATGTCCTCGATTCGAGTTGTTATGGGTTTGGCAGCGAGCTTTGACTTAGAAGTTGAGCAGATGGCTGTTAAGACTGCATTTCTTCATGGAGATCTAGATAAAGAAATCTATATGGAACAACCTGAGGGTTTTGAAGAGAAAGGCAAAGAGAAACTTGTGTGCAAGTTGAAGAAAAGTC
The DNA here is from genome assembly GCA_036507275.1 of Sicyos edulis. Lineage (NCBI taxonomy): Eukaryota > Viridiplantae > Streptophyta > Magnoliopsida > Cucurbitales > Cucurbitaceae > Sicyos > Sicyos edulis. The sequence continues at coordinate 12,343,537 of CM071852.1, read as the reverse complement.
TTTATGGATTGAAACAAGCACCGAGGCAATGGTACAAGAAGTTTGAGTCAGTTATGGGGGAGCAAGGCTACAAAAAGGCTACTTCTGACCATTGTATTTTTGTACAAAATTTTTTTGATGATGATTTTGTGATACTATTGCTTTATGTTGATGACATTTTGATTGTTGGCAGGAATGTTTCTAGAATTGACAGGTTGAAGAAACAGTTGAGCAAATCCTTTGCCATGAAGAATTTGGTGCCATCAAAGAAGATTCTTGGAATTCGAATAGTTCGGGATAGAGTATCCAAGAAGTTATATATGTCACAGGAGCAATACATAGAGAAAGTGCTTAAAAGATTTAACATGGACAAAGCTAAAGTTGTTAGCTCCCCTCTTTCTAGTCATTTCAAGCTGAGTAGCAAACAGAGTTCTTCTAATGATAAAGAGAAGGAAGAAATGAGGAAAGTCCCATATGCTTCGGCAGTTGGGAGTTTGATGTATGACATGGTGAGTACTAGACCTGATATTGCTCATGTTGTTGGAGTTGTTAGTCGATTTATGTCCAATCCAGGAAAACATCATTGGGAGGCAGTCAAGTGCATCATGAGATATTTGAGAGGCACTTCCAGTTTGAAGCTCACATTTAGAAGTGGAAAGCCCTTGCTTACAGGCTATACTGATTCAGATATGACAAGAGATCTAGATAACCGACAGTCTACTTCGGGTTATTTGATGACGTTTGCAGGTGGTGCAGTGTTTTGGCAGTCAAGAGAGAAGTGCGTTGCACTTTCTACTACAGAAGCAGAATATATAGCTGCAGCAGAAGCGTGCAAAAAGATGTTGTGGATGAAGCAGTTTAAACATGAGCTTGGCTTCAAGCAACAACGGTATGTGATATTCTGTGACAATCAGAGTGTTATTCATCTTGGTAAGAACTCTACATTTCATTCCAGAACTAAACATATAGATGTGAGGTATCACTGGATGAGAGATGCATTGAATGATGGCTTGTTTGAGCTTGGGAAGGTACATACGGATCATAATGGGTCTGATATGCTGACTAAGAATCTACCAAGAGAGAAGCTTCAGTTTTGTCGTTCCGCTGCGGGAATGACAAGTTCCTCCACAAAGTAAATAGAGAGAGATTTGTTGGGTTTTTATTCACATTGTGAAGACCCATCAAATAAGGCCCATTAGGGCTAAGTGTTTTAAAGTGTATTTTGTCACTTTGGTAGAGAGAACACACAAGAAAAAGGAGAGCTGGAAATCAGCAGCCAGAGAGAGAAACAACTTAGAGAGAGAAAGTAAATAGAGAGGAAAAGAGGTTTCTGCCCATCTTCGAAGATCGAGCTGAAATTTGGACAGCGTGTTCTTGACACGAGAGTCTTCAATCTGAACGGTGGAGATCGGGTTTGGAGGTTTCTACAGCCAGATTCCAGTAGCGATTCGGTTCCACTTTTTGTGAGATCTTTCTATTTATCTCTCTTGATTTGTGTTTTTTGTTGCCGAGATTAGTTTATCTTGAGTTGTTATGTGTTGTATACCTCTAGTTGTAACTAGAGAGAACTTGTTGTAGCCCATTATCAATTATAGTGGAGATTCGACTTCGGTCTGTGGTTTTTTACTCCTCGCCTTGAGGAGGTTTTTCCACGTTAAAATCGTTGTGTGTTGTGCTTGATATTTCTACCACATATTTATGCTTGCTGTTTTTCATTAGGAACACAAGAGGGGAATAATTGATCCATATTAAAATAGTGTTTATTCCCAATAGGATTTGCTAATTTTGTTTCATGCTCTTTAAACTCCCCTTCCCAAAGATTATGAAGAAAGTGACAAAAAAAAAAAGGAAAAAAGAAACGAAAGTAGAATTTGAGAAACCACTCTTTCAATTTATTTAGATTTCTTTCTTTGTTATCGAATCGAAAATGTTATTATGCGTTCTGAGAATCTATCTTACTCATACATTGTTGGATTCTTTCAAATTCATATTTAAAGATTGAATGTGATTCAATTCTTCAAATCTGGAAAAAATTTCCATGTAAAAGTATTCAAACAATAAGTAAATTATGTTAGAAATTTTAATTAATTTCTAATGTTGATTTATATATTTTAAGTAATTGATAATTATTATTGTCATACACATGGTGATGATTAGTGTAGTATTTAAGTAACAATTATCGGGTGTAAATCCCTCCGTGCCAATTTGTTAAATTTTAAGTATTTTAGGGTGTTTTGTATATTAGAAAAGTTGAAGGACCTTTTAGCAATTTGGCATACACGTGTCAAATGGTAAAAGGAAGGTCATTTATGATAAGTGGAATGCGGTTATTTTGAGAGTGTGGAACGCATTATTTCCACGGTTATTGAACACGATTTCACGTTTTTTTTCTTCTAAATACAAAACCATCTAAGGGATTGATTATATCGATCGGAGAAAAAGTCCAGATATCATCACTGACCAATTTTTAGCGATACAGATTTGGCATTGGAAAACAGCAGACATTTTAACGAATACAGATTTGCCCTGGAAAACAACACGCAGTTTATTATTCTGGCCATGGATTTATCAAGTAAGTTTTCTATCTATAGTTCTGGAATTGGTTATATATTTATGCCTGATTGATATTTGGTTAATTTAATTATTCTATTATCATCCATATGTTAATTGGATCCGCATTCGATAAATATTGATTTACATTGGTATCAAAGGTAGGTTAATAGAAATTAAATTATCAATTTTAGGGTTTATGAGAATTTGAGAGTTTTCGAGGTTAATTAATTAAATTGAAGTTAAATCTTAATTAATTTATGGGCATAATTATAATCTGTTGCATTGGCATTCAATTTTTATATTAAAATTTCCATTGAATTGTTAATTTAATGATTCTGCATTTGTTTGAAATTGATATTGAGGTTACTGCATATGCAATTATGTCTGCAGCATGATTAATGATAATGACCAAATAAGAATTGATTCAATTTCAATTAAATTTGTTGCGTGAATTGTGTGTTGTGCATGAAATAAAAATAAAAGAAAATAAATTTAGTGTTGTTGTTTTTTCTTAGTTAAGATTAGAGATTACGCAGCATGTATAATCAATGAATGAAATTTGTTTTGAATTAGAACATAACAGTCCAGTTTGGTCTTCTTTTAAATTATAAGTATTATTAAATTAAATAATTTAAGTTTATATAATTTAAATCTTTAATATTTCAATGAGTGTGTTAGTCACCAAAGTGACCCACTCGGTATTTGTTAAATGATTTAAATTATATTATAAATGTTTATTTGATATAACATCATAAATGACAATTTAAGAATTATAAACATTTATAGTTTTTAACATGTAGTTATACGGTTACCCAAAGGTAGATCTTATTCATGTTAATAACAATTACAGTAAGTTATAAACTTTGTTTAATTAATATATAATGTGCATCCAAAGATGACTTGTATATTAGATTAAACCTTGCAATGACCTTATAAATGTTACATATATGATGTGATGTTTGATTGTTGATGGTTGTGTTTAAATTTAACCCAAAGGTGAATTTAAATGCAATGTTTTGGTTTTTATTATGGTCTGAATTGTGGTTTAAATTCAAAGCAATTAATATGTGAGATTTAAATGGTTGCAGTGATCTCTAATATGTCAAATATGACTGCCAATGGTATCAAGTTTAATGAGCATAACTATGATGATTGGATTGAGTATGTCAAGCTTAATGCTGGACTTTTGAGACTCGATTCAGCTCTGTGAATGGATGAGCCCGCTAAACCAACAGATACTAGTTCAGAGGCAGACAAGAAACTGTGGGAGAATTGGGAAAGATCTAATAAGCTTATGATGAGCTTTCTTAAGCTTAGCATAGGGCCTAATGTTAAGCCTTCCCAGCCCAAAACTGAAAATGCAAGGGAATTTGTGGCTGAAATTAAGAAGTGTACTATGATAGACATTGTGGATAAGTCTGTTGTTGCTACTTTTATTGATGACTTATCAAATAGAGAGTACACTATTGCTCAGTCAATGGAGGAACATATTACCCATATGGTGAATACCTACAACCGGCTGAAAAGTTTGGATACAGATCTTGGAGAGCGAGTATTGGTTGAGTTTTTGCTAAAATCATGTAAGGGTGATGATTTTAAGCAATTTCGTAGAACTTACAACCAAAGGAAAAATGGTCTCTTTCAAATACAAAGGCCATGCTCTTGCAAGAAGAGGCAAGGCAAAGGGAAGATTTTAAAGTCAAACTTCCCCAAGCTAACCTTGTTTATGGTAATCCAAATGCTAGTTCTAGTGGCAGCAAAGCTCCAAGTAAGAAAGGAAAGAAAAAGGGAAAGCGACTATTTAAGATGCAGGGTGAAATTGCACATAATCCAAAATGTTTCTGGTGCAATAAACCTGGGCACAAAAAGGTTGATTGCCTGAAGAGGAAAAAGTGGTTTTCAGATAGAGGTATACATTATGTTTCTGTATGCTTTGAAACAAATCTGATTGAGGTTCCTTTTAATACTTGGTGGCTTGATACTGGTGCAACCACTCATGTTTCTAATGTTATGCAGGATTATCTGAGCTTCCAACAAATACCAAAAAGTGAAAAATTTATATTTATGGGAAACAAGATGAAAGCTAGAATTAAAGGTGTTGGGACATATAGAATTGTGTTGGAGACGGGTTATTGCCTTGATCTAGAAAAGTGCCTATATGTTCCTGACTGCTCTATAAATCTTATTTCTGTTTCTAGGTTGGATGCTTTAGGATTTGAATTTAAAATTGGACATGGTTGTTTTTCATTGTATCGTGGTACAAACTTTTGTGGTACTGGTTTATTGTCAGATACTTTGTATTGTTTCAATTTAAATTCTTCTTTTGTTAATTTCCTGTTTAATGTTGAATGTGATGTTGGTATGAAAAGAAATGCATCTAATGAGTCTTTTGCTGACTTGTGGCATAAAAGGCTCGGCATATATCCAAAGAGAGGATTTTGAGACTAATTAAAAGTGAAATTTTGTCTCAATTGGATTTTACCGACTAGAATGATATTTGTGTGGATTGCATTAAGGGTAAGCAAACAAAAAATATATCAAAACAGGTTGCCACAAGAAGTAGTGGATTACTTGATTTAATACATACAGATATTTAGGGCGGTGAGAGGTATTTCATCACTTTCATTGATGATTACTCTAGGTACTGTTACCTTTATTTATTGCATGAAAGAACTCAATCAGTTAATGTCCTTGAGACATTTATTTTGGAGGTTGAGAGGCAGTTAAATAGAAAGGTTAAGGTGATACATTCTGATAGAGGTGGTGAATATTATGGAAAGACATCAGAAGTTGGACAAATTCCAGGTCCATTTAAAAGACTCCTTGAGTCTTAGGGTATTTGTGCTCAGTATACAATGCCCGGATCGCCACACCAAAATGGTGTAGCGGAAAGGCGTAATTGTACATTGATAGAAATGGTGAGGAGTATGGTAAATGATAGTTCTGTACCTGTTTCATTGTGGATGTATGCATTGAAGACAACAACATACATATTAAATAGGGTACCTAGTAAAGCAGTTCCTAAGACACCTTATGAATTGTGGACATCTAGGAAGCCTAGTTTAAGACATCTTCACGTTTGGGGCTGCCAAGCCGAAGTGAGGATATATAATCCACATGAAAAGAAATTGGATTCCAGAACCATTAGTGGTTATTTCATTGGATATTATGAGAGGTCAAAAGGGTATAGATTCTATTATCCTAACCATAGTACGAGAATTGTAGAGTCTGGAAATGCTCGCTTCATTGAAAATGGCACAATTTGTGGGAGTGTGAGAGCACGTGATGTAGTTATAAAAGAGTCACTAAAGGACCAAAATCCATTAAGTGATTCATCTCAGGTTGATGTTCTTATTATTTTAGTACAGCCACAAGGCATGAATATGGAACAACAACAATTGAATGCTCCAATCCCAATTATGGATGTCATTGTTCAAGAAGATGAGGAAAATACTCAAGTTAATGAGTAAGTGCAACCTCAAGAAGAAATAGCATTAAGAAGGTCTACAAGATAGAAAAGACCAGCTGTTTCAAATGAGTATATAGTTTATGCACTTTAGCATGAAAGTGACTTGAGCATTGATGAAGATCCATTCTCTTTTGACAAAACCATAAATTGTGAAAATTTTGACAAGTGGTTGATAGCCATGAAAGAAGAGTTGAAATCTATGGCGGATAACAATGTCTGGGAAATGACAGAATTGCCGAAGGATTCTAAAAGAGTTTGGCTGTAAATGGATCTTTAAGACCAAGCGAGACTCTAAGAGCAATGTCGAGAGGTTCAAAGCCAGACTTGTTGCCAAAGGTTATACTCAAAAGGACGGTGTTGACTACAAAGAGACTTTCTCTCCAGTTTCTAGAAAGGACTCTTTAAGAATTGTAATGGCTTTGGTGGCTCATTTTGATCTCGAGCTTCGCCAAATGGATGTTAAAACCGCCTTTCTCAATGGAGATTTGGAAGAGGAGGTATATATGGAACAACCTCAAGGTTTTGAAACCAGAAGTGAAGGTAATCTGGTATGTAGGTTGAAGAAATCAATTTATGGATTAAAACAAGCTTCCCGACAATGGTACTTGAAGTTTAATGATATCGTATTGTCATATGGGTTTGTAGAAATGACTGTTGATCGATGTATCTACATGAAGGTTGTAGGAAGCAAGTTTATAATCCTTGTGTTGTATGTAGATGATATTCTTCTTGCTACTAAGAATCTTGGGTTATTACATGATGTTAAGAATTATCTTTCTAGTAACTTTGAGATGAAGGATATAGGTGAGGCTTCCTATGTGATTGTAATAGAAATATTCCGAGATAGATCACAAGGAATTTTGGGATTATCTCAGAAGGCTGACATCAACAAAGTTCTAAAAAGATTTAAAATGGAATCATGTGCACCTAGTCCAGTTCCCATTCAGAAAGGAGATAATTTCAGTCTATCTCAGTGTCCCAAGAATGACATAGAGCGTAAAGAAATGAATGATATTCCTTATGCCTCTTTATTCGGGAGTTTGATGTATGCTCAGACATGTACTAGACTGGATATAAGTTTTGCGGTCGGTATGTTGGGTCGTTATCAATCAAATCTCAGGCTATTTCATTGGAGGCTACAAATAAGGTTTTAAGGTACTTGCAAGGCACTAAAAATCACATGCTCACATATAGAAGAACTAGTAACCTTGAGCTTATTGGTTACTCAGACCCAGACTATGACGGGTGTTCGGATACCCGAAAGTCCACATTTGGCTATTTGTTTCTTTTAGCTAGTGGTGTTGTCTCATGGAAAAGTGGTCAGCAGTATGTCATTGCTACTTCCACTATGGAAGCTGAATTTGTAGCATGCTTTGAAGCTATAGTTCAATCTTTATGACTGCTCAATTTTATTGATGGTTTAGGCATTGTTGGTACCATTGCTAAACCAATGAAAATTTATTGTGATAATGCGGCAGCTGTATTCTTCTCTAAGAATGATAGATACTCCAAAGGTGCTAAGCATATGGATTTAAAGTATCTATCCATCAAAGAAGAAGTGCAAAATCAAAGAGTTCAAATAGTGCACATTGGCACCATGATATGATCGCGGATCCGTTAACTAAAGGACTACCTCCTAAGACATTTATTGGTCATGTTAGTGAAATGGGAGTAGTCGGGAAGTCCTTGTATATCGGATGATTAGTCATACATGTATGAATTTACATCTTGCACATTTATGTTTCTCTGAACTCCAGATATCAATGTTTGTTTGGATTTTGCTTATCTATGAATCATATTTCAGCTATGCATAATTTGTTATGATTATAGATGTTGGGTCTTATTTTAAGACATTTTGGGATAAGATATTTTAGATTTTTATCTTATCACATTGTAGTTGTTTGAATTGAATTTAGATTTTTATCTTATCACATTGTAGTTGTTTGAATTGAATTAACTTGTGATACATGGAAGGAATCAGGACCTTTTCCAGGACCGTGACCGCAATGATTCGGTTGGTTTAGTTCATACGAAATTATGACTTGTATATCACATTATTTAAGTGAGCTTAAATTTTGGTATTATGTTATGCATGTCATATATGAATCAAGTGGGAGAATGTTAGAAATTTTAATTAATTTCTATTGTTGATTCATATATTTTAAGTAATTGATAATTGTTATTGTCATACGCACGGTGATGATTATTGTAGTATTTAAGAAGCAATTATCGGGTGTAAATCCCTCCGTGCCAATTTGTTAAATTCTAAGTATTTTAGGGTGTTTTGTATATTAGAAAAGTTTAAAGACCTTTTAGAAATTTGACATACACGTGTCAAATGGTAAAAAGGAAGGTCATTTATGATAAATGGAACGCGGTTATTTTGGGAGTATGGAACGCATTATTTCCACGGTTATTGAACACGATTTCACGTTCTCTTTTTTCTAAATACAAAACCACCTAAGGGATTGATTTATCGATCGGAGAAAAAGTCCAGATATCATCACTGACCAATTTTTAGCGATACAGATTTGGCATTGGAAAACAGCAGACATTTTAACGAATACAGCTTTGGCCTGGGAAAATAACACGCAGTTTATTATCAGATATTATTCAGGCCATGGATTCATCAAGTAAGTTTTCTATCTATAGTTCTGGAATTGGTTATATATTTATGCCTGATTGATATTTGGTTAATTTAATTATTCTATTATGATCTATATGTTAATCGCTTCCGCATTTGATAAATATTGATTTACAAATTAAATAGAGAAGAGAGAATTCGACACATCGATATATAATGGTTCGATGCGTAAGTCATATTTCACTATTCTCAAATGATAAGTACTTGAGCTAGTCAATAGTATTAGAAATATATGTAGCAATGTTCAATATTATAACAACGTAAAATACAAAGTTATTACAACTACATTTGAGATCAAATCCTAGAGAAATCAAATATCTCAAAGTGTGAGGAAAAAGAATGAGAACCACCTTGTTGGATTGAGAAGGATTCTAAGTGGTTTTGATTCTCCTCAGCACGAACCACTTCTTCAAGTTTTGTCAAAAGAGGAACCCAAGAAAACTACTCATCCTTCAAGCCTTTTTCACCCAAAAGCTCCAAAATTTCGACGAATCTCTGCGCAAATTGATCAGAAGCTTAAATAGCGTTACCTTGCCGGAAAACTGATTTAAGTATTGGCGCTGCCCAGTTCATTTACTGCAATGGAAAAGTAAGGAGAATCCATAAAAATGGAGTTATCTTCTTTCTCTCTATGATGCGTGATGAAAAGAGTGGGCTAATTTGCCCCTCTTTCCCTTTTTTCTCAAAACAACCCCACACTTCTTTTGATTTCTTTCTGAATTTATTAAATGCAAACTCACTTAATAAATTCCTCTCAAATGCAAACTCTAGAATGAAAAATGTTTAAAGATTAAATGAGAGGCATGCCACATATTTATAACTAATTAAAATGAGTGTATATGGACTAGATGAGATAGACCACACCTAATTAAATCCCAGTTAGTGTTAACGATCCAAGAACCATTAGATGTATTCATTATTAACTATATATTTTATAGTTAATCATTAATGCAGTTTAGTGATGTTTAATTAAATGAAATAGTCTAGGCCAAATTTTAACATAAAAGCTTCCGATCCATTAAGAATGGCAAAGTATTGTGATCGGAAGCTTTATGTGGAGATCTGCAACGTGAAGAACTTGATTTCGAAATATGGCCAAGGAACGACGAGTGCATACACGATTTTGGATTTTGACGACCAGCGACGACGGTCAAAGACGAAATTGGGGACAAATAGATGAATTTGTGTTCGTTTGATTTGGAGAGAACATCGAAGAAGACGAAGAAAGGGTGGGTGAGAAAATATTGACTGAGAAAAACAAACTTATTTAATGATTAAAAGTAAAAATAAATAAGAAAATAAGTAATTTTGTGGGCCCCACTGATTATTTTATTCTAAATGTCTACCGTCCAAAATATTTGCCCTATTTCTACAATAAATTTGAAAACTATCTCTATTTTGAAATTACTTTTTAAAACTACCCTACTCTGCTAAATTACCCCTTTCATGCCCACCGAATACCCGTTTGAGTTTAATGAGCTCTGATATCATATTAGATTACATGAGGTTCCACTTCAAAATCAATTGACCATGAGTGGAGTAACCCATATTTTTTTTATATTGTTATGAAGTCTCTACTCTTTTCAATGTGAGATTCTTAACAAATTCTACCATATATTTTTCAGGTTGGGTTGGATTCTCGAGTTGTGCTAATCTTATCTTTCCTATATAAAACAAAAAAGACTTACTATAGTATCATATACGTACATACATACATATATATATATATATATACACACACACATATATATATACACACACATATATACACACACACACATATATATATATACACACACACATATATATATACATCACATATATATGTATGTATCTTTATGCATATATCTACGTACATATAAAGAAAATTTTTTATCTTTGTATTTTTAAATACTTTTATGTCAATATCAATGGTTATTTATTTAATTAAATTATCAATAAATTAATTTCTTAATATATTTTTATCATTTTACCTTTGTTTTTAGATGCATAAAATTATTAAAAAGTCATTAAATGTTAGTTTAAATTAACTAATATTTTATTGTCCGTTTCAACATGTTTTAAATTTTCAAATTTAATGTTATATTTGCAATTTTGATAATAAGAAACTCAGAAGTTTAAATAAATTATAAGGTTATAAATGAATTATAAATTCTAGTTGTAATAATAAACAATAAATCTCAATTTGAAAGCCCTTATTAGACATAAAAAATTTCTTTTTCATCTCGGCCAAAATTTGACACATTAAATTCAAATATTTGGAAAGCTAAAGCCCCATTTGATAACCATTTTATTTTAGTTTTTGAAATTTAAGTATACAATAACTATCATACCATATGTTTTTTCTACACGGAGATCTACATCTTACCTACATTATACAAACCAAGTCAAAAATTGAAAAAAAAAAAGTTTTCAAAAATTTATTTTTGTTTTTGAAATTTGGTTGACATTCACATACTTTGTTAAGAAAAGTTAGATACATTGTAGGAAAGATGAAGCACATTGTAGGAAATATGAGTAAAAATAAGCTTAAATTTCAAAAAAAAAAAAAACAAAAATAAAATGATTATCAAACAGAGCCTAATTTTTATTAAGACCGATGGCATTTTTGAAACTTTTTAAAATTCAAAAGTATTTTTGAAACAAAATCTAACGATTTTCATTCAAAATTAATGATAAGAATATTTTTGAAAGTAAAGTTGAGGGATACTTAGCGAATGGAATAGGTCGATGGCACGATTGTTATTTGATCTGGTGTTAATCCATTTTTACTCCACGAGGGATACATTTAAAAAATTTCAAAGTTTAGGGATAAAGTTTGACAAAAATGGGATACTTCACGGTCATGTTTGATACTTTAGCCTCATATTTAATTTAACAGGCGAAATAAGAAATTGAGAGTTGAGATGGAGAAGGCAATGACGACCTTCGACAAAGGCACGCTCTGTTCAGCTTGGAACTACTCCGACAACAGATTAGCAACTGCTTTGGCCGGCGGAACCATCGTCGTCTTCGATTCTCCCGATCCTTCTTCCTCATCCACGTCCTTAGCTCGCACTTCAAACTTCAAGGTTTTCTAGCTTCATATTTCTGTCATTATTGCACTTGAACTTCAATGTCTTACTCTAAATTCATCGTTCTTAGGCCTAATCTTACTTCTAAATGCCTGCTTATCAGTTTACATTTAAATAAATTGTGCAATGGCTAAAGATTTTGGAGTTATATCAGTGATGTTTTAGTTTCATGCTTAGATTAGATTTAGTGGAGCTGCTCCGTAAGTCGTGAGTCCATCGGACAATAGAGGGGAAACTAGGGCAACGCGGAGTGAATTGTTTTGGATAAGAAACAATTTCGTTATAGATATGAAATTACATTGGGAGGCTCGTGGCTTGATTACAAAAGGGATCTCCAACTATTAATCAACATATCATCATAACTATAGTCGTGGAATAGGGAGATTGTTTGCACCAAGAGATTATGACAATTGTTAAGTTCTCAATGAAGTGGTTGGACGTTGGAGCTTTGTCTTAGGCATTTCTTCTCTTTTTTAAAGGGGTTTTGCGTAAGAGTTGCTTCTAACAGAGAAGAAGTGTCTTTGGGTAAAATGAGACTTCATGAAAATGAGCCTTTAATAAAGTCCTAGAACTCACCAGCAAGCAAAGAGGCAAGTAATGAATATGTGGCTTTGAGATTCAAGGGAGTTCTTACAAACAATATACCAGTTTGGCAGTAGGTTCATTTGTGAAAGTCTTCTTTGGAGCATGTCACAAGTATTGATTGCCTTTTCTAGAAGATCCCAGATAGTGAATTGTTGGGGTTAAGGGGTGAAGAAATTGGGTCATTTACGGCTAGATGATTTACCATCATAGGTTGGTCGAATGGTCAGGAGAGTTTTAAAGAAGTAAACAGTGATCGGTTCTATCTATATAGTATTTACCTACTTAGAAATAGTAGAGTTGGGTAGTTGGAGAATAGTCTAGATGTGCTTAAGTTAGGCCGGACATTAACTAATAAAAAAAAGATGGCTAGAGGAGATAATTTTTTTACATGAGACTCATTTTCATCATTGCATGCTATGCTGACGGTTGATGCAAAAGAGGTGGGAATATTCAAAGCCAACTAGGAAGTTTGTTTTCACTATTTTTGTTTTATTGGATGGCTTATGTTTTATTTATTTTTCTTGATTAAGGAAAGAGCTTTAAAATTGTGAAAAATTTGAAGCTGGAAAGGGCAATGGGCATTGATTAAGGAAAGCATTCTGGTATGTTATTGAATCGTTGATAGATTCATTAATTTTGACATCTCCAAAGTTGATAAATTCATTTTGAGTACTTATGGGGGTCTCTCTCTCTGAGATTTTTGCCCGTTAAACTTTAATCTAGAAAATCTTTTAACAAATGAAGTTTTCTATAGCCTTAACCAGGTGAACCCATCTTTGTAGGCACACGAGGCTGCAATTTTTAAGATTGTTTGGGTCCCTCCAGAGTATGGTGATTCTGTTGCTTGCATTTGCTTGGATGGAACTTCGTCATTGTGGGAGGAGGTTGTTGAAGGTAATCATTTGGTTACATTAGCTATGTATATTTCTTTCATCTTATCTTCCTCATTACTTAGCTCAAAAGCATGATACATAAACCATTACTAAGATTTAAAATGTCCTAATGATTGCTCTCTGTTTCAATCTATGCATCCCATACAAACTAATGTTGTATTGCCAAGTAGCATCCGGATTAATGTGTGCTGTATTGGACCAGTCATATTGTTTGAATCCTTGTTACTTCAGAATGTCCTATATGAGCCTCAATTCTCTTATAACCTGATCTTCATTGCTGCTCTTACCAAAGATTCATCCATTATTGTGAATTTATCAACTGAACAATGTGATATCTAGGACAAGTCCACTTCGAAGAAGATTGGCAAGGGTAGTCTCCGAGGGGGACTTTACTACTTTGATGCTCTTCTAGCTCATATTGTCTCTGCTTGCAAAATAAGTGTTGAGACTTGACATTCCAGGCTTGGCCATCTCTATCTTCCTCATTTACTAGTTTAAAAACCTATTCTACACTTAGATGATTGTAATTCTTCTTGCTTTTCACCATGTACTGTTCGCCCGCTTGCAAAACACAAACGCTTGCCTTTTATCTCTAATAATCATTTGTCCCCTACCCCTTTTGATTTTATACATGCTGATGTTTGAGGCCCTTTTGCCACCACTTCTCTATCTGGATATCGTTACTTCTTTACTATTGTAGATGATTGTACACGTTATGTATGGATTTATATGTTGAAGCAGAAATCTGATGTATTGCATATTGTCCCTCAGTTTTTTCGATTGGTGTCTACACAGTATAACAAGACTATTAAGATGTTTCGATCTGATAACGCCCCTGAACTATCCTTTGAGAAGTTCTTACTTGAGCATTGCGTCCTGCATCAGTTCTCTTGTGTTAATAGACCTGAGCAAAACTATGTGGTTGAACGTAAGCACCAACACCTCTTGAATTTTGCACGTGCCCTATTCTTCAAATCTCGGGTACCTATTTCCTTGTGGTCTAAATGTGCGTTGACGGCTACTTCTTGATCAACCGGACTCCTTCCAAGATTTTGAAATGGTCTACTCCCTACTCTTTGTTACACGGTCATCAACCTGACTATTCAGCTCTCAAGGTGTTATGTTTCTACATTAAGCCACAATCGTTCTAAGTTTGCCCCACATGCCACTGCCTCTGTTTTTGTTGGTTACCCTGTTGGTATGAAAGCCTATAAACTTTATGATATTGAGAAGCATCAACTATTCATCTCCAGAAATGTTCCTTTTCATGAAGGAATATTTCTTTTCCTCAACACTCCCACATCTATTGTGTCTGATCCATTCCAGAATTTGGTTCTACCTAAGTTGGTTGACTTTAGTTCATCTACTGATGCAACTATTGCCTCTAATTCTGCATCCCAGTCCACACCCAGTGGTCAACAGCCTTATGTCCCCAATGTTCCACCGCTATCTGTGCCTTCTTCCACAGATATTCAATCGGTGATTGGTGACCAAGGCCCTTTTTCAACAGACCTTAATCCGCAAATTGCCGAAACCCTAGTTGAACTGCCTGTTAGTGCTCATCTCCCTACCATAATTCCTGATACATTGCCTGCCCCTCGACGGTCAACAAGGGAGCACAAACAACCATCCTATTTGCAACACTATCATTGTGGCCTGCTGCATAATCAACCTCTACCAATGAGCTCCACCCGGTACCCTCTGCATGACTTTTTGTCTTATGACAAGCTATCTAAAGTACATCGTACCATTGCTCTTGATGTGTCAACCACGTTTGAGCCAACATTCTACCATCATGTTGTTCCATATGCACATTGGCGAGATGCAATGACAGTTGAATTGAAGGCTATGGAAGAAAATCACACTTGGAGTATTGTCCCAATTCCCCTCAACAAGAAACCAGTGGGCTGCAAGTGGGTTTACAAGATCAAACATTGTGATTATGATACCATTGAACGTTACAAGGCACATTTGGTTGCAAAAGGGCACACTCAACAGAAGGGTCTGGACTTTATTGAAACTTTTTCTCCAGTCGCAAAATTGGTCACTGTGCGCTTTCTCCCACTCTAGCTGCATCTTTAATTGGCCTCTCATGCAGCTTGATGTAAATAACGCTTTCCTCCATGGAGACCTATTAGAAGAAGTATATATGGATTTGCCTCTCGGGTATATTCCAAGGGATGAAGTTCACAACAAAAGGGACAAACTTGTTTGTCGGTTGCACAAGTACATTTATGGACTTAAACCAGCTTCTAGACGGTGGTTTGCCAAATTTACAACCACCATGCTTGGTCTTAGCTTTCACCAATCTCGGCCAGATTACTCTCTCTTTATGAGAGGCTCGGGTAAGTCTTTTGTTGCCCTTCTTGTCTATGTAGATGATATCATTTTGACAGACTCTGATGTGTCCATCTTGGATGACTTGAAAGCCACTCTTCACGATCATTTTCGCCTTAAGGACTTAGGTCCCTTAAAGTTCTTCCTTGGCCTTGAGTTAGCCCGCAGCCCTGCTGGAATTGTTATATCGCAGCGGCATTATGCTCTTCAGCTACTTGATGAGACTCGATGACATCGGTTTACTGAGTGACGCTTCTAAATATTGGCGTTTGATTGGTAAACTTATCTACTTGACAATCTCTCGGCCTGACATATCTTATGCAGTTAACCGTCTAAGTCAATTTGTGTCTAGGCCCACGAAAGATCACCACAGTGTCGTTCATCACTCGCTTCGCTATATAAAAGGGTCCCCCAGACAAGGTTTGTTTTTGGCTGCTTCTCAATCTTTCCAGATACGAGCATTCAGCGCTCTGACTGGGCATCATGTCCTGACACTCGTCGTTCAACAACTGGATATTGTGTGTTTCTCGGTGACTCGCTTGTTTCATGGAAGTCTAAGAAACAAACTATTGTTTCGCTCTCATCCGCCGAAGCTGAGTACCGTGCTTTGGCACTTACATCATGTGAGATTGTCTGGCTTCGTTCCCTATTGACTGATCTTCAAATTCCCTCTACTCCTTCAGTCTTATTTTGTGATAACGAAGCTGCCGTGCACATAGCATCCAACCCAATGTACCACGAGCGCACCAAGCACATAGAGCTAGACCTTCATTTTGTTTGTGACCAGCTCAATTCTGGCACTCTTAAACTTCTGCCGGTTCGTTCCAGCCTTCAACTTGCAGATGTTTTAACGAAGCCCCTACCTTTTTATGTGTTTTTTCCTTTATTGTCTAAGATGGGTGTTTTGAATGTTCACTCTCCATCTCTGGGGGAGTATTAGAATAATTATTTTTATTTTTCCTCTTTTATTTAAGCATCAATTCTGGTCAAATCTGACTGTATATATAAGGATTGGCCCACATGAGAAAGAGAATGAGAAAGTGATATTTTCCCCCAATTCTCTCTTGTAATAAACTTCGTGTTTGAGATTTTGTCCTGTTTCGATTAATTTGCTGATTGGGGGTGCTTAACTGCTAAGATTAGGAATGTCTTATTGAAGATCATCCGAGAAGATCAAATGTCATTGAACCTTTTATTACTCCAAATTGCTCTTTGCTGAGACTTCAATTGCTCAAGAATAACTTAACTTCAATTAGATAGATTGAGAATTGAGTTCTAAGATGAAGGAACAGTTCTTAAGAACAACTTGAATATAAATTTCTGAAATTTAACTTTCAAAGGCTAACATCCGCGGGTAGCCTAAAGAAACTCCTAAATTGTTCAGCGTTACAGGCTGTGATTGTCAAACAAGAATGGTTCAGTGCCTTTGCAGGATTGAGCTTGTATTGGGCCTAAAATATGAGGCCGAATATATGAAATGAACTTTTGATCCAAGTGGATGACTGCAGGCCGTCTTAAGAAGATCCCATTATTTTTCTGGGGTTATCCTATTTTCTGCAGTGTTTCCCTCTGGATCTTGGGTCTTTATTTTACTTGACACCAGCTTCTTCTACTTCATTGCCAGATTGAAGAATGCTTCACACTCAAAGCTTTTCTTTGTTCCCCTAGCCTGTGAGTCTTTTATGTACTCTTTTAATTACTATTGTTAAGGCTATTTGAAGTACTGATGAGTAGAACTTTGTGAATAAACAGATCTTGCTGAAAATGATTTTTCTTTACTATAATCTGTAGTTCTTTCCTGTTTTTAATGTGCTATAATCTTCTTGGACTAGCCTAGTTTTTCTTTATGCTTGCGTTCTGTTCTAAATTCAAGAAGGTTCTTACCTGTTCTTGATTAAAAGCGCAGAAAAGATGGCCTTCATTTTACAACAAGTTTACTCCAGTTTTCTTCTTCAACGAGACTTCCCATTCCTGCTTGGCTTTAACCATTTGTCATTTCTGGATGATCTTGTGGTGCTCAGCCTGAATCGTTCCCTCCTAATAATAATAATGAGGATCATTGGTTAGTAATTGATTGACAATTGGAGCCTGTTTTCTCACTTTTGTTCCTCAATCACTTTGACTATCTGTCAAAGTGTCAGTGTCTTCGAAGAGGTCACAATTTTAAAAGTGGCTAAAATGCGTATGCTTTATATGGTACTACTTCAACTAATTTTGGTGGCAGTGTCCATGATATTTTTCTGGGTGTTTGGAGTAAAGAGAATGCGAATCATTGTGGGGAGGATGAGAATTAGGAGGAAAATATGGAAGAGAATGGTTATTGGGGAGAATGATTATCCGTGTTTTGAGTGAAAAGAATGATTACATAGAGAATCATTATTTGTCTTTGAGGTGAAGAGAATAATTATAAGAAAAATAGAATTGTGGTTATGATGTGAGTGTAAAGTAGTTTTTTTTTTAAACAAGGTAACCACGCCCGTCCCTAGGCCAGACACCGGAGACATTGAAGGAGTAATGTCACAGGTGAGTCTCGAGCCTGGGACCTTGATAGGAGTATACCTTCAAAGCCCAAGTCTTCAACCACTGTGCCACCCTTTGAGGACTAGAGTGTAAAGTAGTTATAGGGAGAATAAAAAAGTACTTATAGAGAAATGAGATTATAGAAGAATGATTCTCGGTGATC
Source organism: Sicyos edulis (assembly GCA_036507275.1). Lineage (NCBI taxonomy): Eukaryota > Viridiplantae > Streptophyta > Magnoliopsida > Cucurbitales > Cucurbitaceae > Sicyos > Sicyos edulis. The sequence goes on along the minus strand of CM071852.1, from coordinate 12,325,320 downwards.
TAAACACAAAGAATCATCCTCTTCATTTAACCTTTTTGTTCCAAACACCCCCTAGTGTCGTTGCTTGGCCCACTTGTTTTCCAAGTAAATTGGAGAAGCTGATTTTGAAGTTCAGATTCCCAAAAGAGCAAGTATGATGAAGAATAATTGCTGCAACATGTATCCCTGCGGTTGAGTTGAGTTTGTAGATATTCTCTTTTGTGATGTGAGGTCGATTGCTGATACCCATGTGATTTGATGATTAACAAAACATGTCTCTCTTTTTCCCCCATGTCCTTGATGGCATTACGATATTTGATATAATATTTATGTAGATGTCATCTCACTCAAATTTATGAACAGCAATAATTTCTTAGGTAATAGAAAATGCCTGAAAACAACATAGATATCCTTTTCAATTACTTTTACAAGGAGCTTCCTATTTTAAACAAGACGTGCAATTTCTTAGCTAATGTTGATGCAATCAATTGGGATCAAAATTAATCAAAGAACCAAAAACGAACCTGGTAGTTATATTACTTTTTTTTCCTAATCACCATGCATTGCAAACATTTTAGAAAATGAAATCCGTGTAGAGCAACCTTTCTGCCTTGTTGCATGATGGATGCTAGATTCTAAAGGATTTGTAATTTGCCAGGTTGCAATTTTATTTTCATGCCTAAGTGGTCTAGTAGAAAAATCCTGGGGAATTAAATGGGAAATTTGAGTTGATCTGCTCTGAATCAAATGGAAAGTCCCAATCCAGGATAGGGGAGTTGGTAGCTGAAGTGTTGGCCGAGAAAATGTCATGAACATCAGATTCTGGATGTTGTATATTACAAGTCCCTCCTATGTTGCTCCTTTGGCATGGGGATGGAGTGAAGTAGTTCGAGTCCGGTGTGGTTGGGGAGATAAATGGCTGAGAACTGCTTCCCAAGGCGGTGTGTGTGTCGATGGCTAAATGCGAGAAGCCGCCATTTACAATGCCCTTATATCCAGCAGAAGGTGAGCCAAAGCAGAAGGTAGATGCCTTGTTTTCGAGCTTTTCGAGGTTCTCAATACTGAATAAGTTCTCTTGCAAAGGCTGCTTCGAGTGACGATCACGGTCGTGGCCGTTATTTTCTTGCCTCTCTGGTGAATGGGCTAAATAATTCCCTTGGGAACAAGTGTGGTTTCCTCGGTAGGTAATTTCAAACACAGATGGATCTTCTGCTGATCTCTGCACCTGCTTTACTGCCCAACAATTCTGAGTATTACGGAATGTACATCTGTAGTAGCTTCTGCAAGTATATGAAAACCAGGTATGAGACTAATTGATGCTATCTTGAATAAGATTATAACTATAGTTCTACAATATGATGTTTTAATATGGAAATTACATTCTTTCCTAATGGCAAACCATTTCTTATATTTTATTTTGTTTGCTTTCATGTTATTTCTTCCCTGTATGTTTGCTGGTTGACTTATTAAAGAACGTAGACTTTGACTTCGAATGTTGAGTTGCTGTCATTTCTGCCTCATGCATTTTTCTATCAAATTCCTTATACTCAATTCTCTTTTTAGGTATCGAATAGGTTAGTGGTGCAATAGTTTTATTGTTTGACTGTAAACCAAATCAACACCAATGTCACAGGTTCGATCTCGAGAATGAGTATTTGTCCCCCCCCCCCCAATATTGCTTTCATCCATTACAAAACATCAAAGTCTTGACTGTTGGATCTCCCTTCCCCCATTCAAGTGTGGGGATTTGAATCTATGCTCAGTTTATGATTTGGATGCGTTTTAAGCAGGAAGAAGAAGAAATCATCTCACCTGGGATAGGTAGCACCCAGTATGTCCTTTTGGCCATATTTTCTCCAGCTATAACCATCTTCATGGGGTCCTTCGAATCCCGTCTCGGAGTTCACTTTCACTTGTTTTGTCCATCTGGGCTGAGTCTTTCTGTAATCACAGAATTATAACATCAGAAACTTGTTAATTGACCTTGATTTGATTTCAGTTTTTAAAAATTTGGCAAGAACTGGGATGACTTTCAAAAGTGAATTCTACACTCACCTCTTCTTTGATTCCTTTGTGAGGTCCTGAGAGTCCTTAAGGCCTTTACCAGAGTCATCACTAGAAATTGGAGAGCCTGGCAAAGCAGGAGGGGCTACTTCTGGTATCAGAGGCTGAGTCATTGGTGCATTCCATTTGAGTATCAAAAGAGCCTTCTCATAGGAAGATAAAATCCCCTGTACTAATGATCCCCTGCTTTCTGCTGCAGCTGCTGAACTCAACTCTGCTCTCAATTGCTTGGTAAGCTCCAGCCCCTGAATCAGCTCACCAATCAGTGACTTTTGATCCCACCTCCACCCACTTTCCATCTTCACTACCCTCTCTACTACTTTTACAAAATGAACTCAACCAATACTATTCTAGTTCATGGTAGAAAGAACATGAATTCAGTGCATTTCTGTTTGGATTTGCAGGTTTGTCAAGAGGAAGAAGAAGCTTTCTACCTAAGTAGAAGAAGAAGCAAAGGCTAGAGGAAATGAAAGACCAAGATGGTAAAGAATCAGAGACAACAAACATGGAAGTGGCCAGGTAGGTAAATTAGTTAACTATGAATGTTTTTTATTACAAATTAAAACCAGAAGAGAGAGATGAGTTGGAGCTTTGAGTTGAAGGAGAACCAGTCATGGGTTTTTATAAGGAATTCAAAAAGTTGGGAAACTTTATTTCATTTTAAAAAAGAAAATTTCTTGAACAGTTAGAAGTTGGGAAACTTTGACTGAGACAAACCCAGTTGGCTTTCTTTTGATGGGTAGGCTGGTCTTAAGTGTGGAAGTCCAAGTTCAAAGTCTGACCAAGTCTTTAACTTCCAAGAGGGTTTTTCTTTCTCTTGCTAGATCCAACGGCTGGGATTTGTGTAGAATGAAATTCCATGATTGAGATAGAGAGAGAAGTGGAAAGTCAAAGTTCATGCTTTGAGAGTTGACGAAGAATATTCAAAAGCTCATATCCGCGTTGTGGTACAGTAAACATGTGCTTTTGCTCTTGTTTTTTGTTTTTTAAAATCTTAAGGTTATGATTTTGATTGGACAGCTCTTATGCCACATAAGACTGCTGACTTGGATTCTTGCATCACAAAATTCCTTGTGCCGAGACCATTTCTTCCATATATTTATTTCTTATATTTATTTTTCTTTGATTCTACTTAAATTAGATCTTAGACCTCAGTCTAAGAAACAATTTTAGTCAAAATTAATGTTTTCTGTGTATTTTTATTTTACTAAAGTTTGAAATTTGGTCATTTTTTTCAATTATTTTATATGATATGGCGCATATTAGCATCGTAATGGAGATGGAAGTGAAATTGATACAATAATTTTCATTAACCTTTTAATGTCCTTTTTCTTAAACTTGTGTGACTATTCGGGCCAACTTAGGTGCATCTCGACTAATGTCACGGGACATAATATCTGCCCCTACAACATTCGAATGTCAAGAAAACTCATAAGAAATTAAGTTGTGGCCTCCATAGATTGAACCTATCACTTTTTAGCTCTTCAAGACCCGCTTGACCACTAGGTCATTTTATGATAGTTTTTCATGTGTCATTGTTTGTGGAATTTTTTTTCTTATATATTATCTTGAATACTCTCTACTTAGTTTTGTTGGATAAATCAGATGCCCGTGATTGTAGAATCTAAAAAATTTGAGAGAATTTTTTTTTTTTTTAGTTCAACAATAATTATGGTGGAAGTTAGAATTCTTGATCGTTATGAAATACCGATTTTCGAGTTCGAACTCGTGACCGTGGAGTTAAATTGGATTAACACCAAATAAGATAATCAATTGAGCCGTCCCCAAGAAATGACATGGTTGAAGACTTAGACTTTAGAGGTATGCTCCCTTTAATGTCTCAGGTTCGAGATTCACAAGTGACATTACTTGTTCGATGTCTCCCGATGTCTGGCCTAAGAACGGACGTGGTTATCCTTCTTTTTAAAAAAGATAATCAATTGAGTCATCGGCCTTTGATTCTTATTTTCACACTCATCATATCCCAAAAATGAACCAACATAATAGTTATACCAAAATACTTTGCCGCATTCACATTTTGTAAGGTTGTAGTTGATTGTCTCGGCACTATTACCCACATGAACTGCACGTTTACATCGAACATTCTTCTTTATACATTTATATTAGTAGCTAATTGATTTTAAAAAAGTTGTTAAATGAAGCTTCTTAGTGTTTGAGGGTGATAGGAAGTTTAAACTGCCTATTTATCTTTGAACCAGAGTTATGACAATTATTTTTAAACTTTTAATTTCAACAATCATCTTTATAGTTATGGAAATGTTTTAATTATATCTTGCTGTTCGTAATAATAGTTTTATATTCTTTTGATCATGAAAATACATTTGATGCCAGTAAACTACCGTTGTTTTTGACATAATTACAATATTATTGGTACTTATGATATGAATTAGTTTTTTCTCTTTTCTTTTTTTCATAAAGATATGATTTTGTTTAATAGCAAGTAGTTAGTAATTTGTGCACTTTTAATAAATTGTGACGAGGAAAAGGTTGGTGACGCATTAGTTTCATTATTTTGTGATAATTTAGTTCAACATGAGGAGTAATACCTTGTGTGTAGAGTTGGGTCGATAAATTCGAACTTATTAGCCGCATTAGTGTGCACCCATACCCATTGATCAAAAGTCTTGAGTTCAAGTTTTTCACCCTGAATGTTGTAAAACTCAAAAGAAAAATTAAGGTTTTTAGTTTATGAAATTTAAACTTATTTTTACTCAAATTTCCTATCATCTACTCTATCTTTCTACAATGTATCCATATTTTCTTAAGAAATAAGGTGGATACTAACCAAATTTCAAAAATAAAAACAAGTTTTTGGAAGCTACTTTTTTTTGTTTCTAAATTTTAGTCTTGTTTATTAAAATATAAATAAGATGTAGATATCCAAATAAGGAAAAATGTATAGTAAGGTAGTTGTTGTAGACTTAAATTTCATAAACAAAAAACAAAAAACAAAATGGTTAATAAAGAGAACCTAAATTGTTTGAATTAGAAGTTTAACACTAATATCTAATCGCCGGTAGTTCAATGGTGATTTTGGCTTTTCTTTTACATTTTTAAAAAAAATATATAATTGATATTATTTTCCTTGGTTGTAGAGCAATACTAAATTCAAAAGGATAAAATATATAATAATTCCTTAGCAAATTGCAAATATAACTACCGAATGGATTAGGGACACAATCGTTTCATTGTTTGGTTGTAAACTAGTTTAGTCATTGGTTCAATCCCCAAAATTGGTATTTATCCTCCCTCAACCAATATGTACTAAAAAAACTTGCAAATATAGCTAGAGATGTCCATATTCCCAGTGGAACCTGCCCCTAACGAGGGGCTTGTTTTCTAAGATTTTTATATAGAATTCTTTTAGAAGAATGTATTGTTCCAAAAACACTCCTATCTATTAAAAATTATTCTAATTTTAATATAATTAAAAAAAAATACTTCATTAAATTTTTTTTGAAAGTATAAATTGAGAGAAGGGGGCTACAAATTAAATGAAACTCAGTACCGTAATTATGATGTTGAACTCAATTACCACCAAATAATAAAATTAACACGTCATCAACCCTTTAGATAAAATACTTCATTAATTGAAAAATAATTTGAGAGGCATAATATATAAATCCAAATCTTTTCAAATCTTTTCAAATGTCGTTCATATGAAGATCCTTAGAGGTTCAAGTGTCTTGAGATACCAAGTAATCTCAAATTACTAAGAAACAAACAATCCCTATAAATAAATGTTTTTTTGCTATAATTATATTAGTGATAAATTTAAATAAAATATATCACCCTCTCATACTTGATATATCAATATCAAGTTTATAAGCTTTATATTAGCATGTAAATTATAAATTTGATTCTATCACTTGGAAGAAGTCAATTTAGTTTCTTATGATTTTGAATGCTAGATATAGTTTGATAAATGTTAGAATTTAATATTTATGATTTTAAAAACTAGAATTTAGCATCATATCATTTGATAAAATCTAAAAAATAGTTCATATCGTTTGTTATCGCAGCAAATTAAGTAGTTGGATGTAACTATCCATGTGTGCATGAAGTGATTAATGTTGTCCAATTTATCACTTAACTCATAATCTTTTTATTGACACATGAATAATTAACTTTCATATATTTAATTTGTAATGATTACGAATGACAATGACTATTTTTAAATTTTTTTTATCAAACTATAAGTATTAAATTCTAGATTTTAAAATCATAATAATTAAATTCTAGCTTTTTATGGGACTATAGAGACTAAGTTCTAGTATTTACAATCAAACAGACTAAATTTTATCTTTCCTTCAAATTCTAATGACCAAATTTATAATTTACTCTAAATTAGGTAGCTCACTAGCGATACATTTGATATCAAGTATCTTAGTGATATTGGTGACATGTTAAATATGAACTATATCATTGATGTACAACTGAGAGTGAGTGAAGTAGTTGGTTATCTTGTTTGATGTTAATCCATTTCAACTTATTACGATTTGAGAGCAGTTGTACCCTCTATGTAGGGTTTGTTGGTCTCCCTTCCCTCAATTTGTACTAAAAAAATATCATTTATGTCCATAATGAGTGATACATAACTGAGTTACATATTTGTAGAAGGCATATAACTAATTATTTACCGTAAAATAACAATTGATTTATTGTTTTTCATTAATGTGATTTACAATCGTCAATTTTGTCCCTACTATTGATAATATGCTTGCACGCTACTTTCATTTTTTTGTTTGATTAAAAAGATCAATGAAAACAAAATTAAGAAATTGATAGAGGAAGAAAAAAAGACCAAGGAGATGTTGGGAATAAATACTATTCTAATAGGATCAATTATTCTCTCTCTTGTGTTCCTAATGAAATATCAGCAAGCATATAATATGGTAAAAATATCAAGCACAACACAGCGATTTTTAAGGTGGAAAAACCTCTTCAAGGCGAGAAGTAAAAAACCACGGACCGAAGTCAAATCTCCACTATAATCGATAATGGGCTACAACAAGTTCTCTCTAGTTACAACTAGAGGTATACAATACATAAAAACTCAAGATAAACAATCTTGGCAACAAACAACACAAATCAAAAGAGATAAATAGAAAGATCTCACAAAAATGTGGAACAGAATTGCCACTGGAATCGAACTGTAGAAACCTCCGAACCCAATCTCCACCGTTCAGATTAAAGACCTTTGTGTCAAAAACACGCTGTCCAAATTTTAGCTCAATCCAATGGTGCAATCGCTCAGAAACGCCAAAGTACCGAAGCTGGGCAGAAACCTCTTTTCCTCTCTATTTACTTTCTCTCTCTAAGTTGTTTCTCTCTGGCTGCTGATTTTCCAGCTCTCCTTTTCTTGTGTGTTCTCAACCAAAGTGACAAAATGCACTTTAAAGTACTTAGCCCTAATGAGCCTTATTTGATGGGTCTTCACAATGTGAATAAAAACCCAACAAATCTCCCCCTATTCACTATGTGGAGGAACTTGTCATTCCCGCAGCGGAACAACAAAACTGGAGCTTCTCTCCCGGTAGATTCTTAGTCAACATATCTGATCCATTATAATCAGTATGTATCTTCTCGAGCTCAAACAATCCATCATTCCATGCATCTCTCATCCAGTGATACCTCATATCTATGTGTTTAGTTCTAGAATGAAATGTAGAGTTTTTACCAAGATGAATAGCACTCTGGTTATCACAGAATATCACATACCGTTGTTGCTTGAAGCCAAGCTCTTGTATAAACTGCTTCATCCACAACATCTCTTTGCACGCTTCTGCTGCTGCTATATATTCTGTTTCTATAGTAGAAAGTGCAACACACTTCTATAGTCTTGACTGCCAAGACACTGCACCACCTGCTAACGTCATCAAATAACCCGAAGTAGACAGTCAGTTATCTAAATCTCCTGCCATATCTGAATCAGTATAGCCAGTAAGCAAGGGCTGTCCACTTCCAAATGTGAGCTTCAAACTGGAAGTGCTTATCAAATATCTCATGATGCACTTAACTGCCTCACAATGCTATTTTCCTGGATTGGACATGAATCGACTAACAACTCCAACAACATGAGCAATATCCGGTCTAGTACTCACCATGGCATACATCAAACTCCCAACTGTTGAAGCATATGGGACTTTCCTCATTTCTTTCTTCTCTTTACCATTGCAAGGACTCAGTTTCTACTAAGTTTGAAATGACTGGAGAGAGGGGAGGTAACAACTTTAGCTTTATCTATGTTGAATCTTTCAAGCATTTTCTCTATATATTGCATTTGTGCATAAACAACTTCTTGGATGCTCTATCTTGAACAATTCGAATTCCAAGAATCTTCTTTACTGGCCCCAAATCCTTCATGGCAAAGGATTTGCTCAACTGTTTCTTCAACCTGTCAATTCTAGAAACATTCCTGCCAACAATCAAAATGTCATCGACATAAAGCAATAATATCACAAAATCATCATCAGAAATTTTTTTTGTAAAAACACAATGGTCATAAGTAGTCTTTTTGTAGCCTTGCTCCCCCATAACAGATTGAAACTTCCTATACCACTGTCCCGGTTCTTGTTTCAACCCATAAAAGCTTTTCTTCAACTTGCATACAAGTTTCTCTTTGCCTTTCTCTTCAAAACCCTCAAATTGTTCCATATACATTTCTTTATCTAGGTCTCCATGAAGAAATGCAGTTTTAACATCCATCTACTCAACTTCTAAGTCAAGGCTAGCAGCCAAACCCATAGCAACACGAATCGAAGACATCTTAACAACTAGAGCAAAAAGCTCATCAAAGTCAATAACATTCCTCTAAATGAACCCTTTGACAACTAATCTCGCTTTATAACGCGGTTTTGAGGTGCTTTCTTCTAGTTTCACTCGATAAACCCACTTATTTTTCAGTGCGATTTTCCCTTTAGGCAATTTAACAAGTTCAAAAGTGTGGTTCTCTTGTAAAGATTTCATCTCATCTTTCATAGCATCAATCCACTCTCTTTTGTGCTCATCTTCTATAGCCTCTTCATAACTCTCAGGTTCTCCCCCGTCAGTCAATAACACATATTCATTAGCAGAATATCTTGTTGACGAACGGCGATCTCTGACAGATCTTCTGTGTGGAACATTAGTAGGAACTTCGGCTTCTGACAACTATTCCTGAATATCATCATCGACCTCAACATGTTCATTACCTTCTACCTCATCTGAATTAACAAACTGATCATTCTGAATTTCATTCTCAATCTAAGTCAATCATGTCATCACTAATCTTTGACTCTATTTCACCAGTTTTATCAATGTCTTGTAAGGTTTGGTGTTAAAAAAAAACAACAAATCGACTTCTAATAAGCTTTTTCTTCACTGAATCGTACAACCTATAGCCAAACTCATCTTGACCAAATCCAAGGAACACACATGGTCTTAGCTTTGCATCAAGTTTCAATCTATCATCTTGAGGAACATGAAAGAAAGCTTTACAACCAAAGACACGAAGATAACTGTACGATATGTCTTTCTTTGACCAAATTCTATTAGGGAAGTCATTTCCCAAAGGAACACATGGCGTGAGATTTAGAACATTTACAACTGTATTCAATGCTTCACTCCAAAATATTTTGGCTAACTGTGAATGTGAAAGCAAACATCTCACTCTTTCCACCAATGTCCAGTTCATTCTCTCAGCCAACCCACTTAGCTGAGGAGTATTAGGAGGTGTCTTTTAATGTCGAATACCGTGATTTCTGCAATACTCATCAAAAGGTCCAATATACTCTCTTCCATTATCGGTCCTGATGCACTTCAACTTTTTACTAGTTTCTCTTTCAACAAGGGCATGAAACTGTTTAAACACTTGCAACATCTGATCTTTAGTCTTCAAGGTATAAACCCACGTTTTCCTTGAGTGATCATCTATAAACGTCACAAAGTAGGACGCACCTCCAAGTGTTTTTGTTTTCATCGGACCACACACATCAGAATATACTATGTCAAGTACTTCTGGTCTTCTTGAAGGTTGGGATGCTTTCAAAGAAACTCTCATTTGCTTTCCCGCTAAACAATGCTCACATCTCTTCAAGGCACATTCTTTACCCCAGAAAGATGATTTTTCTTGGCTAGAATCATCAAACCCTTTTCGCTGATATGACTGAGTCTTTTATGTCAAAGCTCAACACTCTGTTCAATGTCCACTGCATTGATATCAAAATCAGTAGTCTTTGCCTGTATAAAGTACAGTGAAGAACACTTCTCCCCCTTTGCTACCACTATTGAGCCTTTAGTAAGCTCCATGTACCATTAAGGTATTACAAGAACCTTTATCGTCTAGCTTACCTGTGGAGATTAAGTTCATGCGGATATCAGGGATGTGTTTCACATTTTTCGAAATCAAGATAGTACCATTCTTGGTCTTCAAATGCACATCTCATATGCCAACTGCTTTTGCTAATCCATCATTACCCATCCTAAAATTTCCATAATCACCATATGTGTAGGATGCAAAGAATTCTCTTCTGGATGTAGCATGAATCGAGGCATCACTGTCAATCACCCAACTGCTCTGTTCTGTAACAAGGTTTACACTATCACCGTCGAATACAACGAAGAATTCTTCGGTGGCTGCAGTAATTCGGTCTGCATCATCATCAGTCACTTTTTCTTTATCTTTATCAGCTTTATTTTCTCTCTTCAGTTTTCTACAATGCTTCTTTATATGACCTTTCAAGCCACAATGAAAACATTCAACATTAGAAAACCGGCCACTCTTGCTCTTGCTTTTGTCTCTGCTTTTCGGACCTTTGCTCGTACTCCTCCCATTTCTTTCAGTAATAAGAACATCATACTGTGAAGAATAAATCTGTGACTTTCTTCTCATCTCTTCGTTACATACACTGTTTTTTACCAAGTCCATACTTAGTACACCATTTGGGGCTGAGTTCTACAAAGAAGTTCTAAAAGTCTCCCATGAATCTGGTAATGAACCAAGAAGCCATAACTCATATATCTCTTCATCAAACTTGATACTCATTCTAGCTAACTGATTAATAATACCTTGGAATGTATTCAAGTGATCTAACATAGACGTTCCTTCTTGATACTTTAAAGCCATCATTTGCTTAATCAAATACAATTTACTATTACCAGTTTTCGGGGCATACAAAGACTCAAGCTTGTTCCACATAGACCGTGCATGATTTTCTTCACAAATATGATTTAAAATATTCTCTTCGACCCAAATTCTAATCATGCCACATACTTTCCTATGGCTTATTTCTCATTTTAAATCGGTTTTATCACCCAGCTTCTCAAGTGAAAACACAGGAACCATGCCACATACTTTCCTATGGCTTATTTCTCATTTTAAATCGTTCACATATAAAATATCTTCCATTTTTCTTTTCCACACTTGATAATTTGATCCATTCAAAAGAACCATTCTACCACCACTATGACTCTTTTCCATATTTAACACAAGTCCTCTAATTAAACTCAACCACGGAGCTCTGATACCACTTGTTGGGAATAAACACTATTCTAATAGGATCAATTATTCCCTCTCTTGTGTTCCTAATGAAATATCAGCAAGCATATAGTATGGTAGAAATATCAAGCACAACACAACGATTTTTAAGGTGGAAAAACCTCCTCAAAGGCGAGGAGTAAAAAAACCACGGACCGAAATCAAATCTCCACTATAATCGATAATGGGCTACAACAAGTTCTCTCTAGTTACAACTAGAGGTATACAACACATAAAAACTCAAGATAAAAAATCTTTGCAACAAGCAACACAAATCAAGAGAGATAAATAGAAAGATCTCACAAAAATATGGAACCAAATCGCCACTAAAATCTGACTGTAGAAACCTCCGAACCCGATCTTCACCGTTCAGATTGAAGACCCTTGTGTCAAAAACACGATGTCCAAATTTCAGCTCAATCCAACGGTGCAATCGGTTGAAAATGCCAAAATACCGAAGCTGGGCATAAACCTCTTCTCCTCTCTATTTACTTTCTCTCTCTAAGTTATTTCTCTCTGGCTGCTGATTTTCCAGCTCTCGCATTTTAAAATACTTAGTCTTAATGGACCTTATTTAGTGGGTCTTCACAATGCGAATAAAAACCCTACAGGAGAAGAGAATATGTAAGTGCATGCTTAGTTTGAAAGGAACAAATAAAAGAAGTAAAAAAAGGACTAAAGGAAAGTTTGAAGTTGACGAAAAAGAGAAAAAGAGAAAAAGAGAAAATTATCATTACTATTAGGTATGTTCTTTTATTAGAGACAAGCCTAACCTCAAGTTTTATCATTTGAATATTTAAATGTAACTGATTATATTTCATATTAAATATATAATTATATTTATCGAATGGGTCAGTAGCGCAATAGTTTTAATGTTTGGTTGTAAACCAGTTCAACACCAACGTCATAGATTTGAGCCCGAGAATAGGTATTTGTTCCCCACCCCTAATATGTACTATATATATATATATATATATATATATATATATATATATATATTAGTTCGCTTTATATGGTTATTTTATAAATTTAATAGGGATGAGAGATTTTTCTTCTTCTTTTTTTGACAAAATAGGGATGAGAGAACTAAATCATGCAATTTTTGTTATATATATATACTTTTTTTTTCATACTTGGCAAACAAAAAAAAGTGTTATATTTTTATTTAACACAATTCGAACCTCTGGATTAGGAGGTTATATTATTAGGTTTATTATGAAATCAATATATCAATTAATTTATTTTAGGTTAAGATTATTGTTGAATCATTTAGGCTTTTAGTTTACTAAGGGTTAGTGGCGCAGTTAGCTATTTTGTCTGGTGTTAATCCATTTCAACTCCACGGTCATGAGTTCGAGTCCGAAAATCGGTATTTGATTCTCATATTATTTGGGGGTAGTTGTGCTCTCTATGCAGGGTTTGTTGGGAGAAAAAATAATTTAGGCTTTCAGTTAAGTTGGTTGGTTCTTCTTTACTATACTAGAATTTTAACACGGCGTTGCACGTGATAACATTTTTAGGTTAAATTTAAATCATCAAATAATAATTTCAATATAATATTGAATTTTATAACCATTTTTTCACGTTAGTTAAATTTATTAAAATTCACATTTATGTTTAAAAAAAAGTTAATTATTTATTTTGAGCTTAAAAAATAATAGGTGTTATTATTTAAAAAAAACATAATAAAATTTATTGAATTAAAATTAAATTTTATCTCTGATTTTTAAAAATCGATGCTTTTTAATTTTTTCTCAATTTATCTATTAATAGACCAATTACTCTTAGAATTATAAAATTTATAAGAGTTATATCATAATTATAATTATAAATATAAATAAGCTAAGTATATTTATTAGTATATATCTATGAACTTACCTTTAACCTCAAATGATAATTTTATCGTTCTTCAAAAAAACAATTCATCTCCAAGTCAACAATTAAGCAACAAAAGATTCCTACAAAAATTATTGCAACAAAAGAAAAGTTACACGAAAGTTAAGGTAAATAATCGAACAAAATAAGATAACTAAATTTTTTATTATAAAAAAAAACCAAGAAAGTAACCCTCAGCAAAAAGAAAGTTTCAAATGTGTTTATATAGGAAATCATTGTTACCAAACTTTTGAAATTGAAGAATTCATGCACTAACCTCCGATGATAATCTTATAATTCTTCAAACTTTTTTTCCAAATCTCCAAGTATTTTTTTTTAAAGGAAAAAATTATGCAAAAAAAATCTCTACAAAAATTATTGCATAAAAGAAAAATTAGATGAAAGTTAGGTAAATAATCCAACATAACTTATTATAAAACAAAAAAATAAAGAAAAATAAATACAAGCGAAAGTGTTCTTGTAGACAACTATTTATAGGATTGAAAATTTTAATTTATTATTTTAATTAGAATATAAAATGTCAAATAAAATCTATGAGATTTGGTAAAAATATCTTATTTTCTACATGAAAATTTAAATGATATTGTAAATATCTTCATTTGATTGTTGAAATCTCTTATCTTCTAACTTAGTCATAAAATTTATGAGATTTGATAAAAATATCTTATCTTCTACGAATGAAAATTTAAATAATATTGTAAATATCTTCTACATTATTTGAATTTTTTTTATATTCCAATAAATGACATTTTTGTAATTTAGGGTATGACCTAAGGGATAAAATCGTCTAAAAATGATTTTTCCCTTAAGCCACACTTTAAGTAGTATGATAAGCCACACTTTAAATAGTATGATATGATAAATACTATCACTATTCACAATATAATAATATTTTGTGTATGTTAAAAATACTTTTTTTCTCTTACACAAAAAAATCCAAATACATCCACCTTTTTTAATATTAAAGATTTAGCTATCAAAATATTTAAGATATAATCTAAATAATTTGAAAAGAAAAGTTAGAAACTATAAAAACAAATTTAATTTGATAATAAATAAAAACATTTGCTTTGCAGGGCATAAAAGAAAATAAGTGTAACGGCCCGGTTATGTAATTGGAATTAAATAGCGCGTCGAGTGAGATTCGAGCCAAGGGCGTGTCGCGTGCTAGGCAGGGGGCGCTGCAAGCCGAGCCACTGGGCGCGTTTGTTAATCTAAACGCGCGATCTAATACATATCCGTGTCTTCGTGCGCTCGGTTTAAAACAGAGCTCTCCCGAGCCTTCTCCTTCATTTCTCTCCTTCTTCTCTTCGCGATCTCCTTCATCAACCGACAGCGATTTCCGGCGATTTCTTCCTTCTCCACCCAGATTCGAACGTGGTCGCGTCTTCCCCAAGCTCGAAGTCGATCCTTTTCGAGGCGTAAGGTAAGCTTTTCTTCTTTTTCTTCTTCTCTTCTTCGATCCGAGCCCCCTGCTTCCTGGCTTCGTTTCCCGGTCGTGTTGAAGTGAATTTCTGGATGGGTTTTGTGCAACTTGCGTAGGAGAGTTCGTCCAACAACTATCGGCCGTCGAATCTTCGCCAATCGCTCGAATTCGGATTTTCTCCATCGCCCCTGTTCGCGCGCAGAAACGGAGCCTCTGTTCCCCGTGCTCGCGTGCGCAGAAGCAGCCCTGCCGCCGAGCCTCGCCGCACACCGCGCGCGTCTAGTCGGCTCCGTGTCACGCGCGACGCCGCCCTGCTTGCGCGCGCCGCGCGCGCCGCTCCCTCGCTCGCCAAGATTCTGCCTCGTCAGCGCGCGCGTCGGCGCCAAGCGCGCCCAAAGACGCCCATTTATGCGCCCGGCTCGCCGCCAGCCAGCCCTTCTTGCCGCCTCGTTCGCACCGGCTCGTTAAATGCGTTCGCCGTGCCTCGTGAGTTGCTCCTTGTGAGCCTCGTTTATTTTATTATATTTAGGCCTATAGTGTGATTTTTGTTGTGATTGATAGGTTCTCGTAGCTAGTTCGGGTTCGCTTCACCGCTTAGGTTTTCGTGTCAAATCGTCCCCGACCAAGGTAAGGATTTCTTACCGGAGTTGTGTGGACCTGCGATATATTATGCGATTCTTTGATTGATCGCTTGTTTGTGTTTATTGACATGTGTAGCTAGGTATTCTATTCTCAATTCCCGATTAGCATGATTTTCTGATTTAATTCTCATGTTAATCCATGCTAGGTTGTTCCTTTCTAGCATGCTCGTATCTGCTCTTTGCTTCAGAGTATCATGCTAGGCTCGTTGTATTCTTATTGAGCACGTATTGGATTTTATGGATTTGTTTGCTTGATTGCTAGGCGGTTAGAGTTGCAGTAGATAGCATCATCCGGGCCGATGCATAAAGTACCTTGCATCCATGACGGGACGTCGAGCAAGTCATTCCGCCCCACGGACCCCGTGAGGATTAACTAACCCTACCGTAGGCCCCCGCAATCTTGGGTGAGGGTGGCGGTCGTTAAATGCCCCAACCGTTGGGATGATGACTTGGCATTGCCTCGCCCCGGCGATCGGCACGTCCTCGCCGTGTTCGGCCGTAGCCCCGATTGCCACTGTTAAGGCAAGGACGGCTTCTGGTGTAAGCCTACCACGACCCGCTTTTCTTGGCCCCAGTGCGGTGGTTCAGTGACATAGTTTACGTGTCCGTGTCTCACACCCTATGTCGCTGACACCGATCCAAAGATTTAGTTAGGCGTGGTGATCGGACATGGGCAGCTTGCCTCTGACCCGGCACACTTCATAGTTCTGCAGTAGCACGCGGCAGCATGCTTACGCTCATTACAAGCGCCGACCGAGAGCTCATCGGGATCTTAAGCCGCGGTGTACCTTTCGTCGATAGTAGACAAGCCGAGGCGGGACTTGTTTCTCGTATAGGGCGACTTGTGTATTGGGTGTGTGGTGATATTATTCCGGACTAAGACCTTAAATTGGCATCCGAGGCCCAAGTGTGGGCTAAGCTATGTGCTCTATTCTGTGTTTATATTCATAGCTTGCATACGCTCATCGAGATGACCATGTATATCGTATTGTACCCGGTTGGGGATTCTTCTCGAGTAATTCGTTACTCACCCCATCGTGTAGTTTTTCCACGGGTAACCAAGTTAAGTAGACAGATGGATGGTGAAGGAGGAGCCGTGATCATGGGGCCCAGTCTTCCAACTCGATTTTTGTATTATGACTCTTTGTGTTTTGTTTTCCCCGAATGCATGTAGCAGACACGAGCCCTAGGATGTTTTGTAAATATTTGTGGATTCCAAAGATTTTGTATCCGAACAGTTTGAATGGTTTTTAGTAAATCTCTTATCAGAGTAAACTTTGGAAATGTATTTATCTTGGAACAGGTGCTTGGAAACAGGGACAGGTTCCAGGGAAATTGTCTAGTTTTTAAAGGGGTTATTTTGAATGTTTTGTTTTAATTGGAATCCGAAATCATGTCTGTTTAAATGTCCTTTACTTTGAATGCATGCATTGGGGTAAGGGCCCATTTAGTGCCCCATTCGGGTCGGCCTCTTACAATAAGAAAAAAGGGAAATAATGAAATGTAGTATAGAAGGGGTCAATATTGGAAGGACGTATTTTTAAGAGAGAAATTGTGGTAGATAGTCACTTTTAAGAAAATAATTACAAATCTAGTCATATCTGAAAATATTTGTAAATCTATTTTTTATTTAAAATTTAATTAATAATATTTTTTTCTAGTGCCTATTATATCCTTTCACGTTTTTTCCGTTCCTTTCATCCCCATGGTGGAGTTTCTGCGCCTTTTACATTTTCTTTTCTTCTAAATTGCGTCCGTTTGATTGACCGGCTTAGAGTGGCCACGTGACAATTTTTAAATTTTTTATCTTATTTTTATTCTTTTTTTAGTATAAATATAAATACTATATTTATATTTCAAAAAAGATAAATACAATATTAATATTTTAAAAAGATAAATATGATATTTATATTTAAAAAAGATAAACGTTATATTTATATTAAACAAAATAAACATTGTATTTATATTAAAAAAAAAAGAAGATAAATACAGTGTTTATGTAAGGGACCGACCCGAATGGGGCACTAAATGGGCCATTATCCCAATGCATGCATTCAAAGTAAAGGACATTTAAACAGACATGATTTCGGATTCCAATTAAAACAAAACATTCAAAATAACCCTTTTAAAAACTAGACAATTTCCGAACTCATCCCTCGTTTCCAAGCACTGCTCCAAGATAAATACATTTCCAAAGTTTACTCGATCGAGATTTACTAAAAGTCATTCAAAACTCGTTCGGATACAAAATGCCGGAATCCACAAATATTTACAAACATCCTAGGGCTCCGTGCCCGACTACATGCATTCAGGGAAAACAAAACACACGAGTCATAATACAAAAGTCGAGTTGGAAGACTGGGCCAGCATGATCACAGCTCCTCCTTCGGGCATCCTGTCACGCACCACGATTACCCGTGGAAAACCACGAGAATAAGGGTGAGTAACGAATTACTCGCAGTTAATCCCCAACCGAGGTACAATACGATATACATGGTCATCTCGATGAGCGTATGCAAGCTATGAATATAAACACGAATGTAGCACATAGCTTAGCCCATACTTGGGCCTCGGATGCCAACTAGGGTCTTAGTCCGAAATAATATCACCACACACCCAATATATAAGTCGCCCTATACGAGAAACAAGTCCCTCCCGCCTCACCCTATCTATCGCCGACGAAAAGGTACACCGCTCACAATCCCGAGGAGCTCTCCGATGCAACAGAATGAGCGTAAGCATGCACCGCTGTACATCTACCGCAGACTATGGGGGTTGTTGGTCCGAGGCAAGCCGCCCATATCCAATACCACGCCTAACTAAATCTTTGGATCGGTGTCACCGACATAGGGGTGTGAGACCGGACACGTAAACTATGTCACCAACCACCGCACTGGGGCAAGGAACGGCGTGGTAGGCTTACACCGAAGCCGCCCTGCCTTAACAGTGGCAATCGTGGGCTCTTTGCCAAACATGCCGAGGACATGCCGGCCGCCGGGGACGCGAGGCAATGCCAAGTCATCATCCCGACCGCTGGGGCATTTAACGATCCGCCACCCTCACCCAAGATTGCGGGCCTACCGCTCGGGTTAGCTAATCCTCACGGGTCCAGTGGATCTTAATGACTTGCTCGGCGCCCCCGCCATGGATGCAAGGTTCTTTATGCATCGTGCCCGGATGATGCTAACTACCGCAACTCTAACTCCGCCTCTAGCAAACAAAGAAACAATTCCATAAAATCCAATACGTGCTCAATAAGAATACAACGAGCCTAACATGATACTACGAAGCAAGGAACAGATACGAGCATGCTAAAGAGGAACAACCTAACATGGATTAACATGAGAATTAAACCAGGAAAATCATGCTAATCGGAATTCGAAATAGATTACCTAGCTACACATGTCAATAAACACAAACAAGCGATCAATCAAGAATCACATATAATATCGCAGGTCCACACAACTCCGTAGAAGAAATCCTTACCTTGGTCGGGGACGAATACACTAATCCTAAGCGCGAACGAAACCCGAACTAGCTATCGAGAACCTATCAATCACAACAAAAATTACACAATAGGCCTAAATATAATAGAATAAACGAGGCTCAGCTCGGGAGCAACTCACGAGGTGCGACGAACGCACGAACGAGCCGATTGCACGAACGGGCAAAGAACGGCCTGGCCGGGCGAGCTGGGCGCAGAATGGGCGCCATTGGCGCTGATCGCTACGGACGACGCGCGCGCGGCGACACAGCGGGCGCAGCGGGCGATGCGTGGGGCGACACGGAGAGGCTCGACCGGGCGCTGAGTAGCACGACTTCGGCGAGCGAGGGCTCGAGCGACGCGCTATGAGCCGGGCGAGGCGCTGGCGATGCGACGCGACACGGAGTCGCCGCTTCAAGCGAAGGTCGGGCGAGCTCGGCGTCTGGGCGCGATCTCAAAGGAAGGATGAATCGGTCGATTTGGGCGATTTCTAGCGCGATGGAGAAGAACTCAAATTGGCGATGGAGAAGATGATCTCGACCGAATTGGGTGGACGAATCCCCTTGGTTAGCTGCACCGAACATCACACACACACCAAATCAATCTTCTCGGCCATCAATGGCAAAAACCAAAAATGAGGAGAAGGAATCGGAGGAGAAGAAGAAGATGACTCACCGGGCCGCTCAAAAGAAGAACGACTTCGAAATGGAAAGGAACTCGGTCGAATTGGAGTCGGGCGAGGAGGAAATCGCGAAGAAAACTTCGCCGGTCGGAGAAGGAAAATCGCGAGGAAGAAGAAGGAGAAGCTCGGCGGCCGGCCTTTTAAACCAAAACTCAAAGACAAACGGGCTTATATACCGATCGTGCGTTTAGATTAACAAACGCGCCCAGTGGCTCGGCTGGCAGCGCCCCCTGCCTAGCACGTGACACGTCTTTGGCCCGAATCTCACTCGATGCGCTATTTAATTCCCTATTTAATTTTACTCTTTCCCAAGCCCAAATGCCTTCACCAAAAATCCCGATCCTATTCAAATTGACTCATAATTATTCCGGCAATTTTAAATTTCAAATCGGACCGGCTACCACCCAAAATTACCAAAATGCCCACGGGCCTCCCGAAGACAGGATGAAATTTCCGGGCCGTTACAATACTCCCCCCTTATAAGACTTTCGTCCTCGAAAGTCACACTGCAATCTCATCCTCCCGCTCCCAAGTGGCTAACTCTGAACTCTGACTCCTCCACTCAACTTTTACCAACCGGATTTCACGATTACGCAGCCCTTGTCTCAAAAGCAAGAATCCCCACTGGCTTCTCCTCGAAGCTCAAAATCCTCATTCAGCTGCAACGGCTCAAAGTCAACAATGTGCGATGGATCCGCACGAACCGCTCTCAACATCGAAACATGAAAAACACTGTGCACTGCTGACAATGACGGAGGCAAGGCTAATCGATAAGCAACCTTGCCGATCCTCTCCAGAATCTCAAACGGGCCAACAAAACGGGGACTCAGCTTTCCACGCTTGCCAAACCTCAAACACCTCGCATCGGTGCAACCTTTAGGAATACATGTCGACCAACCTCAAACTCAATCCCGACGCTAACATCGGCGTAACTCTTCTGCTCGCTTGAGCTATCAACATACGAGCTCTAATCTTCTGCACGGCATCATTGGTTAACTGCAGTAACTCGGGACCCAAAACCTGCCTATCACCAACCTCTTCCCAGAACACAGGAGATCGGCAATGCTTACCATACAAAGCCTCAAATGGAGCCATCTCGATCGCCGATCGATAATCGTTGTTATATGCAAGCTCCATCGATCATGTATCGGGTCCCAATCGCTGGGAAATCCAACACACAAGCCCTCGAATCACGGTCAGACACAATCCTCACAAGCACACCGTGATAGCGAATGATCTGCTCCAAAAACAACTGCGCCCACTATTCCACGGTATAAGTGTCTCTATCGGGAATGAAGTGTGCGCTCTTAGTCAATCGAGCGACTATCACCCAAATCTGAGAAAACTTCCTCGGAGTCCTCGGCAAACCAGAAATAAAGTCCATGGAGATCTCTTCCCATTTCCACTGAGGTACACTCAGCGGCTGCAACAAATTGGCTGGTCTCTGCCTGGGTGCCTTCACTTGCTGACAAGTGAGACATCGACTGACAAACTTCGCAACATCTCTTTTCATACCCATCCACCAGAATGTCTGCTTAAGATCCTGATACATCTTGGTACCCCCGGGGTGCCAAGCAAACAGAGAACTGCGGGCCTCTAAGAGCAACTCTGTTCGAAATCCTGCAACATCCGGAACACACAACCGGCCTCTCCTGACACGTCACCACCGTGCGTGAATATACAAAGTCAAAATCTCCATCAAGACTAACTCATCACCCAATCTCTTAAGTGCGGGTCACTCACCGATTATCGATAATCCATCGTCTAATCGATGGTCGAATCACAACTCACTACTACTCCGCAAGAACCTCACCCAACAACATCGCAATCTCACTTCGCTCGAACTCTCTCCCTAATGCTGGCCGGGAACTCAACAACACCGCGAGTGCGACGCCTTCCTACTCGGACATCACCTACAACATTTGCTTTACCCGGATGGTACAAACTCTCATGATCATAATCTTTTACCAACTCTAACCATCTCCTCTCGCCTCATATTCAACTCTTTCTCGAGTAAACAGATACTTGAGGCTCGTGATCGGTAAACATCTAAATCCGCTCACCATACAGTATTGCCTCCAAATCTTGGTCACGAACACCACCGCGCCCTTTCCATATCATGAGTCGGATAATTACGCTCATATGGCTTCAAATGACGGAAGCATAAACAATGACCTTCCCGTCTTTGCATCAACACACAACCCAACCGAACTTGGAAGCATAATTGTAAACCACGAAACCACTGTCCGCTCTAGGATCGCCAACACTGTGCTTTGAAGTCAATCGCGCTTGAGCCCGATAAAGCTCTCATCACACTTATCGTTCCAAATAAACTCGACACCCTTCCTCGCGTCGACGAGTGAGGGGCGAGGCTATGGCGGAAAGATCCTTAACAAACCGACGGTAGTAACTCGCCAAACCAGAAAAAGCACAGCTCCTACGAGCAAACCACCGGGGACGAGAGAGCTCTACCTACTCTCACCGCCTTGCTTCACTAAAGCACAAGATCAAAATCTCACGGGGTAGCAACAGGGTTCACCACTGACCAACCTCCAAATACCAACGGGCAACTCTCAACTTTCCTAGAAACAGAAGACAACCAACGGGGCACGAACCATTCGCCCCACGAGCAAAACTGACTTCTAGCAATTCCAATCCACACCTTGGTCAACACCAAGCATCAACTTGTCACCATACCGGAACCAATCCGGACTCTTCTCCAAACAAATTTAACTTGCTAGGCTACCAAGATCGCCAAAGAATTCCCGAGGCTACAAACTACACGACTTCAACTTGCCAATCGAAACTCACTATCGTGGCTCGATTGAGCTCTAGAGAGGCTTCCCACAACCTAGGGTTCTCCGGCAACCTTCGACATCCACCGCCAACTAACGGCCTACACCAACCGCTCAACAAACAACAACTCCATTTTCCAAAGAACACAACCATGCTTGGCCAACTTCAACTCCTTGGGAACCAAGAGGACCCGAAACGCTACCGAATGCGTCATCCTCCTACTCAGACATCAACCACAACATAACTCCTACCCAAGGAAGGATCCGAACAACTCTCTTAGTCATGACGATCAACAAGAAGATCCGCCAACCAAGCTTAGGTCCACTTAACAAATCTTACCTAAGCAACAACTCGACACTACGAGCATGGTATCCTTACCACCTCACTTAAGCCTTACAACCTCCACCGAGTCCAACTTTTCCAAGAACTCGAGCACCGATCCCCAAGCAAACCCTACATGGATCTCAAAACTCTCGCCACGTAACGAACCACACAAAAGACACTTGTGTGCACAACTCCCAACCTTCCTCTAGAGATCCAAGATTAACAAATGCTTTTCTCCCAAAAACAACACTAGCTCCTCGGCAGAGATACAACCAATCAACGGAACACCCAAAGTTCCATCTCCATGACGATGCTCGAAGTTGTGGCAACCTTGCTCTACCAAAGCATAACCAGGCCAAACCAAACTTACTTTATGCCATGCCTCTACCAAGGGTGTTTACCCATAAGGCATCTCATTTCTCTCACAAGGCATCCTACTCACCTTACAGACATCCAACTCATGGTCCTCACCGGACCCAACTTGCTTCTACGATGCTCAACTCTCTTGAGGTTTAGGCACCAAGGTAGTTGACCGCACTACCAACCACAAAGATCTCTTGGCCTTAACACTAGCGTGAGATGCACGCGCACTAACACTTACCAACCAACAACCACTTTGACTTACTCAACCTCCAAGAACACCGAAAAGGCTCCTTTCGAACATCCCTTCGCTTGAAATCTTTTGATCACCACCGAACTAGCCCTTTTGCACGACCTACACAGTGCAACTACCTTAAATAGATCCAAGGCTAAAGGAGTACGCTAAACTCGAACGGCATAGAACCATCCGTTATGCCCATGCCAAACTCAGTGTCCGAACTGATCTAGTGCCAAAGCGGCACACCAACCAATGCACCTCAAGTGCCACTACTACCAAATCCACATCTTACTACAACGGGGCCAACAAGGTCACAACCTCAAGTGACACGAACTCGCGGCTCGGCATACAAGGGCTCAACTCCAACAACTATGCCTAAGGCATCTCATCAAGCTAATTGTTCACGGCCTACTCTTGCATCTCCACATGATGCTCAACAAACTCTGCCGCTCTATCAACATGCAAAGAACTAGCCCTACTCTAGGGCTTACTAAAAGAAGAGTGTTCAATTCTATCACACCACCGAGGAAACCACCAACGGATCCAAATTGTGTAGGAACACTACTTGTTGCACTCTTAACTACTGTGGTTCCGCCATCTGGCTACAACAACCACACTTCACGAAAAACACAAAGATGCCTCATCAACCTCCTCGAAGGCTACCACTTTGCAACCACTCTCTGGCAACCAAATAATCTAACAAGGCTCAAGATCAAAGACTTGAGCTACCCAGTGCTAGTCCACACGGGGACCTCGCTCCACCAACATCCACATCAAAGACAACCACATCTACCTTCTCTCTCTGGAGTGGCATTCCAAGGCAAAGCACCTCCACCTCTCACTAGGGGAAACCATCAATTGGGCCACAGCTTGGCCTATGGAGTCCAATCTCTACCTCCCTTTGGAACGATGTCCTAGGGCATCCGAATCTATCTGGATACCACAACAAGCCACAACATACATCACACACTGCGGGAAGTTGGCATGATGGCTCTCTAAACCCAAACCAATAACGAGTCGAACTCGCTTGCGTCTCCGCTCCACAACACTACACAAGGCATACACTAGATGACAGGTATTGTAAATTCTTAACCCTTTTCTACAACAAATAGTAAACTTAGGCATACCGATGACCGCCAGAGTGCTAGTGATCATGGGAAAACGACCTACAACAAAAGGTCAATCTACTGCATTTATGACTCGAGCTCGATACCAACCGTAAGGGGACCGACCCGAATGGGGCACTAAATGGGCCCTTATCCCAATGCATGCATTCAAAGTAAAGGACATTTAAACAGACATGATTTCGGATTCCAATTAAAATAAAACATTCAAAATAACCCTTTTAAAAACTAGACAATTTCCCTGGAACCTGTCCCTGTTTCCAAGCACATGTTCCAAGATAAATACATTTCCAAAGTTTACTCGATCGAGAGATTTACTAAAAGTCATTCAAAACTGTTCGAGATACAAAATGCTGGAATCCACAAATATTTACAAACATCCTAGGGCTCCGTGCCCGACTACATGCATTCGGGGAAAACAAAACACACGAGAGTCATAATACAAAAGTCGAGTTGGAAGATGGGCCCCATGATCACAGCTCCTCCTTCGGGCATCCCGTCGCGCACCACGATTACCGTGGAAAACCACGAATAAGGGTGAGTAACGAATTACTCGAGAAGAATCCCCAACCGAGGTACAATACGATATACATGGTCATCTCGATGAGCGTATGCAAGCTATGAATATAAACACGTAATGTAGCATAGCTTAGCCCATACTTGGGCCTCGGATGCCAACTAGGGTCTTAGTCCGGAAATAATATCACCACACACCCAATATATAAGTCGCCCTATACGAGAAACAAGTCCCGGCCTCGGCTCTCATCGTCCGACGAAAGGTACACGCTCACAATCCCGAGGAGCTCTCCATCGGCTATTGTAATGAGCGTAAGCATGCACCGCGTGCTCTCGCAGAACTATGGGGAAACCTCGCTCGACACGTAAACTATGTCACTGAACCACCGCACTTGGGGCCAAGGAACGGCCGTGGTAGGCTTACACCGTGAAGCCGCCCTTGCCTTAACAGTGGCAATCGTGGCTCTTGCCAAACATGCCGAGGACATGCCGGCCGCCGCCGGGGCGAGGCAATGCCAAGTCATCATCCCGACCGCTGAGGCATTTAACGATCTGCCACCCTCACCCAAGATTGCGGGGCCTACCGCTCGGGTTAGCTAATCCTCACACGGTCCAGGGGCGGAATGACTTGCTCGACGTCCCCGCCATGGATGCAAGGTTCTTTATGCATCGGGCCGGATGATGCTAACTACCGCAACTCTAACTCACCTAGCAAACAAAGAAACAATTCCATAAAATCCAATACGTGCTCAATAAGAATACAACGAGCCTAGCATGATACTACGAAGCAAGGAGCAATCTACGAGCATGCTAGAGAGGAACAACCTAGCATGGATTAACATGAGAATTAAACCAGGAAAATCATGCTAATCGGGAATTCAGAATAGATTACCTAGCACACATGTCAATAAACACAAACAAGCAAGTCAATCAGCAATCACATATAATATCGCAAGGTCCACACAACTCCGGTAAGAAATCCTTACCTTGGTCGGGGACGAATACACGGAATCCTAAGCGGCGAACGAACCCGAACTAGCTATCGAGAACCTATCAATCACAACAAAAATCACACAATAGGCCTAAATATAATAGAATAAACGAGGCTCATCTCGGGAGCAACTCACGAGGCGCGACGAACGCATTTAACGAGCCGACAGACGAACGGGCAAAGAACGGAGCCGGGCCGGGCGAGCTGGGCGCAGAATGGGAGCGCTGGGCGCGAGGTCGCTAGGCACACGACGGCGCGCGCGCGACACGAGCGTCGCGGGAGCGTCAGGGCGACACGAGAGGCTCGGGCTGGGGCGCTCGCGCTGGCACGACTAGGCGAGCAGGGGCTTGAGCGACGCGTTGCGGAGCTGGGCGAGGCGCTGGCGATGCGACGCGACACGAGCCGCTTCCGCGGCGCGGTGGCGAGCTCAAGCGTCTGGGCGCGATCGCGAAGGAAGGATGAATCGGGCGATTTGGGTGATTTCTAGCGCGATGGAGATGAACTCAAATTGGCGATGGAGAAGATGATCTCGGCCGAATTGGTTTGACGAATCCCCTTGGTCACCGCACCGAACATCACACACACACCAAATCAATCTTCTCGCCATCAATGGCGAAAACCGTAAAAATGAGGAGAAGGAATCGGAGGAGAAGAAGAAGATGACTCACCTACTGCTCAAAAAAAAGAACGACTTCGAAATGGAAAGGAACTCTAGTCGAATTGAGTCGGCGAGGGAGGAAATCGCGAAGAAAACTCGATCGGTCGGAGAAGGAAAATCGCGAGGAAGAAGAAGGAGAAGCTCGGGCGAGCTGGCCTTTTAAACCAAAACTCAGCACAAACGGGCTTATATACCAGATCGTGCGTTTAGATTAACAAACGCGCCCAGTGGCTCGGCTAGCAGCGCCCCCTGCCTAGCACGTGACACGTCCTTGGCTCGAATCTCACTCGACGCGCTATTTAATTCCCTATTTAATTTTACTCTTTCCCAAGCCCAAATGTCTTCACCAAAAATCCCGATCCTATTCAAATTGACTCATAATTATTCCGGCAATTTTAAATTTCAAAACTGCCCTGTCTTACCCGACCCAAAATTACCAAAATGCCCCTGGGCCTCCCGGGAAGACCGGGATGAAATTTCCGGGCCGTTACAGTTTATATTTAAAAAAAGATAAATACTGTATTTATATTTTTTTGAAAAAGTTAACATTGTATTTATATTAAAAAAGATAAATACTATATTTATATTTAAAAAAGATAAACATTGTATTTATATTTTTTTAAAAAAGATAAATATTGTATTTATATTTAAAAATATATATAAATATTGTATTTATATTTAAAAAATATAAATAATGTATTCATAATTTTTTAAAGATAAATGCACATAAATATACTAGACATTTTAATCATAAAATGCGTTATTAATAAAGTACTTATACCTAGTCATGTAAAAAGAAATAGAATATTAATATATTTTAGAATTACTAATATATTAAATAATTTACTTCATTCAATGGATAGTAGAAAAAAATCAAAACAATTGAAAAATGATTAATAAAAATTGAATTAAACTTCAAAAGAAAATGAAAAAAAAAAAAAAAAACTCATGATTTTAGGAGATTCTTAGGATGCATTTTAGAAGAGAAAGTTGAAAAAATAAATTTTAAACCGAAGGAAAGGGGAGAGATTTGTTTTTAATGTTGATTTAAGGAGAAAGAATATATTTATGTCTTTTTACATAAAAATGAAGTTTTTATTAATGTGGGGTGATTTAGTTTTACTAAAATTTTCAAGGTTAAAATACCATTTTGGTTCCTCGACTTTGGAGTTTGTTCCATTTTGATCCCTCGACTTTCAAATATCCAATTTTAGTCCCTCAACTTTGTTGTTTGTCCAATTTTGGTCCCTCAACTTTCAAATGTACAATTTTGGTCCTCAACTTTGCTATTTATCCAATTTTGGTCCCTCAACTTTCAAATGTTTTCAAATTTGGTCCTTAGACTATAAAAAAAGTTCAAAAATTGTCTTTTGGTCAAATGAATTTTTTATCACTCCTAAATTATTTTCTCTCTCTTTCATCTTTCATAATTTCACTCTCTATAAATTTTATCTCTCTTCCCCTCTTTTCTTTTCTTTTTTTCTTCTTTATTTTCTTTCTTTTTTCTTTTTTGTTCCATGGTAGACTATGAATTTTAGAAAACAAAAAGTGACAAATCAAAGTAGGAAAATTATTATTTAGAAAAATTATCTCATATTAAATAATTTGATGAGATGGATTGAAGAGAGAATAAGAGAAAAAAAGAAGAGAAGAAGATTAGAGAGGTGGATTTAAGAGGGATAAAACTTTTAGAAGGAGAAATGATGAAAGATGAAAGAGAGAGAAAATAATTTAGGAGTGAGAAAAAAATTTATTTGACGAAAGGACCATTTTTTAACTATTTTGATAGTTTAGGGACTAAATTTGGACATTTGAAAGTCAAGGGACCAAAATTGGACAAACAGCAAAGTCAAGGGACCAAAATTGAACAAACTACAAAGTCAAGAGACTAAAAATAGACATTTGAAAGTCTAGGGACAAAAATGGAACAAACCCCAAAGTTGAGGGATCAAAATGGTATTTTAACCAATTTTCAAATATGAATAGCTTATTTATGTAAAAAGGTCTTTTTAAAAACCAATGGGCCATATTGCCTCATTAGGCCCACTTCGACAGGGCCGAGATTGAACGGCCCATCATTAAGAGTCCAAAATTTATAGATGACAAAACAAGCCCATAACAAAATTGGCCTACTACATTTTCTTCACTTTGACAGGTTTGATGAGAGATATAAATTCAGCTGATATAGTTTGAAAAGGCAGAGAAACAAATTAAAATCCCATTCTTCAATCTTTCTCTCTAAAATGAGTTTTTGTTGGGGTCTTTAATTTGTTTATTGTAGAATTATGTGAGGTGATTTAGGTTTAAGTCCTAAACTATTTCAAGAGATTTGCCATTCCACTTTCTTTCTCTCCCTAAAATCTCTTTAGTTGCAGAAATATATGCATGCAAAGGGGTTCAATTCTAGAAGTTTAAATCCTAAATATATTATAACAACATTAATACTCATTGATGTTAGACCTACATTGTCATGTGAAAATTTTTATTGTTTTATTTTGCCAACTCACCAGCTTACAAACGGACTGTTAAGAATTTTTAACAGTTAAGACTATTTTTGAGGTTTATGCAAAGTTAGTGGACTAAAATTAAAATTTTGAAAGTCTATAGACCAAAATAGAACTTTTATAATAGTTTAGAGGATCAAAATGATATAATAAATTTTTTTGATGGTTTATAAGAAATGGTAAATTTGAAAATTTTCATAATTTAAATTCCTCATTTTTAAAATAGTTAACATCGATAGAGATATGTCTTGAATAGTTTGATGCCCTACAATTACTTAGACATTAATTTTACTCCTAGTTGGGGATCTACCCGTGGATGAAAGTGTATTATTTAAAACTCTCTTAAAATCCTAGCTCTCCAGTTGATCAACATTTTGTAACTTTTCTTTAAAGTAATAAAACATTCTCTCTTCTATCCGTAAATATGTTAATAAATCACGTAATTTGAGTGTTCTTGTTTTATGTTTTTATTCTTTTCAATTGATTGTTGCAATTTGGTATCATAGCAAATAATTCAACTTTTATGACACATTTAAAATATTGTAAATAAGTCAACGAGTCAATTCTTTAAAACAATCACGCAATTCTCTGCCTTGATTTAAACTCTCCTCAACATCCTTGCAATTTTTATGATAAATTGATATAATTGCAAATAAGTCAATTTAAAGATTATTTGTATGAATTACTTTATAATTTATTTTAATAAAAATATATATAACTGTACACAAAGCCACAATAATCATAGAGAAAAAAAAAAATTACTTTCAACGTTTTATATTATATCAGCTTTCAATTATTATTTTTTTAGTTTTATGATATTTGAGAATTAAAAGATTTAAGTATTTAATTCTTTTGCGAAGGTTCATGTCAATTGTCAGTTATTATTGAACTCTATTATATACTATTGCTATAAACTATTTTGTTAGAGCAAAAATTGGGTTAAAAAAATGTTCAACTTAAATATGGATTAGACTTTAAATAAAGGTGGCGTTGATTCAATTAAGGGATCGGCGCCCAACCTACAAGAAGTCCGGCGACACCATCGATCCCGATGAGGATTGGCTTTGAATGCGAACCGGCATTGTCTCATCCCTTGGACTAGACTCACGACCTTTGGTGGGTCTAAAAGTGAATAATTGGTCGAGGAACCCCAAGTCGAGCAAAGGTCAACTCGACTCAAACACAACTTTCATCAAGATGGAGGCAACGTTTCTACCCACGATAGAATCAACTAAATCGATTGAAGTTATTCTTTAAAGATGTGTAACCACTCATTAAATATGTAACTGAAACATAATCTAAGAACAACGATATATTTAAATTTATACACGATAAGACTAAGAGGAAGGTAAAGTATTCTCGTTTTCTCCCTTGCACGACATTTCAAATCTTTAGGGGTCGTTTACTTTGAAATATAATCGGGATAACAAGAATCTTGCAATGCCCGGAATATCAGATGTTCAAAATCACAGATGTCTTGTATCTTCACTACTACAAAACTGGGGTATGATGATTCTAAAAAAGTATCACAAATGCTTTAGATGATACTTTTTTACAATCATTGTATCGCACATCACTACAACATTTTAGGCTTTCTGCGACAGAACTTTTCGTCGCGAAAATTGTTGTTTTCCGTCGCGAAAGCCTATCGCGACGAAAATATTTCTGTCGCCAATTCTGTCGGGAAAAGCCCGTCGCGGTAGCCTATTACGACGGAAAAATTGCTTCCGTCGGCCAAAATTCTCAATTCTGTCGGAGAAAAGGTTTCGTCGAGGTAGATATGTTTTCGTCGCAGTAGGTCCCTTCCGCGATGGAAATTGGTTTCGTCATGATAGGTATCTATCTCGACGGAACACTTCCGTCGCCTTAGCATTTTAGATTTTTTATTTTATTTTATAATTTCTATACCTTTTATATCTTTACCAAAATACTTGAATACAAAATAAATTTAATAACATTATCATTCAACTCAAAATTTCATACAAAGTTTAAATGTCAAGTGTTACTCATCCAATACAAACTAATTCAACACAAAAGTGTGTACAAATGTTACTAAAACCATAATTGAACACAAAGTTTAAAGATTCATATACAAAAAAAATAACTAAATGTGAATGCACGACACCACCTCCCATGATCGCGATTGTAGGTGACTACCTGAATCAAACAAAACAACTATAAGTCTTTAGATTACAAGGTTTCTAAACTAATATATTAAGTCATTCTCAAGTACAAGTTACAAATTTAGAATCTTGAAATTCTATATACATTTCGGCAGCATAATGACGTGTTTTGAATTATTTCCAAAAAAACTAAACTTGTTATAATACAAATAAAATATGGATTATAACTATCTTTGTTGCAGGATAGCGACAAACAAATAAATTACGTTATTTCACTAACATATTTATGAACATTGTAATTAAGCTTATAAAGGTTGGCACTATGAATGTTTTTTCAAATGTACCTATTTTGACGTGTCATTGCCGACATTCATCTTCCTAAAAAACTCTGTCATCTATACTTCCATCTTGGCTTGCTAACATGTCAAACAAATGAAACAAACTAGAACTTAAAAACACATCACTTAAAGCCATTGACATAACTTTAATCAAAGTTATAATCCAAATCCAAATCACACATAACAAACATAAAACATAAAACAAATCAATAACCATAATCAAAGTTTAAAATATAAATACAAGTACAAATTTAAATCTCAAATCTAAATTCAAATCAAAGATAAAACATAAAACAAACAATTTATTTACATAACTTTAAACTAAGTGTACAATTCAAATCCCCTAATTTCTTTTTGTCCAAAACTAACACATATGTCATAACCCAAATTTAAGTATCAACTTTAAACCACTTACATAACTTTAAACTCAAATTCTTAATTTCTTTTTGTCCAAAACTAACACATATGTCATAACTCAAATCCAAATATCAAGTTTAAACTAAGTGTCCAACTCAAATCCTTAATTTCTTTTGGCCCAAAACTAACACATATGTAATAACCCAAATTTAAGTGTCAACTTTAAACAACTTACATAACTTTAAACTAAATGTACAATTCAAATTCCTAATTTCTTTTTGCCCAAAACTAACACATGTTATAACTCAAATCCAAATGTTAACTTTAAACTAAGTGTTCAATTCAAATCCTTAATTTCTTTTTGCCCAAAACTAACACATATGTCATAACCTAAATTCAATAACTCATTTTATCTACAAAAAAACACAAACTTTGAAAACACATGATAACCCATAATTCTTTAAAAACACATAACCCATATTCCAAAACTCATATCCCATAACTCATAATTTCAAAACTCATGAATCCCCCTAATACCATTTTCTCCCAACACATTTCATTTCTTCATAATTTCAATAACTAACTTTCTCTAAAAAAATCACACACAAACTTTGAAAACACTTAACTCATAATACTTTGAAAAATACATAGCTCAATATTCCAAAACTCATACATAGCTCATCCATAATTTCAAAACTTATAACTCCTAATACCATTTTCTCCCAATAACATTTCATTTCTACATAATTCCAATACCCCAAATTTCAACACACATACTCTAAACCAAACCCATAAACAAAATCAAACATAAACTCATATCCTTAACTCCAAACATTAACTCTAAATACATAGAACTTTGTTTAAATAGATAAAAAAAAAACTTACAAGTGGGAGTGAAAGAGATGGACAACGACAAAGGTGGTGGAGACGTCGACGGTCACTAGATGCGAAAAAGGTGGCGATGGTGGTGTTCGGAGATGGAGAAGATGGTGGCGATGACTGGAGACGACGAAGGTGTCGGTGGCGGTGAGTAGGGAGGAGGGAAAAGAGGAAAATTTTGGGAAAGTAGGAATTTGGGGGTGTTTTGAAATGGGAAAATCGAGGGTAATTATATTTTTAAGGAGACAACGTCGACGGAATTAAGTTCCGTCGCAAAAGGTAGTTTATTGCGACGGAACTCGATCGCGAAAGGTAGTCAAACGTGATGGAACTCCGTCGCAACAGGTAACCTACCGTGACGGAAAAATTTCCGTCGGCTTAGTTCCCATTTTTCCCCCCAAAACAAAAAAAATAGGGGGGAAATGAAATTTTACCCGACGGAAAATGGTGTTCCATCAGCAAAACCCAAAGCAAAGCCAACGGAAGGTGCTTCCGTCTGCGTAGGTCACTTTTCGTGACAGAATTAAGCTCCGTCGCCAAAGGTTCTGTCGGGAAAAGTTATTTTTTTGTAGTGATCATCTATTCTCTTAAGATGACACTTCTAAGAAGTGTCATTAAAACTTTTTAAATGATACTTTTCTACAATCATTATGTCGCACATCATATATACTTTTAAGATGACACTTCTTATAAAGTGTCATTAAAAATCTTTAAATGATATTTTTTTACAATTATCGTATCGCACATAATCAATGACACTTCTGGATAAGTGTCATTGATTATTTTTTAATGACATTATTTTATTATCACCAATGAATAACATATCACTTTTAAAATACATCATCAGTGCATTATTGATGACACATTAACATAATCACAAAATACTCAAACATTACTCTTTATTTTAGTTGTATCTCTCTCATTGCTGACAAATATATTTTCAATTCATACCTTCCATTACACATACAACTATTAAATTAATGGTCTTCAAACTTTTAAAAAAAAAACATCAAAGGCAGCTTCTATATATAAATATTAATCTTGATAAAATTTTTACATATAAACATATATAATACAATAAAACTTGGGAAAAATTTACATAATAACTAATGTTGCTTCTATTCTTGTCTCAATTCAAAAGAAAATATGGACACTAGGGGTGTACAAAAAAACCGGTAACCCGAACATCCCGGACTACCCAACCCAAACCGTAAGGGTTGGGTTGGGTTATAATTTTTTTGGGTTGGGTTGGGTTATGATTTTATAGTTTTTTTTGGGTTGGGTTGGTTCTTGGGTTGAGCTCGTTCAACCCAACCCAACCCGAATTAAGAATATTATGTATATATTATGTGTGTATGTAAGATAAATTAATAAGATAGATAGTATACTTGTAAATCTAGCTTATTAGCTCTAGAATT
Source organism: Sicyos edulis (assembly GCA_036507275.1). Taxonomy (NCBI): domain Eukaryota; kingdom Viridiplantae; phylum Streptophyta; class Magnoliopsida; order Cucurbitales; family Cucurbitaceae; genus Sicyos; species Sicyos edulis. The sequence goes on along the minus strand of CM071852.1, from coordinate 12,290,984 downwards.
AAGTTGCTTTGTTACTTATTCCTAGACTTCTTATTTAAATGCAATTGTAATTGCCTTCCTTTAACATTAGTTGGAATTGATAGTTTTTTTTTTCTAATCTTTACTGGTCGTTAGTTTGGGAAGATTTCTCATATTTTCTTATGCTCTCTAATTTTGTTCTTAAATGATATCATTTATTTCTTATTTGATAAATAGAATGGTACACTTGTTCTAATAAGCACATGTGCATTTATGTAAAGTATAATATCATGCATTTTTTTAACATATTTATAAACTTATGAGTTGAATCTTAGAGATAAAATGATGAGAAACATAACCCGAGAACCCAACCCAACCCAACCCGAAAATCTAGGGTTGAGTTGGGTTGGGTTGCGCTTGTGCATAGGGTTGGACGGGTCGTCGAAACAACCAACCCGAATAATGGGGTTGGTCCAAAAAAATCATCCAACCCTACCCAACCCGGACCATGTACACCCCTAATGGACACAAGTATAGTTGACTTTTGAATAGAAGAAAACTTTCTTCAATTTTCCATCGTTCATCATGAAGCTGAAGATGAAAAAAATTGAAATATAAATGATAAGAACACTATTAAGCTAGTAAAAGCAAATAACAAGTTTCGCATAATCAAATATACCCAACACAAGTCATGCAAGAGATCAAATTACCTCAACCCTACCCAAACAGATTCCTAAAAAACGCAAAGACAAATCAAATAAGAAACTTTTTAAGAGATTTTAAACGAACCTTAATAAAAATGCAAAGCAAACAAAAGGAAAGTCTTCAAATGTCACTGTAGGAGTGGCAAAAATTTCTAAGAGAAATGGAGAAAAAATACAAATGGTAGTTGAATTCATGAACAAAGATTGTCTCCAAGGGGAGACACCGTGGTTGAAGACTTAGGTTTTGAAGGTGTGCTCCCTTCAAGATCCCAGATTCCCGTAACCTTATCTCAGTGATGTGAGAAAATACGAGAAGAAAGAAATTAAAAAAAAAAAAAAAAACAAAACAAACAAACAAATGAAAATCTCATTAAGATCTAATCTCTTACCTTCACGATGTTGAACCAAAACATTGAATAGAGTTGTAACTTTTCTACCTTTCCAATCATGTAGGTGCAATTGGTACCTAGTAAATTCTAATAGTACAAACCAATTACCAGCTATCAATTCAAGTTTACTACTCTATCTTCCTAAATACTCTCTCAAATTGATAAAAACACAATTTAGCAAAAGAGACATAAATATAATTCAACCAAGAGATACTTGATTGAGGAAGTTGATTATAAGTAAAAAAATATATATGATATAAAGAAAGGCGTAAAAAAAAGAAGTAAAACTCTACCTCCATGATCATTATCCACTCAGAAGAATTGGTACCACCGATACCATTTTGCTCAAGATAAAAAGAAATTAGTTAAATATTCAGTTCACAAGATTTGGAGAGATGTACTTGCAAAAATAAACTCAATAAACAATAGCTATATCGTACTCTTCCTAATATGTTAGCCACACATATTTCCCAAGTTTCCAAAAATAGACCCAACCTACAACTTATTGCAAATAAAGAAATATTTTTTAAAAAATCAATAACCCTTTGGAACATCAAAATTACCTCCAAGATGCACATACATTTCCTTTTCATTCTCATGATCCCTGCAAATATGATTGCCAAGATTTCTTTCAACTAACAATTTTCCATATCTGCAAATGTTAAGTATCGACACATTTAACAAAAACATAACCCTTAGCCTCCTTTAATCCTTCAATTTCACATAACAACGAGACATTAAATATGAAGAAAATTGATGTTTTGCATGAAAAAAGTGGAAAATGATACTAACCCAAGTTCATTGGGATCTATAAACTCCAAAAAATTAATTTGGTCCAATAAGACAGATCTCCAAAAACTAGACACAACAAAAAAAAACTCAAATCTAAATGTCGCTAGCCATAGTACAAACAAATAAATAATTTTAACATAACAAACAAAATATTAATGTTACCTCCAAATAACATGTAATTTTACCTCGGAGTACTTAATCCCCTATTGTCAGCTTCTAAGATATTGAAGATATCAATAGTGACACCCTAGTCCAACTCATAGCCACCCGAAGGACCAGTCTTCATCCATATCGTCCTGATCATAACAAATGCACTATCTTCCACCATATTCAGCAATTCATATCAACATAATTAAATTTCAATAATCCTAAAAGTATACTATTTAAGTAAGAATGTAATAAACACCACCAAGATAAGATAAGAAGTTACTCATAAGAAAATTACTCAAGAAAGCAAAGAAAAATGCAATTTTTTTAAAGAATCAATCACTTTGTTACATTGATACTCAACCGAGTGAATGATGCGTACGCTCCTTAACTCATATTACTTTCAATGAATAATAGATAACCATTATATTGGAAGATATCAGTAAACCACATAAAAATTCAAGAATTACAAGCCCTTGTCAGTTAACTTGAAAGACATGCATGAACTCCAATGACCTGCAATCCTAGCGAATAATATCAAGAATCATCCAAAAAAATGGTTAACATTGCATCATCATAAAGATAATCCTTAAACAACCATGATAAGAAGGGATTATAAAAAGAGTAAGAAATATAAATACTCGTTATAATTCTTGGTTCTAAGTAAGACTTCAACATGCACCACCATCACCGAAAATAAATGTTAAGTAGTGAAATGAAGTACTTTCATGACAATTATGAAAATTTTCAAGGGATTAGATAATAAATGAAAATGAGAGAAGGTTGAGGAATGAGAAAATTATAAAATCTGAAGAACTAAAAACCTCCACCGATATATTTACACTCATAGATAAATAAATTAATCTAACTTTGTGTTTATAAAATTGTGTTCATGATAATCAAAGCTTTGATTATAAAATTATGAAAATTTGTTTGGTAAATTAATTTTCATAAATTATGAAAATTATGTAATGGAAATCCAAGCTTCATAATTTTACCAATAAAACTAATCAAAGCTTTCAAACCCACTAGCATTTCAAGCAACAAACAAATTCCATGATTTTTCTTTTCCAGCCAAGGTTTCTTCTTCCTTTTCATAAAATTTATTTTTCTTCCTTTTTTATTTTTTAGACACACAAAAGTAGCCCCCCACTTTAATGATAGACAAACAAAGTTGATCACAAAGTAGAAGAAACCAAAAAAATAATTAAACACAAAACACAAAGAGAGTTAGAGAATATTTGAGGGTTTAAAAGAATAAGACATGGAGGAAGAATATATTGATATGGAGAATCATGTTCGACATGCCCAAAAATATAACACCAAACACCTAAACAAATCAGTCTCGAACATGCCCAAAAAATAAAAATACCAAGAACACTTTAATTTCATAAAAATAGCTACCAACTTACCCAAACCCGAACTCGAACACGGCTGTCCAACAAAGCGAGGCTTGAAATCGAAACGAAACCGAGCCCTACCACGAAGAACACTTCAAAATCAGCATAATAACAAGACCCAAACACAACCAAACCTGAAACAACCTTCAATTAGACATGAGATCGAGGTTGCGAGCTTACCCAAGTGATAGATCACGACAACATGACACGAACAAGGTGCAACAGACGTGCGAGGCGGCTAAACCACGAGCACGACGTTGAATCGCTGCTGTTGGAGAGCGAGGGGGGGTTGTTCGGCAGCTGCTCGCAAGGATGGGAGGAGGTGTGTTGCGGCGGTGTCGGGGAGGTGGGATCGCGAGCGTGGGTTCGATTTGTGCATGGGTGCGGCGGCGTGAGCTGGTCTTAGTCGTCAACGGCGGCGTCGGCAGCTTGAGGGTGAAGGGGGCTAAGGTTTGTGGTGAGGGAAAGAGAAGAAAGAAGAAGAAGGAAGAAGAAGAAAAAAAGAAAGAGAGAAAATGAGTTTAATTGGTTTTTTTTTTCTTTTTCTTTCCTTTAAAACTAAAGCCCCCATTTTTTTTATTACTTTTTAATATCCTATGGGCTTTTTCAAATAATCCATAAAACCCAATTGTTTATTTTTCTTTAAACTTAAATAAAAGTAAATCCTCCCCTTTTTCTTTTTCTTTTTTACAAAAAATTGGGGTATTACATAATCTTTTTATGAAAATTGTAAAATTGCATAATTTAATATGAAATATTTTTTAAAAATTAATTTTCTATGACAATTGTCATATATTAAATTTTGTCACAAAATCAATTTTTTTTTAATAAAGTCAGGAGACCACAAAATCAATTTCATAATATATATATAACAAAATTAGGGAGTTAATTATTATAAAAATTATATTTTAGAAGTGGTTGAAAAGATAATTGTAACAAAATATATAAGATTAATCTCTCTCTCTATATATATATATAATGTTTAAAAATATCAAAATTATACTTATTTTTCTAAGTTAGTTTAAAAAATTTATGATTCTATAGAAGATAATTCTAACACTTTGGGGTTTTTTTATATTATTATTAAACTTCCCTAAATGGTTTTCTTTTTCATTTAATTTAAATGAGTTGTTTTCTCCTTCAAATTCTTTAAACAAAAAACCCATTTATAATTTTTTTTTTCTTTATTTAACAAAACAAATATATAAGAAAAATATATAATATTTAAAAATATCAAAATTATACTTATTTTTTCTAAATTTAATATGACTGCATTTCATTAATTTATGATTCTAAAAAAGTATCATAAAACGCGCATTTTTTATTTATGACACTTTGTTTGATGGTAATTTTATTTTAATTACTGATTACTAGATGATTCTAATAAAGTGTCATAAAACGCGTGTTTTAATTTATGACACTTTAATTGTCTCTCCCTCTTGAATTTGTTTGTTATAAGTGTCATCTAATGGCCGTTTTCTAGTAGTGCTTTAGATGAGTATATTTGTTTGGTAGGAATGATTTTAACGAATGACTGTATTTCTTTTGGAGGAATTGTACCTAATATGACGTAAATTTATCTAATATTCCAATAATATAATGCCCATGCAATATTTTAGCATAAATTTAAAATAATTTTAATTTATATAACATAACTGTTTACTTAAAATTTAATTTAATAGAAATATAAATTTTAAAAAGATAATTGTGAGGTTAATTGTACTTTTTATGATATATATATATATATATATATAGATATAGATATAAATAGATAAATAGATAATGAGAATAAATAAAATTTTGAAAGAACTAGTATCAACTTAATAGTTTTTTTTAATATAAATATAATCTATCTTTGGAAAAGTAAAATAAAAAATATTTCAAATTTCAATTAAGATATATGATAATAATTTGAATAAAGTTTTTTCTATATGTATATTTTAAAAATGGCAAAACCGTCAATAAACGATTCTCTCATGGGAATCTTGGAAATCCATCAAACAAAAAGGTATCACGATCTTATCAGATGCTCTTCATATGGGAATCTTAAAGATGTCCAAAATGTCAGGATACTCCGATATTCTTTAATTACCATGAAACAAACATGGTAATTCAGATGCTTATTTCATGAAAATCTTCGATTATTTCAAAGTGAATGACTCTTTAAAAAAAATGTTGTTGATGCTAACCCTCCGAAATTCAATATCAACATTTTTCAATTTTGAAAAGGGGATGGATGGAAAATACACAAGTAACTTAAAATCTTACAGTTTTTAAACAATAATAATTCAAAAGCTTAACATTATAGTATATAATAACTTAAGACAAGCAAAGGGGACAACACTAAATTTGTAAGGGTGGGAAATGTTTTAAATGGACAGCACTTAGCAAACTCTAAATGAGATGAACTGAATTGTACCCATTAAATTATCACTATAGAACCAAATCTTTCAATATTGGAATAATTTTAAGATGTCATGCAATTGGGAAGGTCCTGATTAAAGGCAAGAGATATGATATATTGTGGAATGTCAAATAGGGAAAATGCCATCTTGTATTGACTTTATTTTATTTCAATATTATTAAGAATAATCTTTTATATTCCTAAGAACAAAAGGTTATGCTTTATTCCCTGGCCACTTGGTAATATTTAATTGCCTCATGAAGTTTTCTAAGAGCCATTTTGATCAGTATTGAATAGAGAGTGGCATCTTAATTGGTACATTAAAAAAAAAAGAATAGAGAGTGGCATCCTTGATGACCGGTTGTAAATTTAATTTAACTTTAGATCATGGATTTAATTCAAAAATAAGTATTTGACTTTTAAATATTAAGAGTAATAATACTTTTTTTTTTGTTAAGGTTGTATCCTCTAATTTAATTTATTTTAAGTAATAAATAAAGAGGTCCTTTCAATTATATAATCTAATATATTCTCTCTTTTTCTTATTTTTTTTTTAAATAAGAAAGAATAATATGTTTGATAACTGTTTTTTATTCTTGTTTCTTAAAAGATATAAAAAACAGAAACAAACTTGTTTGATAACTATTTCTTGTTTCTTATTTCTTGTTTTTTGTTTATATATATATGTGTATATATATATATATGTATATATGTATGTATATATTTAGGCTTCTAACAAAATATAACATGCATTAAAATATGACCATCAAAAGTTTACATTTTCTAGTATAATTAAATCTTTTATAATTAAAAAAAAAAGAATCTTAATATAGAACTAACCATAAATTTAATATGTTATCTCTCACATAAATCATTTGTCACAAATGACATGCTTAAAAAATGTTGTGATTGTAAAATATTAAGGTACTGCCAGTTATATATTTTAGTGAACAAATTTTTCATGATACCAAATTTTTTACGGATTTCGAGTGTATTATTAACTTAAATAATAAATAAATACACATATACAAAATTTTCAAATCAACCCATAAATTATAAATAAAAAATTCCATTTAAAATTTAAACAATAAAATATTTCAAAATTTAAAACTAAAAATTAAAATGGTAAATAAACATATGAAATTAAAAGAATTAAAAATTGCAAAATATAAATATTGCAAAAATGATTTGAAGAAAAAGGTTGACAACACAACCATCACACCACAGGAAAATATTATTCTCATTATGGAACGCCTAATATAAAACTAAAACAGTACAGGAGAAACAAGTTTAGAGAATTTCTCATTTTTTCACATAATTTAAGGAACGTTTCTTGTATTTTTTTGGAACAAGAAACGGGAACAATTATCAAACAAGACTGTTTCTCAATAAATAAGAAACAGGAAACAGAAACGTTATCAAACGTGCCCCTAGTAACTCAGCAGTATCAGTAATTTAAAAAAAAAAAATTGAGCGGTATCAGTAAATTCCAATGAATGAAAGATTATAAATTAAAACTTTCTAACTCAATTATGGTTCAATTAAATAAATAAATAAATACCTTTAAAATAATAATAATAATAATAAATAAATATATATATATATATACTTTCCTACGGCCGCCTCTACCTCTCCCTACCAATTCAATCCTACATTTTGCACAAAAAGATTATGTTAAAAGTGATTCCATTTAGTTTAGATTCATTAATTTCAATAAATATATTTTTAAATAATTGAGTATTCATAATCTTAGTTTATAAAAGCACCCACATTTTATACAAAAAACAAACCATATTTTTCGATTCTCTCTACCAATTCATACGTGAAACAAAAGGGATTTTATTAAAAAAATGTTAAATTTAGATTAGATTCTTATTTTATATATTCTTTTAAATAGAAATTGGAGCTTGGCTCCCATACATTCGGAGAGTCACATTCATTCCAAGGTTCAAACTCAAAGACAATAAAAGATTTTATGATTTAACTTGTGAATTTCAAATTTGAAAACTTTAAATATGCTTTGGGAGCCTCTAGCCGGAACCAACAATTCATTTTCTATTTCATTTGAAATAATTTATTTTTGGAATAATTGAGTACCTTCTAAAGAATTATTTTAGTCATTTATAAGATATTCCCACACTTATACAAGAGTGGGAATAAGAGAATTTCACTCTATGCTTGAGTTAAGGTTAATTAAATAAAGAATCAAACCTTGTTTGATACCATAAAACTTTTTTTGGGTCCTATAAAAAAAGTCGTGTAAATCAAAATCTCATTCAAAAAATGGAAGTGACTTAATAAAAACAATGAGAATCACTCGAAAAGACATATTTTTTGCTTTCTCTCCCTCAAGGGCTTCGACAGCCGTGGCTGATATGATCTTCAACGCTTTGCCCGAAGCCTTGGGGGAGGGGACGTTAAAGGTATGCCTTAATTAATTAAGTAAATGAAATATTATGGGACTTTTGTATATATATTACAAAATGACTAAAATATTTCATGAATAGTATAATAAGAAAAATATTCGTACAAATAACAAAAAAACTTTCATATGGATAGATTCAATTATTAATAAATAAAATAAATTGATAGAATTCTATTAGATTCTATCAATAAGAGCCGATAGAATCAATTATTGATATACTTCCATCACTAGAAATGGATAGATTCTATCAAAGTCTTCCATAAAAAAAGGTAAATAGAATTTTTTTAAAAATATAGGCGGAATTTACTATAAACGAATTATTATTTTTAAAGAGTTGCTATTATTGTAAAATGGGGTAAAAAAATTTGTTATACAGTGCAAATTCTCAAATATTATTAAGCAAAAATATTTTTATTTATAGCTCAAAATTAAAATTAATTCATTTGTAGTAAGAAATTCAAATTGAGTTTTATTATTAGTTTGTTTTATCACATCAATTCAATCAGTAATAGGTTCATTTTATCATTGATTAAGTTCTATCACCGATAAAAATCATCTGTTACACAAATTATTTTAAAAACTGTATTGCAAATATGATATAAGAAGGTAGAATGTGCTGAGGGTAAACTTTTGTATTGTTATTTGATGAAAATATTTTTGATTAAATCTTTGAGATTATGTAGGGGCGTGCTTGATTCGCGTTTGATTGGATTAGAGAATTTTTTTGGACTAACCTTAAATTTTAGAGTTGGTCAATCCGTCTTTGTCTAACTCTATGTATTAGAGCATCTTGTTAAAATCTCACAATTGTGTCACATTGAAAAGTGAGGAGTACTGCAAGCATTTATAAGAGATATAGGTTAGGTGGAACCTCATATTATCTAATACATCCCAACTCTTCTAATTTCGAATTGAGTTGAGTTGGGTTCTCAAATAGCGTAAATCTCCTATTTCTTATCTAAAACATAACCCATATAGCATAACTTATCTTACATAAGCATACACATGCACACACACATATATATATAAATAAAAGAGTTAATTCAACTTAACAAAATTATGAAATCATACCTGACCTAATTTAAAGAAAATTATGATTTGAGTTGGATAGCTAGTGTGAGTTGTTCGAATTATTTTTTTAATTTATTTTTACACTCAGTTTCTTACCTTATTTGACTTTAAATGCTTTGTTTCGATTCATTTCCAAACTTTCTGGTAAAAAAGTATTTTAATCTCTATCAACAGAAAATATTTGTAAGAATGTAACTTAAAGCAGCTTAATTCACGCATTATATATAAACATCGACTCGATTTATTCACGAGCTTAGGCTAAATTATAAGATGTGTATATCTAAAATTCCTTGAAAAAGCAATAAAGATAAATGAGGGCCAATACAATAATGTTTGATGCATGTGATGAACACAGATGAACATGACCCACAAATGGCAGACTTTTTCATTTTTGAAAAATAACAGTCAACAGATAATTTAAAATATAAAAAAATGCAGCCTTTTACCCATAACTAGAAAAAACAAATTTACATAGGAGATTCCCATGTTCAATATGGTTGAAATTTTTGCCACAACTTCAATTTTTTTTGTTTTCTTTTCCTCTCTTTCTATTAGTTATTTGTAACTCCTCCAAGAAACCAAAAATTTTAACACCCCAAGAAGGCAGATCAATTCAATAGGAGTTTTTGGATTTGTACAATCTAATTATTTCCTTTTTAAAAAAACTTAATATGCGTGGGTGAAAGATATCAACATATGATCTCTCGATTAAATTTTTATTTTTATTTTTTTAAAAAAGATAACCACGTTCATCTTTAGGCCAGACATTGGGACACATTGAAGGAGTAATGTCACAATTGAGTCTCGAACCTGGGACCTTAAGGGTAACATACCCTCAAAATTCAAATCTCCAACTAGTGTGCCACCCCTTGGGGGCATGTCTCGATTAAAATTATGTATTAGACAATTTATATATACTCTTGTTTTCCTGATATTAAAGAATCTAGATCAAGTTTGTACAATTTTTGTAGGTGTGAGCTATAAAATGTTGGTTTATGTCATTATAGATGGATGATAAAATCCTAACCATAATCCTTGAATCCAAATGCCCTTAAAGATGACATAATTCATATTCATCAATCATCAATATAGATGATTAATGATTAAATTGTATGACTCAGTTAAAAGATCATGAATTTAAATTCTAAACAAAAATGAGCAAGTTATAATAGATTGTTTAATATATTTTCCACACCCAACAGCTCAGAATGTAAATATTTTATTTAGAAAATTAATTCTAAATATTATCTTCTCCTTCTGCTGCATTAATGGGAGGCTGGTCATGATTCTTCTCCACCACCCTCACTCCCTCTGCAGTTCTAAGCACATTTGCCTGTTTATTCGTAATTAAAAATTAAAATTAATAATAAGCAACCACTTATCATTTTCTTTAATATCTTTAAAAAAAAGTTGCATATATTGAATAATTTATTCAAAATTGTTTTCTTTACTGTTTATGTTGGAAGTAAAAAAAATGAGGAATATTTACATCATACCCGAGCATGATGTATAATTTGATGTCCACCCGTGTGGCTTGATATGGACCACAACCTATTTGATTTTAAATTCAAAAGATAAAAGAAATGAAATATACAAAAATAGATTGTGATCGATATTGAGCCACATCGGTGGACATTATTGTATACATCATGCCCGAGCATAATATTAAATATTTCTCATAAAAAACTGATAGCAATTCAGGGAAGGAATTCGAATTCATAACCTTGGAAGAAACTGATGTGAGTTATACTCTTAACCAACAAAAAAAAATGAAACTAGTTAATGTGTATTTGTGTGTTTTTTTGTTTTTCAAATAACAAATCTTAAGGCTATTTTCTTTTTTTAATTTATTTTCAACTAGGTTTTCTAGAAAAATAAACCGGAAAAAGGTGATATTATTTTTCACTTTGAATAAACGTTTAATAAATTTTTTTATACTTTATGCTTCATTTCCTTTTTATTTCTCTTTAAGATATTTTCAACTAGGTTTTCTAAATATAAACCAAAATTTGAAAAACCCCATGTTTTGCTCCATTATATTAGTTTATTATTTGAAAATCAACAAACCTAGGGTCTCGTGGCAAGGATTTTGCTTTTGGGGGTTTGTGGATTTTCTTCCAAATAATTACTTTTGAAAAAAACTAATTACATCTTCGTTTTCTTTTCCCAAATTAGAAAATTCTTACCTTTCAGACATCAACCTAGATTTCAAACATATTTGAAAACAAACAAACAAAATATAATTGAACAAACATGGTAGATAAAATTAGGGTATGATTATCGAACGGAGCCTTAAATACCTGATATTCAGTGATTTCGACCGAAAACCCGTCGACAATAAGGAAAGACGAAATCTTTCTGTAGCTGCCTGGCTCCAACCATCGCCTCAGAAGCTCATCATGCTTGTTACTCAGATATACATTCAGCCCAAGGTGTGTCCCTTCTCCAGATCTTCATACCCCAAAAAAAAAATAATAATAATAATAAAAGGCAAAGTTCTCTTACAAACAAAACATGTCATACCAAAATTCTTGTGCAAAAATTTAATTCATAGCTTCTTAATCAACAAATTTTTACTGACCGATCAACCCGAAGACGTTCGTATTCAGGATCGTAGTTCATGAAAACGAAGTAACACTCGCTGCCGCCGTCTCCGTCACTTCCTCGGCCGTATCTGTTGTCCTGCATTGCGGCCTTCTTCTGGTTTTCTGGCGAAGATGGGGAAACTGAAAATAGAGCTGTTTTTATATATGCATGAACAGTAAATAATCTTCTCCTTTTAAAAAAATAAAATAAATATTTTTTTATCCATTACAAAAAAAAAAGACTATCTCTAATTTTAGTGGCAGGGCATCGAGTTCCTAAAAAATCAAATGATTAAAGAAATAAACAAAAAAGGTGTTTAAATTTTGTCAAGGGTTTCTGATCATCTTCTAGGGTTTCGTGTGTGCAAGAACTTGGAATCTATTAAACTAATAGAAAACGAAATATGTATATATTAATCTCATGAAAGAACTTGGAGTATTTGAATATCTAGGTTGGTATGAGATTGTTGACCTTGACTCTAAGTATGCACCATTTCTTTTTTTATACACACGACATTTTATTTTATTTTTTTTATTATAGCAAATATTGATTTATATAAATCTATTAGGCTAAGCCACTTAAATGCTGATGTAATATATTGATAAGAATTCTTGATAAAATTTAAGAGAAATAAATAAAAACTTCGTTGGATAATTAATTATATATTTGTCAAGCAGCTCAGCCACACTAGTGTATGTCCAAATGACCAAAGATCTTGGCTTCGAGTCCCCCCTCTTCTAATTGTTGTAATCTATAAAAAAAAAAAAACTATATATTTTTGGATTATTTATTTAAAAAAATTGTACTTATTTTCTAATTATTTCTCTACGATAAATTTCAATAACAAAGCAAGAAAACTTTTGTATGAAAGTAGAATTTGTATGCTTCAATTGACATAAATGTATGCTCATGATTAATGGCCTATTCAAATCTTCTACCACAATTATCGTTAAACTCAAAGACAAAATATACTTTTTGATATTTGAAAATTGAATTAAACTATATTTAAAAAGGAGAGAGATTTCCAATTTATAACCTAAATTCATATATCAATTACTAATTGATGGAGTGCCTTAGTGATCAAAGAGAGTCTCGAAGTGCTTAAAATGACGGGTTTAATCGTTAGTACCACCTAATTAGGAATTAATTTCCTACTAATTTTTTTAACATTCAAATGTTCAAAAGTCAGACGATATCGAAGTATTAAAAAAAAGAGAAGCTAATTCATACATGGAAGAGCACTATTTGACATATAGTATGCTCCTACTAATTGTATACGTTATCTCTCTAAGTTTTTCTATATAAATATTTTTTTCCAACTTCGATCATTTTCCATACTTCAAAATGTTACTTATTAATTTAGAAATTATAATTGAAAAATCAAATGAAATTGTTTTTTATTCAAATAAATAAATGGTGAGTTTATATGCAACTTATTTTAAGTTCAACAATAATATTTTGAATAGAGAGGCAGAACCTACATTTCTTTTTATCGAGAATACGTATTATTTAGGGGATTTTGCATGTATAACAAAAAAAGGTAAAATATTTCTATCTATAGCACAAAATCTAAAATAATTTCATTTGTAGTAGAAAATCCAAATTGACTTCTATCACTTGTTGAGTTCTATTAGTGATAGAATTCAATCAATGATAGACTCATTCTATCACTCCTTAAGTTTTCTATCAGTGATAGAAATCTAAATTGAGTTCTATCACTAAGTGAGTGATAGAAATAAATATGTTATAGATGAATTATTTTAAAAATTATGCTACAAATATAATACGAGAGGTAGAATGTGCTGCTGATGGTAAATTCTCTATTATTTATCCCGCTCAACTTTAGCAATTTCAATACAACCTTAAGGTATTGCAATAAATTGTTAGAAAATAAAAATGGAGTACATATTATTTAGCCCGCTCAACTTAACTTTAGCCATTTCAATACAGTCTACCAAATGGATAAATGGTAGAATGATTTCATTGTTTAACCATTTCAACATCAACGTCCATAGGTTCAATCCCCATAATTGATATTACTCAAAAAAAGATTTCAATATTATCTTAAGTAGGAGTAATTTCAATATGATTTTGTACCAAACAACCAAATCAATATTTTCGATCTTTTAATAATTAGGTCTAAACTGATGTTGATTACAAAAAAAACAAAAAATTTTGTTCGATTTCCATTTAGTTCAGTCCTAGTAATTTTGATTTCAACTAAAATTTAGTTTGTTTTAATTTTTTTTTTTTTTTTTTTCAGTTTCGTTTTCAATTTGATTTTTAATTCTATTTTATGGATTTTTATTTTACTAACCAAAAAAAATCCATGAATAAAATAATATTTATAATATTTTTGTTTCGGATGTTACATCTAAATTAGTTTTTCCATCAAAATGCCAAGATATTTCATTTTTATTTTTCTTTAGTATTTATATATTCTATTCAATTTTATGTTAATTCTTCTGTCAAAAATCAAAACTCAACCAACCTATTTTAATTTTTTTTTAAATATCAACCCGAATGATCCAATGTTACTTATTGGATCAATTTGGTTCAATACGATTTCCGTTGTTTTTTTTTTGTTTTTTCCCTAGCAAGATTGGATTATATCGTGTTTGAATTGATTTCAAAGTGTTTACAAACATATTTTTGCACTTAGAAATATTGTTTAAATACTTAAAAATCATTCCAAAATTTACTCAAAATTGTATAAAAAAACGTATAAATAGTTGAAGAAAAAATATGCTTAAAGCTTACTTTTTATATTTGAATTTTCACTAATTAGTATCAAACTGTGAGGGAAAAAAATGTTAGGTTTCTTCCTTTCATTTTGAGAAAAATTCACATGTTTTTTTTTTAAAGATATACATGATTCTTGTTTTTTTTTTTTTGAAAAGGATATACATAAGTCTTAGATCATAGGTCTATATTATTCTTTTTTTTAATTCTTAAATCATTCGTTTTGAAATGTGACATCATAATATTAACATTTAATATTAAAATTTGTGGGGAAAGAGAGAAAGGAGGGAAAAGCCTGTGTGTCAGAGCAGACTTATGTGGGATTGAAGGACCATCATGTGTCATTGTCGGAATGGTCATCAGTCTTAGAGATCGACACGTGGCAACAAGAGAAGGGATGGAGGTAGGGGACCCTGTAAATTAACATGAGCCTGGTCACAGAGAATCTCTGACCGACACAAGAAGTAAATATATATTTATGTTTTTGTTAAAGCAGTAGTAAATGTTTTTGTTTGACCAGATTTTCTTAATGTCCAAACTATGGAAAGAGACTTTGCTCTTCCCTACATTTTCATTTTTTTTTTTTTTGTATATCCGTAAATTTTCAATCAATAATTTTTGGAAATTGGTACTAATTCATGGTTAAATTATAAATTTTGTGTTCAATAAATAAATTTCGTGTGTGCCGAAATGTTATTGAAGTCTCATGTCTACTAGATAAAGGAAATATATTGAAAATAAAGCATATCCCTAACAATTGAGAACAACTTCTACAATTAGATTTGAAAAGTGTAATTTTAAAATTTTCAATTCAAGCACTACAAAAGTTTGTTGCAAATGAAAGAGAGACTTTTTAGATGGAGATATATGCTTGTTTGATTACACCTCAAACTAACTACGAAAAAGTGGAAGAGAAAAAGAGTTACCGTAAATGAACATGAGTTCATTCGGTATATCTTTAGCGAAACAGTTCATCGTACAATACATTTTGTGTCAACTTTCTATTTAAACTGAAAAGAGAGAAGAGAGAAAGAAAGAAGAAGAAGCGGTTTCGATCCACAAATCCTACATAGAGTGTAATAACATTCTCAATTAAATAAAAGTAAACTACCGATTTTTAAGATCGAAACAGTAATCGTAGGGTTGAACTAGATTATCTTTAAATATTGAAACTATCGTGTCATCAACTTTTTTTATTAATAAAATGAACTATATATGGGTCTACTTAGTGTCAAGTATGAACTAATGGATGACCACATTGATATTCATTATAAATAGTAAGACATGTCTCACACATTCACTATCTAAATTTGCTTTGGCCCAATTTTGCACTACTTTAATTATAGCTTTAAAAAAAATCTTAATTTTTAACTAACTCTAGTATGATATAGAAATTACGTGTAGGTTTTCTCCCGATATAACTCGTTACCACCTTTGTATCTATAGTTATCGAATGGATCAATAGTACAATGATTTTATTGTTTTATTGTAAACTAAGTTCAACACTACCGTCCCAGGTTCGATCAATAATCGGTATTTGTTCTCCCTTCTCTAATATATACTAAAAAAACCTTTGTATCTAGAGTCTTTGTGAAACCTCACAACTCGAAACTAAATCGACATCTTGATTTTGTTTTTTTTAGTATAAGTTGGAGGACCACGATGTTAATTGTCAATTAGACTAAATTTTGATCATATGTATTATTTTAACAAGTTTAATATTCTATAGTTATTGAATGGGTCAATGACGCAATGGTTTCATTGTTTAGTTGTAAATTAGTTTAACACCAGAGTCATAAATTCGATCCCAAAAATCGATATTTGAGCTAAATACCGATTACATGGATTGAATCCATTATCAGATTTCTACCAAACAATGAAACTATTAAACTACCAATACTTTGAAAACTTGAAAATCAAATAGAAATTTAAATTCAAATCATAATAACCAAAAATGTATTGCCTCTATGGCCAATATCATATATATAGGAAAGTTTTTTAGTAACTTGGTATGGTTGTTATATGTTGGAACGCAAACATAATATTCCACATTAATTAGATAAGAGAAAAACCATTAGTATACAGAAATGATGACAATAATTTTTATTGATATCAAATTTTTTAAGTGATAATCAAAAGCAAAGTCATGAAGCTATTCTCCCCAAATTGGAGATTACCCTTATCGATTATATGGCATACCTTTCGATTGACTAGTTCTATTCAAAAAGTAATTTTTAACTTTATTTACTTTATCATTAACCTCTAATACATGTGGCTGACACCAAATTGGAAAGCATGATTATTATTATAACATAAGTAAACAATGTGTCATGTAATTTAATACGAAAATAATGAAAACTAGTTGTGAAGTTTGACCAAATTATAGGACTGACGGTAAAACTATTAAAATTATAAGAACTGAACTAAATTGAAAATTCACCAAGACTAAATTTACAAGTTGAGGTTAAAATAAGACAAAAAACAATATACGGTTGAAAAAAAAAACAAAGTGTTCATATATATCATTAATCATGATAAACTAAGCTGACAATCAATTTGCAAATACATCACAAACTTAACCAAACTAGCTTTTAATAACACACTGAGTTTCCTATAACCATTAATTTACCTATCAATCACACATTGTGCTGACTAAGTTGAGTAATTTTTTGAGAAATAGGTTGAACAATTCTATCGTCCGCGTTCGAACCATAACGAAATACATAATTCAATTGAAGAACACTTAATCGGCGGTTACGAAAGTGACAATCACATTATATCAACCGTATCGAATAATTTCTCGAGAAATGTTGGGTTGGGTCGGGTCGTCTCGAGTTGGCAGAGGGGAGTCAGATTTGTTAAGAGTAGGTCTTTTAATTTAAAGTGTACGTAAAACATGTGTGTTTTTCATCACTGCAATAGCACATCTGAGCTGAAACTATACTTTCAATGGTTCAGTGAACAAGGCTTAGTTCTCAGAATTCAACTCCCCTGCTCCTCTGTACCATATTTCATGGTCAAACTTATTTTGTTGCTCCATTTTAGGCTAATATAAGTGTCACTTTCATGCCTACTTTTTTCTCTCTTTTCTTAAAAAAATGTTTTTGTTAACAGATTCTTATTTTAGATTGAGTTGTATTTTATGGTTCCTCAATTTTTCTGATTTTTGTTAATTAGTTTTCTCAATTTTAAAAAGGGTCTGAATGAATTTTTTAACTTAATCTGATACTTTTTTTATTTACACATAGTCTAATAGTTTCTTGAACTATACACCTTGTTTAATAAATCGTCTCATTTCAGTTTTGCGTCTAGTGGTTTTTTGACATACTCAACTTTTTATAAACTTGAAATTTAAATGTTTTGTTGGATACAAAAAATAAAAAATAAATTGTGAACAAGAAATTTTGCTAAGGGTTTGAGAGTTCTCTTGAGAGACAATGCCTCACGTATGGGAGGCTCGAACTCAATATTGAGAGGCTGATCCTCAAAATTGTGTGAAGACAAGTTATCGAGAAAAATGGCTTCAAGGGGTGTTTTTTAACATATTTAAGAAAATTTAGATTGAATATTTGACTCTTCTTTCAAAAACTATATTCAAACCACGTTTTTGTAACTTAATTTATCATTTTTATTATTAAAAATAACTTTTCATTTTTTATCCATCATTTCTAATAATTTCTTTTTAATCATTCAATTTTTAACCACTCATTTCAAATTTCTTTTTTTTAACTATTTAAAATAACTATTCATTTTAATATTTACACCAAAAGAATTTTTTTACTCTAACTAAGGGTGTAGTACGTGATTGGATTGGGTTGAGTTGGGTTGGAGGATTTTTTTTGGAGCAATCCAAACGTGCAAGCTAATGGTCGTCTAACCCTTATATTTCTGTTTGGGTTAGGTTGGGTTAACCGGATTGTGTTTTTTTAATCAAATATATATTTTACGTAGTAATTTGCATATTTAAATTTCACCAAATACCATGGATTTTGAAAAAGGCATTTGAATTTTTTTTTAAAAAAAACAATACATTACACAATAATAGAGAAAAAAAAATGCATATATTAAAGAGAAGCATTTTATTTAGAAAGAAGAAGAAAAACCACATTTAAATCCACCAACCACAAACAAGCATTTCATTCGGTACATTTGGGTTTACCCGGGCCAAATTTTTTTCAAGGGAAATCATACAATTTGTCTAGATTCTAGAAACTATTTAACAATTTGTCTACTTTATTTTTAAGTTTAATTAAGTGTCTAATTCCATTTTTGTAGGTGAGAGAGATATTTTTCATTCCCTTCTATCCACCATAATTTTGTTTATTTTAAATACTTTTCAAAATAAAAGGCTTTCCATCCCTTTGGGGATGCAACACGATTTAAGGAATAAAATACTAGATTTCCACCAACTAAATTGTCTATCTCTATGTTGAGATATTTTTCAATTCACTTTATTAATTAAAAAAAAAACAAAAAAACAACTTTGAACCAACTGCCTTCCCCAATAAATTTCAACCGTGAACAGCTATCTCAGAGTAAATTAATAAGAAAAAAAAATCAGCAACTAGCTGGTTTTGAAGAATATTTTCCGGTGAATCGGCATGTGTGTTCTTGTACGAACGTGGGAGTTGCAGTAATATTCACACCTGTAAAAGATAGCTCACATGGAAATTACATTTGTGGTTGTTGCATTCGATGGGGTTTTGAGCGCGACGAACGTATATTCGAATTACAAGACGATATCTATTGGTGTTGTTCACAAATCTACGCTATCTCAACTTATAGATTATGTGTCGGAAGCAATCGGACACGATGAAACATAGAAGATTTCTAGCTTAGCTCTTTACAATGGAACACCGAAAAAAACATGTTGTTACCACTTACTGAGGAAAAGAGATGTTCGATGGATGCACAATAATAGTCGATGTTGGTCATTTTTGGGTAATTAGAAAATTTATCAACTCGCACACATGTCCAATCTATGTTGTTCGGAACGAACACATGCAAGCCTCCCCATAATAGTACGTGACTTTCGAGAATAATTAATGAACTCCAACAAGAGGAAATTCATCGCACCGGGAGACGTGATTATGCATGCCAAGAATCATGGGTCAATATAAGTTACTACAAAGCTATGAAAGGCAAAGGGAAGACACTTGAACGCGTGAATGGGAGACCTCAAGATTCGTGTGCGTTTCGAGCCAAATTTGCTGCCAACCTGATTTAAAAAAATCCAGGTACGATGATATACTCAGCTTGTTGCATTTAATTATGATGGGTGGGGGTAAGCAATAGTAAAATATTATTGCATTCATTATAATGACAATACACAACACTACCTAATAGTGGCACGCAATAGTTAAAAAAAAGAAAAATTTAGAGAATTGTTAGGTTTTAATTGCAAGGATCATAAAGTCAAACTGGGTGAAGGTGTGAACTAGCCTATCTTTTAAATTTTAGTCGTTCTATTCATGCGCAAGTATGGTTAAGTACTTTAACATACATGTACGACTACTATTTGATTGCTTATCATTTCATTCAAAATTAATAAATTCAAAATTTTCGTTTTTACTCAATATTAAATAATATTATTAAGTTTCAAACATATTTTTTCATTCTTTTGAAATCACAAATTTTAACGACAATTTGAATTTAGATTTTGTTGTGAACGGAGTTTAATTTCAAATCCTTGAATTTGTTATCGGAGTTAGAATATTGTTTTTTTTTATTAATTAATAGAAATAAGGATAGGGGTATAATGGTAAAATATGTTTTCTATATTTAATAAATTTAATTCAAAAAAAGAAAGTAGACACAAACTTTAATCCTAAAAAAAAACTACACTTGCTTAATTAGTTTTCTAGATGTAGACAATCCTCAAGCTTTCCTTTTTTTCAACCCGCAACCCAACCTGAATTACCCCGTCTGCTGTATTCCAACCCAACCCAACACTTCTTGTATTTCGAGTTGGATAATCCGGGTAGCTCGGGTTGCTGGTTTTTCTCTTGTACACCCCTAACTTTAATTCCTCTACAAAAAATTACATCTAAATGAATTCTTGACTACAATTCTCAATTTTTAATTACTCAAAATAACTTCTCAAATAAACTTCTCGTCAAAACCTTATCAGAGTAGAGTGTTATGGGTATGAGGTTGTTGCTCTCTCTAGAAAACTTTTATTTTTTTTAAGTTTAATGTTATAATTATTATGTGCCCTCTTTTTTATTTTAGTTCTATTATTATGCTCTCCGATTACCAAGTAAAACCAATTTTTTTCACTTTCTTTTTAAAAAATTATTGATTATTTTAATTTAATATAATTTTTTTATTATATATTAGAAGAAAATTGTTTTTTTTTTTTTTTGAGGATTAGAAAATTGTATTTAATACCCTCTTCTCACAAACTATTACAAGTGTAAACAAATTTATTATGTTCTCATTAATTTTACTTATACAATAATATTGGAGAAAGGGATTAGAACGTATAATAATCCATGGTTATTAATCACTTCTTTCTTTTTTTTAATTTTGTTCTATTCGTGAGGCTCCCTTTCTCCAATTCTATTCTAATTTTTATTTCTATTATTTTCTTATTTTTTAGATTTTTTTGGATGACAACTTTTTATTTTATAAAAGAAATGTCTTTTATGTTCTCATTCTTCTTTCTCATGATTCCGACTAAAGCATGAAAAAAGTGGAAATCACTCGTTGAAAGTAAATATCTCCTTCATCTCTCTCTCACTTTCTCTTACAAGCGGCACAACCCACATGCTTTGATTACCACTTTTATTAGTTAGAAAATCTAAACTGCATTGAAGTAAAGTGGTTCGATTTTAAGTTGACAACCAAAAGTATTTCAATTTGTTTGGTTCTACCACTCAAAAACCAAGGGCTTCGATTCGATCTTTAGTTTCGGCCAAAACTGAACCAAACCAAACTATGAACCCCCGGTCTAATGTTAATAGAGAGTACTATTCCTTTTTGCAACAGCAAAAAGATAAAAATAACCCAAACATAATTTGATTTTTATATATTATGAAAACAAGTAGGAAAAATGAGCATTAAAAAATGAATTAGTCAAATTTTTTGTGGTACGTGAGAGGGTTGCAGATTGCCATCAAACTAAGCTTTTGGAATTTGGAGGTGGAGTTAGATGCTTTAAAGTCTATATTTCAAAAAATAAATAAATAACTATTTACTCCTTTTTTTTTAAGAAGTACTAGAAAACATATACATGTTTTGCACGTGTAATATAATCTGATTAATTTTTTTAATTATAAGTTTGAAAATTCGTGTCACTACCTATAATGAATAGAAAATGTAAGTATTAATGAATGGGGATGAAATTTTTAAAATTGATTAGAAGATTATTAAAAAGGCAAATAAATTAAAGAAATAATGAATTCAAACATTAAAAAAAATTAGGGTAACATATAAATTTGGTCCCTATGATTTGAAAAAAGTTAGAGTTTAGTTTCTATATCTTGTTTAAGGTAAATATGATATATTTATTTTTAAAAGATGCCTAAAAATATAATATAAAATATACTTGTTAATTTTTAAATATAAATTTTATCATCTCAAACTTCAAATTAATTAATATGAAAACAAAAATAAAGATAGACAAAGATTAAATCAAATAATCCAACAAAAAAAATTAACAAATAAATTAATTTTTTTAGCTGAAAGAAAAGTAAACTCAAACACAAAATGAAGAAATTTAAAAATGTTTGTACAAAAATGTTGGAGAGAATTCTATTTATAGTTGTTGAGAAAATAAGGATTACAAAATATTTGAAATTAATTAAATATAAAATTTTTAATTTAAAAATAATAACTTTAAAGATAGGTTTTTTTTTAGTACAACTTTAAAGATAGGTTACCTAAAGTGAGAATGTAAGGAGTTTTTTTCATAATTATTTTTAATTTTATTATATTTTTTAGAAATAGTATTAATAAGTGTTAAATATTTTTAAATTATATATTATAGATTAAAAATAAAAAGTAAAAATGTCCACAATATATTTTTCATGAATTCAACAAAAAAAAAATTAAAGTAGAGAGATTTGAACTCATTATCTTTTGGTTCATTTCATGTAAGTATTATGTTTGTTTACTTAATTAATTAATATTATTTTTACTTTTATTTTTATATAACTATGAAGTGAGAGATCAAGTCATCAAATCTTTAATCTTTTAATTCATGATATATATTCACGTCATTGACCTATTGCTATTTTTCGCTTAGGTAGTTAATTTTGTATTTTTGAGATTAAGATTTTTGTTTTGAGTACATATTGGGGGAGGGGGACAATACCGATTCTCTAACTCGAACCTGCGACATTGATGTTGAACTGATTTACATCCAAATAATAAAATCACTACGCTATTAATCAATTCAATAGAGATTACAACAATTGATTTAACTAAAAAACATGAAAATAAATCTATATATTGTTAAATTTATAATATATATTATAGTATAATTGAAGTTTACAAATTATAATTAAAATAATTATTTATATAATTTGAGAATTAAAATGGTAAAAGATTTTGTATTATTACAACCTTTAATTTTAATAAAAATTTAATTTCTTATCGACAATTGATAATTTACATTTAATTCTGAGTTTAATTTAAACTTTTTAGAGTATGGATTAACTTTTTAACTTTTTATTCCAAAATGTCTTGAACTTGGATTTAATATATTGATTTGGCATACGTGATTTTGTTGTAAATTCAACAAAAATACCAACATCTTGAAATGATTTGAAGATTGAAAGAACTTTTGAGAAAAGTAATTATTAGATTCAAATGTTGGGAAAAAATGGTAAAAGAAATCTTCATACCTAATTCGATATATTGATTCCATAATATCCATGCCTTATTTATTCAATAAAATATCAACATCTTGAGATGGGTTGAAATTTGAAGAGTCTAATAATGAATTGAGTGATAAAAAATAAAGAAAATATGTAGGTTAAAATGTTGGAAAAAATAGTAAAGAAAGCTCCAAACTAAATTTAATACATTGATTCAATACATGCCTCTCTTGTAAATTGAATAAAACACCATCATGTTTAGTTGATAACATCTTGAGTTTATATATGAAGATGGAAGAGAGTCTTTTTTTTTTTTTGAAAGCAGATGGAAGAGAGTCTTTGAGAACTACAAATTGAGTGAAAAATAAAAGATGAGATGCAAATTTTGTAGGAGAAATAATGAAGAAAACTTATTTTTATAGAAGAAATTGGTAGATAAAAAACCTTTTAAATTCTAAAACTTATCAAATTTAATTAATCCATCATTAATTAGGAAAACCTTTTCATTTATCAATTATGTTAAGGTGAGAATATGAAAAGGTCAAATAATTAATGTTAATTAGAAAATATAATATTTTTAAAAATCTTTTAAACCATTCACATTTTTTCTAAGAGTACAACCATAAACCTTTGTGGGAATGTTGGATTGCTATTTAATGACAATAAATGTATTTAAAAATATAAAACCTTCAAATGACATGTTTAATTACATCGTGGGTATTTAATTACTATTTTTTATTTTTTATTTTGTTTTTTTGATATTTTTTACAACATTTCGTGGTTTGTTTGAAAAACTCAAAGAAAATAATGGCTTTTATGTGTAAATATGTATTGTGGCTTAGGGGCAAAATCGTAAAAAAATAATTTTCCCTCTAAGCCACACTTTAAGGTATTAAGATATTAAGATAAGATAAGATATTAAGATTAAGATTAAGATAAGTTAAGATAAGATAATAAAAGTACAAAATTATATTTTAGTTCCTAGATTTGAAATTTTCTTTATTTTAATCTATAAATTCTTAATTGTCGGTCCTTAATTTTAATGTTTGAATTATTTTAGTTTTAAACTCATAAACAATAAATTTTAATCTTAAGAAAGTAAATCAAATTGGTCATTGTTGTTTTTTCCGTTAAAATTATAAAAATAAATAAATAAATCTCTCGTCTTTGTCTTTTTAATCCTTAATTTCTTTTTCTTTTTCATCGACCCTGCTCTCTTCATTCTTCATTATTTTCCTTCCATTTTTCTCTTCAAAAGTAAATATCTCTCTAAAAATGATAGGTTAAATAAAGAACAAATTTGACAGTCATTGAAAAAGATAGTAGAAATTAAAATACAACGACATCAACCAGAAAAAGAATAAAAATTTGTAGGGAAAAGGGTGAAAATCAGAGAAAAAAAAGTATTTATTTTAACCTTCTCTACTAACGTATAGACTAATTTTAAACATTTTTTAAAATTAAACTAAAATTCAACATGTCAAAATCTTTAATCAAAACATACAAATCGAACCAAAACTCAAACTAACCTCATAGTCCAAGAACAAAATTGGTATTTTCCTAAAAGTAAATAATTCCATTTCCTTATGAAAATTCCTAAAAATAATAGCAAGTCTTCTTTCAAGCCTATTATTATAGTCCTATGGAAATTTGGGAGTCTCTACTATCTATATCTTACTTATATTTTAATAAACAAAACCAAAATTTAAAAACAAAAAAAATAGCTTCCAAAAACTTTGTTTTTGTTTTGAAATTTGGTTTGTATCACCTACTTTCTTAAGGAAAGATGGAGCACACGATAAGAAATTAGAAAATGACTTAGTGTGTGTTTGGCCCCCGTTTATGTAAACGGTCGACTTGGTTATAATAACTCAACTCATGTTTGCCGCACCGTTTATTATAAATGGTGGTTACCTAAATTTGCGTGTCAATTTATCTAAACTTTCGTGCCCGTATATCTAAACCTTACATATATTACTTTTTGTTACATAAACAGCCTCTCAAACACCGTTTATCATAACTCTAATTATAATAATCTGTCTCTCAAACACCGTTTATAATAATTCACCTCTTATCATAACCCACCACCTATCATAATCAAATCGTTATTCCAAACACACCCTTAAAGTTTATAAACAAAAAAAAAAATCAAATGGCTATCAAAGAGGACCTGAAATAGTCATTTACTATATTTCGTATAGCTATATAGGCCTAGAGGTGATAATTTATAATGGGCTAAGCGACCTTTTTTGGCCTTTTGAATGTCTGAATCTTGACACATTTAGCTGTAGATTTATTGCATTTTCTTAAGAAAAAAAAAGTTCGGAAATGCCAGCTGTCCACGAGGAACTATTGGATGCAAATAATTACGTACTACAAACCAACCAAAGTCAACAGTTTCATTAATTAATGTATTAAAATTATGAAAATTCGTCCTCCGTCACATATCTCTTGAAAATATTATTTTCTTTTATAAATATATATACTTTAGTACAAGTCGAGGAAAAAGAGATTATCGATAGTAATTTTAAGGATGTGACAGTGAAAATGAATCAATATCAACCTAAATAATTAATTCGATCACCTGTAAAATATATTATTATTTTTAATTACCAAAAACAATAGTTCACGAATGATTTTGAATTTATTTTACTATTGGTGACTATTCAGGTATATAAATTTCACAAATTCTTCTCCTTTTTAATATTAAATTCGCTAATTCTTCTAAAAAAAAAATAAAGAAAATAAACAGATAAGTATATATATAAAGATCCTATATGAATGAATGAAAATTTCATTTTTATCATTGGGTCGAGTCTAGTTTTTTTTAGTATATATCGAAGAAAGAAGACCAAAGACTATATAAATTGTACCGTCAAATATCAATTTTTTAAAACTAAATTTGTAATTGTGGTGTTGAACCGAATTACTATCAAACAAGTGAATATGTTGATAATGGTATTAAATTGGATTACCACTAAACAATCAAACAAACTAAGAATAAAAATGATATTTACCTAAAAGTAAATAATTCTCATTTCCTTTGGTTCGAGTATAGTTAATTAAATAAAAACATATCTATCTCCCGAATACTTGAATACGTATTAATATTAAAGCTTAATATATGTTTTTTGGCGTGAAAACCCTATAAATCCCAAGTCTCCCCTGCTTTTTGCAAGTTGCAACCATAACCATGACGAAGCTCGCCCCAAATTTTCTTCTTCTTCGTTGTCTCTTCCGATACAAAATCCACAGCAGAGCTCGAGCAGGTAAATCCTTCTGAAATTACTGCTTTCCATGCGACGGAGACCGGATCACTTCGAGCGGATTTCACCATCGCCACAACTTCGAGCGGTGGAGATCGTTCGGAAACGACATGATCGCATCCGATGAGCGATGGAGCCCGAGATGGAGATCGTCACCACTTCCATCACCATGGCAATGAACACAAAGAAAAGAGCAGTTTCGTAAAGAATTTCCGGAAGTTTCTGAAACAGTTGGAGTGTTGTGAAGGGCTCGTTTGATAACGTTTCTGTTTCTCGTTTCTTGTTTCTTAGTTCATGTTTCTTGTTTCTTGTTTCTAACTTTTTTAGAATAAGAAACAAGAATATATTTGATAACCGTTTCTTTATGTTTCTTGTTTCTTATAAAAAATAAGAAACAGAACAAAACTTGTTTGATAACAATTTCTCGTTTCCTGGTTTTCGTTTTTTATTTTTTTTCTATTTTACAAATTTTTATATTTTTTAAAAAGTTTTTTTATGTATAATTTTTTAAAAAAAGATAATGTAGTATAAAAATATATAATATGAATTAAAAATTCATTAAAATAGTTTTCAAAAATGTGTATGGTTTAATATAAATAAACATTTTATAAAAAAAATTATATGTTATGTTTACTTTGATGTTCAAAGTGCTATTAACGTGAGATTTGAACCTTGGTCTTGAGTAAAACAACTTGTTACATCACCACTAGACAAAAACACCTTTTATTTTACAATGGTGCGGAGCTCGGTTAGCCTTGATTGTCTTCAAACTTTTCGAGAATGGCTGATCATACTTAAAATGCATGAAAACCAGTTGGACATTTTTGGAATTCAATAATATAAACCCCCATCATACAATGAGATGCTACTTTGTCTTCAAGTTTGATGTCCTCACTTCATTAAAGAATAACTAGTACTGGGTTGTCCA
The DNA here is from genome assembly GCA_036507275.1 of Sicyos edulis. Classification (NCBI taxonomy): domain Eukaryota; kingdom Viridiplantae; phylum Streptophyta; class Magnoliopsida; order Cucurbitales; family Cucurbitaceae; genus Sicyos; species Sicyos edulis. The sequence continues at coordinate 12,263,350 of CM071852.1, read as the reverse complement.
TAACCCATCACTCCATCAATAATCTCTTGCTCTTTTTTTAATCCACATAGTTTGATCAAACTTAAAAGATAATTTGTGGTGCAATTGGTTGAAGGTGTCTCTAAGGGTATGTTTCACTCCAGACTCGCTTGTGACATTAATTTGTAGACATTTCCAATAAATCATTTTTATTTTTTGAAAATTAGACATGTTTTTTTCCAAATTTTCTTCAAAAAGGAAGCATTTGAATTTTTAATTATAAATCGGTAAAATAAAAACTACATTTTCTTAATTTTTAAAAAATAAATATATTGAAATTTATAGGTATGAGCAATATTTATAAAATGATTTTAAAAAATAAATAATTATGAAACTGGAGACTGAAGCTCCGTTTGACAACATTCTTGTTTACAGTTTCTTAGTTTCTGTGACGATGGAGTGAAAATGGATAAATACCAAACTATATAACCAATCGCACCGATCCACTTGGTGTGGAACGTTTAATATTAAAATAGAAATGAAACCGAAACTGCTTTTTGCAATTTTTTATTTTTAAGTCCATTTTAAACATTTAAATGAGAATGATTATCAAACAAGTTCATTTTTCAAATTTTAAAAATAAAAACAAAAAACATGATCATTACTGTCCTAAAATTTTGATCGATAACCATTTGATTTTTTTTAATTTAAAAATTTTAAAAACTAAAATAAGTTTTCAAAAGTTACTTTTCTTAGTTTAATATTTCAATTTAGTTCTTAAAAACATAAATGGTAGAATGTAAATATAGATTATAGGGTAAAAATAAGAAGAAAAAAACTTAGAATAAAGTAGTTGCTAATTTAAATTTCATAATTAAAAACAAAATGGTTATGATCTTAAAATTAATGGGGAAATTTATAAGAGCAGTCAAATGTAAAAAATAATTACAATTACTGTCAATTTAAAAAATAATTACAATTACTGTCAAATCAAAAAATAATGCAGTCATTGATATTAATAAGTATTTTAAAAAATGAATACAATATTAAAATGTATTAATGATTGTTCTAAAAAAAACATATTAATGATTAATATTTGTATTACTAAATATGTATAATATAATATTAAAATATATTAATAATTACAAATACAAATACTTCAAAATTTACGAATATTTGGTGAGAAGGTAAAGTTTTCCAAAATTAAATTTCAAAACAAAAGCATAATACACGGTTGTTAAATATACAGGCTTTTTAAGGCCCGATCTCTCTCTTAGAACTAAATATTGGGCTACAAAATCCGATGCAGATTGGTTTAAATATGGGCCTTTCCAATCCAAAAAAAATGGGCCTTGTAGAAAAAATGGGTCATGTAGTCAAGAAAATGATGAAATTTAGACATTATAAAGAAGGGAAATAGTAAGAATTGTCTACTTTTTAGAAAATAAACCATCAAATGTTTATCCATTTTTTTCATTTAAATTCATGTCTACTTGGAGGAGAGAGAGATTTTTACTTCCCACGATGCTCCTCCATATTTACCTAATTAATAATCAATATTATTTTTTCTAAAAAAAAAAGTCCTCCACATAAGCGTACATTTGAGGAAACCTTTTAAAAATTTTGAAAAAAATTAAAATTAAAATTTAAAAATATTTGTGATATATCCTACGAGATTTCTTCTTCCAAAACCACCTTCAATATCTAATTATTTTATTTTGAATTTTTATTTTTTCAATGAGATCCAAATTAAGTTTTTTTATTAAAAAAATCATATTTAATACTTAATAACCACTATATCTCATATTTTATCGTTAATTCAAATTAAAATTTGAAAAAATCTCTATATAAACATTATTGAATGACAAAGAAATGAATTTTTACGAAAAAACAGTTATGTCGCCTAGCCACATTCCACCTCATTGATTGAAGATCAGAATTCTAAGATCTCTCCCTCAACGTCATTGTCTCCACATTCATGATCGTTGTTGAAGATCATAATTCTACAATTTTCCTGATCCACACATTTGCAATTCTCCATAAATTTCACATTGCAAGGATTTTGGTTATGCAACAATGGAAGTCACGCTCATCCTGTTGTCTTCGGTGGGTATGGAATAAAAGAAATATCTACTCCAATTATAAGACGGCGACGATTGAAATAACATATGGTACAAAAATTAGTCAACTTATCAATTTAGTTGCATTTGCGCTTGATATTGGCGAAAGTTTGACAATAACTGTAATGTGCAGTGGGTTTTTCAGTGCCATGTATAACGATTGTTTTATCCTTGGAGAAAATGTACTCGTACACACTGAGACGTACAAACACAAAAAACTTCGATTCCCCAATTTCGTTAAATGTGGGGCTCATGTTGTCAAACAAAGATGAGTTGAAGAAGTTTCTATGCAAACCAGACACTAGTCTTGAGGCGTCATAAATATGTAAGGATTTGTACTTCTGGTCAACATATATGCGGGCAGCTACACGACACATGAGGTTGCAACAATAGCTAGTTCAAATATTTCTTCATGCGTGGATGATAATGCAGACTTACTTGATTTCTTGGGGGAGAGAAGTTTCAGTTGGAGGGTCATCCGGGGGGAAAACTCGCTCTTATGGTATGGAAGATGATAGAACTTCACACACACTGCGGATGTACTCGATCATACTTCTTTAAGGATGGATGAATTTTTATTTTTGTCTATTTGGTGTTTCACAAGGATATCGAACAATTCTCAACACTCAAGAACTATGAAGTTCCATTTGCCAAATAATAATTATGCTTTGTGCATGTACGATATGCATTTAATTATCTTTTTTTTTTATCTCAATACAAAAATCTAACATTCATTCACAAACGACTATATGTATGCATGTGTAAACGGCTGGATGAACGTCTAGAAGAGATTCTGAAATTTTTTAAAATTTTCAATTTTTTATATCTTCAACTTATTTTTTCATCCGCATAATAGGATTCTATTATAGTTTAAAAAATTTTTAATTCAAATTTTCAATGAGTTTGTTAGAGTGTATCTAAAATAAGATTATCAAACAAATTAAAAAATAAATTAACAAAAAGAATAAAATTGTCATTTACAATTTATTCATTTAATTACTAAATTTTAGAATATTAGATTTAGACATAAATTTAAACAATTTAGAAGAGTAGACATTTCATGTTTATTTTATAAAAAAGTAGACATTTGCCTAGTTGCCCCTATAAAGAATAAGGAACTGTTTTAAGGGACAATTAAGGAAATAGCTAGAATTTAGAAACTAATTAAGGACGTGGCTAAAAATCTTTAGACTTTAAATTTATGTTCTTGTTGTATTTCCGAGTTTTAATTAATTTTTAATATGAATAGTAGTTTACAATTGTACCCTCCAATATTTAATAACGTTTCTTTTTAATCTATTTTAAATAAATTATTTGTGACTACCTTTTTTAATTTAGAAAAATCTAAAACAACCTAACTAATTCTAAAAATGTTAGTCAAACATAATTAAATCATTAATTATAAAATACCATAAAATCAGGGATTTTGAAATTTTTTAAAATTTATATGTAATTTATAAATTTTGTTTTTAACGTTCACAAATATAGTTATACATTCTCTTCCCATGAGTCGTACATACTCTCGTTGGTTGGTGTGATTATTATAAGTTTGGTTAAATATAAATTAAAAAATGGTTGAGAATAGTACACGAGCTTGAGTTTTATGAACGGCTTAAATATCCGTTTTTGAAGAAGACCAAAAGTTCATTTTCATTCTTTCTTCTCCTTGAACAACCTCCGCGAAAACCCTCCACCAATGTATTTGCAATTAATGATAACCTCGCATTGAAAAATCCGACCGTAAGAGAAATGCATGCAATTTCGTTGGGTTTCGATTCTCGAAACTTCGAAAGAGACCGACATTGGAGCAATGTTTCTAAAGATATAAATGTGTCTGGTGTAAGTCTTTAAATCCACTTTGCTGTTCTGACATTTTTTCAAATGTAAGCTTTCAAGTCTCTCAAATAACTCGGGTTTTTAAAGATATTAAAATCTAAAATCGAATTCCTACTTTATTGGGATTTTGTTTTTTTTTTTTTTAATTATTATTTTGTTCTTTTTTTTTTTTTTCATAAGTTAGATGGTTGGAACGTATTTTATACCTAATAGAATCCCTACTTTGTAGGGATCATAGTTTCCTTTATTTTATTATTTTTGCATAAGTTTGACATTGGATGCACATATTTTGTACCTATCCTATGTTAGTTATTATTGGCACATATTCTGTGTAGAGTATTGACGCATATGTTAGTTACGTTAGTGTTGTCACTTATATATATTATGTGAGTAATGTTGTTCATTCTTTTCTTTTTTTTTTCTTTTTTTTTTTTTGCATAGGTTAGACATTTTGACATATTCTCTACATATCATATTATAATAAGGGTGCATATGTTGATTACTATTGTCTATTTATATATTTTGTGAATAACGTTGTTTTTTTTAGTTTATGCATATTTTAGACACTGTTGGCACAAATTTCTCTTCAAATGTAACATCAACATTGAATTCTCAAAATTTAGCACGTGCGATGGATCCGAAATTATGCACCACATATGTAATTATAATTCTGTTTTTTGTTTTTTTTTTTCATAAGTTAGACATGGTTGAAACGTATTTTATACCTCATAGGATCCCTACTTTGTAGGGATTATAGTTTCCTTTATTTTATTATTTTTACATAAGTTAGACATTGGATGCACATATTCTGTACCTATCCTATGTTAGTTATTGTTGGCACATATTCTGTGTAGAGTATTGATGCATATGTTAGTTACGTTAGTGTTGTCACTTGTATATATTATGTGAGTAACGTTGTTTCTTTTTTTTTCTTTTTTTTTTTGGCATAGGTTAAACATTTTGACACATTCTCTACATATCATATTATAATATAATAAGGGTGCATATGTTGATTACTATTGCCTATTTATATATTTTGTGAATAACGTTGTTTTTTTTAGTTTATGCATATTTTAGACACTGTTGGCACAAATTTCTCTTCAAATGTAAAATCAACATTGAATTCAAGTGGCTCAAAATTTAGCACATGCGATGGATCCGAAATTATGCACCGCACATGTAGACCCTTACAACTTATTAGTGTGCACTATGTTTGTACATCCATTGTGTATCGTGATTTAAACACATGCGACGGATCAGTCACATAACGCACGAAGCATAGAAACTTTGTCTAGTCATCCTTTGTGACTACTTAGTTTATGTAACTTTATCTAGTGTATTTTGTTTGAGGGTTTACATCATTCGTTTTGGCCTAGTGGATTGTCTATATATATATATATATATATATATATATATATATATATATATATATATATATATATATATGTATATGTAAGATTGAGACCTCATTTATGCTATGTGTTTATCCGTTCTTATTGTGTTATGTTAATCTTGCTTGAAATGTGTATATAAGTATGAATTGGTTCATTATAATACATTGTTCGCTTGCCCCCTGAATATGTCCATGTGCCCCTATCATCTTTGACACTACTTATGTTTTCCAAAAGTATGTATTACATATGTAGTCTCTACAATTTATGAGTATGTGCTATCTTTGTAAATCGCAACAACTTTGATTTGTGGTTTTCATTTTTTTATTTTTTTTAGTTCACCTCCTAAATCTTAGGAATTTTTTGACTATTATTAGTATTTTAAATTTGAAATATTTTCAAATTAATTATATTTAGATTTAGGGGAAAATTGGTTATGTTTAGATTTAGGGAAAGTTTGATTTTTTTTTTCTCGTTAAACAACTAAATGGGAAAATAAATTCAAGGGGTACTTTGAAGATGAAAGCATTTATCTCTCCTCCCTGATATTTTTTTAGTCGTGAATTTAAAGTATAATACAAAAAAGTAATGAACTCTACTTTTTCACTAAATTAACACATTTCCTACCCTTTCTGGTGTTTTAAACCCAACAAAAGTAATAGCATAACAGACATAAATGTAATCAATCCACCGCCCTCAATCAATTGTTGATGAACTAAATAAAGAGGAGTGTTGTCTTCAATAATAATAATAAAATAAAATAAAGAGGTCTGTTTTGAAAATAGTATGTATTTTTTAAATGAACTTTCACTGGAATATATGTTCTTTTATGTGAGATTATTGAAACAGTTTTAATGCGAATGAAGCCCAAAAGATCATGAGGTTAAAATTTATCGTAAATTACCAAAGGAAAAAGGTGGGTTTATTACATTCGCTAAGGCCCGTTTGATAATCTTTTTGTTTTTCATTTTTTGTTTATGAAATTTAAGCCTACAAATAACTTCCTTACTATACCTTTTTCCTTACTTACCTATATTTTAATAAACAAAACCAAAATTTTATAAACAAAAAAAGTAGCTTCCAAAAACTTGTTTATGTTTTTGAAATTTGGTTAGTATTCTTCTACTTTCTTAAGAAAAGATGGATACATTGTAGGAAAGATGGAGCACATGGTAGTAAATTTGAATAGAAATAAGCTTAAATTTCATAAACAATAAACAAAAAACAAAATGGTTATCAAACGGGGCCTAAATTATTAATTACAGTGTTATATCATTAATTATTTTCTAAAAAAACCTCTTCTGCTCGTTTAATAATAAAATCAAGATCAAAATGATATGTTTAACTTTTAAAAGAGAAATAGTTGCAAGCTCCAACTTTTCAAATTTTCATAATTTGCCAAAGTAGATAATAAAAATAAATAAATTTATATTTCACTCTACATATATTCAATGATATATGTTTTATAACTCTATATAGTACATGTCAACATAGAAGATGCATATTTTCAGGAAAAAAAAACATAGAAGATGCATAATAGTGAACATGCATTTCATTAGTTCTTATAAAGTATTAATCTAATTTTTACAACCATGACATAGAAAAATAAAAAATTTAATGAGATCGTCTTTTTTTTTAAACAAAATAACTACGTCCGTCCATAGACTAGACATCGGAGACATCAAAGGAGTACTGTCACAAGTGACTCTCAAACCCAAGATCTTAAGGGGAGCATACCCTCAAAATCCAAGTTTTCAATCACTACACCACCTTTTGGGGACAATGAGATCGTCTTAAATAAGTAATCATCCCAATTCGAGAAGGTTATACATTATACTATAAAAGAGTAGGCAAATCACCAATGTACATTGATGGTAGATATATAGTAAATGCACAATAAAAGTTTGGGAGGGTGTGGGCCTAAAAGAGTAGTATTGTGGGAGCTTAGAGAAGTTACATAGGACACTATGGACATGTGGCCAAACATGAAGAGGACCACCATTTTCACTTCACATAGCTATCAATGGTGTTGATTGACATTGGCCATTTCCAAGGTTAATTAATTAGAATGCAAAGGATAAGGCTTGAGAGAGAAGAAGAGAGGAAAAAAAATCACATAGTCATATACACATCATCTCATTATAATTATGTGTGGTTTCTTTCATTTACATTAGAGATATGGGTTTGGGTATGGCCTTTCACCAAATTTTCAATTTTTTTCTCTTTAGGAGTCACTTCTCGAATGGCTAAGTTGATTGAGAGGATCAATCAGTTGAAATGAGAAGAATGCTATATTTATCGTGTGTTTAAGTTATCTCGATCGAGAGTTGTTCTCTCTCATTCATATGTTGGTTGTATTTAGTGCATATATGTGGCGAAGAATTCCTAACTACTTTTCGGTTAGTGAGTTTTACACTGATTTTAAATGAATGTTTAAGATAACTTGATGAGAAAAGTTTAATTAGGTAATATGGAAATATGAATACTTGTTTATTTATTGTTTGTCAGGGTGATATAAAAACAATGTGGACTCCACTAACATTAAAAGAATATACATGATATTCAATTATAATTTAAACACAAAAAGGGTATGATAAGATAGCTTTAATAAGTATTAATTTTTTTCCTAAACTAGTTTGTAGCTTAATACATAAGTCGTTTACTTCTTGCACTAAAATTAGTTCAAATATATATATATATATATATATAGGGTTTAGAATTCTTCAACCATACATTGAGTGTACTAATTTCAAAGGTTTTTGTCTATATACATTATCATATAGTTCTGATAATCACTTAGGGTATGTTTGAACTCCCGTTTATATAAACGGTCGAGTTGGTTATAATAACCCAACTGATGTTTACCTCACCGTTTATTATAAACAGTGTTTACCTAAACCTGTGTGCCCGTTTATCTAAACCTCTGTGTCCGTTTATCTAAACCTTACATATATTACTTTTTGTTACACATAATCAATCCTTCAAACACTGTTTATCATAGTCTGTATTATAATAACTTGTCCTTCAAACACCAATTATAGGGTGCATTTGGGGCACCGGTTTGGTTATTATAGACGGAAGATTATAATAAATGGTAGGTTATTATAAATTGTGTTTGAAGGGCAAGTTATTATAACAGCGATTATGATAAACGGTGTTTGAGGGACTGGTTATGTAACAAAAAGTAATATATGTAAGGTAAAGTAATATATGTAAGGTGTAGATATACGAGCACATAGGTTTAGATAAACGGACACGAAGGTTTAGATAACCACCGTTTGGGGCAAATATCAGTTGGGTTATTATAACCAATTCGGCCGTTTACATAAACGGAGCCCAACACACTCATATATCCACCGATTATTATAACTCACCATTTATCATAACCTTCCATCTATCATAACTAAATCGGTGTCCCAAACACACCTTTAAAATAAATCTTAATTTGTTTTTTTTTTTTTTGAAATCAAATCTTGATCAATTTCAAAACTAAGTACATAACGGTACTTTTTTATTAAATAAATTAACCAAAGATGCGTCTCATCAAGTAATTTCTTTATTTATTTTGAAACGTTACAAGTAATTTAGGTAGAATGGTGAAATATCAACAAAAAATTGTTGAATTTGCATAAGCATTGAGACAAAATAATTATGTCCAAAAGTGAGTGGATTTAAGCTCATACCCTTTTTCTAGTTATGCTAAGTTTTTGTTGGATAAATATCTCTATATTCATTCGACAAAATAGAGCATATGAAACTTTAAAAATCAAATTAAAATAAATATTTATACTTAATACCTAACATAAAATTGACTCATACCCGCTTATAGTTCTTCATATATAGATGAATAGTTAACAGAAAAATAATTAATGCAGTCAACAATGTTTTAATTGCCACTCATAAATAATAGAAGGCATGCACACTAATGTTACTATGACCATTGAAATACTAGTCATAAGTGTAGAAAAGATTTTGAAATGAACATTCATCTAAAAAACTAATTAACAATGAAATGAATAGTTTATATTGCGTGATCCTAACATGCTTATTAAGAATAGAATGCATAAGTGGCGCAGTGATTTGATTATTTGGTTGTAAATCAATTTAACACCAGCATCACAGATTCGATCTTGAAAATCGGTATTTGTCTCCCTTCTCTTGAAATGTACTAAAAAATATATATACGTCCATTAAAATGATGTCATTGTTTAGACTCACCAATCTTAAAATTTCATTTTTATTGGGTTGAACACCGATTTTGATTTATAAACTTTGATATCATATTAAATAGTATAAACATCTACATAAAAATTAATTAATTGATGATAAGGAAAGGAATAGTAGGCCTTGCAACCATATGAATACACAAACAAAATTGACACAAACATGGAAATGACTGACATATTTTGGCCAAAAAAATTAGCGAGTTAATGCATTGAAATAATTCTTCATTGATTGTCATACACATTAAAATCAGGATCTTGTTTCTTATACATTGGGATTCTTCAAGATTATATCCAAACTCAAAAACATCCAACATCACTTTATTGAAGTTTTTTTTGGTTTTTTGTTTTTTTTTTGAAAAGTATCACTTTATTGAAGTTAATTTGTGATGAAGATTCCAGAAAAATATATAAATAGCTATTTAATGAATTCTCACGTCTTCTTTTTAATACGAGTAGTATTCATACTTATATACTATAATTTTTCAGAAAAATTAGTTGTCTAACTTATTTAGGATGATTCCATTGGTGTAAAATAAATATAATATCTTTAATAATAAAAAATTATCCAATAAAATTGTTATAGAGTAGTTATCACTTTTAAAAATAAGAATTATTTTTAAAGTTATCTTTTTTGTCGACAACAATAATAACTTAACGGAGTAAGTGTAGGGTCGATGGCTTGATATTTTTATTGTTTAATGGAAATCCGGTTAAAAATTACGGTCATATATTCAATTTCTAAAATCAATATTTAGCTCTTATTTATTTGAGAACAATTATTTTATTTTATTTATTATTTATTTATTTTTTGTAGGATTTGTTTTCTCTAAAAAAAACATAAAACAGAATAATTGTTGAACTGCATTTCAATGCTTTCCATTTTTAATTAATTTCTCTTTCGACTTGTTAAAGTTATTGGTCACATTGGAGGTCATTAAACCTTTTTAATTAATTTTATTGTAATACAAAAAGTTTTTTTTTTCCAATTTTTGTTGAAATAAAAAATGTTTTTATTTCTCCTTTCGACTTGTTAAAGTTATTGGTCACATTGGGGACCATTAAACCTTTAAAATTAATTTTATATACATAAAAAAAACATTTGGGTAAATTATTAAAAAAATAATCTTGAACTATGAGTTGGGTTAAAAGTGCCCTAAATTTTAAAAAGTGTCTAAAATACTTTTAATAGTACTTCAAAAATACTTAAATTTGGATGAAAACGTTATAATTTTAATTTAAAAATGCCCAAAAATTTTAAACAAGTTTAAAAAATATCATGTCTTAAAAAAATTTTAAAATATATTTAACATTAAAAGTTTTATGAAAATATTAAAATTTTGTTTCCAATACTATAAACATTTAATTGTATAAGGAAATTTTTATCTTTGTATTATTCATTAATGAATTGTACCCGCGTTGTACTCGTAATTAGTTATCTGGTTTGATATTAATTCATTTTCAGCGTACGATCTCGGGTTCGATCTCTAAAATTAGTATTTGTAATTATCTTTCCTCTAACTTATCCTAAAAATATTAATTAGTAAATAGTTAATTATAGCTAAATTATATAAATAGTTATCCAACATTTATAGCTTATTTTAAGAAGGATACAAAGAAAAATATCCAACATTTAGTAAAAATGTTTGTTTTAATGTTTTTTTCACAAATCAAAGACATATTATTTAAATAAAATTTTAACATTTTCCCTTAGAATCATTTTTAACATTATATTTAATAAAGTCAATAGTATTTTTAAAAAAAAATTGAAGTCTAATGGTATTTTTTAAACAAAAATATAATTGTTTCCATCCCACCTTTAACGACAATGGTATTTTAGAAATGTTCTTTAAAAATTCTAGGAATATTTTTTAAAAAAATTTAAGTTCAAAAGCACTTTTGATACAAAACTCAGGATATTTTTAATAATTTAACTCTTTTTTAAAAAAAAATCAACAATAGTTAAAGATGAAGATTGAAATGGATGACATCTTATTCATCCAACAAGCCTTTTAGGAAGATTGAGCTATTATAGTTATTGTTATCGTTGGCATATACAATTTATGATTTATTCTGCAAAATTGAGCTTAAATTGAAATATATTTATAACAAAATATTTTTTTTTTCTGATTGTTTATCTCAAATTAGTAAGGGGCTTTTGCATGTATATTACAAAATGAATAAAATATTACATGAATAGCACAATAATGAAAATATTTGCATATATAGCAAAAATTGTAAATTGATAGACTTCATATTGATAAATTCTATCGATAAAGAGTGATAGAATCAATTACTAATAAATAAAGTAAATTGATAGACTTCCATTAAATTCTATCCAGAGTCTATCAATAAGAGCCGATAGAATCAATCACTGATAAAATTGATAGACTTCCATCACTAGAGAATGATAGATTCTATCAAAGTCTTCTATCAAAAAGGTAAATTTTTTTTTTTTAAATGGCAGAATTTGCTATAAAAGAATTATTTTTAAAAATGTGCTATAATTGTAAACTGTGGTAAAAAAGTTGCTATACAGCGCAAATTCCCAATTAGTAATATAGAACTTTTTAAAAATAATACTAAAATTAAAAGTTAAGATATATAGGGTATATATGATCACCCCATTGATCCGTCTAACCCTTATGCATTAGATTAGGAACCATTCAATCCTATATTTTCGAGTAAGGTTGAGTTAGATTGGATTAAGTTCTTAAATCATGTTAATGTCTCTTTTCATTTTTAAAATTCAACTCATATCTCGTAAATATGTAATAACAAATGCATGATACTATTTCTTTAATCTAGATTTTTATCGATATCTTATTAGTATATATTTCTGAGTATGTTTTTTAAAAGTCACATACACGTATATAATATATACACACATATACATGCACAATATATATATATATATATATATATATATATATATATATATATATATATATATATATATATATATATATAGTGGTATGATATGAATAAAAGAATTAATCAACTCAACTCAATTTAACCATCATGGATTGGTTAGGTGATTTTCATATATATATTCTGTAATTAAAAGTTAGTTGATATCCGACCTTGAGCTCTAAATTGATTTTCAAATATCTGTTAAGAAACATAAAACATAAAAGCGAACTATCCATTAAGAGAATTAAGATTGAGAGGAAATTAAAACAAAAAAAAAAAACAAAGAAGAAAGAAATTTATTTCAACTTAATTTGCAAGAACTGCCCAGATCAAATCCGGATCAAAAGACGGCAACTTCGCCAGCGACGAATACCCTTCCCCCACCACCGCCGCCGCCAACTCCGTCGAGCCGGACATGCCAAACCCATCTTCCGAAACCGCCGAGGAGCACCCAATTCCGCCGCTCCAACACCACTTGGCGGCCGGCGGCGACAACAAGGAAGACGACGCGGAAACGGCGCCGTTTTGGGGATACAATTTCTGGGAACACTTTTTAGCCCTTTCCCTCTTCATCTTCAAACAAATTGCTTGAATTTTGGCATCAACAGAGTTCTTCACAGCATTCAATCGGACGCAATCGGCAAATCCCAAATCCGTAAAATTGGGGAAATTGAGGCGGGCGTATAGGCCTCTGAGCTTGTAGGCCGCCGTGTCGTAGGCGTAGGCGGCGGCCTCAGCCGTGTCGTAAGTCCCCAACCAAAGCCTGAGTCTGTTGTGCGGCAGCCTAATCTCCGCCACCCACTTCCCCCAATGCCTCTGCCTCACTCCCCTGTACAGCTTCTTCTTCTTCTTCTTCACCGCCGCCGGAGAGAAGGCGTCGTGGTTCTGAAGGAAGAAGTTATGGACCAGGTCTCTCTGCCGGAGATACACCGATGACCCCAACGCCGGCGCCGGCGAAAGGAGGAGATTGGAGACTATTGCTCTGTTATCCATGGACCTTTTTCTTTTGGGGGTTTATGGATTTTCTTTCCACAAAAATGGGTAAAGACAACCATGGGGATTTTGAGTAAAAAAATGGTGAATTTATAGGGTGTGAGAAATTACAAAAAGATAACGTTTATTTTAGGTCAATTGTAATACATAACTTATTTTAATAAAATAATTATTAATTTAGTCAAATTTCAAAATATTTATATGCATACTAGAAAATACATAATTATTAATAATATTATATGTTATTAATGCAATATTGTGTATTAATATAATATTATATATCAATAATATCGTATAATTATAAATATCTATTATTATGTTGCTAAATTTGTTTTCATTGATATTATAAATATTTTTTCCAATTTGGCGTATTCTTAAAATACAACCTTTATTTTTTTCAAAAAAAACACACACACGACCTTGATTTTATTATTATTTTTAGAATATATATATTTTTTAATTATTATAAAGTTTACACAATAAAAACTTAAATATGGCATGACATAATAATTCTTATTAAAAAAAATTTAAAAAAATTGTCAAATTTGAAGTTACAACAGAGACGTGTCATAGAAATTTTTTTAAAGAAATATGTATTGTAATATGATAGAAAAAAAAATGTAGACTTTAGCTATTAAAATATGATCACACTATAGAATATAACTTTGTTTTCAAATATTAAGTGCAAAGATCACAAATCCTATCTAGATTGCATTGTTGTTCTCAATTAAATGGGGTCAAATACTCATTTTCTCGATAATTGGATTATCACCATCACTAATTCTTTTAGTATCAAACTATCTTTAATAATGCACATGGATAAATACAAGTAAATTATAACCATAAAATGAAGGGTTGTATGAAGAGTTAGAAATGAGAAGTTATTTTAAATGATTCGAAATGAATTATTATTTTGAATAGTTACAACAACTCATTTGAAGAATTGTTGTAAAATCTTATTTAAAATAGTTCTTTAAATCCACCAACAAACATTCCCTCAGGATCTTCCTTCATCTTTTCAGTGTCATATAAGTGAGGATTTTTTTTTTTTTTTTTTGAGATTAATATAAGTAAGGATTTAAGCCTTGAGGACTTTATTGAGATTAAGGAGATATTTGGGACAAAGAGATGAAACTATTTTAAGAAGAAAAAAAATGATTCATTCGGTTTAAGAATCATTCTCTCCTTCTTGTATATGTAATTTATAATCTTAAATTAAAAAAATAATAAAAATAAAAAATAAAAAGATAAAAACTTTTCATTTCTTCATGTGCTTGCATGAGGAAATAATTTGGTGTGAACTACTAGTCTAGAATTTAGGGAAGGGAAGGGGTAGTGAATTTGAATATGAATACTTTTTCTAATAATTAATTAAATTGAATTTCGGAAACTCCCTCTATTATAGTTTCTTACTTATTACTATTTTTTTTTATTATTTGACTGCTTTTTCAATACAAGTTAGGAGAAAGGAATTATAAATATCGATTTCAGTAATCGAACTTATCATTGTGGAATGGAAATAAATTAAAGAGGGATTCTTATTGGATTTTCAAATAAATAAATTAAAGAGGGATTCTTATTGGATTTTCAAATAATAAAAGAAGGTAATTAGAAGTGTTTGAATAAGTTTTGAATGAGAAGTTAATTTTAGTAGTTATTTTGAGTGTAAAAACTTTGAGGTTTTTGTATTGTTCATTGGGATGAGCATTTTTGTGAAATAATTGCTGAGCTCTATTGGGTGTGTGTGTGTTTTTTTTCTCTCTCTTTTTGTTTTTTTTTTGTAAAGTTTGAAACATTAGTTTATTTGGATTTGGATTTTATAGCAATTGCAAACTTTTATTTAATCCTATTTATATAATAGACAATTACTATAGTAAAATTTATATATATATATATATATATATATATATATATATATTTTTAGACAATAGTAAAATTTATATTTCATTTTTACATAATCCCTCATTTTTATTAATATTTGTCAATTTATCACTTCTAATTATTTTATTATGTAAATATTAAATTTATTTAAATAAGAGTAAAATATTTTAATTTGCATATTCAATTCTGATTGAAATTTAAAAACATAATGAAAAAATCTTGAAAAATAAAATTTATAGCTTGCAAAGAAATAAAATATCACTCAATTTGCCAATTCCTTTACTAAATGATTTTTTAACACTTTTTTTAAGTATAAATTGGATATGGGACCACGAACCTTACATAAATGATACTACAAATCTAAAAAAAATGGCAACAAGGTACCCACCCGTCTCAATTATTTATTTTTGAAATTTTAACCTAATATGTGTTTAATTATTTTTTTTCTTTATGCATAAATGACAAAATAATATTCATTTTATATTGTAGCAAATTAACATCTATTTGATAATGAAATTATAATTTTGACATAAGGGAGAAATTTTATTTGAATGTCTTGAATTTATGAAACTTCTATTTGTCATTTTCAATCCATTTAATATTAATTTTATCATGATATTAGTTTCATTTTTTAAAAAAACTTAAAATTATTCATTATAGATTTTTTATTCTTTTTGTAATTTTATCTCAAATAAATTAAAAAAATTTAGAAATGTGTTAGGATCCCACATTAGAAAATTGGATAATCCAACAGGCATTAATAAGAGAGATGAACTATTTTTAAAGAAAACCTCATATTATCTAATATGGTATCAAAACCTATTAAATCCAAACGAGTTTCGTCAATAAAATAAAATATGAATACAATTTAAGATTGGTGAAAACTCAAAAAGAGGAATTATCTTCTATGTACTCAAAAAAAAAAGAGAAATTATCTTAAGAAAGCATGTTAGGATCTCATAATTGTCTCACATTGTAAAAATGGAGAATCCAACAAACATTGATTTTGAGGTAGAACCTCATATTCTTTAGACCCGTTTGATAACCATTTTGTTTTTTGTTTTTTGTTTATGAAATTTAAAGCCTATTTCTATTCCTACCATGTACTTCATCTTTTCTACGATGTATCCATTCTTCCTTAAGAAAAGTAAGAGAATATTAACCAAATTTCAAAAACATAAACAAATTTTTGGAAGCTACTTTTTTTTTGTTTACAAATTTTGTTTATTAAAATATAGGTAAGATATAGACATCCAAATAAGGAAAAAAGTATAGTAACGTAGTTGTTATAAGCTTAAATTTCATAAACAAAAAACAAAAAACAAAATAGTTATCAAACGGAACATTAGTAATATGTATACATTTTATCTTTACTTCTATTAACATTACTAATTTTAGCATAGAGATAAGTAGTTTTGAATGGTTAAAAATGAATGTTTTAAAATGAATAGTTTTAAAATGAATGAGTTTAGATTTGATTTTTTTAGGAGTTAATAATACTCGTTTCTAAATTCCCATAAATTCAACAAACGAACATCAGAATTTAAACTCTCTACACAAGATATGTTTTTTTAGTTCAATAATATTTGAAGGTGAATCTCGAACATGTAATCATTTAATAACTGAATCATACATGATGTTACGAGAGCTACTTCTTTTAGCACAAGATATACGATTCTCCTCATAACTATGCTAAACAATTAAAAAAAAAACTGTTATAAACTTTACCACTGATTTATATTGTATATTATAACCAGTAATTCATTATAACATTTCATCTCTTCCAACACATGCACATTATAAAAAGCGTGTTCCAAGCATACATTAATTCTATTGAACCTACCCTACATACAATCCATTTGTGTCATTACAAATATAAAAATAAAAGCATATAAGCAACAACGCAATTAAAAAATAATAATGTGAGCTTTTTTCTAACCTTCATAGAATCTAAGAAGAAAAAAAAAAGCAATACTTACCTATGGCTAAGTATTTTGGAAATACTTATCCATCCTTAGAATTACATGCTTTTACTTTTCTGCATTTCTCTCTCCATTTTAACATTTCTCTCTCCATAAATTAAAGTCAATTTAAAAAAAATAATAAAAAAAATAAAAATATGTGATTTTAAGGTGGGCAAGTATTTTCAAAATATTTGCCCACCCTTAGGTACGTATTGCTCGAAAAAAACTATCGAGTAAACCTTGAAAATAATAAATGTGTAGAATGAATAAATTATTGTGGTATATTTACCTACAGAATAATTTCATGGGTGTATTTGAATTTGGTAAAAAAGAATAGAGTGGAAGGGTTAATGGTAGTTGGGGTAATTAGTCACTCGTTTATATGGTTGAGGTAATTAAATACTTATTTGGAGACTAGTGTTTGTAATGACTGAGGTAATCAACTATTCATTTGGACATCAATGTTAGTAGTGGTTGAATGATAAGTTTGTTGTGGAATTTGATGTAGGATTTGATGTGAGACTTGATGAAAGATTTGATGGATGGTTAAGGATGGTTGTTTACTGCCAAATCCGAAACAATTAAACACTAATCTTAGAAGGGTGATTGTTTACCACTTTCTTACCAAAGACAAACACACCCTTAAAGTTGCATCGACAACGAAATGAAATGGAGTCGATAGTCATCCCAAGAGAATAGTCCAATTGTGCTTCACGGATATTTGAAAAAATCGAGAATAGAAATTGTAAAAACTATTCTACCAGAAGTAAATATCTATGAGGTTCTGATTCTCCACATCCCTCCCAATCCAATTGTGAAAAATAAAGAGGAGATCATAATTACAGAAGTTGGATGCAAATACTAAATGACAAACATATGCTTGTTGGTTTAAATTAACAGGGCTGTACTTAAAAAAAGGGTAGAGGGGTGTACCTTGTATGATGAAATCCTGACCAAAACTCCCAGATAATTGGATTGGCTTTTGAGTGGCTTGTTCTATGTTTATGTATGTGTGCTTGTGAAGCTAATGGTGTGACTAATCTTTCCAGCCTTCCTTGTTCAACCGTCGAGAGGCAAGGCCCTTCGACGAAAGATTTGGAGTAAGAGGCAGGGACGGTGTGTGCGGTGCCTCGTCGTCCCAATTGTCATCCCAACTGTTTTCCCATCCGTCGTTATTGTCAGCAGCAGATTTACCTCCAATGGAAACAGGGAGCTCCATGTCCAACCTTTGATATTTTGAATTGCTACTTACAGAAATCTTACGACGAATGCTAATGAAAACTAGAGCAGCTGCAAATGTCAGAATTATAGCAAAAGCTAAAATTGCAATAACAGGTGGTTTTGAGAGGTAGCTGAACCGTGAGGACTTGGGAAGATTATCAGAATCTTTGCCAACATTGGGCATAATCAGATTCCTGAAATCAAGATTACAATGGCCGCTACCTGCGGAAAGAACGACGATCGTGTTGTCACCTTGTTCAGCACCGATTGAAAATTTTACCTGCAGAATGTGATTATTTGGATGTGTATATTATGATGAAACTTTTACCACGTGAATCTTATAATTAGCAGCTATTCTATATTATTACGGCCCCATTTGATAACCATTTTGTTTTTCGTTTTTTGTTTATGAAATTTAAGTCTACAACAACTACCTTACTATACTTTTTTCCTTATTTGGATATCTACATCTAACCTACATTTTAATAAACAAAACCAAAATTTGTAAACAAAAAAGTAGCTTCCCAAAACTTGTTTATGTTTTTGAAATTTGGTTAATATTCTCCTACTTTCTTAAGGAATGATGGATACATTGTAGGAAAGATGGAGCACATGGTCGGAAATTTGAATAGAAATAGTCTTAAATTTCACAAACAAAAAACAAAATGATTATCAAACAGAGCCTACAAGACATAATTTACATGAATAAAGCCGAGATTGAAGAATTAGGACCCTCCTAAACTGCCTTTCCACGTTTACTTTTACTCAGGGCTGTGATGGGGAGCTTTGGAAGTTGGATGAAGGCGGTTTATTTTTCAAAGTCTCTTCTAATGGATTTATACCCACCCCTTACAAAGAAGTTTTCCCCCTTTTTGAGTCAAAGGGATCCTACCCTAAAAAGACCAAGTTCTTCTTTTGGGAATTGCCTCACAAGGCCACATCAATACTCAAGACAAGCTTCAGACACATATTAGGTAAGCAAAACATGAAGTTTCAGACACGTATCTTCCTCAATTGCCCATTTGCCAAGAGATGATTGGGATTATTCATTGACATTTTTTGGTTGGTATAGAATGCTTCCCATGAAACCAAGTACGCTTCTATCCTAATTCCTATTCTCTTGGCGGTCATCCTTTCGTAAGGGAAAATAAGTATTTATGGGAAAATTTTGTTTAGCATTTTGTTGGAATATTGGGCCCGATCGGAATCTTTGAGGAAAAGAATCATCTAAAATAAACAGGGGTGTTCATCGGTCGATCAATGCCAGTTTTTGGTGAAAATTAACACTAAACCGACCTATCGATTTGCTTACAAGCGACACCAAAACTAACCGACAGGTTAAGTGGTCGATTAAGTTGATCATTTTAGTCGGTTAAGTTGGTAAAAATCGGTTAATTCATATATTTTTTTCCTTTTTTATCAAAAAAATAAAGAGAAATATTTACATCAGACCCGGGCATGATGTATAAAATCATGTTCACCTATGTGGCTCAATATAGGCCATAATCTATTTTTTTTTATTCTATTTCTTTTATCTTTTGACTTTAAAATGAAATAACTTATGGCCCACATTAAACCACACGGGTGGGCATTATTTTATACATCATGCCTGACCATGATGCAAATATTTCTCAAAAATAAATTCACCATACAATTTTAATGAAATTTTGAGAATTAATTTTTTAAAAGTAGCATACCCCATAATTTTCGGAAAGACATTTAAATTTAAGTTAATTTTGCAATCATTTAATAAGAAATTTGATTAACTATATGAAAATATTAATATTATATTAAAAAATATCGGTAAACCTACCGACCGACTTAACAGACAGATTTTCTAATACTAGTTTTCTAACCAACCCAACCGACTTATACTTGGAAACCAGCTGACCAACCCTAATTTGGTCGCCTGAATTAGTTTTCGGGGAATGTATGAACACCTCTATTCATAATGGCGATGAATTGGTGTAAACATTCCTCCATGTTTAATAACTATAGTCACACCACTCTTCAAGCTCATTGGAGAAGCCTTTTATAATTCTCACCTTTGAATCTTTTGATCTTTTCTCTTTGTAATCTTTTTGATGGGCAGTTTTTTTCTCGCAAGTAATATGGAAATTAAGGCCTAGACGTTGGTTTTATTATGGCCCGTTTGGTACTGTCTTGTTTCTGGTTTCTATTTCTTCCTTTTTTAGATGGGAAACAACCATATTTAGTAACCAACTTGTTTCTTATTTTTAATTCTTTTAGTATAGTTTCTAAAAATTTTATAAAATTTAAGAAACTATAAAAGTAAGTTTCTATAAATTTGTCGCTGTATCCTATCTTTCATTTGTCTGACACAAGTCTCACTCTCTCTATTTTATTAAAGTATATGAGGTTCACCTCAAAATTAATTGACAATGAGGAAAGTACCCCTTAACCCATCTCTTATATATTGTTTTGAGGTCTCCACTCTTTCCGATGTGAGATCCTTAATATACTTGACTCTCTCGGGAGACTATATTTATCCTCCTATTTCTGTATTCTTTCAGTTCTATGAAATGCTTTTACTATATCCCCAGGGGAAGGGTGATGAGAACCTTCCTATTCTTGCCAAAAAGAAATTTACTATCTTCGATAAAAAATAAAAAAAAAAACTCTTTATCCTTAATAGTAAGCCCTTCATTGAATCTGCAATGACTACATAGATAACCAAAAATAATAATAGTAAACACACTCCCCAACCAATAATTAATAGATTCGATACATTTCAGAAAGGTGGATGTGTTGGGTTTTTTGGCAAAATATTAGAAGTGAATTTGTCCCACATCGGAAAGATGCAAGGTAGTGGTGTGCTCCAAGCACTAAAAGGAGCATAAGACTTTGGTTTCAAAGCATCTCAGTCAAAAGCATTTTAAACTTTGTGTATTGACTCTAGTTAAATTCCTTTTGTATTCTCTCGTAGAAAGTGGGCAAAGGGTGTGAGTAGTATAAGTTTTGAAGAGAGTGTTTTTGTAATTGGGGTCGGGGAGAGAATTCTGTGTGATTGTAGCAATTTTTCACATAGTAGAAGTTCTTTCTGTCCGTGGTTTTTTTCTCCAATTTGGAGTTTTCCCACGTAAATTCTTGTGTCCTCTGCTTTGTTATTTCCTTTTAATTTCTCAATTATTTTTTGCTTATTCCTGCTGTTATTAGGGAAGGTTTTTTCCCAACAAGTGGTATCAGAGCTTTAGGTTTGTAGTTTCTTGAATTTCTGAGTATGCTCTGTGGTTGCAGCTTTGTCTGAGCTTCCACATCAGAAAAGTATTCTTGAAACAAGTTACAACTGGGTGGTTCATTATGTGCAAATGTGCTAGGATTGAAGCAAAAATGGCAAGCTTTATGAGTTCAGTGAAGTTTGATATAGAGAAATTTGATAGAAGGATGAATTTTGGCTTGTGGCAAGTGCAAGTTAAAGATGTGCTAATACAATCTGGATTACACAAAGCTTTGAAGGGAAGACCAAGTGGTGGTGATTCTGAAAAATCAAGCGGTGATGGTGGTTCAACTGAGTCCAGTGGTGGTTCCAGCAAAGGTTCTAAGAAATCCAGCATAAGTGATGACGAATGGGAGGAAATGGATTTGAGGGCTGCAAGTGCCATCAGGTTAAATTTGGCTAAAAATGTTCTAGTTAATGTGCATGGAATATCAACAGCCAAGAGCTTTGGGAGAAGCTTGAAGCGATGTATCAGGCAAAGAGCATTTCAAATCAGGTCTATCTGAAGGAGCAATTTTACACATTGTGAATGGAAGAAGGTACGAAAATCTCAAATCATCTGAGTGTTCTCAATGGTGTTTTCTCTGAGCTGGAGGTGATTGGTGTGAAGATAGAGGACGAGGATAAGGCACTAAGGCTTATCTTGTCACTTCCCCTTTCTTATGAACATATGAAGCCAATCTTGATGTACGGAAAAGAGTCTTTAAATTTTGCAGAGGCTACTAGTAAACTTCTATCAGAAGAAAGAAGGCTGAAGTTTGATGAGCGTACTTCACAAGGGGATTCAGCACTGGTAGTTGGCAATTGGAAGAACAAGAAAAACTTTTTGCAAAAGAGAAGTTGTTGGGAATGTGGACAACCTGGTCACATGAGAAACAATTGTCCTAACAGAGCAAGTTCGTCAAAGGGCTCTGGTTCAAATGCTGACGTGGTCTCTCTCGTACGGGGATCTAGTGACGCCCTCTGAAGAAAGAAAGAAATCATCCTCATGGTATGTCGGCTTTGCCATGGTAGAGGATGTGATGTCAGCGGTTCCACAAGTTTGCACACGGGCATTGGCTTGGCGGTTATGCAAGGTGTGTGGTGGAAGTTATGTCGATGGGCTGAAGAACTTCCAGGTAAGCCAAGTAGGTGGAAGTTGCACCATAAATTTCAGCAAGGTGTATCGACATGTGACGAAGAAGAAAAATCTTGGAATGTGAGATTTCAAGTGTTGTACTTTTTATGGTGGAGTATGTTATAATTCTCTGGGTTGAGAATTATGATTGTCAGAGAAGACAATGTTGCAGCAGAAGATGTAGATTCTTCAAATATCTTGCCAAGGTGGAATTTGTTGGGTTTTTTGGCAAAATATTAGAAGTGAATTTGTCCCACATCGGAAAGATGCAAGGTAGTGGTGTGCTCCAAGCACTATAAAAGGAGCATAAGGCTTTGGTTTCAAAGCATCCCAGTCAAAAGCATTTTAAACTTTGTGTATTGACTCTAGTTAAATTCCTTTTGTATTCTCTTGTGGAAAGTGGGCAAAAGGTGTGAGTAGTATAAGTTTTGAAGAGAGTGCTTTTGTAATTGGGGTCGGGGAGAGAATTATGTGTGATTGTAGCAATTTTTCACATAGTGGAAGTTCTTTCTGTCCGTGGTTTTTTTCTCCAATTTGGAGTTTTCCCAAGTAAATTCTTATGTCCTCTGCTTTGTTATTTCCTTTTAATTTCTCAATTATTTTCTGCTTATTCATGCTGTTATTAAGGAAGGTTTTTTCCCAATAGGATGGTGTATGGTTTGACTAGAGTTAGCGAGCAACTACAGAGCTTTCTAGAGAAATGATTTATATCTAGAGAGAGAATCAAATGGATGGAGCGTCTCATATTATCTTTTGATGACGGTCTTAATTTTTTTTTTTTGAACACATATGACGGTCTTAATTTAGGGTATGTCTTAACTACTCTCATAGACGTCTTTCTGGTAATGTTCTTAGGACGCTCACGAGGATGTTTCTAGGCCTAAAGAAAAAATAATTAGATGCATAAAAAATTGATAAGCAATATAAAAGGGAGAAAAAAAACCAGCACCGAGTATAAAGGAAGTCTCGAGAAATGATTTATATCTAGAAAGAGAATCAGATAGATGATTGGGGATTTCCATTGGTTAGTCATTAATCACTCCATCAAAATAAAATCTAACTTAAACTTCTCATAATTTAAAGTTATGTTATATTAAGTATTCATTGTAGTGTGCTAAATACCTTTTTATCTTCTTTCTCTTGAAGTTGAACTTCATGCTTCTCCAGTTGAACAAAATCTGGGGCAGAAATTTTCACAGTAAGAGGCCCTGTTCCCTTGTTCTGGATTAGAAGCGAAAAATCAGGAGAATCTGCAAAATTGTATACAAAAAACGTAAGATTTGAAACAAAAATATAAACTAAAAAATAGAAATGATTTATGATATCAATATGGGATCTTAATAGTGCAATGAATGCACCATGAAATGGTAAATACAGCTGAAAGATGTTAGGTTCACTTTCAGTTGAAAGATGTTCGGGCCAACTTTCTAATGTCACAGGGCATACTATCTTACCCTACAACATTTGGATGCCAAGGAAACTCGTGGATAATTAATTCCTAGGTAGGTGACCACCATGGATTGAATCATCACCTTACGCACCCCAAGACCCTCTTTGACCAATTGAATCACTATAGTTATTCCAATAGTTTATCACAAAAAGTCAGCTAATATTCTTAACATTAATTTAGGCTTAGTTCACAGAAACCCTTTAATCCTTTAGAGATCAGATTTGATAATTCACTCGTCACTGCATATAAATTGGTTGATGCACATTCATAACAGCACCAAAAAGTCACTCAGTTGGAGGCAAGCTCACATTAGACATCAAATTAAAATTCAGGTACAGTCGAGGCGCTAACCTTCGACCTAGGCATGCGCCTGGGTGCGACTTTTAAAACACTAGGTATCAAAACTTAAAATATATGGACTATATTGTTACAACCTAAAATTTAGATATCAAATTGTTACGTAAGATTTTTAGAGACCAAAAATATTTTTTACCCAAGAATTATAATACATATAACCTTCCTACTCATGAATGCAATCTGATTTCAAGTTATGCTGTGATCAAGGCAAGATTATGCAACTCTCATCCCACCCACCAGCCCCACATTTTAAAAAAAATATATGGGAACCTATTCAAAATTCAAATCATCATCACATAATATTCAGACCGTTTCCAGAAATAAATAAGATAAAGTATTGAAATCGTTCCAAGAAAAAAAATTCATAGAACCATGATATTAGTAAGAAAATTAAACTGAGATTCAATTGCTGTAGATGCATTACCATTTCCTGGAACCCGTAAGCAAGCCACCAATTTGTTTTCCTCATCACTGCACTTATTAGATGAATCACAGTCCTCACCCGAAGAACCATCCTTTCTTTTCGATGTACTGCCGTCCTTCCCACTACTCTTAGATGCTTCCCTTGAGGCTGAATTATCCACTGGCTTCCCCTTTTCTTTCTCCCCCTTATTCTTTACTTCCTTAGCACCTTCTTCAGATGCAGTTTCACTTTCAGGATCCTTCTTCATCTTATCCCCACTGCTCTTAACACCCTCCTTTGAAACGCTTACTTGTTGTTCATCCTTCTTCTCCTTGCTTGCATCATTCCCTTTATTCACTGTTTTCAAATCTAGACCCAAATTTGCACTTTCTTCCACCTACATTCAAATCCACAGCCAACTAGACACTAAACAGAAATGATAAATTCAACCCTAACAAATCGAGATCAACCTTCCGTACCTTCGAATCAACACAGATGCAGTAAAAAACTAGCAGCACCAGCAAAAATCCAACCGAAAGGCGAAATAGATTCTTCATAACGTCAAAGGAAATTCAACAATAAGATTTCTTCGCTCTTCACTAACATCGATCCCTAGCTCCTAGAAAGAGAAGCTAAAGTAAAATCAAACGCCATGGATCAGCAAGAGTGACTAGTAACTTAGAACTACATAGAACAAGAAGAAGCTTGACAAAAGCAAGCAAACAAGAACATAGATTACCTAGTAGAAGAAGAAGCCGATTGATTCCATGGCTTTGATTGATGATCCATACGCAAAATCCATATGCTTCTGAAGAAAGCAAGGGAGAAAATGAAGAAGCTCGATCGTAGGGATTAAGTTCAACTTCTATTTTGAAAAGTATCTGGAAAACGAAGACGACAGTGTTGACCGAATAGTCAATGCTAGCAAATGGAAGCCCATTTGCGGCCCATTTTCTCCGGCCCAGTTTTAAAGATCACAAGTGGCTTTGTGCTATAAAAGATGGATTATACAAAATAGAGAAAATTGCAGTAGATAATCTATTTTAAAGTATTTACGAATCTTAGACTAATGTTATAATAATTGTAATATTATTTTATTTGTTTATTATTAAATGAAATACAATTTTTCGCATCCCCATTTTACCCCTACTAATTCGGTGGTGGACAAAACAAACTTCCGTTATTTTTTTTTACGTAATTTAAAGCCTATTATGATTTAATTGTAACGAATACCTTCAATTCTTTAACTTTTATTTACTTTTTTTCTTTCGGTTTTTTTTATTGATAAA
Source organism: Sicyos edulis (assembly GCA_036507275.1). Taxonomy (NCBI): domain Eukaryota; kingdom Viridiplantae; phylum Streptophyta; class Magnoliopsida; order Cucurbitales; family Cucurbitaceae; genus Sicyos; species Sicyos edulis. The sequence goes on along the minus strand of CM071852.1, from coordinate 12,236,996 downwards.
AGATAGAAAATTAATTATTTTATCTAATACAAGCATTAACATATCCAATGTATTTATTGTTATAATTAATACTTATATATGTTCAATCGATAAATAGTATATTAAATATACTTGTATACTTCTTAAATCGATAAATATTGTATTTATTATAAATAATGCAACTATTAATATTGTATTTATATATGTGAGTACTTTTCAATGTTTTTTAAATATTGAATAATTAATCTATTTTCACTAATATAATTTAGGAAAATTGTAATTGATAGTCTATTTTAACAAAATAATTTTAAATATAATCAAATCTGAAACCTTCATAAATACGGTTTAATATTGTATTATTAATACTCATTAATACTATATTATGTAGTATTAGCACATTATTATTATTATTATTATTTGACATCTCTATTAATACAGTATTATGTACTATTAATATTGTATTAACCTATAACTATGATTGCTATTTTTTTAAGTGAAAACATTTATAATTATTTTATGAATTTGACTAATCTTCTAAGTTTCCCTATATTTTAATTTCTTATTAAAAAATGGTTTTTTACAAAAGTAGTCAATTGGAGAAAAAATTATGTAACTAGTCACTTTTAAACTAATTAGCAAAATTAGTCATCTCTTTATAATTTATTTCTAATTAAAAAAAATTGTTTTAATGTCACATTAATATCCCCTACTTATAAATAAATACCCAAAAAAAACATTAAAAAAAAGTATCCACTCTGTTGCTCACCAATGCTTGGCGCTGGAGACGAAGAATGTGACAACTCACATACGTCGCCCCAACGACCCACCACCTATACAACCTTGTAAGTTGAAGATAAAAATATTTACAAAAATATCATTTTATTGTGTATTATTTAGTATTAATGTATATTTATAAATACAGTATTATTTATAAATATATTATTATTATTATATATAAATACAATATTATTTATAAATACAATATTATTTTTTTATATAAATACAGTATTTTTTATGATTAACGCAGTATTTTTAGCTTCCAATACAATTTTCCTATTATATTTATCTGTAAGATAAATATACATAAATATATCAGACGTCTTAATCATAAAATACAGTATTAAAAGATACTTTACATACCCAAATTAAAAAAGAATACAATATTAATATATTTTAAAATTACTAGTACACTTCACAACTTACTACATTTGGTCGATACTAAAAAATAATAATGATAAAAAAGTTCATATTTATTTATTAATACTGGAACACTTTAAATTTTTTTTACCAAAATTAAAACAACAAAAATAGGTGTATCTCACATAATTAGCCTTATTATTAGGGAAAATTTGGTTTGAAAATGGGAGTTGAAAACTTTCCGAGAGTTTTTTTTTTTTTTTGAAATTTTAGTGCATTTCTATTTTATTAAAGATTTGTTTACCGTGGAGGATATTGTTGTAATTTCCACAATAAAATGAATTTTTTAAAAGAAAACCGTCGATTACGTTTGCTAAAATTCATAAATTTGGACACGCGTGCAATATTTTTGTGCATTTTGTCTAATACCGTAAAATGCCTTACAAAATACCCTCAATTTTCTGTATGTTTTAAATGTTTTTGTAAATGATGTGAGGTACAATTTCAAAAATTGAGATACAAACCAATCAACAAATCTCAATCAATTTGTCGAGTCCGCTATACACTTCCCTGGAAAGGTTGATTGTTTTATACCTTTTAGACTTTAATCAGTTTTAATAATTAAAGTTGTTGATTGAAGTGAGTCAATGACACTGGTAAAAAGTTTATTAATGGCATTCATCGAAGTTTATAATGTATTCATCAAACTAAATGATTTTAACCATGTTTTCAATAGACTTTAATATTCATAAACTAAATTCATTTCAATGAATGGAATTGATTGCAAATATATAATTATGGGATTAGTTTAATTAATTGTGCACCAATTTACTTTAAGAAAAAAGTTTGAGGTATTTCGAGATTTCCGTGGAATGGGAATCTACCTTACCTTATTTTTTTCGTAGTAATATTACAATATTCAGTATCTCAACATTCCGGACATCTTAGGATTCCCATTTGAAGGGCATCCCTCAACATTTTGATGCGCTTCTAATGGATGGGTTTCCAAGATTCTCATGGGAAAAGCATTGTCTTTGGACGATTTTGCCCCTCTTTTTTTTAATATTTGTATTCATGGATTTTCTTTATTTATCTATTATTAAATATATATAAATAAATTTTATTAAAATTATTATTGTATCTTTAAAATTATTTTTAATTAAATTTGAAGTGTTTTTTATTTTATTTTTCCAATGATGGTTTACATCTATAAAAATTATAAAAAGAAATACAAATTTAATATTATTTCTTTCAAAAATTTCTTTTTTCTTTTTAATTATATAATATAAGTTATCAAAAATTATAATTAATTATATAATTAACTTTTTTAACATTTATACTTCATTATATGCATGTGTCATTATTTTTCTACACAACTATACATTATAAATTTAAGATATAAAAAACTATTTTTAAAAAAAAGTATACATTTAATTTAACATAAACAAATATATTATATAAATTTAAATTATATTAAATTAATGCAAAATTATATAAATACTGTAAGGGTATTTTTGGAACACTAGTTAAATTCGAAGTCATCTCAAGTATGATTCCTTCTAAAGAAATAAAGTTATCTCTAAATATTATCAGTATTCGTAAAAAAATATTCCTACAAAACAAATACAGTGATCTAAGGATGTTGGACATCTGTAATTCCAGACATCTAATATTTCGGACATCTAAAATTCCAGCTTTCATGATTACCGCAAAGGAAACTGCCTCCTAGGGATTTAACTTGATTAACCAACTATGAAGGCAATCTAAAAGTAACAAGATACAAAAATTGAAATTATCCTAAATGACTTTGACTTTGTTTCTTAGTTGATCATTTGTAGTATATATATATATTTAGAATCATTTATAATTTATATATATACTCTAATTTAAGAGGGAATATTATGAATTATAGGAATATAATTAGGTGTAATATTTAAATATCGATAGATATTCTTTAGAATTTATTATAAGGTTTTTTAGGATTAGTTAGGAGATTATGTAGGATTTGATTTTTGGTATCGTATATGTTTGTGTAAAATTAATAAAAAAAAAATTACGAATAGAGTAGTAGCTCAAGCGACATTGTTGTACACCTAATGACCTTGAGGTCTTAGGTTTGAATTTGCCCCACCACCAATTGTTATAATCTCAAAAAAAAATTAATAAAAAAATCAGAAAGTAATTTAAGCATTTCTTAAAGTTTATCAAAGTTAATTTTGGATAATTTCTTTGTTAATAATTAATTACTTAATTCTTAACCTCATACATATAATTGGGTCACGATATTCACAAATTAAGGAGAAAGAAAAAAACTTCAATTATGTGAACCCTAATTTTATCGGACATATCGAGTTTCTTTGTTGGTTCAAGCTCGCTTCCAACTCGTTCCATTTTTCTTGAATATCATATCAATAGAGAGGAATAATATTATCATTTTTAATTCTATAAGATCCCTCACTAAGCATAGTAATAGAAAGAAAGAACTTTAAAAGGAAAATGTCAATATTCCAAAAAAAAAGTGATTTTGTGATGCCATCCGATCATAAGAGTGGAAAAAAAAAGGGTTGGGCTCTGTATTATCATTGATTTTGAGAGGGTCTATCACATGTTGGATTATAGAAGTCTCATTAAAACTTTTCTAGCAAACCTAAAAAACGATAATAATATTAGTAAATTCCCAACCTTAAATTGTTGAACTAAATTTTTTTAAAAAAATTTAATGAAATTTAAAATTTTGTATATATTTATATATATATATATACGCTTTTTTTTTTTTCACACGAGATTTTTTTAAAAAAATTTAATTTGTAGAGTTGAACTTTTTGAGATGATTTTGCGAAACTGGTTCAATCTGATTTGATCCTCTAATTCGGTTGTCTCTGAATGAATGTAATTAGAAATGTCCACGGGGTGGGGCGGGGCCGGGAAATAACTTTCCCGTCCCCGTCCTCGCCATCAAAATTATTCCCCGCCCCCACGAAATTTACCATTTTTTGAGGGGATCGGGGCGGGGATTCCGTGTGGGGGAATTCGCGATAATTGGGTTCCCCGCGGAGAATTTTTTCCGTTCAATTTTTTTCTTTTCTTTTTAAAATATTTTTTTGAATTATAAGCTTAAATAATTAATTTTTTATAAAATATTTATAAGTTTCAATTATATGGTTAACTATAAAAAAAAATGTTCATTTGAATATATAATTTCACCAAAAAAATATTTATTTGATCTAAAATAAAGTAATTAAAAAAGATAAAAATTATTTTTAAAAAATTGTAAACGGGGCAGGGATTGGGGAAACGGGGATGGAGAATACATTCCCCGTCTCCGACCCCATTTTTCTCACGAAAATTTTTTCTCTCCTTCCTCACCTAATTGAAAATGGACATCTCTAAACGTAATGAATTGAATGTAATGTTCTGGTGTGTGTTCTTCGTATTCGGCTGCTCGTTGATGGAATTATTTGCATTAACAGTGGAGAGACTTCAATCGAATTTCCTTTCAAGTTCTAAAATTTTCCTCCTTTGAAAGAGAACTCGTCTATTTATAGAGTGGACTTAGGCCTTGATGGGCTTTGACCCTAGCCTTGGGTTGACCATTAGAACTTAAATTTCAAGGTTCACTAAACCAACTTGAGTCTGTTTAATTTTGATTTAAATTCAAAATAAACAAATTTTTAGTCCAATTCAATTTTGAGAAATATTCTCCCAAATTTTAATTTAATTTTGCCATTAGATTTGAGATAATGATGCGACAATTTATGTCTGGCCGAAATTTCTCAATCAACATGTGTATATATATCAAGTTGCATCTATATTTCTTTTCTTTTCTTTTCTTTTTTTTTTGAAATAAGTTGCATCAATATTTCAACTGCTACCAAAAACCAACTTGCATCTATATTCAATTCAACTAAGACATATGAGAGGGAAGAAATCAACAAATTTGAGTCAAAATGAGATGCCCAAAATGTGGGTCACAATGCCAAAGAGAACTCAAAGGTAGGTGGGAGTTTCTTTTACTCATTTATTATTATTGTTACTATTATTATTAATAATATTTTACTTATTGGTACATTTATTATATGCTTTGGGAAATATATTGTATTTCCATATGAAGTACGTGCAATTAACTAATTTATAAGTTCCATGTGTCGTTTTCTATATTTATAAGCATAAAGTCACATCGCATTTAATCTAAAAAAAAAACAGTCACATCGCATTTCCTAACCCATTTGTTATTGAAGAAGACCGTTAACAAATTACAAAAAAACAAAAAAAAAAAGTAGTTCTAAAAATGAAGTTATTCAATAAATTTGGTTCATTTTTAAAAAGAAAATTTCAATTTAATTTAGTTCTAAAGAAGTGGTAGTTAGATGGAAATTAGAGATTTAATGCAGTTTTATTTTTTTTTAAAAAAATTGATAACTGATTTTGAAAACAGTAAAATATGTGTACGCAAATTCGACCCCATAATGAGAGTAAAGAAACAGGCATTCCAAATAAAATAATAGTACAACTAAATGTTTAAATCTATAGTAAGTCTTCAAGTCCCCCTAAAACAGAGCTTTGTCATACACATAAATTGATTGATTAGGTGGATTAATAACCCATATGTATATGTACAGTAAATAAAACATCATTTAATTGGGAAACAGTGCACTCTGCCCATGGACTCCATAACTGACATCTTCAGTCCTCAAGGCTTCTTTGCATTACTGTACATGCTATCAATTACATTCTGCAAAAAAAAAAAAAAAAACTGCTCATTAATATTGTTTTCTAAAATGAACAACTTTTCTAGAATTGTTTCAATTTTTGGAGGGTTTGTTTATGAGGTTATTCTACCGTTTGGATGAAGCAGCTCTAAAAAAAATCTTCACAAAACCCTTTACAATATCACTTCTATTTTAACTATTCATAATTCCTCAATGCAAACGAGACTTTTCTGTTACAACCACTCGTAACATTTTAATCCAAACATCTCATAAACACTACCCCTCATTTTCAAAATTCTCTCTCAAAACACACACATTTAAAAATTGTTTTTAACACGAATGAACTAAAAAGCGCACTTTCATGAGCGTGTTGATCTAGCTTTTGAATAAGTTTTAGCAAGATTGGGGAATTTGACTAAATTGATAGATGAGATAGGTTGTTTTTTTAATATAAACCTGATAATATTTTAGCAATAGAGGCCTCTTCTTCTTGTACGTTGGAGTTATAAGGCCACGTTCCATATCGAACGGTAGAGGATCGAGGTGAATGGCTTTAATAAACTCAAACCCTTTCAACTGTCAAGAACAAGAGAAGGTGCTTGATGTTAGTTTTTTCTATAATCAAGACTAATATTTGTTTACTCAAAAATCAACAGAAATGTGTAGCAACTTGGCAGAAAATAGAACCTTCTTCTCTTTTGCAATTTTGTTGAGCTCCCCAAGCAGGTAGTCTTTGGCCCTCTTATCTTCACAAAGTGAATCAAAGTCCCCTTCAATACCGTTTTCGTTTGCCCAACGTTCGAGTGCTAGCTTGTTGGGGCTAGCCACTGCAACTAGAAAGGACTCGAAACTGTTCCCATAGACCCAGATCTAAATTGAACAACAGAACACCAAGGGCAAGCATGACATAAATAACTGTAGGTTTCTTTCTAATGTTAAAAGAATAAAGGTTTCAATATGTTCATTGCATGTCAAAAGAATAAAGGTTTCAATGATAAAAAAGCCAACTTAAGTGCAGAAAATACCATATCTAAAGAAGATACAAGACCATAAATATTCTCCAAATTTTCAACTGCAACATATTCTCCTTGAGAAAGTTTAAAAATATTCTTCTTGCGGTCAATAATTTTCAAGCTCCCATCCGATTGCCACTCACCAATATCACCTAAGAAAGGAGAAAATAAAGAGGCAATTCATGATAACAAACCATAGAAAACAGAGAAACATGTTTCATTGCACAGATCAAGATTTACCTGTATGAAACCATCCATCAACCATGACCTTGTTGGTTAGGTCGTCACGCTTGTAGTATCCAGAAAACAATGGGTCTCCCCTAACACATATTTCCCCTCGTGGTGTCGTTGAAAGGGCATCGTATCCCATTTCGGGTACAGATTCTAGGCAGACATCCACATTCGGTACTGGAGGGCCAACTGTTCCCAACATTGAGAGTTCATTTGGCAACGAGACGAAAGTCCCAGCACAGGTCTCTGTCAAACCTAAATTAGCATGAACATAATCAGCAGTATTGAAGGTGAGAATGCCACAGACTAATAAGAAATCTATAAACTGCAGAATGTACTGCAAAAATTACAAACCATATCCTTGAAGAACATGTGCACATGCCACAACTCGTAAGAATGCTTCTACGTGGGTAGAAAGCGGTGCGGCTCCAGATAGAATAAGTCTGACATTACCTCCCAACCCTTCCTTTACCTGATAAATTCCCCAAGAGAACAAAATAAGAACTTAAGTTATGGTAAATCAGAGGCACATCATGTCAATTAGTTGGTGTGACAAGAAAGAAGATGGTTTTCACCTTATTAAAGACAATTCTGTCACAAATGGGAGATGCCTCACCATGTTTATGCCCCTTTTGCATGTTACCAAATTTGCTGCAACAAAGAATAAGTTCGATCAGATTAACAATACGAAAAATAATCAATAAGAACTGGAAAAGTTCTAGTTCATAATCATACCCCAAAAACACCATCCATTGATCACAAAGTTCATCAAAATAACAGCTAGTTCTAAGGCAGTTAGTGAACCATGCCTAACATAGACGAGTTTGTATATGAAAATACCATTGTGTCATGTAGTACATTTTTTAAATACATTCATTTTAAGCAGTTCTGACATAGAAATTCTTCCAAAAAGGAATAGGAAGAGATTTCATTTAACTATTTTATTTTATCAAAATTCATCAGCACTACAACCAATTTTAAAGAAAACTAAAAAAAATGGAACATGGCTTACTGTGAGTATGCAAGATTGAATAATGTCTTCTTAAAAAAGCCCCCTGCATCTAACTTCTGATTCAAGCCTGAGAAAATGTAATAATAATTATTTTGATCATTGGAGTCATAAACTTCGCATGCAGATCAAAGTATAAGCTGGTTTTGGCTCTAGGGACGCATGTTCTCAATTATCTTTAGAAGGATCATGATAACGACATAAAATCATAAAATTCGCACATGGACAGCTTACCGGCATAAATCCTATCTAAAACACGAGGAACGGCGCAGAAAATACTAGGTTTAAGCTCCCCAATATCTTCAACCAATAATTTAACATCCTGTAGAATGAAAATGATGAGCAACATTTACAAACTTTATATTAGGTCACAAAAAAACGTCGAATGATTGATTACTCACCCCACGCCAAAATCCAATGGAAGCACCATGTAAGATAAACAACTCTTCAATCACCCGGTCAAAGATATGTGCAAGTGGAAGGTATGACAAATATACATCTTTATCATTCAACTGTATGAGAGAAATCGAGGTATATCAGTCTACATTGACTGTTCCATAGTGTACGTTGGTTGAATTTTCATTTCCAGGTTAGTAAAACCTTGCAAGTACAAGTAAACTAAGGTAAACTACCTCTTCATTTACACTCTCTAGTAGACGCTGGACACCAGCTATAAGTGAAATTATGCTTTTGTTTGATATCATCACTCCTTTGGGATCTCCAGTAGTCCCACTTGTATACATAATTGTGGAAATGTCACTTTTCTTCTTCACGGGAAGATCAAATTTTTTATTTTCACCCTGTTTTAAGCAGATACGAGAAAATCAGCTGTTACCAAGTCTATACATATTCTTTACACGCGTACCTATAATATCTTAAGAACACAGTTTTCAGTTCATCATCCATTCTAAGAACTTTATGCAGCAGAACAAAAAAATGTTTTCAGGCTAAATACTGAATTATTGAATAAGTGATGGGAATTCTATCCAGGTGGGCCAAGAGATCAATTATAATAACTTACCATAAGCAAAAAATCATCCCAAGAAAATATTTTAAGTCCATGCTTCTCAAACTCCTCTCTCAGATTAGGTGTAACCTTGCCAAAACTCACAATTACTAAAAACAAACAAATAAAAAGAAAAAAAAATTACTAAAAATATAATAAATAAATGATGAAAATTTTGCTTTTATAGATACATCCTTTGCAAGGGAATCTAAATAGTAATAGAAACTCACTTTTCAAGTATTTGGTAGTGCTTGGAAATGTTTTCAAGACCTGGAAAGAAAAAGAAAAAATTTAAATGATCAAAACTAACCAGGACAAGTACCGTGGCATATTGAGCCACCAAGTCACCATTCTCAGAGGTAAAAATGCATAGTTAATTACCATATATGTAATTTAGAAATAAAAAAGATACTAAATTTCTGGTTTCCATCATATAGGACTGTACCTCAGAAAGCTTATTTTCTTCAACAAAAACAATAGAAATCTCTGAATGGCATATAATAAACTCCACAGCACCAGCACCTAAACAATGAATCAGTATGATAGAAAGTTCATCAGCAGCTTCCTTAAATTTTGCTAATAAAAGAGAAACACAGAGAGCTTGAGACGCAGCATAATCATAAATTTAGAGGAATGATGCAATTGTTTCATCCGATTTCATTGTGATAATTAAGAACTTGAAGGAAAAGGCATACAGCATGAGCATACCTAATGTGTCATACAGAGGAACACAGTATAGTCCATGAGCATTACATGCCTGCAAGTGATCTTCAATGTCATGTAATATTCATCTAGAATAAAGCATAACTAACTTAGAGAATGTGTCCTTGATAGTCGTCGTGATTTCGAAACTCCAAAGTAGAAGAAACTGACTTCTCTTTGGATATCACAAACACAGAGACAATTTTCAAGTCCAAGACAAATGAATTAACTGTTACTGGACAAAGTATTGAAGAAGATAAAAGAATAGTGTTATAAAGAAAGAACTCAGAAGAAAAAGTAAAACTCTACCTCCATGCTCATTATCCACTCTGAGGAATTGGCACCATATATACCACATTTTGCTCCCTAAAGACAGAAATTAGTTAAAGCTTTAATCCACAATATTTGCAGAGAAATGAACCCAATAATTTGGTGGGAATGAAAACTTACTTCCTCAAAACCACAACTGCGCAAAGAATTTCCAATTTTAATAACTCTATTGTACACTTCCTGATATGTTAGCCACACATATTTACCAGCCTGCGATAAACAGACCCAACAAAGTCTTAGGAAAAGATTACAAAGAAAAAAAACCTACAACATCTGGATTATCTGCAAGATGCACATACCTTCCCATTCACAATCTCACGGTGCCCAAGCATTCGATTACCAGGGTTTCTTTCAACTGACAACCTGCAATACAACAATAATCAATTAAAGATTTGACACATTACATAATATTCACCAAATTTTCAAAAGGAGTGCACAGTAACATGAAAGCAATTCCTCTGTCTCTTTCCCAAAACCATCAACATGGTCAAATAAAATCAACTATGGAAAGAAAACAACCCATAAACCCTCAAGCAAGGGTATTGGCCAGAGCTCAGAAACGAGAAGAATAAAACCCCCACTGCCAAAAAGGATGGAGCACAACAGCATAACAATAAGAACAGAGCAATTTGAAAACAACACCTGTTCCAGAGCTCCAATTTTTTTTAGAAATCGAGAAATCAGAACTTTGCTACACTACACTAGGATAACCACGCCCTGTCTCTAGGCTGGGAATGAAGAGACATAGAACAAATAGAGACACTAAAAGTGTGTACAAATTAATGTCGCAAGTGAGACTCGAACTTAGACTTTTTTTTTAATCCCAAACCTTCGACCACCGCACCAAGGACTTCACAGCTCCAATTAAAAGCAGTAGAACCACAGTGAAGTATGAAACATTTAATCAAAACTAATCGAACTCAATTCAAAGAAAGAAAGAAAAAATCTCTAGAACTCATAATCAAATCAGCCAGTAGAGTACCCAAATTGCTAAAGTAGACTCAACCAGTCAGATCAATAAAACAGGAAATAAAACAACTTCTACTCAACCATTCCTCAAACTAAACACCAAAAACAAAAACAAGCACAAAATGCAGAATCAAATCTTGGGTTCATCACAGAAAGTAAAGAAATCGAACCGAAATATATCCCAACAGCTATCCAATCCCTGAATGGGCGGCGGAAACCCATCCTTGGCGAAAACGCTTCTGTAAACGGCTCCGACGGAAGGTCTTCCATTCATGGCGGCCTTGGACTGCTCCACCTCAATCAAATATTTCATCGGCGACATCCTTCGTTGCAGAGTCAAAAACCCAGAGAAAATAAATCTGTGAATTCCTAAAAAGTTTCGATGAATTTTGAGAAGGCGAAGCAAATGGTGTTTATAAATACAAATCAAAGTACAAAAGTCATGAAGATTGGTGGCTGGCTACGCCTGACCTGACCTGACCAAGTGGCGTATATGGTAAATACACTTTCCTTTTCTTTCTTCTTTTTTTCTTTCTTTTTGTTTTTGTATTTCTTTTTTTTTTCAACTTCCCTCACAAAAAACAAAATTATATTATTAATTTAGACCCTCACTTTTGGGGTATTATTATATTTTTTTCTTGAGAAAAGAATTATTATGTGTTTTACATTGTTTGTGCCTTTAGTGTGCCAGAAAGAATCATGTGATATATGGTCAAAGTCCAACCATAAGTGACCTATTATATAGTTCTTTGTTAGGGATAAAAATTATAATAAAGGGTTGCAAAGTTTATTGATAATAACATGCCTGATTAATTAAGGTTCCGTTTGATAACAATTTTATTTTTTGTTTTTTGTTTATGAAATTTAAGCCTACAACAACTACTTTATTATAGTTTTTTCCTTATTTGGATATCTACATCTTACTTATATTTTAATAAACAAAAACAAAATTTGTAAATAAAAAAAAAGTAGTTTCCAAAAACTTGTTTATGTTTTTGAAATTTGGTTAATATTCTCCTACTTTCTAAAGGAAGAATAGATACATTGTAAGAAAAATGGAGACACGTGATAGGAAATTTGAATACAAATAGGCTTAAATTTCATAAACAAAAAACAAAATAGTTGTCAAACGGGGCCTAAGAAATCAAAAGATTAGATTTTGAATCTCAAATATTGTATTGAACTAAAAGAATTGGTTGTCCCGAGCCCTGTAAAGTCAATTGCTAAGTGTTTGGCTCAATTAAAATTAATTCTCAAAATAGCAAACTAACTACTATGAGATAACTTAATTTACGGTGTACAATTAACTTTCGGTTGTTTGTTGTGCATAAGAGAATAAAAGGAGGAAAACCGGATGACAAGCGTAACATTAAAGAGTCTGGCGGTAACCGTCGTTTGTTTTAAGTAATTAAACCACAATAAATTGTTTTGATACGTAGCAAAAGTTGTAACAATCAACAATAATGATAAAGTTATGAGTCTGAATTTAGTTACAAAATAAGAGTTTTATGTAAGCACTAAAATGAGCCACTACATCAGCTGCGCCACCCTTTAAAATTAACTCTCAAAAGAGCAAACTAACTACTATGAGATGACTTAATTCACGATGTACAATTAACTCTCGTTAATTTACTATGCATAAGAGAATAAAAAGAGGAAAAGCATATGACAAACGTAACATTAAAGAGTCTGGCGGTAATCGTCGTTTGTTATAAGCAATCAACTCACAATAAATTTTTTTTTATACATAGCAAAAGTTGTAACAATCAATAATAATGATAGAGTTATGAGTCTGAATTTAGTTACAAGATAAGAGTTTTATGTAAACACTAAAATGAGCCACTACATCAGCACCACCATTGCGCCACCCTTTAAAATTAACTCTGACCAGCAAACTAACTCCTATGAGATGACTTAATTCATGATGTGCAATTAACTCTCGCTAATTCAATGAGCATAACAGAATAGAAAGAGAAAAACCAGATGACAAATGTAACATTAAAGAGTCTGGCAATAACCGTTGTTTGTTATAAGCAATCAACCCACAATGAGTTGTTTTGATACATAGCAAAAGTTGTAACAATAAACAATAATGATAGAGTTATGAGTCTGAATTCAGTTACAAAATAAGAGTTTATGTAAGCACTAAAATGAGTTACTACATCAGCACCACCCATTGCGCCACCCTTCAAAATTAACTCTCAAAAGAGCAACTAACTACTATGAGATTACTTAATTCACGATGTGCAATTAACTCTTGCTAATTCAATGTGCATAAGAGAACAGAAAGAGGAAAACTAGATGACAAATGTAACATTAAAGTGTTTGGCGGTGGTAACCGTCGTTTGTTATAAGCAATCAACCCACAATAAATTGTTTTTATACATAGTAAAAGTTGTAACAATCAACAATAATGATAGAGTTATGAATCTGAATTCAGTTACAAAATAAGAGTTTTATATCAGCACTAAAATGAGCCATGTAGTTACTAAGCCGTTAACCCACAATAAATTATTTTGACGCGTAGCAAAAGATATAAAGATCAACAATAATAATAGAGTTATGAGTCTGAATTTAGTTACAAAATAAGAGTTTTAGTAAGCACTAAAATGAACCACTACATCAATATTAAACAGGTGAGTCTCGAACTCCAAGACCTTAAGGAAAACATACTCTCAAAGTAAGTTTTCAACAACTACGCCACCTCTTAGAGATACATTAATATTAGTTATTATGTTTTGTCTATATGCTTTGCTCATAATAAATATATATTTATTGTTGATCCACAATCCAAATTTCGTTAATCAACATAACTTTTTAAATTAAAAAAACTAGGTTTTTTTTTTAAAATTTTGAGTACAAAAAAAAAACTAGGTTTTTTATTTAATAATAATCATAGAGATTCAAATCTATAATTTAGGATTATTAAGTCCTACCTAATGTTATTGAATTAATTTTTTTTACTGAACAATTAGTTGTTTACCAACTAAATATATATAATCATAATTTTTTTTTATTTTTAATTGTATATATTAAAAATCAAATCATAATTATTTATATATTAAAAAATAATAATTATTAAATGCGAGTCAAATTTACAATTACAAGAACATTTTATTTTTCTTCCTTTCAGACCATCAAAATTAAAGGGCGGTGTTGGTTTGTTCACGTTTTGATTTTTTTTTTCTTTTAATATGAAACTTTTTTATTATTATTATTTTTTAGTAAAATTTTGAGGATATAAAAAAAAAAGTAAAATTTTGCGAGAAGACAAAAACTCTACATAAAGAGTAGATTTGCTTTAAAATAAATGAAGATTATAACCAAGTCATCAGTAACTTTTCGATGGTTTTAAAAATTCTTGTGCTTTTTTTAAAATATAAAATTATAAAAAATAAAAGTTTAAATTTTGGTTTTTTTTTCAAATAAATTAAAATAAAAAGGTCAAAGGTTGTTAATCAATGTAGGAATAGTTCTATTTAAAAACTTTCATTTATTTTAAGTTAAAATATCGTTTTTGTGGTTATTCACTTATTCTTTAGATTTTGTTCGAGCATTTTAGGGTCGGTTGGTATCTTTATTTTTCTTTTTCTGATCGTTAAAAAATGGACTTATTTGGTAATTGTTCCTTGTTTCGAAAATTAAAAAAAAACATTCTAAATTTTATTGAAAAATGAGAAACTTCTAAAAGATGTTTTACTGTTTTGTTGTTTGTTTTAAAAGTTCTCCTTTGTTATTGTTTTATTTAATTTTTTTTTAAATGTACCTACTAGGATTTGATCTTGAGACCAATAACATCCAGCTACAATGCCGTTTAGTTATTATTTTATATTTAATTCAACAAGCTTTTAATTATTATCATATGTTTGACTGATGGCAAACTCCAACATCTGTTTTGCACAAAATAACTATCATACGTATTTTTGTTTTTTATTCTAAAATAATAAAAAAAACAAAAAATGAGAAGCAACAAACAAGAGATAAGAAATATGAACGTTATCAAACGAGTCATTAGTTCTTTAATAAATAATAAAATTTGTCTCAGAAATTACTTTAAGCATGTTTGATAATCTTTTCATTTTTGTTTCTTCTTTTTGTTTTATTATTATTTTTAAATAAACTTGTCTCATAATCAATTTAGTTTTTAATTTTAAAAGATTGTTTTTTAAGATAACTTCCAAATTTCAATTTTTGTCTTTTTTTTCAAAAAATGCTGAAAAAATGATAAAACACCCCAAATAATGTTCCAAAAAAATTTCTGCCTACCAACTACTTTCTCTATTTATTACTTTATTTTAGTAAATAACTAGTTATTTAAATCAAATAATGTCTCAATGTGTAAACTAACTTACATTTAATCATGGTTGTAAATAATTTTTGTTTGAAATAAAAATTTAATAAATAATTATTCTTTTATATAGAGAGAGAGATCGTAAATGATTTTTAAAAAATAAAAAACTTCTATCAAATATGCTTGATCTTTTTTAAACAAAAAACCCAAAAACTAAAAATTAATTAATTTTGGGGAAACCATTTTTTTAATTCTTTAAGTTTGGAGTGTAATATCAATTCTTTATTCGAACCTATAATTTCATAATTACTAGATTGTATATGATATCATTATAGCTTTGTCCTTATTGGCGAGTATAATATCAATTCGATCCATATATTTTAAAATTAAACATTTTTATCTTTGACTTTTAATAATGATCAATTTTAGATGTTATGTGTTTTTTTATTACGTTTATACTTATTTTCTTTTACAAATTTATTTTAGGTCAATATAAAAATAATAACTTTATCAATATATTGAAAGTTATCATTAGTCTACCAATTATTGTAGTCAATATTACATTATGTAATTAATAATTTTTTGATCTTATAAATTAATTAAATTGAACATTATTGAAATGTCAAACACTAAAATTAAGATTGTATATGAATGAGGTTGGATTGTGTTGAGAAACATTTTTTAACAAGAAACTTTCTTAACCCGACCCAACTCTTATATTTTTTGTTGGATTGAGTTGAATTTTCGGATTCATCGATATATTGCAATATAAATATCAATTTATCAAATTAGTCATGCACTATATAAAAAAAATAATCTCCGGCCATTATCACATCACAGTAATGAAATGAATATAAATATTAAATATGTAAAATATTCAATCAAAATTTACTCAACATTGGTCCTAAATTTATGGTTCATATAGAATATCTAAGCTATAAAACAAACAACGAATATATTTGACTTCAAAAAACAAATAGATAATCAAAATAACAAAATAAATGACATAATTCAAGTTTCCATAAAATAAATATATAATTAAAACCAATAAAAAATGGATAACATAATTTGACTATATATTTTTATCATGATATATACATTTTACTGACTTAAAATACTTAAAAAAAATAATGAAAAATAAAAAAGTATAAATAAATTAAATAAATAAATTAAATATACGCAAATATAAATATATCATAGGTAAAAATATATTTTAAACTTAATAATCAATTCAGATTAGTCAGATTAACGTTAATCTTAAGTCAATTCTTGACCCAACACAAATCATAAAAATTTCATTAATTTGAACTTAATACAATCTCAAAATATTTTTAAACCAACCAAATCTAACTCAACTCATTAAATTGGGTGATAGGTTTTATGCTATTCAAGTTGACGAATTGTTTAAACTTTTTTAACAAAAATTATATATTTTTTAAATGTTACGAATAAAAATATTTAATTTTGAAATATAAAAACCAATACGAATGTAAAATTAAAATTTCCTCTCTTTTTACACCTATGTTAAATACATACACCAACTTCAAAAACATACTTCAATTGAATTTTATTTTAGTACAATAAATGAGGGTATGTGAATTAAAACAATAAACTCAATAACAATAGTGATAATATTTGCTTATTTCTTTTTGGCAATAATTTCAAACTCTTTTTTTAATACAAATTAGATAGGGGATCACAAACCCTACTAATTTCAAAGTTTTATAATTCTTTCTGTTTATTTTTCTGGAAAGATTATAAAACAACGTAAGTACTTAAATTTATTTTAAAGTATTTTGTTTGAAAAATTTATGGAAGCTGAATCGTGGAGAAATAAATGTGATTTATTATTATTATTATTATTATTATTTTATTATTTTTATTTTAGGGTCCATGAACTGTCTTTCTTAAACTCCATCCTCCAATGTGGTTGGTTGAGAGTTGGTAAACAACGTTTGCCATTTAGTTTTCCAAGTTCAATAAAACCGGCCCACGTTCTTTTTGTTGAGTACAAATTTGAAGGAAGAAGATTAAAAATATCGATGTTATGGATCGAATCCATGATTATTGAATAGAAATAATTTAACATTAAATTAGAAAATTAGTTATGTCACCAACCTATTCAATCGACCCAAATTTTACGTATAATAAGTTTGTTTAAAAAGTTTATATATATATTTCCAACTTCATTCCAAACATTGTTTTTATGAGTGGAACAATATTGCAAACATTTGAACATCCTAATCAATCTTGTATATTATTATCATTGAATTCTATTCCCTTTTTGTAATACAACCCTTTTTTAATACCATAATAATATTTAGAGTTGAAAATTTAAACCTATAAGTTATAATTCAAAATATTAACCACCCTTAAATTTAATCTACTTGATTTTAAAAAAAACTCAAACACTTATCTTCTTAATTATATATGTCAACTAGAGATTTAAACCTGTAATTTTAATTAAAAATATTGGGACTTTTGAATTTAATCTACTTGATTTTTATAAATATTCAAACATTTAACTAGGTTCATTTATTTTCATTGAAATTAAATAATGGAGATCTATATACTGAATTATTTAAATAATAAAATTGGTGTGGTAGTTTAAAAACACTATTTTAGAATGGGGTGAACAGAGCTCTCGTGCCAATAGTCTTATAACTAATTCGCATTCAATACCAAAAATTCATTTTCACCTGAATAATTATTAATTAATAAGTTGAATAAATTAAATTAAACTGTTGAATTATAAATTTTGTTTTTAAAATTTGTGGTATCTATTTAGTATATAATTCTTTTTTAAAAAAAATATTAATGAGTGTACATGTACTTTAAATATATGAATGTGAATGTATAGTATCATAAGTTGTAAATGTAACATTTGAATGTACCGGTAATCGCAATCTAATGACAAAATGAAAGTTGACATGAGTTGAAATAAAAATACATACCTTATATTATTCATAATTAATTGTAGAAAATTGAGATGATCATTTCATTTTTTTTCTGATATAACATTCATTTCATTTTTTTAAAAAAATAAAATTGTTGATAAGAGTTAGTAGTTTATTTTTAGTACAAATTGATTGAAGAATACTGCAAATTCTCCGAATACCAATTTTTAGAATTGAAATTATGACTATAGTTTTGAAATGAATTAACACAAAACAATAAAACTAATATGCTACTAACTTTGGATTTAACCAATTTGAAGTATGTGTTTATAATAAATAAGTTACGAGTTCTTTCTGTTTTTAGTACAAATTAGGAGGAGGACCAACAAACCCTAAATAATCGAGGTGGAGTTAAAATGAATTAATAACAAACAAAATAATCAACTGCATCACTCACCTCCCTAATAAACTATGAATTCTAACTACTTATATTAAGATATTATTGTTTGGTATAAGATTGGATCCAACACCTTCTTTAGTTCAAGAGATTCTCATCTTAATTTCTCTTCACTTTTCTTTTCTTTTGTATTTCTTTTTTGCATTTGATAAATTTGTATTTAGAATATTCTTTTAATTTTTTTATTATTATGTTTTTTTAGTTATAGAATTTAAAACGTCAATAAAATATAAATATTAATGTAAGTATATTATTATTATATTCATATATATTAATATACAATATATATAAAAAAAATAATTATATTAATATATCAAATACTTATTTAAATAAATTGAATTTTTAAAACATTAATATACATAGCAATGAATTTTAATACTTTACATCATAAAAAAAATTAAATACGTTTTCATTTGTTAGTTTAATAATTTTTAATAAAAGTTTATGAAAGTTTAACTATTTTGAGATAGATGAGAAATATCACACATTAACATACACTTTATTATATTTATAATTTTTAATTAAAAATAATAATTCATAAATAAATGATTAAAAAAATTACATTTTTTTAATATTAGCAATATGTGCATCGATTATGTAAGAACCTTATCTTCTCTTTGTTAAATTTTATTATGATAATTGCATTTACTTTTTCTTCATTTATAGAGATTTAAAATGGCATGACCTTTTTGTTATGAAAATTAGGGATTTTTTTGTGGTATTTTTGAGTTATTATAAAAAATAAAAAAAACTTAAATCTTTTGTAACATTAAACTTTTATTGGTAATCTACAAAAGTCAAAAGTATTGAACTTATTTTATTGTTTTAAAAATAAGACATAAATTTTTTTTACTCTCAACAAAATATGATTCTCTCCATTAAAACTACACATTCACATAAATGTTGGGCTGTTTTTAAAAGAAGTTACTACCATTCTCTAGTTTTTTTTTTGTGTGTGTGTTTTGACAAAGAGTTTTTCTTTAATATATATATATATATATATATTGTTAAAGGTTTATATCCAATACTAGTTTAAATAAATTATTTTATTTTTTAATAAATATAAACATGGTCTTTTAAATTTGATTGTGTGAACTTTTGAATTCTAACAAATCTTTAAAAGAAAATATTTCGGGTTACTCAATCATCATTTTTTGTTGTCATATTATTGTGAAATTTTTGCTAACTACTCTTTTTTTTTTTTTTTTTAATTCAACAATAATATTGAGAGAATCTAATATTTAACCTAATGTCATTAAATTGTAAATGATGTCATTGAAATTATACTTCTTTTGAATATCAATATTAATATTCTCGAGGGATATACTATTTTATATTATTTGCAACTTTTATATTAATAATTATATTTTCATGTTTATGTTATTGGCTAAGGATTTAAGAATAATTTAATTATTAAACAACAAATATAAGATTAATTTTAAAAAAATCTATTAGATATTGTAACATATTATTATATCTACCTGCGCCCCAGATAAAATTTTCTATCATCTCATTTCATTATATTCAAAATAAATTTTTTTTTGTTATCTCATCTTCCTGCTTCTCAAATAACATTTTTCTTGAAATTTTAAGTATTACAAAGAAATTGATAACTAATATATATGTGTTGAAAAATGAAAATTCAAATTCTCTACATTTTTTATTTAATAATGAACACAACATGTGTTTAAATAGAATATCTAATTATAAAAAGAAAATATAATATCTAATCATAAACATGAAAAAATAACTTAATAGAGAAAAATAATCTATCTAATTATAAAAGGAAAAGATAGAAAATAATATTTAATTTAATCCTAAAAGAAATAAATAATTAAAAAGATAAAAATATAATTTTACTAAAATGAACCTAAACCAACCATATGTATACTTGTTTTGTTACCAATTTCCTTTTTCTCTTTTTGGAAACATGTCTTTAATGTGATATTTATTATTTCAAGAAAAATGTTCCTTTTAATAATAATAGTAGCCCAATTTTAGGATGCAAAACAACAACTTTATCCCTATTGATGAGTAGCCAATGAGAAAAGGGTGGAAATATATACATCACATACGTACTAAAGCACAAAAATAGGTTTGCTTGCAGTAAAGGAATGACATCGTTTAGTTAATATCTTGTTTGTTTGTTTTTAAATATTAAAAAGAAAAACAAGTTTGCCATGTGAACAAAAAAAAACAATTCAGAGTTAATGTGAAAATCTCTTAACTTATTATTATTATTTTTTTTTTTTGAAATTACAACAATTATGGAGTGGGAGAGATTCAAACCAAGACCTCAAATTATTAAGTATACATCAATGTCGCTTGAGCTATTGCTCTATTGGCCTTAACTTAAAACTTTTAGATGAAGTATTTGAACAAATATCATTTTCTTACTAAGTCATATATGTTTTAAAATATAGTTTTGAGAATTTTTTTATTATTATTATTTATTATCATTATTATTTATTTATTTATTATTACTATCTTTTAATATAATAAAGAGATGGGAGACTCAAACCCCTTTGAATGGCTATAGACATTTATGCCATTTTTTTAGTAATATTTTAGGAGGAGATTCAAACTCATGACTTTTAAATTTTGAAAATACACTAATATACCTGAGTTGCTCATTGTTTATAATTAAGCATTTATTAACTCCTAAAAAAAATCAAACGAATTATTGTAATTATTTAAAATAATTACTCAAAATAAATTTTCATTTCAAAATCACTCATTTCTAATCTAACTCTTACATTTCAAAATCACTCTTTTTTTTGTTCACCTATATCTACATTATTAAATATAGATTAATATTTGATTACTAATTTTATCAAGTATATCTAAAAAAAATTTATTAAATTATTAGATTATAAAAAAGTTCATGTATATAGCTTTTTTTTATTATAAATCTTAGTATATTAATGTATATTCATAAATCGAAAAGGTTATACAAGTCATAAATTTTATATTTAATTTTTTACTAAGTTCTTAGATAAAATAAAAGGTTCAAAATTAATCTCTCTACCAAATTTAAAGTTATTCTCATTGAATAATGCTAATAGTTATTTTTTTAAATAAAGATAAAATTTAAATATATTTCTAAATTTTATAGAAAAAAGATGTTAATTTTTTAAGGAAAAATTAAAAAAAAATAATTATAAGGACTAATTTTAACTCTTTTTTTAAATTTTAATTTATAGACTTAAATGAAATTATTATTAGATGGAATTGGAAATGACAAATAAAAGTTTCACAAACTCAAATCCCTCCCATAAAACTTCATCTCTTATGTCAAAATTATAATTTCAATATGAAAGAAATGTTATTTTGTTAAAATCTGAAATACATATTATTTTGTCATTTATACAATTGCAATATATATACAATTGCAATATATATATTTAAAAAAAGAATTGACAAATTTAGTTATTCAACAAGATTAAATGTTCTATTTCTTTGCAAGTTTAAATTTTATTTTTCAAGAATTATTTTATTTTTTAATTTCAATTCTGTATATAATTTTTAATATAATAATTGTCCACATAAATGAAATAATAAAAAAAAAAATCACAAGTCTTTATGAAGTTGACATTTAGTTTTTTTTTAAAAAAAATTAAATGAAGTTGACATTTAGTTGAGTTGAGGGAAATTAAATTATATTTTTTTTTCACATTTCACTAATTTTGATGTAATAGAATTAGGTGTCATAGTGGATAGGAAGAAAATTAAAACTTTGACATTTTCTTTTCTTTTCTTTTTTGATAAATAGAACTTTGACAATTAATTGAATTGAGGGAAGTCAAGGTTGGCCAAAATGGTTGGGAATGTGTATTATGGTCTTTAAAAATTGTCGTTGGGAATTTGAGAGATTTTTTTTTTTTTTTTTTTTTTTAAGGGTCGTAATGGGGCTTAAAATTGATTAGACTTTTAGAAATCACAGATTTGAAATGACCATAATGGTGGGGAAATTTCGGGTAGTTTACTTCCAAATTGCACTTTCGAAAGGGCAATTATGGTACGGAAAGAAAGAAAAAAGGTCAGTTTGGAAGGCACATATAGTGTGTTAAATAATTTCTTTTATGATAAATATCATCTAACTCTTTTTTTTTTTTTTTGAAGAACTCAATATTCATAAACCACCAACCAGCAAACACATACAATCAGCCTCCAAAATGGAGTCAATATCAGGAGTAGATTCCCCCTCCAAAAACCACTACTATCATCCACCGAAGCGGAATAAGAGTTCCAACTAAAGTACGAAACGTTCGTGGAAAAAGTCTTTAAAATTGACTAACTCTTTAAAATACATTCGTGGAAAAAGTCAATATAGATTGAATTCATCATTTTTTAGAAAATTTTGTATCCATATCGAAGATTAATTGATTTTTTTTTTCATATTACAAAAATTAAATCTATAAATATTATTTCATCTACATTTCTTTATTTTATCATTTTTTTACCTCCCTTATCAAAATTCAAGCCAATATTTAAATACTAAAATAGTAATTTTGATTTTTTTTTTTTCATTTAACGACCATTGGTTATTAAAATTTGACTAAGAATTTAAATGGTTATTTAAGATAGAGGAAAATACAAAAGGATGAAAAAATAAGTATAATTTTTCCAAAGTCAAACGGTTATTAAATAAAAGAAAACAAAAAATAAATAAAAAATAAAGAAACCTAATTGTTTCAATTTTTTTTAGTTCCACGAATTTAGGGGGATGAATTCAAATACATGATATACATTTCTATGGACCAAATATTGGTTTAATTGGCAATTTTACACTAACAAATAATAATGTGTACTAAAAATGGATTGAATATTTTGTCAAAGAACAAAAAATTAATAGAAAAATGTACTTTTCTATTGTTAAAGACAAAGTAGAGTTAAATTTGACCGATTAAAAAGAATTGAATTATTGTAGGCTATTTTAGATTAGTGGTAGGATATAAAATGTTGGTATGACTATTCCACAAGCAATGATTATTATAATTGCCATCCAATTTGGACAATTGGTTATTGGTTATTGGTTATTGGTTGGTAGACCTTTTCATATGGGTTGTGGTTAAGTTCTGTTTCTTTCATTCAACTTGTGTGATACTTTTCTTTTGAATTTGGAGAATTTAAACACCTCTTTATCATTTTTTTTTTTTAGTATGATAAAGATGATAAATTTGAAATATAAATATCTGATTATATTTAAATGTTAATTGATCTATATTTATTTTGTTCATCTTTTATGTTAGTTGAGTTACGAACTTGTTGCACCTCGTTTGAGACTTTAAATTAGAGTTCAGATTTAAGATTTAATAAACCAACTTTTTTTCATTTGAGTTACATTTTGATTTCTTAGGAAGTTGCTTAAAAAAACTGCTACCTTGCTTTTAGTTACGTGGCAATTTCTAATAGCTTCTTAAAAACTTATTGTTTTAGTCCCTAGCTTTTTAAAAATTTATTTTATTTTAGAATCTGACCATTCAAATCTATTTATATCAAATTTGGAAGAAAGAAATGGGGGAGAATACATAATTATTCAAAAAAAAGAAAAAGAAAAAGAAAAAGTAAGACTTTACTAAATAACTAATTAATTCAATTGATATATTGGTTTGGTACTTATAATATGATCTGACATTCTTAAATTTTGTTAAATAAAAAAAATATATAATCTTATATATATATATATATATATATATATCAAAATATGAAACAATTTCACTGATATATTTTTTTTAAAATTTATTCTTCTAACCTACATTTCCAAAAAAAAAAAAGAACAAAGAATGAAAGTAAAATTTAATAATTAAAGTAAATTGAAAAAATAGTTTTATTTTAAAATTTTGACTTAAAAGTTCCATTATTTTCTTACAAAAAATGAAATTCTTATAAAGAAAGGGAAAGAAAGCAATTTTAATTTTTAATAATTAAACGATTATCAAACATCAAACAGAAAGAACTTAACTGTCTCAAAAAAACAAAAAGAAGGAACATTTGATTACATTAGACAATTGCTCATATTTTTCATTTCTCACCTTTAGAAATATTTCAAAATCGTATCTTAATTTAAGAAGAGCATGATCATGTTTAAGTTTCTGGTACCCATTTTCCATCTCTAAAAACATGCTTAAAACATTGTTTTTTAATAAATTATTTTACTTATAAAATATATGTTAAAAACTAAAAAATTTAATTAAAAATAGTTTTATGTTAACCAGGATGAATTGGACCGAGCCCATTGAGGCCCGGCCCACATTTAATGGGAGAGATATAGATGCTCGCTTACATTGACTATTTTTTTTGTAAGGGAAAGAATTGAGTTGAAATCAGCAACCACAAAACTGAGACAATGATGAAGGAGAAAGAGACATCGTAAAGCAGAGGAACCCCACAAGAAGAAATTATGCCATTGGGAAGAAATTGCTTCAAATAGTTTTAGAGGATGTCGTTTGACATAATTAACGAGCTATTTTTTTTTAAATAAGGTAATCATACACGTCCCTAGGCCAGACACCAGAGAGATCGAAGAAATAAAGTCATAGGAGAAACTCGAACTCGGGACTTAAAGGGAGCATACCCTCAAAACCCAAGTCTTCAATCACTGCACCACCCCTCGGAGAAAATTAACGAGCTATTAGAAATGAGGTTTTAATAACTCATTTTCAAATAATCACATCCAAACGAACTATTTTAAACACTCAAAATAATCACTCATTTTTACCCACTCATAACCATTCATGTCTAATCATTTCTTTCTAATCACTTATTTTTAAACTTTCAAAATAATCGCTCTTTCTTTTTTGGAAATTGAAAGATTGGAACTTCGCCCACTATATCTGAGATAACCATGTCCGTCTAAAGACCAGTCACCGAGAGACAATGAAGAAATAGAAACATGAAAAATTAATGTCATAGGTGAGTCTTGAACTTGGGACATCGAGAAAAGCAAACCTTCTAAACTCAAGCTTTCGACCATTGCGCCACTCATTAGGAACAATAATCACTCATTCCTAATCACATCCAAACAAAATACAGTATACAAGACTTCTTGGAAATCATAGTCCAAACGAGCAATTAACTGCAATCCCTCTACAAATAACCACATCCAAATGAAATATTACTAAAACTCAAATTTCTAATCACTTGAAATAACCCACAATTTATAATCACTCAAAATAATTTCTATAATTTCACATCCAAACACCTTATTGCTAACCCCTTATGATAATTGCAATAATTACACGATGTAATAATGATGTGGATTATTTTTATTTTCTGCGTAACGGTCATTGGTAGATAGTCAATACTCTTGTGTTAACAAAATATCTTGCCCCTAGTTCCCAAGGGCTGACGCAGTGATTGAAAACTTAAGCTTTGAAGGTATGTTCCCTTCAAGGTTCCAAGTTCAAAACTCACCTCCGACATTACTCCTTCAAATTCTCTGATGTCTGGCCTAAGAACGAGTGTAGTTACTTTGTTTAAAAAAAAAAAATCTTGCCCCAACTAAACTTTTTGGTTAGAGGTTCAATCCATGTACAAAGATGTATTGTAAATTCTCGTAAAATAAATCACAAAACTTCCTAGATTTCCTTTATCCCAAAGTTCATGAGAACTCACCTACCATTCACATGTTCTTCACCTTCTTAACTTCATTCAGCTCACCAATACCCCTTCATATGGTACTAATTTTGAGTCGTCCTTTCAGTTTTGCCAACTTAAGAGCAAAAATTACATCAAACAATTTAAATTACTGTACAAAAATACAATTAAAATACATAATAACATTTATATTGAACTTATTAAGTATTAGTTTGAAAATTCCAAAATTTTAGGTTGAACTTGTAGAAACTCTACAAGCAAAGAATTTATTTTCTTTGGGATGGCCTCTCTATCTCTCTTGTTGGGATATTAAAATCACCATTGGGAGGAACCAATTATCACCAACTGGTTACAAAATAATACTACAGTCTACCAGGTAGAATAACTTAATAAATGTAATACATGTCTCAAATACCTGAAATAAGTATATTTCATTCCCCTCACTTTTTCTTGTCCATCCTTTTCCTTCCCCTCACTTCTTTTTCCAAACTTCTAAGCCTCTGGCTGAGAACTGAAGAAGATGAAATTTTTCGGTCTTGTGACTGTGACGGTGTTGGTGATGTTGATGGTGATGATGACGGCAACGGTTCAGCAGTTAATGATGAGGTGGTAGGTTCATTGGGTGCTGCTGTTGTTGCTGCTGTTGTTGCTTGTTTCAAATGTGTGAGAAACGAGAAGGCAGGTTGTGTGGAGGTATTCTTATCTGCCACTGGTATTTCTGGAACACCCAAGGCCTTCTTAAACCCAGGAACTTTGAGAACTGAGAATGAACCAACATTTTCGAACTAATCAGAAAAAAGATGAACAAGGAACTTTCGAAATGCATCAAATTTATCGAACTTCTGTGATTGAAATCATACACGCGAAAACAACAAAGAAACCGTATATGGATAAAAAACAAAACTATAGAAGACTATTGACCAGAAGACGACAGCAAAAGATAAATGGTGACAATTAGGCTGTCGAAGGACTCACCTGCTCCATAGGCGAGCGAGAACAGGTTAGATGTAACCCAGTAACAGAATATTGCCTGCATATAATACCAGAGTAAGTGACATAGCATATCGCACAACTCAATTTTCAGGTATTATTATGAAGCTTGTAAGGAAAAGAGGATCATGTAAGAAAAATTCTCAACCACATTCTTGCCAAAAAGAAACAATAAATTTTACCAAAATAAACAACAAATGAGTACGTGATCTTTTCTTTACATCATCAAGCTTGCTTCAAATGTTATCACAGTTAATAGTTCAGAAATCAAAACAGGAAAAGACTTCAAAATGTGAAGCAAGGAACAAGAAGTGCAGGATACCTGCAACTAACTACTTTGCATTATCATCACTACTAAAGGAAGTGCACACACCAAAAGCACCAAAACAGTATGATAGAATCTACCACACTTTTCTATTAAAATAAGATAAATCTCGAGAGAGGATTTCTCTAAGAGCCATAGTACAAAGACGACAACTGATTGAATGCCTAACAAAAACCTAACATCTCCTATTTATAACCCTAAACCCTAATTTAACCTAATTTAGTAAAAGACTAATAATAGGCTCAAGCTCAATACAGTTAAAATAGCAATTAACTAATAAATAATAAATACTAATATTAATATTCCTAAAACTCCAAGGGCCGGATCGTATCACAGTATCAAAACTTAGAGTTATGAAGGACAGACACTTAATTTAAAGCTGAGTGTCCGTGCCAAACACGTTTGGATATAGATGCATCTGGACACACTCAACATGTGTCCGACATGATATTTTACATGACTTTTTTCTTAAAAAACAATTCAGACGTGTTTTGGACACACCATGGACACAGAAGAGTTTCAAAACGAATATTTACTTTGAGGCTGGATCCTTTTCCGGCCTAAAAATTTAAACTTTAAAAGCACTAAGACTATAATTTTATACTGAAAACAAAAACACAGATCATAAATACTATGTTGTAAAAAATTAAATCTCAGCAGCCCAACAAGTCTTCGTCTCCTGCCTCCTATTGACGTCAAACACGAAGAAGCAATGCACATGCCAACTCACAATCAACATCCATGCCAGCATGCTCTGCTTGCGGCCTGCCAGCCTTGTTTGCCTTTGCTCATGCTCTTCGTGCACGGTTGAAAGTTCTTTTTTCCTTCTTAATTTACATATATCCGAAAAAGAAAAAAAAATGTATCCCCAACATGTTCATATCCTAGTTTTTTCAAAATAACGTATTTTCGTGACTTGTTATGTTTGTATCCATGTCCTGAGTCCATGTTAAGAGCCAACATGAGGTAAGGACTTCTAGATGTCCAGTGCTAGCATCCAACCCAGGAGCAAACAAACAAAAGCATTTTCCTGTAAAATGCATGTGGAATGCAACAAAAATTAGCAAATACCTTTGGAAAACTTGAGGTCAAGGGAACCGTAGCAATGGCAAGACCCCTCATCACATTTTTCATTGTGCCAGCTATAGGATTTCCTTCCATGCCTTCTTGCATGTTGTACTGAGAAAAAGAACACAAGCAGAATTTTTGAGAATTGAGATTAGTTGTGTTTCATATATTCTACAAAAGGGAAAATAGATATTATATAACCGGTCAAGAAAATTGATCTTCCTTGGTAGACATGGACATAGATGACAATTGAGGAAAAATAATTCTTGAAGTGGTGATTATTAAGTGATTATTTTTATTTATTAAGAAACAATCTCATTGATGTATGAAATTACAGAGGAAGACACCTCAATGGGCTACTACAAAAGACTTTTCCAGTTGATAAGAAGATTGGAAAAGCTATTATCAATAGAAAAAGAGAAACGTTTTCACCAAGATTCAACCAAGTTAACAACTTGCAATATGTAAAGAAGACTTTATCTGGGAAAGTTCTTCTTTTGCGCTCTTTCCATTTTCCACAACAAAAAGCCCGAACGACATAATCCCACATGAAGGATTCTATCATTTATCAGTGGCCCATATTTCGAGATATCTTCAAGGCCCTTTGGATGTATTCAAGGAACGGCTGCCAGGGATGTTATGGCTAAAGGAGATTCCATATTTTGCATCTACAATCCTTCTCCATAAAGCCCTCCTTTCTTTAATACATCTCCAAGACCACTTAGCCAACAATGCTGTATTCTTTTCTATTAAACTTCGGAGCCCAATCCCCCCTTATCAATTGGTAAAAGAATATCAGACCATTTAACAAGGTGGAAACCTTTGCTTTCTCCGTTCCTTGCATAGAAATTTCCAAATAATCCTTTCCAAAGTGATGATCACTTTGCTTGGCTATAATTAAGTGATTAGGGAAGCACTTTTGTTTCAGCTTCAGCAAAATTAGGCTTGGTTTCATGGTGATTAATGATTACTGCATCAGCATCATATACGTGGTACGCCTATCACACAAATGTTCAGTACATTCTACCTAGGTTTACTCCATGGAGATTTTGCATGTCCAAAATTTATGCTACTATGATTTAGTACGTAGTTTTTATATATAAAAATATATAAAAGAAACCGCGCTATCATTTGAGAAAATGAAATAATGTACGAGCACAAAAAACTACAGCCTAACAAAATTAAGGGCCCACAAAACTAGAGGAAATGAGCCCTATCTAAAAGGATAAGAACTAGCAAAGAACTACAAAATAATATTGAACATATTAAACGGAGCCATGCAATCTAAATCCACAATTCGTAACTGCTGGTTTGGGAAAGTAGACATATACAAATTTACGGCTGTATACCTCCACGGTGATCCAGAATGACAGTGCTGTTAAAACTGGAAAAATATATGTTGTATCTGGAGTCGTGAGATCAATAAACCAGTATGCTCCACCATTTTTAAATGAAGGCATTTTCTCTGCCATGTTTGAGATCTGCCAAAGAAAATTGTAATTGAGAAAAGTAAAAGAATGAGAAAATTGTACAAACCACCCTTCAAGTATATGATTTTAATAATTGAACTCCTGAACTTTCAATTTTGATCAATCAAATCCCTTAAAATTTGATAAGCATTGCAATTAACCCCTGAGGTAAATTTAGAGATTCTCACATGTGTGAAAAGGATAAATTTAAATTTATCCTATAATACTTTTTTCTTTTTAGTTGATAAAAAAAAGCTACTTTATTATTTTTCTTTATTGTTGAAATAAAATTCTTATGAAAACTTCTTCACTTGGTTAATAATTAAAAAAATAACAGGTTACTAAACAAGTTTTTTGGGGTTGTTAGCAATTAGCCAACCAGAGAATGGATGGAAGTTTGGAAAGGACTATAGAGTCTGATGAAATGGATGGAGGGAACGTGGTGCAATTTGGAATCAGTGGCTAACATTATAGATGACGAGGCAAAGTGCCAATGGGAGCAGAATGCGTGAGCCATCTTAGGCTGTAGGTCATTAGAGGTGTTGAATTTCAACATTGAAGAGCTTGATGATTGGTTGTTTAGACCCACAAGAGTTTCAAACTTCTTCACTTGGTTAATAATTAAAAAAATAACAGGTTACTAAACAAGTTTTTTGGGGTTGTTAGCAATTAGCCAACCAGAGAATGGATGGAAGTTTGGAAGGACTATAGAGTCTGATGAAATGGATGGAGGGAACGTGGTGCAATTTGGAATCAGTGGCTAACATTATAGATGACGAGGCAAAGTGCCAATGGGAGCAGAATGCGTGAGCCATCTTAGGCTGTAGGTCATTAGAGGTGTTGAATTTCAACATTGAAGAGCTTGATGATTGGTTGTTTAGACCCACAAGAGTTTCAATGTGTTCAAACTCACTGAAGGGTTGATGATGAAATGGTCAAGCCAGTGGCAATATCTAGGAAAGGAAGCATCTTCTTAGTTTGGTTGAAAGATAGGACATGCTTTCAAAGCTGGATTGAGTTGCGTTGTTAGCTCTTAGGACAATTCATGATGGGAGAGAGCATTATGTGATAAGTTTCTTGCTCATTTTGGGGTAACAAAAAGGAACATTGGCGTGCCATATTGATGAAAGGGTTTTACCCAAATGGGTGATAGAGAGTCAATTTTTCTAGTCCATAACAATTTTTTTTTTCTTGCCCATAACAATTTCATTTCAACAATAAAGAAAAAGTATAAATAGCTTCTTTATTAACTAAAAAGGAAAAATAAAATCTAGGACAAATTTACCATTCTCACACACGTGAGAATCTCTAAATTTTAACTTAAGGGTGTTAATTGCAACAGTTATCAAATATTAAGGGAGGTGATTGACCAAATAGAAAGTTTAGGGGTTCAATTGTTACAAACACCAAAGTATGGTTTGTGCAATTTTCCTTAAACATAATAAGCAGTAATAAGCAGTTTACGTCAAATAACTAAGGCTGTGTTTGTTTAGGTAGAAGAAAAGTGGTAAGCAAACACTCTTCTAGAACCCTTTGTTTTGATTTTGTGGTAAACAACCCCCTTAACCACTCATCAAACCCTCCATCAAACTTTTCATTTACACTCAATCACTACTAACACTAATCCTCAAACGAGTAATTAATTACCCAACAACTACTATATTAACACCAGCCCCTAAACTAGTATTTAATTACTCCAACAGATGCTAACACCAATCACCAAACAAGTAGTTAATTAGTCCAACTAGTGCTAACTTCAATCCCCAAACAAGTAGTTAATTACTCACTGCCATTAACTCTTCCACTACTCTCCTCCACTCTTTTCTACCAAATCCAAACACACCCTAAAAGTTTTTCATTTGTCATTTAGAAGTAAGGACATTACCGCAAGAAAAAAACTGATGAAGACAGGGCCCTGAATAAAAAGTCCTTTCAATGGGGTAAGCGGGTTCACACCAAACCTGCCAGGTCAAACTCATGAAACTGAAGATAACCAAAAAAAACTTTGAAACATCTACAAAGGTAAAACAGAAATCCAAAAGCACGCTGTTTAAGTAAAGAAAGGTTGTTAAATAAAAATAATCTCCACAACCACATAGCCATAGCCAAGAGGAAAATAATACGAAAAAAGAGCTTACTCATTAAAGAGTTTTTTCATTTTTTGTTGACCTTCAGCAACAGCCCTGGGATCCATACCCTGAGGGAAAGAAAAAAATGGGAGAAAATCTAAATAACTCTATTATAGTTCTTCAAAGAGTGACCAAAGTGATGCACGAAGTACAGTTGCCTTTACATAAAAGAAAAGTTGTGATAAATGTAAAGAAAAGCCGTGATATGATAAAAAAAAACCATTAGATTATACAGATAGCATATAAATATAACTGCACACAATACCTTCTCCTGCATCTCATTCTTGACTTCCTCCAAGTGAGGCCTTAACAACTACACAATAAAGGAGACTTAATTAAATCTTTAATCAAAGGAACAAATACCCAATTAAAAGTTGTGAATATTTCACAATAGTAAAACAAACTGCATTACATTAAAACTGTTGCAAGGAAAAACTGCATCACATTATTACTGATAAAAAGATAACATATGAGCTTGGAGGCAATAAAGGCATAAAACCAATGCCACAAAATTATTTCTATCATAGAAGGTGAAATTAAAGGTCATGTCATAACAAGAGCGTGAACCCTATAAGTTGTGGACGCTCTTCATTCTTTAGCCTGTGTGGCTGTGGCATGAGCAAATATCATCACCCAAGTATTTGGTATTGCAAAGATACATGTATTTTGAATTTAATACCCAGTTAACAAATTCTCTAGGCATTTGGAAAACAAATGTGGAACTAAATTATAAGAATGTATCCACGTGCATGTTTTTCCTTTCCATCAGATCATAGATGGCATTAAATGCAAACAAGGCACCAGAAGAAATAGGAAATACCATGTTCATCAAGTCAATTCAAAGAGACAAATTAAAAGATAGTACGATTGACACGAATGGACAGATAGTACAATGTCTTCATTCCTATTAGCAACCACTTTAACTCATTTCTTGCTCTAATCAAAGTGGCAGCATATAAAATAAGCAAAGAAAATGTCTATATTTTTTTTCCCTTGTAGGATAACTTATCAAAAGCTCCTAGCAAATTGAAAGAAACCTGAACGTATTGAGAAATCAAATATAGGAATTTAGCACATTCTACCAGCACAATTTCTAAAATAATTCATTTATAACACATGATTTCTATTAGTTGTAGAACTCAACCAGTGATAAACTGAGTCTATCACTGATTGAATACTATCAGTGATAGAACTAACCAGTGATAGAACTCTATCACTCATTGAATTCTATTGGTGATAGAACTCAATTTGGATTTCCTGCTACAAATGAATAAGTATTGATTTTGTGCTATAGATGGAAATACTTTACCCTTTTATTATACATGCAAAATTCCCTATAACAAAACTACAAGACAGCCCAAGTAATTTACTAATTTGTAGGCGCTTGCTCCTCAAAGACCTCCATTTTTCCCTTGACGATACAACAGTAACCCAAAAGAACAACAAACTATGAACAAGTGCACAAGGGGTATAATTTGCATCTAGAAGTTGAAGTTGGAGTAAATGTGAAAAATGAAGTCCATAAAAAATTGACATACAGTAAGTTTTGCAGTAGATTTGAGTTGATTTATCAAAAGTGGAAATGTTGCACTACGAATTAGTACGGTTGTTAACACAATGCAAGCCCACCTGATAGACAAAAAAATTTGATCATCAGTGAACTGTTGGCTATAAAAGTTCACGACACAATATATGATAAAGAAATTCAAGTGTGAAAAAATGGAGGTCCTCACCAATTTAATCCAGTAAAAGAATGAATACCATCTATAAAGTACTGCAAACCCTGGACAGGGAGAAAAGAATCAGCAGCAGCAATGACTACTTCATTAGCTACAGAAGCTTGAGATACTGTTGACTGAACTGTTGCATCTGTGAGAACTTGTGCAACATCACTCATGAATTCAATTTTTTCAGATCCTTCACCTATAGTACTTGACATGTAGCGACAGAAAAAGGAACCAGCACTTGATGATGGGAAAGTGCTTGGATATCTTCTATCATGAGCAAAGAAATTAGACCTCGATGACTTATCAAAGTTGGTTCCAAAGGATCTCCTCTGCAGGAAATTGTTGAATTTTTCATGGGAAATTGAATCTCCATCCCCATGTTGATTTTTACGGTCATCAGTATGACCAAAAGTACTAATTGATGGATGACGCTGCCGAGCTATAAGATTTGCCCTTGTGCAAAGGCTGCGCCGGTAAGCCATTGACACTATCTAACGACAAGGAACAAGTAATAAAAAATCAATACATAATGAAAAATGTAAAAATGAAATTGAAAACCAAGAATTTATTTTGATATCGGTGAGTGTTTAGGTCAGCTTATGCGCGCCTTAACTAATCTCATCAGCCAACTGTCTGACCCTATAACATTTAGTTGACAGAAACCATGTGAGATAATAAATCCTAGAAAGATGGTCACCATGAATTGAACTAATTCCTTTCATTTAGGGATCATCAAACAACCTATGATGGTTGGAAAGAAAGAAAAATATTTTAAAGAGACATCCAATAAATTCTGACATGGTCAGAAGAGAATAAACACCACATTTAGCCCCCTAAAATTTTGTAGGTTACTTTTCAAAACACGAATGTTTCTGCAGCAACTATTTCTCTGACAGGCGTGAGAAAAACGGGTTCATCTTGATCCTGAATTTAACCTATAGTTGTGTAAATTTGTGGCTGAATGGGACCAAAAATATATGTATTGGGTAAAGCATCAGCCTTACCATAATCAAAATGAAGAAACTAGATGGCAAATTTTGCTTCTTGCTTGATATCTTTTTCTTGAAATTGAATTATAGTTGTGGAAATATCTTTATGCTTGATTTTTCATAGTCTTTAGGGTGGCTACGTTCTCAATTTATGAAACAAATAGCATAGTTACAAATTCTTTGATGGCATTCCATTAACAATGTAACCTGAACCATGAGTAAAAATGGGATAATTGAACTGGTTATTGGGAACTGATTTTTCTATAAATTTATCCAAAAATGTATGAACATATGAGCAATTTGGATGGATGAAAATTAAGGAGAAAAGTTTAAGTAGCAGCACAGCAAATCAAAACTTCATTAAAAAAGAAAAATCAATAAAGATTAGACCAGATTCGTGTACCTCACTTGAAGGCGAATGTATAAAAATTGAACATTTATCGTTTGGAAGGGAAAATCGAATACTTCGAGAGAGATGAAGGTGAACGCATTAGGGCTTAGGGTTTTGTTTCATGGCTTCCTTCAGATTCAACACAATTCCAGCAAACCGAACCGGAATTTTGGTTCTACAAAAAAAAAAAAAAAAAAGAGGCTAGGGTGGAGGACAAAATTGAAAAATTGAACCAAACCAAATTGATTTAATGAATTTATTTGGTCTTTTAGTACAAAATTGGACACAATGGTTTGTAATTGGAAAAAACCAAAAATTACTGGTTCGAATCGATTTTCATTTTTAAAATCCAATAAAAACTTAACCAAACCTATATATATATGGGAAATAAATTCTAAAAATTCATCTTCTTTACATAATTTAAAAGATGTGTCAAAATAATTTTCTCCAACTTTACTTTTTGTTTTTTAATTACTTGTCATATTTTTTAATGAAATTATTTCTTATCCAAACAACAAAAATACAAAAATAAATAAAAAGGGGAAATGAGTTCAATAATTTTGTTTATTTATTTATTTCGACTA
This sequence comes from Sicyos edulis, assembly GCA_036507275.1. NCBI lineage: Eukaryota > Viridiplantae > Streptophyta > Magnoliopsida > Cucurbitales > Cucurbitaceae > Sicyos > Sicyos edulis. Next base: position 12,200,995 of record CM071852.1, on the reverse strand, counting down.
AAATCGAATCAAATGAAAATCGATTCAATAATTTTGTAATTTATTGGATATCGGTTCGAACCCAATTGTTAAATTGCTCCACATAACAATCTTTTTGTTGTCATTTACATTAGCATATTTTAATGTATAGCATTTTTTAATGGTTGTGATTAATGTTATAAGCGAAGATTGAATGTTCTTAGTGAATTAATTGAAGTCTATCAGTAAACTGATTAAAACTATCAAACAAATTGATTGAAGGCTACCATTGAATGATTGAAGATTATCAATTGAATTGATTGAAGACTATCAATAAACTGATTGAATCGTGTGCATTTTGTCATTTTATAGGGATCATATCAATTATATGTAATATACTTTTTATGGACTTATGAATGATGTGTTATTTAAAAAACATGCCTCAAGTTACATTGCGTTTTTGTATGTCCATGCATTAAAGTAGAGACTTAAGTTAAGACCCCTGTTTAGTCGAGTCCTTCAACAAAATAGAGAGGAAGATGACACTTTTCAAAAGTTAGCCATTCCTTTAAAATTACGGTACTATCAATCAAACAATTTGTGCATGTCATAGACAGTAAAACAAAAAGACTAACACTGTTTACTTGATTTATTATTATTTGTTTTTTGGATATCCACTTGAAATCATTAATATATGAATAATCCAAACTTCTTATAAAAATATAGGTACAATTGCATAAATAACTCATAAAATATAGTGTTTATGATAGTTAAACCTTTAAACTTTTATTTCTATCAATGTCCATACTTAAAGTTTCATAACTATTATAATTAATTTCGCATGGGAAAGAAAGGTAAATCGATCAAATGAAAAGAAAAATATTTTTGAATTATGAATTTTATGCCAAACATATCTTTGAAAATTTCAAAAGCTTCAAAAAATACCACTAAAATTTTACAAAAACTTAAAAAAAATATCCTTATCCTTAAATTTGGTTGGACGTTAAAGTTTTGTTTCAAATATACTTATAAACTTTAAATTACTTTTATATCATCATTAATTGTTTAATTTTTTCAAAAAAAAAAAAAATTGTTCGATTAATTTAATTGTTAGTTTGATGATTGAAATACACTCCTATACTATATTCTTTTCAAATTAATCCTTATCCTTTATTTTATGTAGTTATTATAAGTACACTAAATGTTAGTTCAAACTAACTAGTAATCTTTTATGCATATAAATTCATAAATTTGGGTTATAGAACAATAACTCAATTACTATAAATGTGTGACCATATTCAAGAGGTCACAAATTTGATTTATGTTAAACTAAAAAAAGAAAATCCATCTAAAACACCAATTTTTTTAAAAATCTAAATTTGTTTGAGTTCAACAACAATTGGAGATGAAATCAATATCATGACATTTTAGTTCATGATCTTACATTCAAGCTGTTGAGTTATTACTTTTGTTGGCTTAAACCGAAATTTATGGATAGTATTTATAATTTATTTCGTAGAAAAGTAGTTTACGGAACTCAAAAGAGAAGAGAAAATCAACCTGGTCAGAATTATGGTTAGATTAAAAGCATGAATATCCATCTCCATGTACACAAAACCTTGACAATGTAACCACCATACTCGAAACTTCACTAGTCATGACGACCTCGACGACGCCGACACTGACATTAACATCGACAAAGAAGACGTGGAGGCAGCAGAGGAAGCCTCCGGCGAGTTCCGACACACCGGACACGTGGCATTTAGCTTAAGCCACTCATCAATGCAACTGACATGAAAAAAGTGAGCACAATTAGGTATGGTTCTGATCATCTCCTTTGGTTGATATTCCGACAGGCATATTGCACAAGTGATATCATTGGGCTTTGGCAGTCGCCGGCTCTCGCCCAAAAGCGTCTTGGGGAGCGATTCAATTTTGGGCCCATCTAGGCCCGCTAGGGTGGGAGTGGGCTGGTGGCTCATTAAGAAGGAAAGATTTGTCATTGGATGATTGGGCCGAGTGAGGACCTTGAATTTGCTGCAAACGAAACAAACCAGCCCGATAAGGAAGAGGAGGCCCGGGATTCCCACACCGATGATCAAGCCATATTTCGCACCCCTCGGAAATCCTGGAAAATCGGAAATGATCATTTACTTATTATATTATATTATATTATACTACCTTAAACCGTGAGAAAATCATTTTTAGACGATTTTATCCTTACGCCTTAAATTACAAAAATGTCATTTATTGGAATATAAAAAAAAAAAAAATCAAATATCGTAGAAAATATTTACAATATCATTTAGATTTTCATCGGTAGAATATAAGATATTTTTATCAAATCTCATAAATTTTATGACTAAGTGAGAAGATAAGAGATTTAAACAATCAAATGAACATATTTACAGTATCATTTAAATTTTCATGTAGAAAATAAGATATATTTACCAAATCTCATAGATTTTATTTGACATTTTATATTCTAATTAAAATAATAAATTGAATTTTCCAATCCTATAAATAGTTGTCTACATTTTGTTTACAGGAACATTTTTCTGTTTGCTTGGATTTATTTTTCATTATTTTTTTTGTTTTGTTTTTTGTTTTATAATAAGTTATGTTGGATTATTTACCTTAACTTTAATCTCATTTTTCTTTTGTGCAATAATTTTTGTAGGGATTTTTTTTTTTGCATAATTGTTGCCTTTCAAAAATCATGTGACGTTAGTGCATGAATTCTTCAATTTCAAAAGTTTGGTAACAATGATTTCCTAATATATATATATATATATGTATAGTTCTATATATTTTGTTTAAAAACACATTTGAAACTTTCTTTTTGCTTGAGTTACTTTCTTGCTTTTTTTTTTTATAATAAAAAATTTACTTATCTTATTTTTGTTGGATTATTTATCTTAACTTTCATCTAACTTTTCTTTTTGTTGCAATAATTGTAGGGATCTTTTTGTTCCTTAATTGTTGACTTGGAGATGTGAGATTTTTTTTAAGAACGATAAAATTATCATTTGAGGTTAAAGGTAAGTTCATAAATGTATATCAATAAATATATTTAGCTTATTTATATTTATAATTATAATAATGATATAAATCTAATAAATTTTATAATTTAAGAGTAATTGGTCTATTAATAGATAAATTGAGAAAAAAATTAAAGAACATCGATTTTTAAAAATTAGAGATAAAATTTAATTTTAATTTAATAAATTTTATTAAGTTTTATTTTTAAAATAATAACACCTAAATAATTAACTGCTTTTTAACATGAATGTGAATTTTAATAAATTTAATTAACGTAAAAAAATGATTATAAAATTTAATATTACATTGAAATTATTATTTGATGATTTAAATTTTTATAATTTTATATATATATATAAAATTTATTATTTAAGAAATTATCACGTGCAACGCCGTACTAAAATTCTAGTCATATTAAACGGTCAAACACATTTTTTTAGTGAACAATCTTAATAATAATAATAATAATAATAATAATAATAATAATAATAATAATAATAATAATAAATATTCTGATTTATTTGATTGAGTACAAACTTCAGGTCGGCTATCTATTTTATTAGGACACGAGTGAAAAAAATTGACAAGAGTTTTTCTTAATACTATGGAACTTAGGGGCGGTTTGTTTGACATATTTAAGTAGGAGTTAGCACGAGGAGTTATCAATTCCTCCACGAAAACCTATACCCAAACAAGTTTTTATTAATTCCTCTTCATTTTTACTTTTAAGAATAATCTTATTTCTAACCATTCATTTTTAATCATTCATTTATAACTACTCAATCATTTCTAACAATTTATTTTTAATCATTTCTTTCAAATCAATCAAAATAACTCATTTTTAACCATTTATTTTTAATCATTTCTTTTTTAACTACTAAAAATAACTACTCATTTTTAACTCTACATCCAAAAAAGATTTTGACTCTAACTCCTCTACACAACAACTACATCAAAACGAGTTTTTGACGTAATTCTCAATTTTTAACTACTCAATATAACTCATTAACCAAAAAACTACCTAAATACGTCAAACAAACAACCCCCTAATTTTTTTTTTGAGAATCTATGGAACTTAGTGTTAGTACAAAGAATGTACATAAATTTACAAAGGAACTTGCCTTTTTTTATTGTTTTATTTTATTTTTTTCAAATGTAAACATATTAAGTTGATTTAAAAGATGTATTGTTTGGTCGGCCGTTCTTTTTCTTTTTTTGAAAATTGGAAAATGGGACAAGTGTGATACTGGAATATTTTGAAGGATATTCTAGTTTAAATGTTTTCTCTCGAACCAGTGATTACTAAGTATTGCCTTGAAATCCTTAAAACCTTAAAAATAGATTAATATCAAACTAAATATCCAATCAAGTTACCGAACCATTCGATAATAACTACAAAATTTGTAGTTACTTAATTTTGGAAAGAAAAACAATTTCGCCATAGAGAAAACATTTTTTTTTCTTTTTTGAAATGAGAAAACATTCTTAATCTTAGTATGTTTTCACAGATGACTTTTGACTTTTTATTTCAAAAAAAAAAAAAAGACTTATGACTTTTTTGCTTATTTAAATTTTATCAATGCGCTATAATATCATATTACTTTTTTTTTGAAACAGATAAGTTCTAATTCTTACCAAACTGATCCAGTTTTTTATTCCACCATTGACTAAATTCCAATAAAAATTACTTTATATTCACAAAGTTGTCAATCTTTTCTTAAAAAAAATCTGCTACTGTTTTCTTCAAATTCTAACTTCTCGTTTTAGTTTACTTCTTCAAATCAATTGTTGACTGAAATTCCAATTCCCTTCTCCGCCTCGAAACGCTCCTTCCGATCACCGGAAAATCCAAAAAAACCTAACAAATCTCTCCGCTGTAAAAAAAAAGAAAAAAGAAAAAATCACATACCGGTCTTAGGAAGATTGAAACACTGAATTTCATCACTCGAATCAGTCTTGAATCCACAATCTCCACCGCGCTCCTCGCAATTTCCGCATTCCGGATCGTTCCATTTCATCACCATTCCTTCTTCAACCTCCATCCCCGTCATCGGAACCTTCCTCGTCGCAATAACCTAAAAAATCAAACACCGATTTCAAATCTCAAATCCTAAATTCGATTCAATCGCGCAGTCTCCATGATCTCACCTTACACTGCGACGGCAAGAATGCGAGGTCTCTGTTCGGCACGGCGATTGCAGAGTAGTTTCCGCCGCTCATACACTCGATCTTCCGTACGCGATCGATCAGCAGCGATTCGACGGAGTACGAGCAGTTGAGGAAGGTGTAGAGTTCGGATCGGTAGTAAGGAGTGAACGGCGAGTTCTGTAGATCGAACGAGCCGATCAGGAGTCGATTTGGAAAGCAGCGATCCGGATCGTTCATCCAGAGGCTCTGAGATCTGTAATCGATGAACAAGACAGCGAAGTCGCCGGCGTTTGGAAGATGTAGAATCGTCTGTTTCCGATTGTTGCAGAACAGGTCAAAATCCGGCTGGTATCCGCACCGAGAATCCTGCGAGTTCTTCAGTCGGAACGGAAATCGAACGGACAGAGAGGAATCTCCACGGCAGGAGGAGCTTTTGCAGAGAAAATGCGATTCGGCTCCGTTAAAGAAGAAGAAAACTAAGAAGATGGCGACGGCGACCGGAGAATTTACGGCGGCCATTTGGAAGCTCCGATCGGAGAGAAGACGAAGAGCCGATGGAGCATTGTGACTCCGGTTTTTGTCTTGCTGTTTATTGAATTTCCAAGTTCATGAAAATAAATGGATTAATTAACTGAATTATTGGGGGTATATTCGTAATTGCGAACTTTAAGTGCCGCAGTTTATAAGGTGCTTCTATAACCTATATGGTATTTATGATTTTGATGAAATAAGTTTATAAACTAGATCATGTAGTATAAGTTGATTTAAATATTTATACTTTTGTTGGGCTTCTTTTTAGGATAACATTATTCGGTCTTTCTTAGATAAACAATTATATTAGAATATGGTTTAGCTATTTTGTAAGCCCTTATCAAGGTGGAGATTGAAACACCTCACTTTTAAGACATTAAGAGTGCGTTTGGGGCACCGGTTTGGTTATTATAGACGGAAGGTTATGATAAACGGTAGGTTATTATAAATGGTGTTTGAGGAGCAAGTTATTATAACAGGGATTATGATAAATGGTGTTTGGGGGGCTGGTTATGTAACAAAAAGTAATATATGTAAGGTGTAGATAAACGAGTACGTAGGTTTAGATAAACTGGCACGCAGGTTTAGGTAACCACCGTTTATAATAAACGGTGAGGCAAACACCGGTTGAGTTATTATAACCAACTCGGCCGTTTACATAAACGGGGGCCCAAACACACCCTAAGGGTTCATTTGACAATTTCATGTTTCTAGCTTTTTTAAAATAAGAAATAAACAATTTGTTTGATAATTATATATATAGTTACAAACTTGCTTCCTCAAAAAAAAAAAAAAAACTTGCTTGATAGTAATTTCTTATTTCTAATTTTATTTATAAATATTTTTTTATTTCTTAAAAAATTTAGAACGCATTAAAATATTTTTAAATCATTATCAAAAGTTATATGTTATAGTATAAATAAATCTTTCACAAAAAAAAAGAAGAAAAAAAATATATATATATATATATATATATATTAATGTGACAACAAATTTAATATTTATCTAACCCAAATCAGACATAGAAATGGCATGCTTTAAAAAATGGTGTGAACGTTCAAAGCATGACAAAATTCTAATCTCCCGCTTTTCAACATGCTAAACTATAACATTGAACCTATGACGTTTGTGTTAAAATGATATACAACCAAACAATAAAACCATTACAGTAATCCATTTGGTTGCCAAACTAATGTTGTTTCATGAGAATAGAAACGAAGCCTAGAAAATAATATTTTGTAGTTTTTTTTCTTTTTTAGCCATTTTTTAAAATTATTTAAAAAATTTAGAAACAGAAAAGAAAAGGATAATAATTATCAAACAAGTCTATTTTTTAAAAAATCACAAATAAAAACAAAAAATAGACGAGCCAAAATATATATCTAAGCTAATTAAATTATCTTTATATTTTTGTTGAAAAAAATCAAAGGGTTTTTTTATTAAAAAAAAAATCATTTTGAAAAAACCAAACTGGGTTAACTATTTTTGACACAACTAGAGTTAGTGGCGCAGTTGGTTATCTTATCTAGTATTAATCCATTTCAATTCCACAGTCACGAGTTAAATCGGTAATTGACTCTCATATTATTTGAGACTAGTTGTGCCTTTTATATAGGATTTCTTATCCTTCTTTCCCCACTCTGTACTAAAAAAAACTATTTTTGACACCTTTCCTTAAAACATAGAGAGTGAGATTGGATAATTTTTTAAGTCCACATTCGATTAAGTGACCTCTAAGATTGAAGGCTGGCTATTTAGGCTTTTGATTTTTTGTTTTGTTTTGTTTTATTTATTTATTTATTTAAATTTAAGTTTACTTTTATTCAAATTTTGTGGCTTTCCATCTTTTTTCAAGAAAGTAGGTAAACAAGCTTTTGAAGTTTTTTTTTTTTTCAAGTTTTGATTTGATTTTTAGAAATATAAGTAAGATATAGATATCCAATTTAGAAAAAAATATATGGTAAGATAGTCGTTGCAGGTTTAAATTTAAGAAATTAAATATTAAAAACAAAATGGTCATCAAATGGAGCTTAAGCCTGTTTGATAACCATTTTGTTTTTCGTTTTTCGTTTATCAAATTTAAGCCCACAACAACTATCTTACCATATATTCTTCCTTATTTGGATATCCATGTCTTACTTATATTTTAATAAACAAAACCAAAATTTGGAAACAAAAAAAGTAGCTTTCAAAAGCTTGTTTTTGAAATTTGTCCCTAAGGGGTGGCACAGTGGTTGAAATTTATCGAACCGGGCCTTAACTTTTTGTTTTTGGTTTTTAAATTTAAGTTTATTTTTACTCATATTTGTTACAATGTGCTCCATGTTCCCTACCATGTATCTAATCGGCCTAAGATATTTGATTTGTGTGGTTTGATTTTTTCCTTTAAATGTTTTTGTACTTTTTTTTTAATTAGGAGATCAATTTCATAACTTTTTAGTTCATAGATATACCATTGACATCGTTCAACCTATTCTTCTTGTTACTAGATGTGTTTGTACTTCAACTTATTTTATAGGGAAGATTGCACAAATCACCCATAAACTATGACGTTTGTAACTATTACACCCTTAAATTTTATTTGTGATCAATTACATCTCCTAAATTTTAATAAATGTTGCAATTAACTCCTATTTCTAATTTAGGTAAGAAAGGGAAGAATAAAATTGCCATTTTAAAAAAATTATCCTTTTTTTTTTTTTGAAAACCACTACCCCTCTTTGTTTTCTTTCTCAATCTTCATTTCTTATTATCATCTTTCTCAAATTGATTTTGGATAAATATAATCCCAACAAAGACATAATTAATTTGATGATTTACTGAGAGTAATGGAAGAGGAGAATCACATATGAAAACTTGAACCAATCTAAAAAAAAAAGAAGCTACAAAGAATCCACCATTCTTCTTGCATTACCACAAATTTGACTTTCTATGACACTTAACTAAATAAAAAAGTAAGCACAAATTTTAAAAATGGTAATAAAAACAAAAAACACGCATTTTTAGGGAATAAATTGATAACTTTTAAATTATAAAAAATCAATGACAATTAATACCTGTCATAGAAAATTCTTTTCCGTTTGAAAAAAAAAATCCAGCTCTCCCCATACTCTTCAATAGGTCTCTCTTTCTCTCTTCTTAGATCCCATTTGTTATACTTTCTCTTTGGTAAAGTATAAAGATGTTTGTTGAACTAATCATTGATCTAAAAAACCTTAAGCCAACATTTCGTGTTTGATAACCATTTGATTTTAAGTTTAAGGATTACTCTTTTTTAGTTTCCAAAAACACAGGTTGGGTTTTTGAAAAAGTATATATGCGAAGTGGATAACAATTTTTTTTTGGATAACAATTTTTTTTTGGAAATGTGAGTTCGAAATAACTTCTCTATTTCTGCTGTTGGATTTTTCTAGTGGGAAACTTGGTGCAGAGCCGATAGGTCTCAGCGGTCTGAAAATTTTGGTTGGGGATGAATGAAGATTTTGGCTCAAACATACCAAGCACTTATGTGTTTTTCTGATGAAAGAAGGATAACGGCGGATTTTTTTTTTTTTGGGGTATTTTCCCTTCATGTTTTTCTACAATTAGTTTCACCTTATTCAGTTGCAACAAAGCAAACAATTAAATAGTTTACAACTTAATCTTTTTAAAACCGATCAAAACAAAAGATTTGAAAAGTAGTATTGGTTTCTTTTGCATTTTTTTTTTGTGTAGTATTGTAAATATTTTTCTTATTGACCTATTCCTAAAAAAACCATTTACTTTATAGTCCCATTAATATTTATGAGTCTGTTTCAAAATGCTCTTAATTTAAGTCGTTTCATGAAATTGCATTTTTTTTATCCTTGTTACAATTTGTGCTTATTCTTCATAAATCATGTCAAAATTATTTTAAATGAATCAATCAAACAAATAGTTAGGGTAATATCTTAATTAATAAAAAAAAAAAAAAAAATTCAGGTTGTCATCTGATGGACCATGTACCAAGTATGACAAAACATAGTGAATAAGATTTGACTAAAAATGTTTGAGCTGAAATTGATGTGAAACCATTAGATAAAAAAGACAATTGAGAATGAATGTTGAAATCGACTGTTTTAAAAGTCGAAAAGATCACACAAATTTAAATTTGTTTAAAAAACACATTTAAGTGATGCCGACAACAAATTATCATAATCACTTGGCATTGATTAGTTGTAAATGTTACGAAATTAAACCAAATAATTATTGTTAAAATTAATGGGTGGAAATAAATTTTTAATATTAGTCGATTCGATCCATCTCTCTCCACCTCTACAATTATTCCAACCATCTCTCTTCAAAATTCAACCTTAAACTCATTTCTTATTTCTTAGTTTCAAGCTTTGTGTTCAGGGTGCCGAAGGCTTTGAAAGGTTTGCTGGTTTTAATGGAGTTTTTTGGCGATGAGGTTTTGAAACTCGTTTCTTCTTTCATAGTTCTGTGGAGCTAGAGAGGTCCGTTTGAGATTTCAATGCCAGTCCTATGTCCAGAGCGACGAGACGAAGAGAAAGAGGTATGACTCGTCATTTTTCGTGGCGGCGTGCTGCCGACTGCCGTCACCACCACCACCACCTTTTTCTGGTGACGTGCTGTTGTACTCCGGCGACACGCTGTTAGCTTAGTTTTCCATCCCCGTTCGTGTGTGAACTCTATTTTAGCTCGTTGTGCTTCGTTTGCTCGTTTCGTTGATTTTATTCACGTTTCATCGTTTCAGCGATTCTTGAGATTCATTGCTTGGCTCGTGTTTTCTCTTGGTATTTCGGTCTAGTTGTCAGGAAGGTAAGGTGTTTCATTATGATCCGGGTTCGTGGCTTAAAAGCATGTGAATAGTGGCATGATAGGATTTACGAGAATTGAATGTTGGATGACTTGTCACATGTATGTGTTAGTGTTGTGATTCATTGTTTGAACTGATTTTTACTCGTGTTAGCATGCAATCGTAATGTACCTCGTAAATTGTAAAATCTCTATTTGCTGTACTCATGTGATCATATCGTCATCCCCTGATTCGCACCTTTTGCTTATATACATGATGGACTGTTTATTTGTTTGACTATAAGAATGACTGAGTTTCCTAGGATAATGCATGAGGTGATTGTGATCGAAATACCCTTAACGTGTTAGGTAGCTCATGAACAGGATTATACATATTTCGATGTTGTTGTTCCATCTATGTTTGATTGTGTAAGTGTTGCAATGATTATATGCTCGTTTCTCTATTTTGTCGCCTAGAGGAGCAGCTAGCTTACCCCTTTTAGGACTCATGTGGCGTGATCAATATCGTGTTATTGATGTGACTTGCTAGTGCCCTTAGGAATCGAGCAAGGGTATGAATCCTCTTTACTTTGAGACACGTGGTTGGGCTGCACTAACATACGATTAACTCTTACATCCGACTAATGGGTCGGATCTCATCCACGTGTCACATTGTGTGCGGAACAACAAGTTCCTTGGTTGTTGAGCGCACGTTGTTGTGACTTTAGTGCTAGTTATATCTCTTTGTTATACTTGTGAAACCTTATGTGCCTTGTGCATAGTTTCACTTATTTTCCCCTTGTAGTGAGAAGGGGAGCCACTTGTGACTCACTTGACCCTGACACCTACTAGAAGCGGCTATTAAGACAGATGATGGCACAGATGGATGCATGTTGGTGAACCTGCATGTATTGTGGGATGTTGTCTGTAGGCAGATCGGTCCCTGCATAATGGGGTTAACAGATGGCGTCTCTAGCCCGAGGTTTAGGGACCTTGTAGTTTCGTGGCTTTTCTTGACAGGGTCAGGTGATTTTATCGGCATTCGAGTATGCCCTTGTTGACACGACTTGAGTGTCATTGTAGGTTTAGGGATTCTTTGTGTCATTGTCTGTAGGCAGATCGGTCCCTGCATAATGGGGTTAACAGATGGCGTCTCTAGCCCGAGGTTTAGGGACCTTGTAGTTTCGTGGCTTTTCTTGACAGGGTCAGGTGATTTTATCGGCATTCGGGTATGCCCTTGTTGACACGACTTATGTGTCATTGTAGGTTTAGGGATTCTTTGTGTTTCCCTCACTCGTGGTGGGTCCCTGACAGATGGTCAGGCTACCCGAGACATTTGTGTATGACTCTGCGGATACGGTATGGGACGTGTCCCGACCTGAGGTTTAGGGAACTTGTGTGTTTCCCTCACTCGTGGTCCTTTCCTAACAGTGATAAGATGATTTCTAGACATTTAGCTATATCTGACTCACGGCTTACACATCGTCGTTTGACATTGTTTGCTCGTGACTAGCATAGGAGTCTAACACGCATGTGCGAGGCACTTAACTTCTTGTCGTATCTTGTAAGTTGTTTCTGTTTGCATGCTTAACACCATGGTTGAGCTTCTTACTGAGTATATTTCGATATACTCACTCTTACATTTTCAAGTACTGATCCATTTTTAATTAGGTGGCTAGGTTGGGAGCTGGATCGATCATAGACACAATAGCGTCATTATCATTCTGCATTATTTTTATTTTATGTCAAACTTTATGTTTTTAAATTCTGTTGGAGTACTATTTTTGTTTTGAACTATCGGGATCCTGAACCCTATTTTGTATGTTTTTGAACTATTAACTATGTTTCATGATTTTCAGGAGTTTTACTTAGCAAATTTCATGTGGTAATTAAATTGATTTTTACGAGTATTAATTATACAATATGTTTAATTATGATTGCTATTTTTTTTGCCTAATATTTTAAATACTTTTTTAAATTTGACATATTCTTAAAAAAAAACCCTATAATAATAATAATTATTATTATTAAATCTGTAGTGTAGATGCCAATATGAGCAGTTGCTCAACGGTACTAGTGTATACCTAATAACCTAGTGTAACTCATAATACATATTTATCATTTTTTTTTTGAGAAAACATATTTATCATGTTAGCCTACCATTATTTTGACTTTATTGCCTTTATTTATGTATTAGTTAATATTTTATAATACGTACCATAATAATATTGATTCAATAGGATAGATGAAACAAACTATATTTACGTTGCTCCAATCGCATCCCAATTAATTATAAATATGGTATGAATAACAGTAAGATAGTGCCAACATAAGCCTAACAATCATTCATATTATTAGTCTGATCGTTTGAATAAAAATTGGTTAAATAATAGATATTACAAAAATGTAGTTTTTAAACTATTGTTATGAAAGTCCAATAAAACGTATTTTAACAATGCCAATTATCAATGCAATATTCATCCATTTTTTGTTCTATTAATTTGATAAAAGGTAAATCACCGAGAAAAGGAGAGTGAAAGAAGAAATAGAGATTGTGAAGGGAGAGGCGGTGCCGTCGAAGGGAAAGTTCCAGCCGTCAATCGATATTCTTTGAAGGTTTTTGAGGTCTTGCCGGCGTGGTTCGAGGTGCGATAGAAGTGGGAATGCAAGTTCTTGAATTTTAGTTCGTTTTTCGACAATGTAGAACTTCAAATGGTGATAACTTTCAATTGTGAACTCGGAATTGCGTAATTCTTGTTGCGTCAAACTCGTCTTCGTCTTCGCACACTTTCCTTATGTTGATGTTTTGTTCTTAAGAATATGTTGTAATGCTAGAAATATATTTTCATGAGGATGTAAACTTGTAGTCGGTGGTATCAAGTATTATTTGGTATTTATGTGTAAACAGGTGAACATGGACTTTACTGATAACTGGAGCATTGGTTTCATAAATATTATTTATATATCTTGTTGCATAAATAAACGTGCACGTAGTTTACGTTGCTCCTTTGAGTGATGCCTTAAAGGACAGGGTGTGCAAGTATTCATTTAGGGGCTGTTTTTTTAAGGTAATCGAGATAACTGAAATCTTAGGCCTCGTTTGATAACTATTTTGTTTTTTGTTTTTTGTTTATCAAATTTAAGCCTACAATAATTACCTTACCATACATTCTTCTTTATTTGGATATCTACATCTTACCTATATTTTAATAAATAAAACCAAAATTTGTAAACAAAAAAAGTAGCTTACAAAAACTTGTTTATGTTTTTGAAGTTTGGTTAGTATTCTCCTACTTTCTTAAGGAAAGATAGATACATTGTAGGAAAGATGAGCACATTATGTAGGAAATATGAGCACATGGTAGGAAATTTGAATAGAAATATGCTTAAATTTCATAAACAAAAAACAAAATGGTTATCAAACAGAGGCTTAGATGTTCGAAATAAAAAATATCATAATGATAAATGTCCAACATTCTTAGATAGTCATGTCTGTTTTGTAGAAATAATTTTACAGGTATATAAGAATATTTAAATAAATGTATGTAAATGTCTTAAATGCCCTTGTACCTAAATTTACACATTAATTTATATAATTAAAATTTAAATAACACATATATATATATATATATATATATATATATATATATTAATTTGTGTTAGTGAATTTTGTGTATTTAACCTTTCTACCATAGGTTAAATGTTATTATCTTGGGTAGTTTTGTATTCCTATTTGAGTCTTGTGAGTTAGGGTTTTTTGTGACCTAATTTGTAACACCATATTTAAGCATGCTTATGTGTGAGTTTTTTCTTTGAGAGAGACATTATTAGAGATGTAGAGCATTTGGTGAGGTTTAGGTTTTGTGCATTTTGTTCTACCTTCTCCTCCAATTTATTTATGTGAGTAATGGAATTTGGTTCTTGGTTGACGGTGGAGTAAGAAATTCCGTGAGTCACTATATATCTTCTCTTCCTCCATTTACTCAGCTATGTTTTACTTTTTTATTGATTTTTTTATCAAGCATATTTATGTTTTAAAATTAAATCGCTAACATAAACTGATATATGGGGTCATGTATTGTTGTATAAATACTACATTAGCTTTGTGGATGTATTTTCCTGCCTTACATGATATATTTCTTGCACACAAAGTCTCAAGCTCTACATATGTTTAGGGAATTTAAAAGTAAGGTTGAAAACAGGTTTAATACTAAGATTAAGGTCGTCCAATCTACAATTTCTTTTTTAAATTTATAACTTATTAATTTTATAATTATAATTTATATTCTAATTGAAATAGTATTCCTTATAAAATAATATTAATGAAAGCTATTCATGCCCTATCATCTTCTTTTTTCCGCAACAATGAGTGGGAATGTGAACCCATATTAATATTAATACTAGGTCATACATCATATCATTAGGGTTTAATGATTAATGCCGTTCAGATATTATTTTTGCTGAAGATATTAATTTGTTTTATTAGAATAACAATACTGATATAATTAGACAAGTCCCAGCCTCTTTATCCATGATTCACCTTTATCTTCATTCATTAAACTTTTACCTTTGGCTAGATCTCGATTCGAGAACAAATCTTGAGATATTAAAATCAATACACCCAAACAACATATCATGTTGTACAAATGTTGAATTGTCGATCCAATTAAATTTACAATAAATCATCAATTTAAGTTATTCACTTGGGGAAAATAAACCTATTAGAAGTAAACCATATCCGTTACCATCATAAAAATCAATCTCCGTCCTCTAGGAATAGGTGAGATCGGGTTTCCTGTGGAAAAATTTTAGCATATTTTTCTTCTATTTTTACAATCTTAATTTTATAAGTATTTTTTCATAGTTCATTTTCTATTGATATATATATTAATGAAAAAGGAATATATATTGATTTTTAATTAGATAGTTAAATAATAAGATAAATATTGATTTAAAAATTAAATTGATAAAAAAGAAAAAAATAATATTTTTTTAATAATAAAAAGAATATAAATGGCGTGGTTGGAGAATTAAGGATGGGAATGCATTTTCTAGGGGTGTACAAAAAAATTGGTAACCCAAGCCATCCGGACTACCCAACCCAAATCGTAAGGTTGAGTTGGGTTATATTTTATAAAATTTGGATTGGGTTAGATTTTTAGTAAATCCGGATTTTTGGGTCGATTCGCTGGTTCACGGGTTTTGGGTTGGGTTCAACCGGGAACCCGAATATAAAAATAAGTTTCTTAACGTATGTTTGTAGTGTAAAGTCGTTGATAGGCTAGTGGTTGTACATCTTTTCTTACTTTATGTCTTTTTTTTTCTTCTATGAACGAGTAAACTTCAATCTTTCTCAAACTTTTTTATCAAAAAAATCTCATACTCTTTACAAAATTAGCTTTATATTTAATCAAATTTTATACTAATATTTGACTTCCAAATATTGAAATAATTAGTGTTTTCGTCGAATTTATAATCTCGACTTTAACTTTTAACCCTAGCATTAGGTGGTGGGAATTTTTTCGTAGCTCATTCTTACATAAACGGGGATTCACAGTTCCATGGGAAAAATAAACCATCTCTCATTGGAGGCAAAAAACAGCATATGTTCGCAGTTTTGATGATCCTAAGGAAACACAAAAACTCACAAGGTTTTAAAAGGCGGAAGACAACGATGAATATTAAAAGGAAAAAAGGAATGGGAAGATTTTAGTATTTGACTCTAAAAAAAATTAGAGTCCAAATTCATGTCTTTCCCAATAATCTTCTTTGTTTTTAGATCCTCAACAAACAATAACTAGGGTTTTAGGGGTCCTTTTGATTTTGGGCTTTGAGTCAATGGGGCCTAATGTTTTAAATTTGTTTACAATAGGCCAATTACGATAGAATGGGTTTTTTTGTTTCCTTCAATTTAGTGTTCTAATGCCTTTTCATTTCCTATTCATTTTTAAATGAAGAAATTTTAAATTATTCCACAAATCAACTTTCTCATTCACTAACTTACTATATATTCCGATATTATTAAAAAATATTCTACATACATAACAATTTTTTATTTTAATTCACAATCAGTCATCAACCATGGTGAAGGTTTGGCCAAGTTTGTTTTAGGAAGTTGTCAGTTTTGTGGATGGTACGCACTAATTTTCTCTATTTTATTTTGATGCGTTCTACTCTTGGGTTATCGAGATGGATGTCAAATTTGTCCTTAAAGCTTATCAAATAACTCATGTGTTAATGGATACGGTAGTTTATAAACTCGTACACTTGGAGTCTTGTCATTCCACTGTGGTTAAGATTATGGTACGAAGGATTTGCTTTCTGTTAACGCTTGACTTTGTTTTCTATTCTTCTGACTTGTATCATCACTCTCCAATTTGTAGAATTGGACTAGTTTGTGGTCTCTTTGAGATATTAGGTTGTAACGATTTTTAGTTTAATGAATTTGACCCGTTTTCAAAAATAAAATCTAAGGTGAGAGTAGTTGAAATTATTGCTCTCAAACCCTCATCTTCCTTCAAAATTTAATATAATGTGAGGTTAGCAAAAATATTAATTACTCTCACCTAAACCTGACGATGATTAGAGCCTCCAGTTTAAAGAAAATCCAAGAATAGTGAAGGAACGCTTCCAAATTCATAAAAACATTTTTCGACCTGAAACGATCATGTGGACGATTTTATTTATTTATTTTTTATGCTCAATAATCATTCAATTTCCTCAACAATAGTTTTAGTAAACGTGACACAATTTCATTTTATACTCTAAAATTGACCACTACTTCGCATGTTGCCAGTCCCTTTTGTTATCTTTATTTGCAACACATTCAATCAAAATGATGAGTAGGTATTTGTGAATCAGACAATCATTAGGTGGAAATCAAGTTTGGAAAAAATACAGACAATTCATATCAACGAAGGAATGTGTTACCACCCTCAAATAATTTGAAAATAAAACTCGTGATTGTAAAAATTGAATTAGAATACAAACAAACGAATACATCACCAACTCTTTTGAAGTGGATAATAATACCTCATTAAATATTTTTAACCTTTTATTTTATAAAACTACTCTCCTTTATCGAATATTTTTATAAAAATATACTTGAACTTTACATATATTAAGATTTAATGTCAAGCTTTATTTATACTAAAAAAAAACCAAGTAATCGTCTGAAAGGGAATAGTGACGACAATGTTATATCATAGTTACCTCATCATTAGATTCCAAAAAATGAAATTAAAACTGGCCAAATCACCGGGGTCAAGTGTGAGTTTGTTTAATTATTTGCACTTTGCAGAATAAAAAAAAAACAGATATAAAATTTTAATCTATATTCTTCAATATTTAGATAAATGTCTCTTTCAGAGGACCAAAAGGATAGGTGGTTCAACTTTTCTTATGCCATTAATGTGCTGGCTAATGGAACTTTATTGGCAGCATAAATTGGTTCCTTTTTAGATTGCATAAGTTGGTTAAATATCAATACATTGACAAAAGTTCAATAGTACTCAAATGGTTTAAGTAATAAACTTAAAAAGTAAGCTCCACCGCAATTAATATGTATTTTTGATAAAGATGTCGCGTGTTTAAATTTTCAATTCTAAATATTGATATTGAACTAACAAAAAATAATGCCTGTCAAAAAAAAAAAAAAACAAAAACAAAAAATAACGCAGCCATGAAGTTACTTAATACTAATAACTTTATTTTTTACAGTCAAGAAAATAAGATGGAGGAGTCCTCACCTTTAATTAGATGTACATATTTTGTGTAATCGATAAACAATATATTGAAATATAGATTTAATTATGAATATGTCTCGAGTAAAAATAAAATTATTAAACATTTTAAGATAACATAGACAAGATGTTTAGAAGAAAAAAAATCACTTAAATCATAGCTCTCAAAAGATAGTTTTTGGAGGTTAAAAGTGTTGAGTGAATAATTATTTTATTTATTCAATGTACTACATGAAAATAAAACTTATTTCAAATACATTTTTAACAAACCTTTATTAAAACGTATTTGAAATAAGTTTTATTTTCACATAGAATTATATATATATAGTAGCTAAATGCCTCAAATATGTATCATATAACATTTTAGACTTTCATGAATGGAGAGAAGAAATGTTGAAAGGAGAAGGGGCCGAAAAACTTAATTTCGGATGTAAGGTTTGAAGGAAAAATGTGAGAAAGTCTTGTTTACTGTGGGACATGATATATGATGCAATATTTTTTTCATACTTGGCACATTTTAATAAATTTTATATAACTAGAAAAATACGTACAATGATTAATCACATTAAAAAAACAACAAAACCATGTATATAAAAAAAAAAAAAAATCATATTTTTGTCTTTATACTTTAAATTTTGTTAAAGTACCTAAAACTTTAATATGTTAATTATTCAAGAATTTGTACTAGAACAAAGTTTTAAAGCTTTTGTTAATTTTTGTAAATTCTTTATTTCACTATAAATTCTAAAAATGTGTTCCTAATTTTGTTAATTTTCTCCCCCCTCCACCCAAACACCAGTCTTACCCTCCTTCCATTTCCCTTCCCCCTTCTCCCTTCTCCCATGGGCCCTTAACAGATAATGACTTATAAATTTATAAAAGCTTTAAATTTATTTTGACCATAGGTTCAATTTTTGTTTCAACCCAATTTTAGTTTGTAGATTTTGTTCTATTTTAATTTATCAACTTTACAAAATTTATTTTTAACTTTTAAAACTTCGATCTTTGAACTTTCAAAAAAAGGTTGAATTGATTTTAAAAAATATTTATTTTTCTTAAATTCTAAAAATATATTCATATTATGGTGCTAAAACTATTTACATAATTTTAAATTTATTATATAAATTCATTTTAAGTCTTTTTAAAGTATAAAGATTAAAATTAGAATTTTAAAAGTTTAGAGATTAAATGGATAAATTTTAAAATGTACTGGATTAAATTAAATTTTTGGATATACACATATCAAAATAAAAAAAATGTCAAATTAATATATAAAATGACTTAGGAGAGGAAAAAAAAGTTCCACTTCATTAGTGGTGCATAGAGACCTCAAATAGTTAAAAAAATATTTAAACTAGTGTAGGTAATTTACCACCACTGGATTTAAATAATACAGTAGACATCATTTTCTAGCAGAACTTGGTCACTTTTTTTTAATACAACAATATTTTAGAAAATACTACTCTTTTTGGCAACTTTGTCACTGTATTAGTATTAAAAATTTCCACACTAAAAAACAATATGTGTATTTATGTTCGCCTAATTGTCATTCTTTTTTAATCAATTCATGATTTATGCATTTTTTTTTTATTATTGAATAATAACAATTGAAGTTTTTATTATTATTATTTTTAATCAACAATTGAAGATTTAAACTTATAATATTATAATTATTAAATTATACATGTGATTTGTAGTGTCGAATATCGTATTTAGTTTATTTATAGCTATTCTATTTTTTAAGGTGGCGTTCACTTTGTGATAATATTCCCATGGGATTGTATCTTGATTACCACATTTATTTAACATAAATCATAAATATGTTTGGCATCATAGGATGCAGACATTCGGATGCCCGGGCAACATGGATTTTTAGGAATTCCATGTATAGATCATCCTGAAGGACATTTTTACCCTTATTATTTTTTTAAATTATATTTTATCAATTTATATCAACTTTTTTCCGTGTATTTTGTGAGTAGTTTGTAGCTTAGAATAAAATAATATGCTCTTTTTTAGTATATGATTATTATGCACGTATTAACAACTAACCATACATAATTAATTTTATTTATAGTTTTCAAATATAACTGTCTACTTTTTTTTTTATTTAACGAATTTTATTGCTTATTCAACTAATGAATTTACTTTTGTTTTTTTTATTAAATAAATTTATTTTAAAATATAATATTTAAAGTAATAAAAAAATATGTTCTATAAATTAATGTGTAAATTAAGTAAGGAGAGCATTTAAGACATTTTCATAACTGTTTCTCCGAAACCCATAAAATTATTTCTACGAAACAAACATGGCTATCTAAGAATGTCGGACATCTGTCATTTCAGATATCTATGATTCCTCAAGATTACCATAAAGTAAATGACCTCTAAATATTTATGAAATCTTTGCGAGATTTCTTTGAAATTAAAAAATTTTGTTTAGAATAAAAAATAAAAACCATTTTTTTATGAAAAAAAACCTAATGGTGATTTTACAATAAAGACGTTTGATAATAACTTTATTGTTTTTTTTTAGTATAAATTGGAGTAATGGGGACAACCCTACATAATATGTATTGCTGGGCTAGAATTCATGATCGTGAAATTGGATTAATACCGAAAAAGATAACAAATTCCGTCACTGACCCTCATATTAATAACTTTCTTGTTTGAAATAATATAAAATAATCACCAAATTTCAAGATTTAAAATAAGTTAGGAAGATCTAAACAATTTTTACTTTTTGTTAATTTGTTCTTTGTTTTTCACCCAAAATTGTTGAATTGCAATTGAAGATAGGAAAAAAGAAAATTATAACTAAATTGGAATATTTCTAAAACTAGTAAAGAAGTTATGCAATAAATAATCAAATTGATGTTCAATATATAATTAACATATATCACTGATCAGAGTAAATTTAAATTTGAATTTCTCAACTCCAAATATATTTTTTAAATGACTCTAAATGTTATCATACTAAAAAAAAATGTTATGTGATTTTGTTTGTACGAGACTATATATTATCTTGGTTTACAACTATGCACGTATTAGCATAACTTATCTATACGTACATATTGCTTAAGCTTTAAGAATTATTCTTATTTGAGCTTTAGTTTCAACCAAATGTTTGATATTGAATATCTTTTCAAATAAAAAAAGTTTGTTGAATATTTATTCAAATGACTTTGAGTACAATGGCTTCCTTGATTGGAGATGAAATATACCAATGTGTCCCTTTGATTTAGCTTTGAAAGTCAAAAAGAAAAAGAGTTAAAGTATGATCGAATTTAACATAAATCGATGCAAACGATTTGGACTAATGCAAGATAATAATCTTTCTTCCATACTATATGGATTATAAAATTAACTAATAAGATTTTATAAAAAGTTGATCAATATAATTAGTATGACGATAGCTCTTTCTTTCTTCTTTTTTTTTTTTTTATCAAACTAATGTTGACACATTTTTGTTTCTTCAATTTAAACAACTTTTCAAATCACTCATGTTATCTTAAATTGATCACTAGTCTGTTTTTTATGATCACTAGATTAATTGACCAACAATCGCAAATTTATTATGCGAATATGATATTAAGTACCCTCCAAAAAGAGAAAAGTTTGGAAAAGAACCCTTCAAAAAGAGAAAAGTTTGGAAAATAACAGAAAATAAAATAATGATCATGAAATGAGGTGAAAATAAGTACGTATAGGTAATTATTCCTTACCGAATGGGTCAGTGGCGCAATGGTTTTAGTGTTTGGGTTATAAACTAGTTCAACACCAGCGTTAAGTATGTAATACGTAATTATTCCGTTTCTTTTTTTTAGTACAAATCGGAGGAAGGACTTGTGAGCGTGGAGTTGAAATGAATTAATATCAAACCATTCATCTCAACTCCACTTAGAAGGCACAACTACCGGTTGTAAAAAGAAATCGTTTTTTTAGGACAATCTTTTTTCTTTTCAACTCTTATTTTTCGTTTATCTATCAATTAAATAAATAAAAATATTAATGCGAGTAACCTTACAATTTTCTAGTAAATGCGAATGAAACCAATAAATAAATCAATAATAATAAGTAAAATTGCTATTAGATAATTTCCAAAACTATATCATTTTCATAGAGGTTGAGGTTGTTTTTATAGTATGCTTTTCCATTAAACCCGCCGTGGTTTAAGCACATCAAGGTTTTGTAATCACATGACTCTATGATTAAAGTAAATCAAATTTGTCTTCATTTTTTAAATTTTTTTAAGATTAATGCATAATAAGCCGACACGTGTAGGCCCAATTTATTGAATAATAATTTATTTATTTGAGCAAGTGGTAGAGTGTTGGAGTGGGAATTTTTTAAAAATTACAAGCACATGGGGTGTAGCATTAGGTGTCCATTAATTAATTACACAAGAAATTCGGGGTCCGTATGAAAATTACCCTCTAATTTAAAAACAATAAAAATACTAGAATAAGTTTTGAATGGTTGAATCTATAAAATGATTTTTAAAAAACTACGCTCAAACAATTGACACTTTCAAAATTGGTATAAAAAAAAAATCAATTATAAATATTGTACGGCGAAATTGTTTTTTTTTTTTTTTTTTATAGTAAATGAGGATTATAGAATTTTAACATCGAGTTCAAAAGGAGTATAAATGCCAATTATTGATATTTTCATTAAAAATTAAAGAAAACTAAAGTATAATGTCGATTGTTCAATTATCTTATTTTTAAAAAAAGTCCAATTATCTAAAATAAATTAATAAATAATAAGTTATTGCGCTACAACAGCAAACTCAACAACATTATTTTTTTTAGAGGCTCAACAACATTAATTTGACTCATGCATCAGTAAGTCTTGAATTTAAATTCTCTTCTTTTTAAAAAAAAAAAAAATCAAATTCTCTTCTTTAATTATGGTTGAATTAAAAATTTTAACAAAAATATTGTTATAAAAATTTTAATAAAATATATAAAGTAACATGATCAAAGTTTTTATAAAGACACACAATTCAGCCCAAAAAGAGCTCATTTTTAATGGCATATTGTATGATTATATTCAAGAGGTAATTTATTCAAATTTTTCTTGTAAATTAAAAAAAAAAAAAAAGACACAATTCAACTTTTTTTAGAATGATCCATAGTTTTAATTTTTTAACAAAATAAATCTAGCAAAATTAAAAAAAATACTGAATTATATACAAAATTAAAATTGCATGAATTTTTATTGGACGCAAAATCAAAACTTCAAAAGAAAATATATATTACACATTAGGCACAAAATTGCTTTGAGTTTTAAAGGAAATAAAATTAGAGTTTTAACCACATAATTTCCTAATATATGAATTTATTGGATAATAATGCGGGCCAATATTTTGAACAAAAAATGAGCGAATTAAATTGGAAGATAAAAAGCATCATGTGAGAAGTAGAGGACGTACGTATCTCGTCAGGAAGCATGAGGAATAAATGGTCGTGAACAAAAATAAATAAATAATAATAATTCTTAGCATCAACCAAAAATAATATTTAAATTATTAAAAACCTCTATAAATCCCTCATCTCCTTCCTTTCACCTTAATTTTCATTCCTCTAAACTCTTTGAAAACTCCTTGGAACAACTGCAGACAACGACGGTGGCAATATCATAAAATTGCGTGAAATCGATGGGGAATTGTGTGGAATCTTTGTCGAGACGACGAGAAGAAGAAGAGACGACGACGACGAGGGAGAAAGAAGAAAAGAGAGAAAGAATAAGAATCAAAGTAGTGTTGACACAAGAAGAGTTGCAATGGCTAATGGAGCAAATTGAGGAGAGAGGGGGAAAGAGATTAGAAGAATTGTTAGAAGAGATTGAGAAAGGAAGAAAAGGTGTGAATAATGATGCTTCTTGGAGACCTTCTTTGGAGAGTATTATGGAATCTCCCGAAGTTCTTGATCCCATGTCCAGATAGATACACGTTTTTTCTTTTTCTACTCTACACTAATTTCTTTTTCTAGTGATGGAAGTCTTGATTCTATCGGTTCTTCTTGATAGAATCTGATGAAAGTTTATCAATTTACGTAATTGAATCTATCGGCCTTTATCGATAGAATCTATCAATATGGATGTCTATCAATTTACATTTTTTTGCTATATGTGCAAATGTTTTTATTATTATACTATTCCTGGAATATTTTAACCATTTTGTAATATACACGCAAAAGACCCTTAGAATAATTTTAAATCTCAATATATTAATGAATTAATATATTAATGAAATCTCAATATCTATTTTAATCTTTACAGTTTAATTTTTTTTTTAAAAAAGGTATAAAATTGTACTAAAATAATACACAAAAATTAAAAATAGATATTATTGAAATGTCAATAGTAAAGATATTCAACCTTAAAAATATTTGAATCAAATTGAAACACGGTTTTAAACGAACTAAAAACGTAATTTTTCGTAAATTTAGTTTTTTTTTTTTTTTGAAATATTTTCGTAAATTTAGTTACGGCAACTAACAAACGAAATTATTGAATAAGAGATTTTTCTTTTTTAAAAGAAAAAAAAATAAAAAGACCTAATAAGAGATTGAATATGGGTGTGTGATCTCATTAATTAGTTCTATTAAATGGTTCCAAGATTTTGATTTATTAGGCTGGCAGTTAGTAGATTTTTTTCACAATTTTCCCTTAATTTCCCTTAATTTGCAATAAATAAATCTACTCCTCCACTGCTGATCTATTTAGTATATACTTAGAGGGCCAACCATATTCTTTTGGATGCACATTAATAATTAAATAATGTTTTCATTGGTAATATGATGTTTTGAGATATATTCTAAAACAAGCAGAACTCTCGTGTCATCTGATATAATTTAGAAATTATCTAAAGATTTAGTAGCATGTTGATTTTATTATTTGGTGATAATCTAGTTCAAAATTAGTGTACTCTAAAAAGGTATGAGTACCCTCTAAAATCGTATTTGACTTTCGAGAGCTATGTACTCTCTAAAATCAAGAGGTTATAGATTTGAATACTTTACATCCCTCCGATAGTTGTTGATTCAATAAAAAAAAGTTTCAATTATATTTCAAATTTTGAAAGTTTTTTTTTTTTTTTTTTAAATAAAAATTAGGAGATGCATACCACAAACCCTATCTAACGGATTTTCAAGATCCAATTGAGGGCGAGGGATCAACCCATAACATTTTTTTTTATCATTGTTAGTATTAATGTTTGGTCTGGTTCACTTACAAGTTAGTGTTATAATGGAACTCGTAAAAATTGAAACCAACACTATAATTTAAGAATATTTTTAATAATTTAGGCATGATATTCATTTTTTAGAAATACAAAAACAAGAACTGATTTTCAAAATTTACTTTTTTTTTTAATTTTTAGAATTCCTTTAATATTTTTAAAATGTTTTAAAATTTTAAAAACAAAAATCAAAATTGATTTAACTAAATGATTAGACCTTAACATTTTAAAAGAATTTATTATAACTTCAATTTTAAATAAACTTGAATATCACATGAAATTTAATCGAATGAGATAATAATGTCATGCTAATTAATTAATTTTGTTAGCCCAAACTATCCGTGAATGGTGAAATTATTACAAATTTAATCGAAAGGGCGTCCCTTTTACTTTTATTCTATCTTCAAAAATTTCTTTTTATATTATTCAGGCCCTCGAACAGAATTTGGAAAAGAAAATAAGATTTGCGAGGATTGAAAGCTCAAATTTTTCATTAAAAAATATTTTTTAATCTTAAAGCAAACCAAATCCTTTTGAAATTAGAGAGAAAAAGAAAAGGGGGCAAATCTTGAGCCTTTTCAATTGTTGTTGCTTTTTGAAAGGAGAAGGCACATTAACTTTTTTATAGTTCCAAATGATTTCAGAATCCTATTTTTCCAACTTGGCTTTTTGAAGCACTATCAATTTTAGTACAACAAAATTAAAGAAAAATTTATCAAACTTTATGAGATCCCATCGGCTTGTGCCTATGCTCTTGTTTCATGCTTTCAGTTTGGCCCGATTTACTTTCGGCTTCTGCTCATTTATTCCCGAAAAAATATATTTTTAATCCATAAATTTGAGGTTCGTTTTCAATTTGGTTTCTATATTTAAAAAATAATATTTTTATATCTGACATTTCAATAATGCTCGCTTTTGATGTTTATATTCAAAATTAAAAATTTTATCCTTAACATTTCAATGATTTTTACTTTTTTTTGAAAAATCAATGATTTTTACTTTTGGCCCTTAGGTATGGAGTATATTTTTAGTTTAGCCCTATACACACTTTAAGTCTTTATATGTTTTTTAGTTTATTCTTTTGAATTTTTTTTTTTTTGAAAATTGAAAAAAAAATATTAAATTAACGTAAAAAGTAAAATAAACAATTTATTAATATAATATTTTTAGGAAATTTGTGCTCAGCAGCAAATTCTATCTCTTGTATTAGTTTTGCACCACAATTTCTAAAATAATTGAATGTATAACACATTATACATCTATCCATAACTAGTGATAGAACTCAATCAGTGATAGACATCTATCACTAATAAGTGATTGACATCTATCACTAATGAGTGATAGAATTCAATTTGAATTTTTTGCAATAAATGAATTAGTTTTGATTTTGTGCTAAAGGTGCAAATATTTTGCCATTTTTTGCTATACATGCAAAATCCCAAAGCGCTTATTGTCATTGGCAAGGGTTGTTTCTTTGGCTGAATCTTTGTTGAGTTGGTACTCGAAATTTACTTTTTAAATGATGTTTTTTCTGCTTTTGCACTTAAGACTCTCGAACTAATAAGTGCATTTAAATTCTATATGCATCAGTTTCATTAAACTGGTTGTATATATAGAAAGAACTATGTTTTTCATATTTTTTTTGGAGTCAAATTGAGTGAGCCAAACTGAGCTGACCCGTATGCATTATTACTGGTCAAAATCCATCTATCTTCTGGTTCGTTTATTAGTTATGTGTTGTTAGTCGAACTGCAAAGAAAAAATCCCCATTGGGAAGCCGCTTACTTGCTTCGCCCATGTATACGATAAACTTATTTAGAGATTAATTGTTATAAACATCATACTTTAAATGTGGTTCGTACCATTTTCATTTTTAAGATTAAGTGGATATCTAAGTGGTTGAACGCTAATGAATTTAAAAGAAAGAATGGGCCTCTTCTTAGATTCCAATGAATTACACTTTTTTCTTTTTTTTGAAGTTGTTTGACTTACACTCCTTGTGCGTTTGACTGCATAAAAACTAGAAAGCCTAAAGTTTTTTTTATTAATCAATTATTATATATATATATTTATGTATTATTGAATATATCTTTAGATGGCTAAATGAGCCAGTATGAAAATGTGAAACACAAAGTTGATACTCTTCAATCTTTTTTAAAAAGAAAAGGATACTTCTAATTTATTCGACAAATTCAAAAGCTTTTCATTTCTAGAAAGCTACCCATTAATGTTGTCTTATAAATTCAAAGAGCAGGATCTCTCTCTCTTTCTACAAATCTATAACCCTATAACCCTATAACCCTATAACCCATATTAATATTAAAAAGATATACAAATCTATAATATATTAAAAGATATAGTTTGAACTGTTTTGGGCTATTATATCTTAAATTTATAAAATTCATTTTTTATTCTACTTTTTGTTTTGGGCATAGATTAAGTTTTAATGTTAATTAACGGATTTTTTTTTTTGAAATTTAATATAAACCAATTAATTAAATTTAATCATGGATGGAAATTACCAATCGTGTCACTTTGGCCGAGTGGTTAATTAAGGCGTGCGCCTTCTAAGTACATGGTATTCTCCTGCAAGAGTTAAAATCTCTTAGACAACGTAATTCATTTTGGGAAATTTTTGGTTGGAAGAAGGTTGTAAAACCATCACCACACAAAAAATATGAATGTTTGGTGGGATTTGCATTTTTCACTACCCCTAAACAAAAAAAGTGGATTTAGACGCCATATTTTCTTGATTCAACGTGAGCTTGAATGTACTCTTGATCGAGAACATCCCATCATTCACAAGTAATGCCACATTCACCGATCCAGTTTTGACAAACCACAGAACCGGAATGGAGTGAATGCATTCAATGTCAACAACCCACAAAATAGGTTAGAGCCTCTCTGAGTTCCACCCACCCGATTCAGTTCTACACGACGAAACTTGTAGGTCATCCTACCCTACAAGCTTCAGAGTAATCACACAAAAGGAAGTTTCTCATGGTAACCAAGGATCAAAGAAAATACGGTATTAGTACCATCACCCACTTTTATTCACATGCTCTTTAATGATAGGTTACATCCTCAAGTTATGTTGTTCCACAAAAAGACGCATTTTGTACATCTTAGTAAAGAGAACACTATAATGCAAATAATATTGTCCCTTTAGAACTCGGTTAACCAAAGAGTCGAGGAAAAAAAAAAAGGTGACATGCTTGTTTGGCCAACATTGCTCTGATAAATCACTCAATATCACAAAAGCACATACCAGTTTTCTCCTTTGGTAGACACATAAATTTTCATCTTCTCCGATGAATCTTGTGGTGTGTATTCGACAATCCCCACCAAAATTCAGCCACTGATCGTGTAATCTCTAATCAAACTTTTGTGGGAGCTTAATCAACCATAATACGTAGGTGGGCAAATGCAACATCCCAGTTTCGAGGTGCCTTCGGGTCAAGATTCAGTTGTTTGGTTGGGTTTTAGAGCCGTTTGGCCCCTTGGGGGTATTTTGGTCTTTTGGCTCTCCGGGCAGGATTTGTGATTTTCAGGGCTTCGAGGTAGCTCCTGCCTTTGTCGAGGCTTGTTTGTTGGTGGCTGCGAGTCCCGTGGTGTTTGGGCTAGTCGGTTGGATGCTTGGTTGTGGTTTGGGCTTTTGGCAAAGTTTTGGTTGTTGGGTGTTTTCTTTGGGATTCGAGCCCGAGCCCTTAGTGTTGCTTTGGGAGTTGGATTTAAGTGAGTTTGATTGATTGGAAAAGGTTGCTTCGGTCGGGTCTCGAAGGAGGAAGCTGGGAAATGGGATTTTGAGGTTTTAAAGTGGAAAAGGATGGAAAATGGAATTAAAAATCCCATTTTTTCCCTTTTTTCCCATTTTCCTTTTTATTTCCCATTTTTCTTTTCTTTTTCCCCAAAATTCATTTTTTCTCTTTTCTCTCTCTCTCTCTCTCTCTCTCTCTCTCTCTCTCTCTCTCTCTCTCTCTCCCCGACCTAGCCCTCACCCCACCCGCGACCCTTGCTCGCCCAAGCCCACCCAGGCCAGAGCCCCTTTCGCCGCGCCACGCGCCTCGCCCGGCCAGAGCTCGCCCAGCGCCCGCGCGCCCCTGCCTCGCTCAACCCGAGCCCCTGCCTCGCACAGTGTCGCCCAGCTTCGCCCGAGCGTCGCCCAGCCCTCGTGCACCCTCGTCCCTGTAGCTCGTCGTGCCCGCGCGCGTGTCCTGTAGCCCTCAAGCCGCGTCGCCCTGTGCCGAGCCCAGCTCGATCGCGCGTCCCAGCGCCCGTGTCGCGGGCCCCCGCGTCGTGTCGCTCGCTCCCCCGCGCCGTCCCCTGTGCCGAGCCGCGCCGCGCGCCGTCGCCCAGCCGAGCAAGCGCTCGCGCTCGCCCACCTGGGCCATCGCCCAGCGCTGTCATGCACAGCAGCTGCGCCAGCCGCACGCGCCCTAAGTAGGCCGAGCGCGCCACTTTCTTCTTAGCCTGTCTGTGCCGCTGCTTCGCTTGTCAGCTGCGCCTCGTGAGTTGCTCCCGAGCCGAGCCCTGTTTATTTTATTATTATTTTAGGGCTATTTTGTGATTATTGATGTGTTTGTTTGGCTCGTTATAGGTTGCTCGGGTTCGATCGTAGTTAATTTTATTGTGTGTTGTTGCCTTCCGACCAGGTAAGGATTTCTTACCGGAGTTGTGTGGGCCCTGCGATATTTTCATGATTATGCCTTGCTTGTTTGCTGACTGTTATGAGCATGATAGTAATAGATCAACTTTGATTGATTTCTGCTAGCATGTTTGCTTGATATTACATGTTAGTGCCATGCTAGGTTTGTTCTGCCAGCATGCTTGTGATTCCTGCTTAAGCTTGTAGTATCATGCTAGGTAGTGTGATTGATGTCGGTCTTTGCTTGCTAGCCAGGAATCATTGCTTTTTGCTTTGTACTCTTAGATAGAGTTGTAGGGTTTGTCATCATCTAGAGGCTGAGCGGACATAACGTACTTTGTCCCCAGTAGCTCAGGTCGGGAGTAAAGTGTGCGAAGCATAACGTATCTTGCTACCCCACCACGGTTGTGGAATTAGCTACCCACTTCGGCATAGCCTAGTTTGTAGCTGCTAGAGCGCGAACCACGCCATCGTTGTAAGCTGCCTGGCGATTCTTAGCTTCGTGGTGGATCATGCCGCACAGATAAGCGCAGAGGGCCTCGCGCTCATCGTGATCGCGTGACACCGCTTCCGAAGTCATAGGCATGTGCACTGGCCCGCGTAGTTTGCCCTTAGGCCCCGCATTTACGCCGGTTGCGCAGAGGAGCATGCGGTGTGCGCGCACACGCGCGTTGGTTCTGCCGGTTCGAGAGCTCCTCCCCAGCTAATGTCGTGAGTACACCATTCCTTCCCGTTAGAGCGACTTGGGTACTCTCCGTAAGTCCAGATTAGTGCAAGGGCAAGGAGGCCCTTGAGGACATTCTTGGGATCGGTGTATTCCCCGAGTGGCGAGATACCTCGGTGATGTCCGGGATTGGTCGATGTATCCAATCCCGTTAGTAGGAAGAAAGAGACTTCCGATGACTCGGATCTTGTTTTATGAGCTCGTTGAGCCATGATCCGTGTTGGTAGTTTTATTGTTTGCATGCTTTGGTACTAGATGACCGATTATATCATATTGTACCCTGTTGGGGATTCTTCTTGAGTAATTCGTTACTCACCCTTATTTCTGTGGTTTTTCCACAGGTATCCATGGTGCGAGACAGGATGGCTGGAGGAGAAGCTGTGATCATGGAAAACCCGTTGTTCAACTCTGAGTTTTATGTTTATGATTTAAATGTTCTCTGAATGCATGTAGTTGGGCACGGAGCCCTAGGGTGTTTTCTGAATGTATTTCCGGATTCTAGCATTGTTGTAAAGTTTGTATGTTTTAAATAAATCTCTTATCAGAGTAAGTTTTGTAAATGTATTTGTCTTGGAACAGGTGCTTGGAAACAGGGACAGGTTTCAGGAATTAATGTTGATTTTAAATGGATGTTTTATGTTTGAGTTTTTACTTAGAATCCGAACACCATCTTGCAAATTTTCTGTAGATTTGTATGCATGCATTGAGGTAACGGCCTATTTAGAACCCCATTCGGGTCGGGTCGTTACAGCAAAGGTTGAGCAACAACTTTATAAGTACTTCATTCCTACCAATTGAGAACATCATTTCCTTCCTTCATGCCACAATTTTTTTTATATGTGTCATCAAATAATTAAATTTAGAGCATTTCATACGAAAAATTGAGATAAGATTTCAAAATATTTCCTGAGGTTGTTCACTACATACATTACGAATAGGCTATCAAAATCATCAGCCACCTAAGGAGGCATATTAGGACTAAACACGATAACAAGCTTTCCAAAATTTACATCCTAGCCCGTAGCACCCTCATACCAACGAGTGAATATCCTTAGTTGTCCTACTTTCATTTATTGTAGCTTGCACAACAACAAAAAATACAACTTTATAGGCATTCAGGCAAAATAAGAAAAGGTAAGGAGAAACTTGTTGGTTTACCATTGATCAAGCCAATTGTTGAATGCAATCCATAATCACCTTAATCTAGGATGAGGGAAATAACATATGTTCTATTACCTCTCTAAAAAAACCCCATTCAGCTCGGTCATATGTCTTATTCATATCGAGATTAATGGTCACGGTTCCCACCTTTCTTTTCCTACGTTTTCGAACTGCATTCATATACTCAAATTTGATCATCACACTATCAGTCTTTAAATGCCCAGGAACAAACACATTTTATAAATCATATTACAAAACCTAATTGGCTTATAATCACCCACCCCAACCGGGCTTTTAACCTCCAAGATCAACGCAATACTCATGTGATCGAACATCTTAACTGACGTTTGACCATTCATAATCTTCAAATAGGACTTAACCACATTACTTTTCACCCTTGGCCAATATTTTTTTTTAGAAAACACAGGAAATCCATGGATGCTAAGAGCATTCGTGGGTAACATCTGGAATAAATCCAACCTAACTTATTTCTCAGCAAAACCTCTAGCCAGCTGGCTAAACATTTTCTCGTGTAAGCTTACATATAATACAACTAACTGGGTCTATCAAATAGGTTGGGGACAAACTTGACGAGGTAAAAAGGTGCTTAAAATTGATGAACTTCCTTTCAACCCTTTCACGTTCAGTTAACCACTCTCCCTGACTATTCAACCCTTCTTTTATTTGGTTATTTTCCCTCCTCATTGAAGCTTTTTTTTGAACTATTTAAAATTACAATCACCTTATCTAACCAACATTCCTTAGGCAGTTGTTGCCAGTAAATTTCCTCTCTATCATAGGCAACTAATAATTTTTCTCAGTACCTCTGATCAATGAAAAATTAGGCTCATTAACAACTTCCATCTCCAACTACAACTTAGCCTTCAAACAACATATAACTTCCCATACTAAGGCATTTTTCGCTCTACTCCATGAGCGCAACCACTCCCTGAAAGAATGAAGTTTTTAGCGAAAATAGAATCACCACAGCCATGGAAAATATTCAAGGCTTCGAAAATCACCTCATAACACGCTATGTCCTATGTCCAAAGCCAACTCTGATAGAATTGAAGGATAAAACCCCTCCTTGTTCATTTCTAAGCTTAACCCAGCTTGATAGATGATCATAAGCTTTCCAATCGACATGGCTTACCACTACAAATCAGAAGAGGTTGATGAACAATCAATTGGCCAGGAATCTATTGAGTCGTTTGAACACCACTGACCCATTCAACCACATATTTGACAAAGTAAATGTACTACCCATAAAGTAGATAACTTTCAAATGAACCTCGACCACCAACTCCCGAAGTCTAATCATACCAGTCGAAACATTTTTGTTTCCTTTTTTTTCTTCCACATGTACATAAATTTGTTCAAATCTCCACCAACAAACCACGACGAATCATTCAAATTTTGAAGCCTCTGAATCAAGCCACACGTCATATGTTTCTTCTAAGCCTTAGAATAACCATAAATATCAGAGAACCGTTACTACACACCCTCCCAAATCACATTACAATTAATATGATTTTGAAGAAAAGTGAACTGTAAGGGACACCACAAAAATCCAAAACAGACAGAAGCCGCCACTACAACCTTTACTTGGCACACACAAACCATTCACAAATCGCAAAAAGTTCTATAAATGAGTTTTACCACACTTGGTCTTCAAAATGAAGACCACTTGAGGAGATACACCCTAAAAATGTTCCTTAGATCAACAAATGCACCGGGTTCCCCAAACCCTATGCATTCCAACACACTAGACTCATTACTAATGGTGGGGTTGCACAACAACCTCCTCCACTAGGTTAGAATCCCATAATTGATCATGAAGTTTAGTCTTCTTATTCAACACTGTCTTTGACATCTATTCCTCGTCTATTAATTTCTGTTTACCACCCACTTCCATCAGAACCGATGCCTCCACAAGTACAAATGCACCTGGATGTTGCCCAACTTTTGAAGACGATTTAAACTAACAAGGAAGACCTCTTTTTTAGGATCTTTCCTAAGGATGTCTCAAGTATAATACATCCAATTATTTGTGATACTCAAGACACCCATTTGTTAAGATCACTCTAGCCTAAACTATTGAACAATTGTGCTTTCTTCCATCTCCTCTCACCCTCTCTATATTTAACCAATTTCTAGGAAAGTTATTAGTATGCCCTTGTATCTCTAATAATATTTCTAACTACTATCCTAATGGTATCCCAAACATATTCTAACACTCATTAATATAATTAATATCATTAAGAAGGTTAAGGACTGGGAAATTAAACCTCCTCTCGGATCTCCCCTTCGCGTCGATCTCCCCTCGTCTCGAGCGGCCACGAACAGCCCCTTCGCGCGCACGCTCTCGCATCGATCTCCCCCATCGCAAACAACCCCTGCTCTTACCTATCCACGTCGATCTCCCCCTTCGCGTCGATCTCCCCTCGTGGTGAACAGCCACGAAAAGCCTCTTTGATCTCCCCTCGTCGCGAGCAGCCACGAACAGCCCTTTCGCCACGTGCGTCCCCACCGAGCCCAGCTCCTCCCCGCAACGATCGTTCGATTGTGATTGCGATCGCTACGTATTTCTCTATTTTGTCTACGCAAACATCTATTTCAATCTCAATACTAGCTTATTGAACTTAAAAAAGAAAAAGAAAAAGGGAAAACCAATAGCAATTCATTTGTATATACATTAATTATTCAACCAACTAACTTAAATTGACAGAAAAAATTTCCCTATCAAATATAATTTAAGATTGTTCATTGTTTTATTCATCTCTATTATATAAGTTGTCAGTTTATAATTTGCAAAATAAGAAAAGAAAAAAAAGTTAATTTGCACCATGAGTTTTACATGTCTAAGTAGTGTAATATGTGTATAGTTAGAGTTAACAAATATATATGTGCCAACATAATGAGTTTATTGTATAACTATAATTTAGAGGCTATAAATCCTCTCCCTATAAATATTGTTTAATAATAAGAAATATATATAAAAAATAGGTTTACCTTCTTAAATTCAATTACCTTCTTCACTATCTTTGTTGCTTTCCCTTCATTGTTTTCAATGCCACTCTCTAATGATTCATCTAAATCATGTAGGATAGTTCGACGCTTGAATCTGAGAGTGGTTATTGAAAGAGATTGAAGATGAACAAAGATTGGATAAAAAATAAAACTAGGTTGTTTGTTGAATATCTAAAGGCATTAAAAAAAATTTGGAAATGGCAAAGTCTCATGTCAATAGTGTTGGAAAAGTGAGATGTCCATGCAAAAAATGTATGAACATGTATTGCCAAAGTATTCAAGGAGTAGAAACTCATTTGTTCATATATGGAATTGTGGAATCTTATCGTGACTGCATATACCATGGAGATCCTATTAACTTACCTAGGTATGAAAGTCAAACAGTTAGGTCAGTACACGTCGAAATGGTCAATTTAGTTGAGTCTAGTGGGCATAATGATGAGAATGAAATACTGACAATGTTGAATGACATGAACCGTCGTACTTAGAATCAATTATAGTTGAAGAAGAAGATAATAATACTTATGAAAATGTTTCACCCAACTACAGTAGACAAGACGATCGATCAACATCGTTTGATGACTTGATGAAAGAAGCATCGATTCAGTTATATCCAGGATGTACTCGATTCTCCGCTTTCTTTTTTATGGTAAAATTGATGCATCTAAAGACTATGAATAACTGAACCAATACCTCATTTGATTCGTTGTTGAAATTATTAAAAGAATCGCATCCTGACGGTGCTTGCATACCTGGTTCATTCTTCGAGGCTAATAACAAGTTTCGAGAGTTGGGGTTGACTTACGAATCAATTCACGCATGCAAGTATGATTGCGTGTTGTATAGGAACGAATACAAAGATGATGAACAATGCCCTACATATGGAGAGTCTCGATATAAGACGAACAAGGATAATTCTAAGAAATTTCCCCATAAAGTGTCGAGACATTTCCCATTAATACCTCGACTAAAGAGATTATTCTCTTCTAAGCATTATGCTTCCGATATGAGATGGCACAAGGAAAAATGTGTTGAGGAACCAGGAGTTTTGCGACATCCATCAGACGGTGAAGCCTGGAAACATTTGGACCTTCAATTTCCTGAATTTGCATTAGATTATCGAAATGTACGATTTGGATTGTCTTCAGATGGATTCAACCCTTACAGTCATATGAGTACCACGTATAGTATGTGTCCTGTACAATTAGTGGTGTACAATCTACCACCTTGGAAATGCATGAAAAACACAAATATCATATTATCCTTATTAGTTCTCGGTCCAAAATCACCAGGAAGGGAGATTGATGTGTACTTGTAACCACTAATTGAGGAGTTGAAAGAGTTGTGGAATAATGGTGTTCGCACATTCGACTCATTCAAGAAGGAGTACTTCCAACTTCGCGCTTGTTTGATGTGGACCATAAATGATTTTCCGGCGTATGGTGACTTGTGTGGTTGGAGTACGAAAGGTTACAAAGCTTGTCCTATTTGTAAAGAAGAAACTCCCGTTGTTGGTTTGGGAGGGAAGCGAGGATACATTGGACATCGACTGTATCTACCTAATAATCACACTTAGCGTAGAAAAAATTGTTTAATGGAGAAAATGAATCTCGTGAACCTCCAATGGCATGGGATGGAGAGTAGATACTGCATCAAGTAAGTCGTATGAGATTTCTTGTGCTTAGCAAGCATCCTTCTAAACAAGATAAGAAGAGGAAGCAAACTGAAAATAATTGGAGAAAAAAGAGCATATTTTTCGAGCTCCCATATTGGTTTAAACTTCTATTAAGACATAAGCTAGACGTAATGCACATCGAAAAAAATGTGTGTGAGAATTTGCTAGGAACTATATTGAATATTGAAGGGAAGACCAAAGATAAGATGAACGCTAGGAAAGACCTCGAAGATATGGGAATACGAACAAAATTGCACCTACAAAACATAAGAGATAAAGAGCTTAAGTCGCATGCATCATATACTCTCAGTAAAGACGAAAGAGTTGAATTCTGTAACTTTTTAAAAGCAGTCAAGTATCCTGATGGTTTTGTTTCTAACATAGGACGGTGCGTTAACGATTCAAAGTTAACGGATTTGAAGAGACACGACTGTCATGTTCTACTTCCAAGACTAATTCCTATCGGTGTTCGAGCCTTTTTACTTAAGGAAGTGTCGGTCGTTGACTTTTGTCAGTTCTTTAGTTCTTTGTGTTCTAAAACATTACGAGTATCTGATTTGGATCAGTTGCAAAAAGACATTATTATAATTCTTTGTAAAATGGAGAAAATCTTCCCACCCGCGTTCTTTGATGTGATGATTCACTTGACTATCCATTTGTAGTATGAATGTAAGTTGGACGGACCTGTGAATTGTAGCTATATGTATCCTTTCGAGAGAAGTTTAAGAATATTCAAACTATTCGTTTTGAATACAGCACGGCTGGAAGGGTCGATTGCTGAAAGGTATGTGAACAACGAATGCTTGAACTTCTGTTCATTATATCTCACTGGTATTGATACGAGGTTCAATAGGGCAGACCGCAATGATGACCACAACACTAATGACGAACGGCTTGGAGAATATGAAGTATTCAAACAGAATGCATGACCAATGGGAGAGATGACACCAAAGACTTTATCTCATATTGACATGTGAAGATTACATTAGTACATTCTCCAAAACTGTGATGAGATAAATAATTATCTTATTCAACATTTAGAACTTCTTCGACCAGGTGTGATAAGTGCTGCCGATTTATATGCAAAGCATGAACAACAATTTCCAGGTTGGTTTAAAAAAGAAGTTCTCAAAATGGGAGAAAATTGACATAATTGTGATGATTTGTATGCAATGGTAATGGAACCCAGTAGATTGGTTCGATTATACGAAAAATGCATAGTTAACGGTGTAAGGTTTCACAATATCGAGGTTCAAGAGCGTTGAACAACTCAAAATAGTGGTGTTAGGGTTCCAGGCGAAGGAGGAACCAAAGATGACCCCTTGTACTATTACGGGGTAATAAGGGAAGTGTTTGATATTGTGTACGTTAATAGGAGCCGAGTTATTATTTTTAAATGTGATTGGTACAACACTGACACAAAAAAGGTAGATTTCATTTCGAACTAGGTTTGCGTTCTATTAACACGTCTCAATTTTGGTACAAAGATGAGCCATTTATCCTAGCCACATAAGCAGAACAAGTGTTTTATATAAGTGAGCCAAAGTACGGTCGAAATTGGAAGGTAGTGCAATTAGTAAAGAATAAAAAACTATGGGATGTGCCAGAAGTGGAAGAGCAAGAGGATGAAGAACTTGATGAAATACAACTAGAAGGTCGAACTGCTGTCGATGAGTGTATAGAAGAAAACAGATTAGATAAGATTGATGTAGAACCGGCCATAGTTGATTTAACACTGAATAGGAGACAATTGTCAAATAATTTGGATGATTTCATCGACTACCATGAGATCCAAGATGATCAAGAAACTTCTCCTGAGAGCCTCTCATTGGATGATTATTTTGCAGACTAATTAATATATACTTAAGTACATTTTTATGGACTTCACTAGTTTGCCTTCTGATTTGATATAGTAATGTTTATCTACTTTCTACAGTGTTGGAGAGGAACGTAACTAATCATGACATTCTTAGTGTCCAATTCAGTCAGGAGTACGAAAAGGCTGTTGGACCAATTGCATGTAGCTTGAGTAAGTAGATCGTGGTGCTTGTGAGAGGGTCATTTCCTGTGACTCTCAATAAATGGAAAGAGGTCACTCCATAATTGAAGAACCTAGTGAAACAAAGACTCTTGGTATGTTTAAGAACACATAGTTTGTATTTTATGCAAAATTTTGTTCTATTAATCTATACATTTGTTTTACACAGTCACACTTCAACCTAGACCTTAGTAATCTTATGGTAAACAAACATATAGGGACGTGATGCAAACCACGTTCAAGGGCTACAGCTGCTCGTTGCACAAACATTACAGGTAAGTAACATATTAACTTATACTTATGTTGTTTCACTTTTAATACATCATAACTAACCATACATTATCATTTTTTTAGGCTTCTTGATCCGAAAATTCGACAATCGAACCCACATATTAGCATAACGGATCCAGCTGATTGGGAATATTTGTGCAATAGATGGGAGGACCCTAAATTCAAATCCAAGTCAAAGAAGGCTGAAAAAAGTAGATTTCATGTTAAATACAATCACGTGGGAGGGAGTCATTCTTTCTTAACTATATGTGAACAGGTAATATTTCATTGTGTAATACTTTATTGCTAACGATTTGTATAATATGCTAATGACTTTATTTTATTTTTCTAGAGAAAGAAGAGTGATCAATTCATATGGAGCATAGACCTATTCAAAGAAACTCACTGTAAAGAAGAGACTAGATGGGTGAACCCAAACTGTGTGGAGACTTATGTAAGTATGTTGATTTTGCTTTTTTCATTTAAAGTTTTTCTCGATACTAATGTATGTTTGATTTTTATCTAGAATAAAATGATACAGATTAGAGCGATTGCGATTGCCGATGGACTACCATACGGCGCGTTAGAGATCACCGACAGAGTTCTAGGTATGAGGGGAGATATGATAAAAAAATGGCCTGGGCAAGGTTTCTTATGAGGTCCGGTCTACTGCAAGAGGAAATAAGGCGTCCTCATCAAGTTCTAGTGCTAGCATGTCTTCTCAGCGTAAGTTACAACTTCAAGGACAAATTACAGAACTGGAAAAAGAACTTGCCTTGATTCGAGTGGAACTACAGAATACTAGAGATGAATCTCGAGAAAATTAGAACCAGCTTCGAGAGATGATGGAGCAGTTTAGGAGATAAAGGACGTGACGTTACACTTAGGTAAGTAATTAAAACTCTACAATTATGCATATTTTATGTGAATTGTGGCCATCCTGCAGCAAAGATAGCCACATGGTAGATTATATATGATTTTCATTGTTAAAGCAGGTGTAATTTTTTTTTGGTTAGTCATAGGGGGGTTGTTATGATGCCGAAATTTTGAATTTTCTTTTATATAAGTATAATTTCTTTTAATTTTTGTCAACTAACTCATAGTTCATTTCATTTTTTCAGATGATGCACGACCTGTGGTTGAGGACAAGGAAACAATGTATGGAGTGTGAACCTTTTGTTTAAGAACCTTTTGTATTGTGATACTTTTTAAAAAACTTTAAATGGATGTATGGTTAAGAACTTATTTCTACTTTTTTGGTTATAATAAAATTTCGCAGTTTTCATTCAGTTATGAGGTAGTTTACCTTTCAACTTGATTTATGATTGATAGAAATATCATGTGTATATCAAAGTAAAAATATGAAATCAATATATTAGGAAAAATTGCAAAAACCAGCTTAAAACTGAAGTTTTCCAAAAACGTTGCCTAAAATACCTTAGGCGACATTTTGAAAAACGTTGCCTAAAAAACCTTAGGCTCTTGCGACGTGGTTTTGCCGACGTTTTGGGCGACGGTTTATTTACCGTTGCCTAAAGCTTTGCAACGTTTTTCAGACCTAAGACCTTTTTTTTTATAGTGTAAACTAAAAATTAAAAAAAAAAATAACTTTAGATGTAGGGGTGGTGAGCTAGCTGCATCGACGGAGAAGGAGGCGAACGACTGCGAGGACGGGGCAGCAAATGGTAGTGACAATTATTTGGGTCGAGAAGGGAAGAGAGGAAGAAAGAGGGAGAAGGGGGAATTTTTCAATTGTTGGTATATCTTACTATATACCAACAGTTTTATTAATTTATCCCTTATCGGCTTATGCCTTTTTTATTCTAGCGTTTATTGAATAATTTATTTTTCATATAACATATATTTGTTTGGCCATCAACAAAATCAAACCAACACTAGCTAGCTCTACTAAATCAATTTTGGACTTATTTAGGTATCATTTTGAAATGATAAAAATCTCAAAGTTACTTCTAAACGTGTGGTTTCTTTATTTAAATGTAGAAAAAAAAATATACATTTTTAATCTTCACTGGATTTGGTCATTTTTTTACCATCCAAGGTTGTTTAATTAGTTGTAATCGTGTATCCTTTGAATTTAATTTCATATTTATTTTTGAATATTTAATTCGCATTAGTATCATAATAATTAATTTAATCATGTGGTAGCTTGTATTGTTTCAGGTAACTAACTATTTTAACTAAAATTGAACAATTATTAAAATGTTAATTAAAATATTTAATTTGAAAATTTACCCCCAAAAAGACAGTATACAATAAAGTAATTTACAACTAAAAAATGTTATCCCACAAACAAAGCAAAAAAGCTCAACTGAGCACCACGGAAGAACTAACTCGAGCAGCCGGAATTCGGGTGAGCTCACAAGCCACATCTCCGAACTCCAAAATTCCGCCATCGGAGCATCTCGAAAGCATCCGATTCGCTTCTTCTCTGGTCAGTTTCACCCTAATTCTCACAACTTTTTCCTCTGTTTTCTCTGCATTTCCTTCCTCTCTGTCAATGGCGATGACCACCGGCTCTGTTTCGGCGAATCTCACTCTCTTCTTCACTTTCTTCATCTCCGGCGGCGGCGGCGGCGGTTGCTTCCTGTTGTTCAGATCGTCTCTGTATACGCACGCCGCCGCGTTCGTCGATCGTCTGCAGCGATGGCTGATTTTAACTGCTTGCAATTTTTTGTTCAAGTTTGAAATCATGTTGCTGATCATGATTTTTTTTGTTTTTTTTCAGATCTAATTGAGAGGAAGAGATGAGATTGTGGAGGGAAATTGTGAGGAAGAAACGGAGTAGAAGACTATATATATAGCCGGTGGAGCACGTTGCTACAGAATTCAATGGCTGTTTTTGAAAATTGACACTTCTAGACTCTTTTTTTTTTTTTTTTTAATTACTAAGAAATTATGTTTTCTTTATTTTCTATATTGTATTTTTCTTTATTTTCATAGTCATATTTATATTCTCATTAAATTTCAATTTCGATTCTTTTTATCTTTTTGGCAATCAATTTTTTTTTTATTGCCCACACAATTTTTTTTTTTTGCTAAAGCATTTGTTGGGTCTTTTTCTTTTCTTTCTCTCCATCAAAGTACAATATTTTCTCTTTGTGAAATTCATATATTTTTTTTCATGTGGAAATTTTCCGCCAGGAATTGAAAAATATCGGGTTCGAGAATTTATCCCTCTTAACTTTAATATTTACATATATTTCTCTTAATAAAATATTCAAATAGTTAATTTTTTATTTATAATTTTCAACTAGATACTTTAAAGAAAAATATTCATTTCAATAAATATTTTGCATAACGATAAAATGAGAAAATTAATTTAAATTAAAAATTAAAACAAAATATATAAATGTGGTGGGGATTAGGGAAACAGTGATATAGAATATATTCGTGTCCTTATTTAACTGGCACGAAAATTTTCTCCCCGCCCACCCTCCACCTAAATGGAGATTCACCGCCCTTCAAGATCGGGTCCTTGGACTTCGCAGAGAAAATAGACATCTATAGTTCTAAGTTAAATAAATTTTAATTTATAAAAGAAAACAATTGATAGAAAATGTCATTTATTTTGAAGGTGTGTGT
The DNA here is from genome assembly GCA_036507275.1 of Sicyos edulis. Lineage (NCBI taxonomy): Eukaryota > Viridiplantae > Streptophyta > Magnoliopsida > Cucurbitales > Cucurbitaceae > Sicyos > Sicyos edulis. The sequence continues at coordinate 12,158,406 of CM071852.1, read as the reverse complement.
AGGAAAGAGATAAGAATGGGAACAAGGATCATTCATTGTATTTTTTTTTATACAACAATATTAGGAGAAGGGGGAATTCAAATTCGAAACCATAACCTCAGATTATTAGGTTGTACAAGATATTGTTGGAGCTTTGCTCTCTTTGACAGATCATTCGTTGTGTTTGGATCTCCAAAAATGTTTTTCCTCACAATCTTATCGATGGTAAGAGATCAAATTATCTATGTTTGAGTTGATGCGTTCCTAACAAGTGGTGAATCCACGTAGGAGGAGAATGAAGAAGTGAATGGAGAGAAAAAAAATTCCCTATCACCTAAATGAGAATGAGGACGGAGAATATATTCCATATCCTCGTTTGTCCGTTCCATGCCTCATTTATATTTTATATCTATTTTATTATAATTTTTTAATACATATATACATAAGTGATGAATATTTATAATTACAAATTAACTATTGTTTTAAAAAGGAGTAAAAGTTAACTATTTTCTATTTATTAAAAAAATATTAGATTGAATTGAGATTTATAAAAAAAAAAAAACATGAAATTAAAATGGGGAAAAATTTCCGTTCTGTTCCCGTAAATTTCTCATGGGTAATCTTTGCCTTCATCTCGGTCAATTTTGCAGAAATGAGGATAAAAAAGAGTGTCCAGAATGAGAACGATAAATTCATCCACGTTTATATCCTACTCCATGAATATCTCTATTTACATGTTGAATTACATGGTTTAATGGACTATTTGAATTATAATTATTATTGGTTAGAGATTATTAGGGGTTTACATGTCCTGGTTGGATTGGACAATTCACCAACACGTTCAATTTTAATATTAGAGCAACTCAACTTATAGATTTTCGAGTTGGATTGAATTATCAAGTTCTGTTTATTTCATATTTTCTCTTGAAGACTAAATCCACCATTCATGAAAAATGAAGAAAAATATAACATGGTATAGTTTCAAACTTAAAATGGTTATATTGTTAGTGTGCAAGCCCTCTCTCTATATATACATATATAGTTCAAGTTGAGTTGGATTTGAACAAGTCAAGAATTGGTCAACTCAAGAGTCCAGCTAATCTATAGAAAATTATAAAATTATAACACAATCCAAACAAAAAAAAAATGTAACAACCTAACCCAACCTAATCTTTATTATTTGGGTTGGGTAGTCCGGATCATGGCATACACTTATATCGGTGAACTACAACCTTTGTTGACATTATCTTATTGTTTTTTTTATATAATGTTATATTATTATGTTTTAATCTTTATACTCGAAAGTTTCTAATATAATTAATGTGAGCTTGTGTGCTTACCTTTAAATTTTTGTATTGCATTAACATGAACGTTTAGGCAACTTTTTCCAAACACATTTATTTTGGTACTAATGATTAGAAAAAAAAGATTATCGAGAGAGGGAAAAAGTTCAGAAATAGAAAAATTGCTTACATAATGACATGAATAAAATAAGTGTGAAAGTTCAAAAGATACCCAAAAAAAATTGTAAAAGCTAATTGAAGCAGAATTTAGCCCACTTTGAAAGTAGACTTTTAAATTTGAATTAAGACAAGATTAAAACAAGTGTGAAAATTAAGAAGATACCAAAATAAGAGTTAAATTTAAATATAGAATAAACATTGATTTTCAAATGTAACTTTGAAAATCAACAGGTGAAAAGAACATTCCAAAGTCTTTAGAAATGACCCATGACCATAACTTGGCCTTTTGGTTTTGACTCTTTATAGCTAACATTTAGCAGGTAGCTTTAGGGAGTGGGACCCCACCTTGCATGTGACCAAAATGCCCATATTTGAATTAGTCAACACTTTGGATCATAGGGGTGAAGTGGACACTTCACCATTAATTTCATATTCTCCTATTATCAATCATAAATTTTGTAAATAGGAAGATAAGTTTTAAGTTAAAATTGCTATTTGATTTATTAACTTTCAAAAGTTTTAGCGTGCACAATCCCACTCAAAAATTTGTATCTATTTGATTTCTAACTTTAGTAATACTTTTAAGAGTATCTATATCTCAATTAATGATTTTTTAAAACTTTTTTAATGATACTTTTAAGAGTTAGAAATCCTCAAATTTAAATTTAAATTGTTTAATGAAACCTTACCATTTTAATTTTGTATCTAAAAAATTAAAAATTCAAGATTAAAAATTTGTATTTTTCGGTCAACAAAATTGATATTAGTGTATAACTAAGGACTAAAAAAACATGAATCTTAATTCTAAAAAAAAAACATAGATATTTGTTGGTGTAGAACTAAAAAATTAATAATAATTTTTACAAATTTATGGACAGATATAGGGTATGAACCTCAAAGTTAAAGGTCTAAGTTTTAAATTTAGCCTAAGTTGCATGCATAATTAGTGCTCTGAGATCCTGTTTAAAATACCATTAGTACTTTTTGTTAGGTCAATTTGTTTTTTATTTTTTATTTTTAAACATGAAAGCATATGAATACTGTTTTTATATTTTGCCGTTTTTACATATCTAGCTGTAATTTGAAAAATAGAAAAGAAAAAAAAATTGTTTTGGAATTTAATTAAAATTCAAATATTTTCATAAGAAATATGAAAATTTTGTAGAAAAATTGGACTAAACTCATAATTATTGCACCAACCTATGGGGTAGAAAGAATTATGGAAACGACATCAACATTCATTCACTGTCTCATAACGACATGTCGAATTAACGTTATTAAAATAAAACTGACTTGGTCTCCAAGAACTGATTTGATTTATTTTCAAAAAAAAAAAAAGAACTGATTTGATTTAGACTTTTACACTCAAATTCCAAAACTATACCGTGAAGTTGTGGAGTTATCTTAATTCTTCCTTTCAACTTCAAACCTTTTATTTCCAAATAATAATTAATAATTAAACGAAAATTATCTTCTAACCATGTCATCTTTTCAAGACTTGGCCTTAGGATTTTTTTTTTTTTTTTTTTAATAATATAAATTGGAAGAGGGAACCACTAGTTAGGAGTGATAATGAAAACCGAACCAAACTGATTTATTGGAATGATTCGGATTTTTCACATAATATTAGATATATTGATTTTAATTTAGAGAAACCGAAAGTTATTGAATCGTATCGATTTCTATTTGTAAAACCTAATAAAAATTGAATCGAATCAATATTAATTTGTTTACTTTCATTTTTCTTTTTATATGTCAGTTAAACTTTTTATTGATAAATGACTATTATTTTTGTTTGATTTAATTATAAATTATGATTTTTTTTTAAGAAAACAACATTAAAATTTGAATTGGAAGTAAAATATTAAAAAAGAATGAAATCAAAGGGAACCGAATCGAAGAAAATTGAACCAATGATTTTATCCTTTATCGGACATTGGTTCGACTTCTTTTTTTTCAAATCAATTGGATCGGTTATCGGTTTAACCTAAAAATCAAGGAAAACCGAACCAATGGTTCTATCTTTTATTGGACATCGGTTCGGTTTCTCTTTTTGTCAAATTGATTGAATCGATTCGGTTATCGATTTGACCTAAAATCAAAGAAAACCGAACTAATATCACCCCTATCACTAATCCTGCGTAGAAGTGAGGTGACTACTATTAAATAAATGAGAGTCATATAAATGACAATTAAATAAGAAAATTAGTAATAAAAGTCTAAACGACCAACCAAAACTGGGCAGAGAAACAAGTTTTGAAGTTGTAATTTATTTATTTTAGATATAAAAAATATTTATTTTAAATTTAAATACATAACTATTTTTTTAGGCTTTTGCATGTATATTACAAAATTGTTAAAATATTACATGAATAGTACAATAATGAAAATATTTTCACACATAGCAAAAAAATGTAAATTGATAGGCTTCTATATTGATAGATTCTATCAACAGAAGCTGATAGAATCAATTACTAATAAGTAAATTGATAGACTTCCGTTAGATTCTATCAACCCTTACTAGAGAATGATAGATGAGGAGAATCAATGATAAAATTGGCAAACTTCCATCATTAAAGAATTATAGATTCTATCAAAGTTTCGATAAAAAAGGTATATAGAGATTTTTTTAAAAAAAGATGCATAATTTGCTATAAAAACGAATTATTTTAAAAAAGTTGCTATAATTGTAAATTGGAGTCAAAAAATTGCTATACATTACAAATTCTCTACTTTTAAAAACAAAATACACAATTTACTTTCTATACTTTAATTTGCAATAATTTTTTTTTTGAGACACTTTGCAATAATTTAGTTCTTGCCGTAAGAATTATACATTTAAATCATTCAAATTAAATCCTGTCCTTTTCAAAATCACAAGAACGAGATTTGTAATTTAATTTTCGATAAAATACTATTTTGCTTTATGTATTTAGGGATTTATTTTATTTTGGTTTTTGATCTTTCACAAATCAATTTTAATTTATGCATTTTAAAAAAGCTTTAAAATGAATTTTTATTAGACAATGTGTCAATTGATTATGATAGAAGTAGTTTACTTTTTTTATATTATTATTATTATGAGATCTACTCTTCTTTCGACATGAGTGATTAACAGTTTTATGTTAATATTTTTAAAAAAATTTATTTTCTTAAAAAATTTCCTCTATAAATTTTTAAAATATATTCATATATATATTTTTTATATATCACAATTATTAATATTATTAGAGAATGAAAATAAAACAAATGCAGAGTTTTTTTTTTCTTCTTGAATTTTGGGGGATAATAAATTTCAGAATGGCATATAATAAGTCTTATTTTTTTCCATTGTTTTACTTTTGTTCAATAACATACAATACTGTTTCCCAACCACTTTGAAATAATTCTTTGTCCATTCCAAAAAAAAGGAAAGAAATAGTCCTTTGGTCGTTTTCTTTCTTTTTGTCTTCAAAATTTGATAAGATTTTCCACAAAAATATGCATTTTCCATAACCAAACTGTACGATAATAGATAATAATGTGAGGGTTTCTTGTATATGGTCAAATTACTAAATTTTTGCCGCTACGAAAAAAAATCTAAAATTTGCCCAAATGATAAGTTATTGTATTGTACTGGTTGAATATTTTCCTTTTTCCTTCAATTTCAACTTTATGATATTGTATAAAAATTATTTCTAATATATATTTTCAATCATGAAGGTTCTTTCGCAAAAATGCTAGACTTTTCTAAGATTTTGATTCAAACCTTATGTTTGATCATGAATACCATTTCTTTGACCATTCCGTTTCATCACGTCACGTGTTTTCCGTTGGAAGACACTCTTATTGCATTTTATATTTTATCAACATTTTTCTTAATGCGTATCTCGTGAAGGAAATTTAAATTTGGCACTTTTTTTTAGTTAAATGTGACACTTCAAATGTATATATAGCATGGGGTGTTTGAGATTTGCTGTTGATGAGAGGAGAGGAAGGAAAAGAATTGATCAAATTTTATATTTGTTTTTAAGACATCAACTTCTCCTCAACTTTTTCTCTAATATTATATCAAATCTTTTATTTAATCTTTTAAATGTCACATCAAAGTTTTTCTAATTTTCAACAGTATAATATAATATTTAACAATTTTAAAGAAGGCACATTACCGTTATCAAATAATATAAGTCAAATATCAATTTCTAAGATTAAAACATGACCGTGATGTTGAACTAGATTACCATCAAACAATAAAATCACTTAGACCACTAATCTTTTCTGTGCAATAATTATGAGTTGGATCTATATTAACAACTTAAATAATATTCAATTAGTGTATCAGTCTATACACTCACACAATATTTAAAAATAAAAATAATTGTTGTAAGCTTGAAATGTGGTGAAAATGTCGATTTTTTTATTTTTTTCAAATGTTGTTACAAATGTTACTTTCTATTGGAATGCACTTCATAATTAAAATATCATATGTCTCCACCTCAATTATTGTAATTTTAAAAAAATAAAAGATATACTTTGTGTTTTAAAATAATCTTGCTTGTTCCATATATATATATATATATATATATATATATATATCTTTTGAAATGTTTCATTTTCATTTACTATTTTATTATAAGATAGCAAACTCTATTTTTATCCCTATAAAATTTATTTATTTTTGTTTGTTTTAAAAATCAGGACTATTACGGTAAAATTATAACTATCTCTTAAAAAATTGATTATTATAATTTTTATAGTTTTAATTTCTGAATTTTTTTATTTTTTAAAAATAATCATTGTTCTCAGAATTTATTAAAAAGAAATCGTAGTGGATTACTTTTTTAAAAAAATTGATGATTATATTTTTTATAATTTTATGATTTCAAATCTTCAAATGTCAAATGTTGATCGTTTAATTCAATGTCCTTCAATGTTGTGAATAAATACGAACTAGGTTGCTTTTTTCTCTTAAAAAAGGTTCTTTTTTATTAAAAAAAAACTAATAATTAAATAAATAAATTATAACTTGTATATAGATTAAAAAAATGTATTGTTATAATTTAATAATATTTGCGCCTTATTTGGTCGCTTGAAATGCAAAGTGCCAAAATTCTAGCAAGTTTGTGAATAAATTTTGAACTTATTGTTATTATTATTATTTTTTTATAAATTCGATTTCTACTATTATATTAAATTATTTAAACTTAAACTATTCTTTTATTTTATTTAAGCATAATATAATCACGAAAATGAATGTTTATCTTAGATTTAATTTTAAAAAATTGTATACTAATTAATAAAATATAACATCCTAACTTCAATTAAAAAAATATCAACAAAAACATTAACTCAATTACATAAATGTGTACTTATGAATGAAAAATTTGATGAGTTAAATTTCTTCTCTTAAATTGTCACGTATTAAAATATATGGACAAATTGGGAGGTAGAATTATTAAGAGCTTGTTGGTAATGTTGATTTTTTTTAAGAAAAAGAGGTATTTGATTAGTGCTCTCATTTATTGTTTAAAAAAAATGAAAAATGTTTGATAAATTGGTTATTAAAAAAAAAAAAAAAACGTTGGTTATGATAAAGGGCAGTTAGAGTCAAAGACGAGGGTGACGGAAACGCATGGTTTGGATTACGTTTTGAACGTAACGAACCCACAAAGATTTGAACAACCTTCCATATAATAAACAAACACACACCCATTTTTGCAGCCACTTCAGATTGGGACCGCCAGTTGTAGAAGATGAGTTCCAAGATCTGCAGATCCGCCAGGTCCATCCTAGCCGCTCGCTCTTATTCCACTGGTAATTTTTGGAATTTTTGAGTTACATTGCTCTCGTGCGGTGTTTGTTCCTTCCTTCCTTCCTTCCTTCGGCTTTGTTTATAATTGTTTCTATGCAGGAGGACGCGTTGTAGCTTCCGCTGCTGCAGTGTCGTCGCTAAAGGAAAACCTGCCTTCTCTTGCTTCGATTTATGAGAATGCCGGTTCCAGATACGCGTCGTCGAGACCATGGATGTCAGGACTGCTTGCCCTTCCTGCAGCAGGTTTGGTCTACAAACTCTTATAATACACTTCGTAGGTTTTTTTTTTTAACTCTCGATCTGCTTCATATATTATTATGGGGATTTTGCATGTATAACAAAAAAATACAATTCTTTCACTCGTTGAATCATAGTGATAGAATTCCATCAATGATAGACTCATTCTATGGCTGCTTGAGTTTGAGTTTTCTATCCAATGTTTGAGTGATAGAAATTAATGTGCTATAGATGAATTATTTTAAAAATTCTGCTACAAATATAATATAAGAGGTCAAATGTGCTGCTGCTGATTATTATTCGCCGTCCGGACTTACGCTTGAATCTTTCTTTTGATTTTATGCAGCTTGGATGCTCCAGGAGCAGGAGGCACATGCTGCAGAGGTAATGAAATAAACTTTGATTCTTTGTTCACATTTTCCTTATCTTTTTTGAATAGTTAGTGATCATTCTTTACATATTACACATCAGTTTGAGCGCACATTTATAGCCATCAAGCCAGATGGTGTACAGAGAGGACTGGTAAGACTAAACCTACATATCTTAGCATTGTGTTCGACTATTATTCATCCGATCCGATACTCGTAATGTGCAACAGATAGCAGAAATCATATCACGTTTTGAGAGGAAAGGGTTTAAACTCGTAGGCATTAAAGTTATTGTTCCTTCAAAGGGATTTGCTGAGAAACATTATCATGATCTGAAGGAAAGACCCTTCTTCGGTGCCCTCTGTGATTTTCTTAGCTCTGGCCCCGTCATTGCAATGGTTAGTCCGAACCACAAATTTGGCAACTGTTTTTTGAGCTTGGATGGACCTCAAAATTTTGAATTCTACAGGTTTGGGAAGGTGCGGGAGTGATCAGATATGGACGAAAACTTATCGGAGCAACGGATCCACAGAAATCTGAGCCCGGTTCCATTCGAGGAGATCTAGCCGTTGTAGTTGCCAGGTAACATTGTTTATTACTTCAACCATTCCATACGATAGCCTTTTGGTTGACAGTTTAGACCACAGATCATGAGAATCACTATCTAAGCTGACTTCCCCAATTATTTGTAGATTATTATTCAGAGCTATTATAAAGACTACAGCTCCTCACTCTCTAATCTCAAAGAGATACCGATTACAAAATGAGTTACCCCTTCACACTTTCCCGCCCAAGCTATTTATACTAATAATTCAGCTACAGCCCCTCACGTGCGTACAAGCGCTAACACGCCTAAACACTCCCCTGCTTCTTATGCCTAGAATACACATATTTAATCACCGGACCCATATCAGATTACAGTCTTATGCTCTAAAGTTCGAAGACTAAACTGTATGACCTAGACTTCAATTATTACAAACCAAAGTTCAAGAACTAACTGATTAACCATTGTTGTCTCGAGGCAACCTTCTTGGTAGACGCTTCGTTTTCAAGGCGTGCTTCATAGAAGGCTGTAGGTTCACAATTTACGAGTAAGCTTAATTATTAAAAAAAAATGTAGTCACTTAAATAATAGGGTCAACTATAGTTGTCTACCAGTAATGGGGTTTTTTTGGGTTCAATAATTGGGTGTGTGGATTTGAACCCGCAACCTCTTGGTCATAGACAGACTCATGCGCAGACCAAGTTTTTGTTGATGTTTGATTGAATATATACAGGAACATCATCCATGGAAGCGATGGACCAGAAACAGCAAAAGATGAGATAAAGTTGTGGTTCAAACCTGAGGAATTGGTTAGATACTCAAGCAATTCAGAGAAATGGATCTATGGAGATGACTGATCATGAGTTTTCCTTAATTCCCTCTGTTCGTTGATCTTCTTTTTACTTGAGCTAGGCTACAAATACCTGTGAAGAGCTTTGGGTATTTTCGTAATTATGCGAATAAATTATGTATGTCCTCAGCCCAGGCTATGGCTCATCGATTCGATATAAACAAACCCTTGCTGAGATAATAAGCAGATTTTGATTCTACATTACATGGACTTTTTTTTTTTTTCTTTGTATCTATGTTTACTTTACATTTCGTAGAATATGTGTGGGTTGCTGGTAGCTTACAAGACTGAAATGTATCTTTATCCAAACAACCTGAACCAAATATATTTAAAAATAAGATAAATTTATAATTGTTAAAACTAAAGTAAATCAAGAAAGAACCAACAAAAGTAGTAGAATCATAGTAGAAACTCTTATTGATTTTTATGTGTAATAATTACTATACTTTAAACCCTCACCGAAAGGAATGGCTTGATAGATTGGTTGTAATTCAATTCAACTCCACAATCACATGGTATATCCTGAACATTGGTATTTGACTCTCGTGTAGTATCAGATCAATTATCACCTTCTTATTGGCACATACTATGAAGGGGTCTTCGATTGGGGTGAAGTCATAACAAGATATTCGCACGAGAACTTATGATTGGATTGAATCATTCGCAAGGAAAATGCTCTCTTCCTTCACCCAACCCAACTAAGGGGAGGCATCTAATAATAACGAATCGTAGTATATTTTGTGGCACTCTTTTTCTATTACGAGAATATGTAGGATTCGTACTCCCCTTCTCCAATTTGAACTCAAAAAATGAAAATAAAAAATACTTAAACACTCATATTTATTGTATTAACCAAGTATGAGTTACAAATATATTTGTCATTAACTGGAGTGATGATGTTATCTATTTAATAGTTCTCCACAATTGACAACAATATAACTTTTGATGGTAGGTAATACCTCTTTTGTTAAAGATATGCAGTCATAAATAGAGACATTCAAATATCTTAGAGATACAAAAAAAAAAAAAAAAAACTTGCTCACCATAGGTTAAGAGTTCGAATCTCTTCACCCTTGTAATCTTAAAGAAACGTTCGTCTTACATTTTTACAAATTCTCAATTTTCTATTTAATACTGATTTAAGTCTCTTATTTGAGTTCTTGTTTTTTTTAAAAAAAAAAATTGATTTTTTTTTTCAGTCAAATTCTATAAGATTTTATATTACATTGAAGTATTTGAATCTAATCAAATTCTAAAAAAAGAAAGTTGCTCGGAATATATTTTTTTATTCAAATGTTGGTTTGGTTTTTAACAATTTAGGTTCATTCTAGGTATCAAAATAAATTTTTTTATAAGTTGGAGTGCTAATGGTATGTTTGATTTTAAGAAAATAATCAAATTGATTATAAAACATGACTTTAACTTTCAAAATTACAGAATATATTATGAATTTGTTTTCCATGATTAACAAAAGGGGAAAAAATCTATGGTTCTTAAAAGGTAAAAATATTGATAAATTTTAGCTCTATACTTTGTTGTTTGTCTAATTTATCTCTGAATTTTCAAATGCTTAAATTTGATCTCTAAACTATCATCAAACTTAAAATATGATCATTTTAGTTAAATGATTTTTTCTCACTCTTAAATTATTTTGTCCCTTTTCATCTCTCATAATTTCTCTTTTCTTTATACAAGTTTCATTTTTCTTCAATTCACCGAATGGTTATCCAAGGTAGCCTTTAGAAATTAAATTTGGACAATTCAAAATTCAATGACCAAAATTGGACAAATAGCAACTTTCAAAGACTAAAATTAAACAGTTGAAAGTCCATAAATAAAAAATGAAACAAACTCTAGAGATGAGGGGAAAAGATGGTATTTTAACCGTTTTAACATTTATAAAAAAAAATCAAGTATAGCAATAACCAATTTAAAAGTTAAATTAATAGTCACAAAATTAATGACAATAAGTCAAATAAAATTTATGACTTCAATAAAATTAAACTAATGGAAAACAATTAGATGGAATAAAACTATAAAAGTTGAAATATTTTATTTTTGGTAAGTTACTAAGTATGTACATATGTACCGTTAAATTAAAGTGGATGTAGAGATTTGTACCTCAAACTTGAAGAGAAGAATTAATGGTAATAGAATTAAACACAATTTTATTCTGAGTTCAAGAACTAAACTCAATTGAATTTTGTATAAACGGTTAATTTTATATATACATATATTTATATATTTAATAAAAAAAGTTACATATCGAACACAGAAAGTAAAAATGAACCGTCCTCAACCATAACTAACACGTACGCTTTGGATTAAGAAGCCGGAGATTCAAGCAACTTTCGAATGTTGAAAATTAACAATAAAAACAACATAGATAAATATATAAATATATGTATATATAAAATCAAATTTGTAATTTAGCCCCTTAATTTTATATTGTCAAGATTTAAGATACTAGGGGTGATATTGGTTCAGTTTTATTCGATTTTAGATCATACCGATAACTGAACAGATTCAATCAATTTAACAAAAAGAGGAACTGAACCAACATTCAATAAAAGACAAAACCATTAATTTGATTTTCCTTGATTTTTAAGTCAAAACGATAATCGATCTGATCCAATTGATTTGACAAAAAGAGAAACCGAATCAATGTCGATAAAGAATAAAATCATTTGCTCGATTTCCTTTAATTCGATTCCCTATGGTTTACTTGCTATTTCACTTTCAATTCATATTTTAATGTTGTTTTTCTAAAAAAAAAACTCATAATTTTTAATAAAATTAAACAAAAAATAATTAGTCACTTACCAATAAAAAGTTTAACTAAAAATGAAAGTAAAAAATCAATATTGGTTCGATTCGATTTTTATTAGTTTTTATAAATGAAAACCGATCCGATGCAATAACTTTCAATTTTCTTTAAACAAAAATCAATATGTTAAATACTATGTAAGAAATCCAAACCAAACCAATAAATCAATTTGGTTCAGTTCGATTTTGTCGGTTTTCGATTTCCATTTTCAACCCTACAATATATACGCCAAAATGAGGCTGTACACAGAGAAAATGGTTATTCCAGCTAAGGCGGACTCCAAATCCCAATCAAACCTCCTTAATTTAATTTCTACACTGAAACGACGTCGCTCCTCTTCCTATATATATATTCCTTCCTTTGCCCTATTTTTCCACGCAAGTCTCCCCTTTCTTCGGCGGCAAGGAATCGACCCTCCGGCGAAGCCCAGAATTTTTCATCTCTTCCGTTTAGGATCTTCGCAACCTCTCTGCCCCAATCTTCCACTGGTTTTTCTCCGATCGTTTTATCTTCTCGTCAAGAGGTTAGCTCTCTCTTCTCCGTTTGGATCTATTGTTGCTTCGATGGAAACCCTAGATCTCTGTTTTCGATTTCGTTGTTGTTGTTTATTGATGTTAGTTGATTTCTGCGGAGTATGTAGTGAATTTTTGTTCCCCAAGTTGGATTTTTAATTGTTGCGAGGTTGAGAGTGAGAAGATTTCTTGGTGCCGTTAGGGTTTCATCGCTTTCCTTTTTTTCGATTATCGGAACTAATCCTTTTTTATTGTGATGTAATTTATTTTCTTCGATTTTATTGAGATTTTGACGGTTAATTGTATTTTTACTGATAACTTGGCAAGAACCTGTCATCTACGAGTTTTTCAGAGGTTAAATGTACGCAATCGGCGTCTATTAGTTTTAAATTTGAACGTACTGTGGTGGGTTACTTTGTAATTTTGTTTGCTTTTTTGTTCTTTAAGTTATCGGAACCGCCTTGTTGTTGCATACTGCTCCTGATCTTCATTATTGTCCTTATTGGCTTTCTTCGAATTCTTCTAACTCATTTGTAACATATATGTTAGATGGAGGCTAAACCACTTACTACTGAAGCCATTGCCATAACTGAGAAGAAGATGGACATGTCTTTAGGTTTGGCTTCTGGAATTCTTGTTTTGGTACTTTTGTGTTTATGGTCCTTGAAAGATTGTTAATTATTCGTTTTTTACTTGTTTTTGTTGGATTAGATGACATTATCAAAATGACCAAAAATACTGGAAATAAAGGCAGGAACCAAAGGAGGTTTCCGGTAAGAACTTGTTTTTATTTTGCATGCTTTTAACTTTTCGTTGAAATGGAAGTTTTCTTTTTTATTATATTGTATTAATGCTTGATCTTTTACGTGCAGAACAAAATGCAGAAATTCCCAAATAATGCCACCCAGGATAGAACTAGGAAGGTGCAACGTTTCACTGACTCGAGATCTTCTCTAAGACAGGTGTGTACAATTATTTTTAATTTAATTTCATATATTTTGTTTTTGTATGTTTGGTTCTGAATTTTTCATTTTGTTTAGGGAGCTTTGGCCAAGAGAAGGTCCAATTTTCAAGTGAATCATTTTGCTTTTGCAAATGAGGTTGCAAGAAAGACTTCAGTTGCTCCGATTCGGCCTAGACCTTTTAATCGTAGGGCACCCAATTGGAATAAGACAAGGTATTTCTCATACTTTTTAAGTGTGCAGAAGGTTCACACTGTGAATTATGATTATAATTTTTACTTCATTTCTGGCAATCATCTGGAACTGTAAGATTATTGAAGAAGTGTTCACAGATGAACGTTTGAAATCTTGTTTCTTATTGGTTTAATGTCATATTTGATGTCATGGCAGGTAAATCACGTTTATACAAACTTGATGACTTCTAGAATCAAGTTTTTCTATATGAAGTTAGTGAAGTTACTCGTTGGTTGGGACAATTGATTGATAAGTTTGCTTCAACCAGTTGAAATTGGAGTGGGAGTATTTCCAATTATTTTGTTTCTCCCATGCTGCCTGGGATTTGATTCTGCTTTATCTTCTTAAGTTGGTTTTGGAATGCATCGAGTTATGTTTTGATTTTCTGATGATTAAGTGATTGGTGGGAGGGAGTCTACAGATTATGGGACAAAGATAATTTGGATAATTTCACTGAATTTGATTGCTGCAACCATCTGGAAAATGTCATAAAAAGAGCTTTTGTGTGCATTTGGATGAGTATGCTTAGTTTTGAGTTTTTGCTCCTTATTGAATGTGTTTGTATGGTCTTGAATTTCTCAATTCTTCATAGACTATTCATGAAAATAGAGCAGCCTCAGCCAGTTACCCTTTAGGTGTGAGGATGTGGAAGCTGCTTTGTAAGATGTGATGTTTTAACACACCAGAGAATTATGATGGTGCCACTATTCCCTATTGATTGTTCCAATAGTGTTGACCATGCTCAAAGTTTGCTGTGGTATTTGACATAATCTCCATTTGCTTTCTTTGATGCATGCAAAGAACCACGGGGGCAGGGGTGATGTTGCACATCTTAATAACCCTTCTAGTGACTGTCTGCTAGTTTCCTTGATTTCTTGGCTTCCCTTTTCATTCATACACTCATTGGGAACATTAGCCAGTCTTTCAACTATCATGTATGACTAATTGCAAAGTTCACTTGTTGACTAGCCATAGAACAGCTAATGAGTTTTCGACTCTGGAAAATTTTCTCTTCTGATCCAAATGCTTCTTTTAGTTTCTTTAGTCAACATTGGCAGTGGAAGATGTTATTTCATCATCTTTAATAGAACCTCGGGAATGGAATTGACGTTTTGCATCTTGCAAGTAAAACAATGAATTCTCTACTTCTGGTAATTTTGTCATGACATAATCATGTGATAACAAAAAGTGCTGAAGAAATTTATATGCCTAGTTAAAATGTATGAACAGTGGCATTTATGAGGGGTATCGTGTGTATATTATGGGTCTTAGTCACAGTGGAATACAGTACTGCAGACTGCTGCCGCTTTTAAAAGAAGTCTTCATTTTCTGGTTCAAGTTCTGGACATGAATTTTCCTGGAGTAGATTTCTGTTCATTATATTGCTATATTGGACCCTTTTGTTGTGCATAATAGCAAGCGAAGCATGTGTTGATTGATTTGATGTCTGGGGTCTGCTTCGGTTACTGGAAAGTGCATTTTTGGATCCAATCAAGTGTTTCACATTTTGAGCTGATTCACATTTTATTTGACTGCATTCTTCTGATCCGGTGTGTCTTTTATTTCTATTATTGGGTTCCGTTTGAGTTTGCTCATTGAGGTAAGATGTTCTGATCTATCTGCATTCAGCATCACTCACTCGAGGACATGTTAAAGATTGTCGGTGTTTGTATAGAAATTGTGCTGGTCTGTGTATCTAAATGTTATTTTCTGTTCTTCAACCATTTGAACAGTTTCTTGTACAGGGTTGAAGCTCCACCTGTTCAGAGGAAGCCATTTACTAATGGAACCTTTATTCCCAAGGTACTGCCTTCTTACTGTGATGGTCAGAGTACATTTTATTGTGAATCTTTAGTAGTTATAGGTAGGCACTGTACTTTTTTTTTAAATGTGTCATTTCTAAAATTAACTGTCAAAATGGATCTCTTTTTTTTTAAACTATTTGTCTGACTTTTTTTTGGTCCTTGTACGGTTGTCTTTGCCTAAGAAGCCAGTCATGTACAAAAATGGTCTTGCATGGCAAGGACAAGTATAGGAACCCATTTTGACCAATATTTTGAAATGAGGCCTATTTTGACATAAAAAAACCCGTAATATGAATTATATTTATATGCGTTTAGTTTGAGTTGGTGTGCTCTTCTCAAGGTTCTAGATTTGAGACTTGTCCTTCCATGTCTCATAGTACCCGGCCTAAGAATGGGCGTGGTTATCTCGAGTATAGTGGAGTGAAACTCTGATTTCTTAGTTTTCAAAAGAAAAATTGTCAATATGAGTTGAATTTCTTTTGCAAGTCTGGATCACTGTGGTCTGCTCTTTATTCATTCTATCTTGCCTTGTGCAGGTAACTGCACCAGTCCTGCTTCAAACGAATGCTACACCAAGACAGAGGCCACAGACGCTCGACTCATTGTTTGCCAACATGAAGGAACAGAGGTTGAGGGGGTTGTCACAACGACAAAATGGACAGAATGGCATTGCACAACGAAGGAATGGTGGTCGCCAGCAAAGACCTCCATGGGGAAGAGGCCGTTTTGGTAACTAAAGAACAAACGAATGCGCACAAAGTAACCTCGTGCTAGGGATGGAGTATTAGGTTTGGGAAATGAAGATGTTAACTGCTTATGCTTATCCAGGTGCCTGTTATCTTACGATGAAAGGGATGAAAGGGAATCTAGTTGTGTCACTTGTCATCTTTTAAACCGAAACCTGTGGCCTGTTTATGCATTTTTCTAGCTTCATTATGGACCGAATACTATATAGATTTGTATCTGAATCTGCAGTTCGTGTAAAGCCTTTTCTTTCTTCTGTTTCTGTTATGGTGGCCTAATTTCTCAACATTTTATTTGATGACTTGTTTAGTGACGAAACAATTATTTGAACAAGTTTGATAGTTCCCTATTTTATGTTTCACCTCGTTTTTTATTCTTTGAGTTTGGTGTTTCATTTTACAATGCTTTATGTATTTGGTCTTCCAAGTCTTGAAAAATGATAAATCTTGCACCTATTTCTTGTAAGTAGTACATTCACTTTTGAGGTAAGTCTTTTAAAAACCCTTTCCACATTAGCTTTCCCAAGTTTATCATATGAAGAGGAGGGGAGGCTCTATAAGACATTGTCAAGTGAAAAGACTCTTTTCCAGTGAAGGTCCCAAATAATATGGTCGAGAAGGGGAATGTTCAAAATGGAATGGGAAAAACATGTAAATAAAAGGGTTCATTCCATTCTCCCATCTCTTCTCAGATCAGCACAAAATCCAGACTTTCAAGGCTTTCCCCACCAAACTAGGCCATACTCAACCTTCATGCTGCTTTCTATCCTCCATCTAATCTCCATAATCAACTCTCGACCCAATGATTACAAGTCACTCTCCTGGATAATACCAACAAAATCTTCACCTCTTACAACACGTCTATCTGAAAACCTTAGTCAACTAAGATTACTACACCAGAAGTCAGTACAACACCAATTTATTTCATCACAGTTGGCTTTAAAAAACCGGAAAAACTTGCCTTAAAGAGGCAAGCTCTCTTTAATGGGTATGTGGTACCATTTGGTGCCAACAAAATTTTATTTTTAAAAAAATAGTATTGTTGAAATAATAAATTTGTGGCACCATACCCCACTGAGGAGGGCTTGCCTCTTTAGCCATAAGGTGGCAAGTTTTTATCTTAAAAAACTTTATATTTTTCATGGCGTAGTTGCTGATAGTTTATTCAACAGTTTCAATGAGATGCTTTTACATTAAATATTATTTGTTATTGCCTTGTAACAAACAATGGGGGTGTAGCTCATATGGTAGAGCGCTCGCTTCGCATGCGAGAGGCACGGGGTTCGATTCCCCGCACCTCCAATATTTTCCAATCTTTTTATTACAAATGAACAAAATTTGAACGGCTACGATTAAAGGTCCATTCTACTTTCCATGCACACGCACACACGTAATCATTTCCCCATCTCGTCTTCTCTCCTAACGGCCTCTCATTCCTCATCCTTTATCCGCCAAAATCCTCCACTTCTAGAGAGAGAAAACAAAAACACAGAGGAGAGAGAAAGCAAAAGAAAAACAACCATTCGACGAAATCTGTATGCGCATTTCACGACCTCAATCCTCCATTGTTTCTCTCAAACCAATCTTCCACTGAGCAATGATTCTCAACTTGGCTTCGCCATGGCTCACCCTCACTCGCTTCCCTCCTCCCAAGCTCATCGAACCAGTCCTTCCTCCCAACAATGGCGGCGTACTCTTTGCGTTCACTTCCTTTTCCAAGTCGGTGCGAGTTAGAGCTTCTTCCAACGGCGGAGACGACGGCGGTGCTGCGGCTTTTGAGAGTCCTGTTTCGGAGTTGCTAGACAATGAGCTGATTGGGGCTGTTTCGGCTGCTCAGGATGCCGGTGAAGCGTTGCGCTTGATTGCTGATAGGTCGGGGAGAAATGGAGGTACTGTATCGGTTTTGGATTGTCGGTTGATTATTGCGGCTGCGCTTGAGCGTAACAATCCTGAGCTTGCTTTGTCTGTGTTCTACGCTATGCGCTCTAGTTTCTATCCAGGTTTGTGTTTGTGATATTTTTGTTTTTATGTTTGCGTATTCCAAGTTCTATCTGTGCAGTGATTATGTTAAACTGCAATGTGATGGAGCGAGTATATGGATTGTTGGGTTGATTTCTCTTAATTGGTGAGTTGTTAAGTTAGGTTAAGAACGGCAATGGAATTTGACGATTGGATTCATCTCTTGAGTTGGTCTCTTTTACAATGCTGAAATGATTTCTTAATACAATTTGATTCTAGTTTGTTTTATTGTGTCCTCGTTACTTCTAGGGCACTATGAAGTAGGAAGGAATAGTATGCAATAAGGATTAAAGCTGAATAAGATTGATTATGTTCTTTAATTGGGAGTAGGAAGTTGGGGAACCTAGCAGAAAGTGCTTTGGGTATGTATGGTTGCTAAATTCGGATTCCTACTTTTCGCACCTCAGATATTTTCATGGGACATTCGCTTGACTTTACAACATGTGGATGTCAAGGACATTTTTAGAAAATAATTTTCTAAGTAGGTGGTCACCATAGTTTGAATCTATCACCAGTTAGTTACTTATGACGCTCTTGACCACTAGGCCACTCTATGACTGTTTGGATTCTTACTATGCAGAGTTGTATGATTGATCTCTGATGATTTTCTTAAAATCCATTGCCATTGTAATTAGCTGCTGCATGGGAAGGTGTTAGTGAAAATTCTTCCTCTATTGAGAGATGGAAATGGTCCAGGCCAGATGTCCTTGTGTATACATTGCTGATTCAAGGTCTGGCAGCATCCTTGAGGGTTTCTGATGCTCTTAGAATGATTGAGATTATTTGCCGAGTTGGTGTTTCACCGGCAGAGGAGGTGAGAAAATTGTCTTTGTTCAGATATGAATGGCACATTCGTAAACATGCATTTACATTGTTGTTTATTACTGCATTAGGATGAACTTCAAACAATGTATGATAGGGTTCCTGAATTGTTGTACTATGTTTGAAGGTCCCATTTGGAAAGGTAGTGCAATGTCCCAGTTGTATGATAGCAATTGCAGTTGCACAACCCCAGCACGGTATTCAGGTATGGAAAAGACAGCTGTCTGTAGGTTGAATTCTAGGGAGCATTTTCTTTGGACAGGGATCGTTTGCAAGTTCTAGGTTTAGATTTTCAGATGGAGCGTGGATACGCTGCATTAGCCTCTATGACAACATAACTACCATACTAATTCGTATTATAGTTCTACATTTTTATTGCTGATCAGTGTTTTAAAAAGCGCAAGGCGCACTAAGGCGCAATGGCCCCTCTGGAGCCTGAGGTGCAAGGCGCACCAAAAGGCGAGGGCTTTTTTACCCAAGGTGCACTATATAAAAAAAACACAAAAAATATATGTATGTGTGTGTTTATACACAATAAAAATATTTCCATAGATATAAATGAAGTTTTAACCGAGAATCATATATAAAACATACATTACATTTAACTATTAACCTTCATTCATGAATGAAGTTTAACAAAGAATCTATATAAAACATACATAAGATTCAACTATTAACCTTTCATTTTAAGCGAATGTTGTCTTTGTGAGTTAAAAAATTAAGTTATTTAAGGTATTGAAATGTCTTGAATCAGTTATGTCGCGCTTCGAAAACCCTAAAAAACCCTAAGAAAACACAAAAGCCCACAAGGTGCGCGCCTTTTGGCGCCTGGGGCTTCATGTCAGACACCAAAAGGCGCGCGCCTAATTAACCGCGCCTTGCTTTTCACAAGCGAGGCGCTAAAGGTTCGACTTGCGCCCAGGCGCGCCTTTTAAAACACTGTTGCTGATCATGAAGGATTTTCTGCATCATATAACTCATGTTCATGCAGTGTCCTTCGTGATTAAGGACCTTCATATGCCATGACAAGATAGGGATGATATAAAGTAAAATGTTCCCTTTCTTTATTTTTTCATGATTTAGGAATTATTTGCTGTATTTCAAACTTATATTAATTGCCAACGAGAGTAGTAGCCTAGCACATCGATGTCTTCTCATGACCAAGAGGTCATGGGTTTGAATACCCATCTCCTAATTGTAGTTGAACTCAAAAAAATTATATTAGTTTGTTATTACTTTTGAGAAATACCCATACACCTAGAATTCTCTCATCCTTTTGTTCCAAAACAAAGTGTTGAGAATCCCACATTGATAAGGAGAGGAGTAACTCATATCCCTTATAAATGTGTTGAAGAATCCTCACCTTATCAATGTGGGATAATTGCACCACAAGTGAGTATCTCCAACATGCCCCTCAAGATGGCGGCTCTGAGCCCATTAAGCCCAAATGAGTATTCGGTCCAATAAAAATGAAATTGAGATCCGATTCAAGATTGGTGAGCCCAAAATAGGCACCATCCTGAGGGGGCATGTTGAGAATCCCACATTGATAAGGAGAGAATATCTCTAAGTGTTTAAAGGTAGGTGGACTACTCCTCTCATACCCAATTGATTTTGAGATGGATGTCTACACTATTTCACACGAAGTATAGATTTTTTCTTGAGGTCTTTGTTCGTGGATGTATTACAAACCACTACAGTTTCCATGACTTTTGATGGTTGTGCACCTAATCAAGCATTTGATCTGCTCCGTTTATTTTTGAACAAATACTGATAGTCCCTGATATATGCGGTTTGGTGACTCGAATGTTTAACTTCTGAAAAATGAAAATTTATATCTCCCAAAAGTCTTTTTATGAACTACACTACACCGATCCCTCTGCAACCTCTTACTTTTAACAATGCCATTTTTTGTTTTGTTTTTGCAGATTGTATCCTGTGCAAAGTGCCGCTACCAGTATGAACTTATATCTGGAAACATAGTTAATATTGAGTCAGAGGAAATTAGGTTGGTTTATTTGCATATTACTAACTTTATTTATTTATTTAGTGAGCTAATACTTTGATCCCAATTCTTTTGTTTTGTGCTAATGATAGCCTATGGGTTCAAGTTCAGAATGTGTTTTAAGTGCATGATCATTTTGCGAAAATGAGCTGAATCAATCTCCCATTAATACCACTCTTCCATTTCCCACTACCCTGAATACTATGCACTTATGGTTCAGGCTAATATTCAGTTACTGCACATCTTATTACTTAATTGTTATTAATTACAAAACATATTTGCATTAGACGTTGATCCTGCAATATTCACTTTTTCTAAGGATCTCCTCCTGCCGAACGCAGCATGGAAACTCCAGCATGGGAAAAAGCACTCCGATTCTTGAATATAGTGAAGAAAAAAATCCCAGCTGCTGTCCACTCCATTGTGGTATGTTTTACCTCAGTTTTTTTTTTTTGGAGACATATTTTACATCAGTTTGATATCTGGTTTTTTCAAATGCTTTTATTATCAACTTCAAATATTTCAAGTAGTTGCAATTTCTGATGTTGTTACAAATTGCAATATTTCTCATCACCCCGTTTCTGCATTACCTTTCTATGATATGTTAAATAATTCATCCAACATACGTTTCATTATAAGTTAATTGTAGGTTTAGGGTTGAGGGTACCCTAAAAAAGATATATATATATATATATATATAAGTTATTTGTGCAGCCTTCAAATTACTACATGCTGGTATGAATTCTTATTGACTTTCTTTCATGTTTTATCTGTAGGAGTATTTATTACATACAATAGATAAAGGGTCTCATTAATATCTTTGAATTGCTAAAAGTACACCTCATAAGATTGGAGTTTTTATTAACCGATATGTAGGAACATATGTTATTATTCATTTCAAGAATAAGTGTTACTCTGGTTAATCATCTATTTAGTCTGCGATCCTTCTGATTCTTGTAAAAGTTTCAGTCATGTGGATACTTTTATTTCCCTGTCTTGATCATCCAAATTTTTTAGGCAATCAACACACAGTTCTTGTTTTAAAAACGAAACAACAATCAAACAAAAACAGTAAAGAAGGTAAGAAAAAATACACAGAATTTACGTGGCTCAAGTGTGTTAGCTACATCTACAGGAGAGTAGTGAACGGTTTTATTAATTTGGAGATAAGAATACAAAATGCCGATCAACTGGGGCTAGGATTTTAAGAGAGTTTATGTAGTACACGGTTTTATTAATTTGACCGGACAGCGAGACCCCAACTAAGTAATCGTAAGGCATCAAAAAGTTCCGTTATATTTCTTCGCATTTCCTTAATTCTCCCTGTGCTTGTGCTCCTGTTACTATTTTTGTTTTATTCCTCTATTACTCTTTTTAGGTACAAACTCCTTCTGGAGTGGCTCGAACCCAGAAGTTTGCTACTGAAACAGCAGATCTCCCAGCCCGAGAAGGAGAAAGGGTGACAATTGCTGCTGCAGCTCCGTCAAATGTATTCAGAGAAGTTGGTCCAATTAAATTTAGTCCAAAGGATCCGAATTTGTACTCTGGAGAGCCTATGTGCCTGACAAATCATAGTGATGGCCGGGAATCACTATTATTAAGAGTGCCAGCAAAGGGAGCCTCATCCTTACTAAACCCATCGATTCTCTTTCCACTCATAGCTTTGTCTGCCGCTGGAGATGCTGCTTCTGGAGTTATTGACCCCAGCTTGCCTCGGTTGCTGTTAGTTGCTGGGTTTGCTTCTCTGGCTGCAGGAGCTACTTTGAATTCATTTATTTTTCCTCAATTCAATCGGGTACGATTATTTTTAGTCACTGTTCTCTGTATTGCTGCACCTATATTTAAACCTTACTTCATATTTCAATACGAGCAGAACTTCCCTCCATGGATGTGTAGGGAACCTACAATTTGCTTGTGTGGCATCATTAGAGCCACATAAATGTATACATTTTTAATATTTGTATTTGTAAACTAATATGTAGCTCTAATGATGCCACATAAGCAAATTGTAACACTACTCTAATGTACACGAAAGTTTTCCTCTTTCAATATTTACACAGGCGCTCATAGTATTTTTTGTCTTGTGGAATCAGTAGACTCCTTGAATTATAATTTGAATGTTTTCGACTGTTGAAAATGACTCAAGTGGGTTGCATGGACAATTGTTTTTGAACCCATCTCAAGTCATTTTCAACTGTCTTTATTTTAAAACAAAATTATCCATGCAACCCACTTAGTTCTTTTTGGAACACACTTCAAGGTCTTTTTTAGGTCAACAACATTTGGGGTTGGAGAAATTCTAATATTTGACTTACATGTGAATTATTGCTGAACTACACTCACTCTGGCAACACAAGTCTCAGTACAATTTTCAAATTTTTTTAAAATCTTAATATGTAACTGTTAAACTTGATAATTTTGAGCATGTAATCACAATATTGAAATGCAGGCTCCTAGAAAAATTGGAAAGCTCGCAACGTAACTGTACTCTTGCATTTTTATACCCAAATTTCTGGTTCTCAAATTGATATTTTCTTCTTAAACAGAAAAGGAAGTTGTTTTTTTCCTGATGGCATGCAAACTTGACAAATATTTTAAATTTTGTATTTAACATATTTTCCTGCTCGTTCTTTGTTTAAATATTGCTTAAAATTTTTGCCCCGAGTATAGGGGAGCGAGGCTCCGATTCTCGATTTTAGATATTGCCTAAAATTTTGTATAAAAACTGATTACCTTGCTCAAATCCCTAATGGGTGTCTTGGTCAAAAAATGGTATTTAGTTATCTCTCCATGTGGTGATCTGATTTTACTGGTTTTTTTTCCTAATATTATTAACTTTTCTCATTGAATACTTGAATAGAACTAATTCATTTATTTCTTTGATTGTGTCAGCTTCCTCAACGATCAGTTGATATCATTGCTATCAAGCAGCAGCTTTTATCTCAATATAATGTGCTTCAATCTCGTATCAGGGATTTAAAACTAGCTGCTGAAAAGGAGGTATCACAGTCTTTGTTATGGCATCATGAAATTAATTTAATAATTAACTGAAACTCATATTCTGAACAATATTCTAAGACTAAGTTGCTTACATGCTTTCAAAAAAAAACTAAGTTGAATGCATGAACTTCATC
Source organism: Sicyos edulis (assembly GCA_036507275.1). Taxonomy (NCBI): domain Eukaryota; kingdom Viridiplantae; phylum Streptophyta; class Magnoliopsida; order Cucurbitales; family Cucurbitaceae; genus Sicyos; species Sicyos edulis. Next base: position 12,134,111 of record CM071852.1, on the reverse strand, counting down.
AATTTGTCACGCTCACACTAAACTTATACTACTGAAGAAAATCACTGGATGTTATCATTGTTGTTCTCTAATCTTTAACCCGAGATAGTTGTCATCAATTTCTTTACTTCGCACTTATCAGTCATAGGCTCATCAAGAGATAGTTGTCATCAAATAACTAAAATCTCATTCTTTTCATTTGTTACTATAACATTATAGATCTGGTTGTGGCGAAGTTTACTTAAATTTATGTCTTCTTGGTAGGTATGGATGTTGGCCCGGATGTGCCAATTAGAGAACAAAATTTTTGCCGTAGGAGAACCTTCTTACCGGTGAATCCTACTAAACACTATGAATGATCCTTTCTTAATTCAATGAACTATTGCCAGTGTTCATTTTCAATTGACTCATTAAGGTTGTAAAAGTTTTTGGAAGTTCTGCCTTTTTTCTTCGTTAATGCCCTGTAAACTTAGTCGTGCTCGTTATATTATTCTCCAGCGCACGTAGAAGTAGGATAAAAAAGGTGCGAGAAGGCTTGGAAAATTCCCTTAAGCAACGGATTGAACTAGTAGAAAGCTATGCAAGGGTATGTCTACGATATACCATTATGTTTTAAGAACCATTCTCCTGGAAAGATATGGTCACTAGTGGTATCTTTTTTTCTTTTTTTTTTGACAGATTTCCTCAATGATTGAAATCGAAGTTGAAATGGAGTCTGATGTTATTGCTGCCGAAGCAGCCAGCAGTGTGGTGCGTGCAATTTCTTCCTTGCCACAAGTTTTAGATGAATACATTTTACCTTTGTAATTCATTATGCAGGAAAGGGTTGCTGAACAGATTGAGCAAATCATGGTACTGGAAAATCTAGAAGAGGCATGTCTTTATCACTGTGAACACATTTTTTGTTTGCATGCGTAACTTCTTATTTTTTCCTTTTCTATTTTTGGGCTGTGGAGATAGCTTGTATGTATACAGAGTTGTGATGTTGAAGTATCGTTTGAAGTCTAATAGACCCCAATTCAAGTTTACTGTTGATGTTCGTGTCTTTCCGGTAACTGCATCCATACTACCGATGGTCTCATACTTATTGTCAACGTTTTGAGAAATTTACTCATGTTTATTATGGTTCATTCACTATTACTGCCAGGGCTGTCCGGGTGGCATTCCCACTGTACTGACTGTCAATCATTTTCATCCATTATAGCACACTGTACTAGACTTAACTTTTCAATCTCGCCTTCCTCGTGAATTGCTGTTTCATGAAGCATTATGAGAATACTTCAATCAATTGCAAAATGGTTCTTTTTTAATCTTGAGGACAGGTGAAACTTTGGGTGAAGGTACTAATAGGATAGATATCTAGTGCAAGTTACGTGTGCAAGGAGTAGGCGGAGAATGTTTACAGCAACTGAGGAAGGTTAAGGGAAGGGGTATGCCGGCCTTGGCTTGCATGGAATATGGAAATGTGTAGAAGGGAGGGTGGTGCCAAGAATATAGGTATATGAGGTGAGTTATATCATATTTAGGGGAGTTAGAAAAGAAGAAATATGTTGCATTGAGAAGCTTTTGGTCTTGGGAGGTGTATATGTCCTCGAGTATCGTACTTTCTGTTAAGTATTTTCAGTGTTCATTTATAATATTAACTGATAGAACCACAAGTCAGTAAAACTTCCATGGGTCTAGCTGTCTAGAGTTTTGAGCAGTAGAATGGACCATATGGTGGTGCCCTCTGCCATTACGACACCAAGAGAGCCAGCCTACAACCACCGTCTAGATGTCCCTTCTTTGTAATCAAGTCCTTGACTAGCAAAAACCTTATCAAACTCAATCAATCCAGGACATATAAACTCTGAAGCAACAAGCTTCTTGAACCTTCAAGCTAGGGTCTCAGTCTCCTGATACTCATTTACACGAAACCAGCCTTTTTTTAAGAAAAATGATACAAGCCATATGTTGCCTTCCAGACGAGTATGGCACATGATAGTTACTCTCAAAGATTGAGCATACAACCAGCTGATGCTAGGTTTGGCACAAGGCTATTTAGAAATTGTTGAGGACCCCACATCGATAAGGTGAGGATATCTCCTAGTGATTTTAAAGTAAGTGGACTAATCCTCTCATCACCAATTGATTTTGAGATGAATGTCTACATTTTCTAATATTGTATCAGAGCTCATAAGTCCAAATGGGTATTTGGTCCAATAAAAAGAAAATTGGGATCCGATTCATGATTGGTGGACTTAAAAGTGGCACCATCTTGAGGGGACATGTTGAGGATCCCACATTGGTAAGGTGAAGATATCTCCTAGTGTTTATAAGATAGATGGACTACTCCTCTCATCACCAATTAATTTTGAGATGGTTGGCTAGATTTTCTAATAGAAATCACATTGCATTACTTTCAATTACGTGAAAAAATATACTCCACTTTTGTGTAAACAAAGTAGAATGTCTTCTGAGTTTTTAATTGCTTCACAGAAAACAGTTAGTTTGACTACTTTTTTTTGGTTAGGATTTGTGCTGGTAACGTTTTAGGAAATAAAATCTTCGTTCATTATCTTAAAATTCAGTATTAAATGGCTTTGGTTTCTGTCGTCTTCTTAGTTCTTCATATTTTCTCTTCTGGACTATAGTGATTTCCTAATCTTCAGAGCCAATCAGCTGATACTAATCCCATTTCTTGCTAATTAATTATTTTTCCTTCTAACTTTTTATTTGAATACCAATACAGAGATGGAAAATACAAGCAGAAGCCAACGATGAAGCCGAAAGACTTCTCAAACAATCAATGCCAACCGAAACAGTTTAGACAAGTTTGTGCTCACGTTTTCAATCCAGGTAACATATGCATCGTCATGTACCTGCAATTCTTACCCTGACTTGCTATTTGTCAAATTAATCTAAGAGCATCAACCCCTGTTTCACAGACCAAATACTTTCTAAAACCTTCTTACTTTGCAATCAGCTCAATGAACAACTGTCTACTTGGTGCATGTACATGAAGTTTTGAAGCAGCATCAGGTCAGGTATTCGAAAACCGAGGTCAGATATCTCATTACTGAACATCTCAGTTACTTAACTGTATTTATTGTTATTAAAAAGTACATTGAAATCTAAATTTCGTTGGAACTTTTTCCTCCTGAGAGCTGAAATGTGATTTAGCACGTAAACGATATAACAGATTAATGATTCTATTGAACAAAATACACGTCTCTGCTTTTCAATTATGTTTCTTAGTTGGGTCTGATTGTAGATTGTAATCAAATTAGCTACAGTTTCTTCTTGTCGCCCACCACGAGATGTTAGGATAAAGAGTCTATTTTATATCTCTACGATAGTATGATATTGTCTACGTTTATTTGAATTTCATGATTTTAGCTTTGCATTGTTTTCACTTATTTACGAGTGTTGCTTATCTAGGAGTTAATTTCTTATGACTTTATTTGACAATTAAATGTAATAGGGTCACACAATTGTCCGTGAAAATAGTTGAACTACGCATAAGCAGGCATGAAAACTCTTGGATATAAAAAAATACCAAGGACCTTTCTCAGAATTTAGAAAAGGGGAAGAAAGAGGGAAATATTCATGATGATTCTCTTATTAAAGAGAAAGATCCATGGATCACTCCTTTTTATCACTAACTAAACTAGGGAATGGAATTTGGGACAATTCTTGCTTTATTCACATTCATATGAGGATGATGGGCAAATGGAATTTTAAGGTTCTGCTTAGCACTATGGGTTTTCCCGGTGGTCAAAATAAAGGCCCGGTGATGTGTTTAATTTATAGTAGTTATCTACTTAGGAATGATTTTTTATGAATTTTCTCAACAACTATATATAGTAGGGTCAAATGGTTGTCTAATAAAAATAATCGAGTTGTGTATAAGTTACCTCAGACACTTACGAATATTTTTTTAAAAAAAAACAGTTCTGCTTACTTTATAGGCTATAGGGTGTGAATGAAATCTTCTATACCTTGAGATAGGGGTTGGAAGTTGGAGCTGAACCTTTTTTCTTCTTTATTTTTTTAAAGAAAGAATAAACTCTTATTCTCTTTAAGAGATTTTGCGAGTCATTCCCTTTTTTTTTGGGGGGGGGGGGGAATTAGTGTATACTTTTCTGCTAGTAGCAAGTACTTGTTGAAACTTTGGATTAGTTTCTACTTTGAAAAGTTTCTTTTTTTACTTTTACCTTATAAAACGTTTTTCAAAAAATATCCTTAGGGTTGGGCATAAATTTTTGAGTTGAGTTGAAATCAAAGAATAATAGTATGAGTTAATATTTTTTTACTCGGTTCAATCTTGTTCAACCCAAATTAATTATAATGTTATGAATGTGTAAGATTAATTAATAAATTAGGTTCTTAGCATGCTAGTAGAGAATAAACTTCACCCGAAAATATATAGGTGGAGTTGGATAGAGTTTGCTCTTTAAACATTACAGTTGACTAAAAAATCTATTTTATCCGACCAAATCGAAACCACAAACACTCATATTATCAACTAAAGTGATCCCTCCCTCGTTATATGAGATTGACTTGGTCATCATGAATTGAATAAATGGTCGAAGGTTCTTAGCTCTCAAAAATCATAAAATGTTTCGATAGAAGAAAGGTAATCAAAATTATTTTCTTACGAATTCTTACCAACAATCAAATGGCTTAGTTAACTGGTTAAGCCATTGTCCACTAATTTAATCATAAACACGGGTGTTTGTTTGCTATATTTAAGAAGGATTTAGATTGAGAATTTATTAACTCCTTTAAAACTTCATACGGACTAGTTTTTTTGTAACTAGAATAGTTTTTTATTTTTAATCGTTCATCTATTATTATTCAAAATAACTTTTAACTATTCATTTATAATCATTCATTTCTAACTCTTTAAAATAAATCTTTAAGTATTCATTTTTAATCATTATTTTTTAACTAATCAAAATAACTATTTATTTTAAATTAGCATCCAAATAAGTTATTGTCTCTAATTCCTCTACATAAAAGTCACATTCAAATAATTTTTTTTTAATTATAATTCTCAATTTCTAATGAGTAAAAATAACTTTTCATCCAAAAAACAAAGATCGGATTATGAACTCCCACGTTCATTCAAAAAACAAACCAGCAAAAAGTAGAATTCCTTTTATTTTTATTTATTCCTTTTGTCCAATTTCATCCACTAGCGTCCCAATTGAAAGTGAATCTTTCAAGAAGTTAAAAAGAATCAATTTCGATTTTAAAAAATCAATTTTCAAAAAATAAAAACAAAAGAACCCATTCTCGACCACTTGTCAAAATGAAAATATGAAAATAGTTCAATCATTATTTATTTAAAAGTATAAATTGGGGTGGGAGACTACAAAACCCTTCATAGAGTTTAATCAATATTTTAAATATCAATTTTTAAGATTGAGAATACGACTGTGGTGTAGTTTAATCATTATCTTAAATTATTAAAAATTATGAGATTTATGGTTTGAGTCTCTAATTCGTTATTGCACAAAAAAAAAATCCATGGAAATGTAAACAAAGTAGTAAAAGTACAAATTAGCGACTTAATCACAAATTTTTTATTATGACTATTTGATACGAATCCAACCATCAAGTTATTGTATTCTTATGAGAGGGTTGTTACAAGAAATAAGAAGAAAAGATTCTTAGAGCCTTAGAAATTACAATTTTAAATAATGAAATTTCCCGATTTCATATTTTGAGACTTTTTTATTTCAAAACTTGTCAACCATGCTCATAATTGCAAGGGATATTCTAAAAAAGTTAGTTGAGTCTATTTAAAGTTAATCTACCATTTGGTTCAGCATTTAAGTCTCTCAATTAATTTGCAATTGAGTTTTGGTTTCTAAGCCTTATTTTCTACAAAATGCATTTAATAGCTTTTTGAGTCATTTTTGTATTCCAAGACATGCATAAATTTTTTGCCTTTAAAATGGCTTGTTATACATCATTTTGGACAAATTTATGTACTGAAAAACTTGTGTTTTCTTGAACTTCATTTGATGTTTCTTTCTTTCAAATCTTGTTTTAAATTTGAAGTTAAATCAATTCATTAGATTAGTCTTTGATCAAACTAATTCTGTAGTGAGTTGTTTTAGGATCTAAGAGTGACCATTTTAGATTTTGAGTGTGATCTAAGTTAGCATTTATTGTGAGTTTTTACAAGGATTCTAGAAGGACCTCTAGTTTTGTAAAATTCAATCAACATTTGACGCTTATCATTATTATTACTCGAAATTCTTCCAATATGGTTAAGTTAGAGAAAAAAAATTTCATACCACTTTTTAAGGGACGACAAACATATCAAAATTTTTACTTCGGGCATATAAGTCCTCAACTTTATTTTTTGTTTCATAAAAAATGTCTCGTATCAATAAAAATAGTTGTCGTCACTTATATATTCATGATCTTTTTCCTCATTTAACCGATATGAGATACCTTCCTTGCATTCCAATACTATTTATTTGTTTAAATCATTGATAATGAACTGCTAACACGTGGCAATTTACTTAGAGAGATTATAAATATCCACCCCAAATGCAATGCAACCTTTTAAAAACATTACTGTTAATTGTTATGATTATTATTTGAGGTTATGATTATTATTTGAGATAACTTAATAACTATTAGTTTACTTACATATAATATATTCATTTGTAAAGGTCTTATTTTAGCTCAACTATAATTATGAATGGTAAATTCAAATCGGTAGCCTCATAATCATAAGAATACTCTGATAGGCCTCAACAAATGTTGTTGTGGCTTTAGGAAAGAAAGGCAAGTCACTTAAATAGAATACATTTGATAATCATTTGATTTTTAGTTTTTGGTTTTTAACATTTAAACTTATTTTTACTCATATTTATTATCAAGTATTCTATCTTTGCTATAATATATATAATTTTTCTTAAGAAAGTAGGTGAATCCTAACCAAATTTTAAAAACAAAAACAAACTTTTGAAAACTACTTTATTTTGTTTCAAATATAGGTAAGATGTAGACATCCATGTAGAAGAAAACATATGGTATAATAGTTGTTGTAGCTTAAATTTGAAAAACAAAAACTAAAAATAAAATGATTATCAAATGGGGGCTAAATGGTTCACATTCTTCCATGTACACATAATATGGAAAACAATGGTTTTACCTTTTTAACTTTGACCTCTTAAACCCCTTTTTGTTTGTAGGGAGGGAGGAGGAGAATTTTGACTTCCCAACCCATAGTTGATATTGATAACAATTTTGTTTTCACTTTGCAGCGATTGTTCTACGTTGAAAATGTGAGGATTTTTCAACATCTTTATAAGAGATATGAGTTACTCCTCTCATAACCAATTTTCTAATGTGGTATTAGAACTCCATGTGAGTATTTGATTCCAAAGTTCGAATCCAACTCTAGCAAAAAGTAAAAAAGCTAAAGCAAATATTTCAGTCCACAAATTTGGATCCATTTTCAAATGGTTTTCCCTAAATGGCGCCGAGATATAGGTTATTCCCCTCAAATACTAAGTATAACTTAAAAGTCATAAAATAGGACTTAAATTAATTTCTTACGAACTTTTTTTACATTCAAAATATTATAGGATCAAGTGGTATATTCTATTATAACAGTCGAAGTATATGCAAGTTGGTCCCAACTGTCACAATATAAAAAATAGAAAATAAACATCAGTAGCATGATAGTTTCATTGTTCGATGGTAATCCAATTCAATATCATGGTTACGGTTTGATCTCGAAATCAGTATTTGATTCCTAGAAATATATTTATGTTGGTTGTAGGCTCAGGTTAATTGATAACTCTCACGTAATTGAGAGTTACTGGCCTAGAAGGATAGGAATTCATGCAGAAGGGTACAATCTTGAATCCAAATATGTAAGGTCGCCGATGGGCAAAAAGCAAATGTGAATTGATACGTCTTGTGGTTTTCTGAGCAAGACTTAAGATGCTAAGAAAATGTATCAAATATATGAACATTCTAACTGTTGTTTTGAAGGCATAAGTCATTTGCAGCGAACTCAAGAAGAGAACACACTCTGCACTGATAAAGGAAGTACCTTAGACGCGTGGCACAACTCAAGGAACAACAGAGGATCGAACAAGCCATGTCCACACGTTGCAAGCGGAAAAAATGGAAACTGATAGATCGTGGGAAATCTACGAGAATTCCAGATGCAGTAACAAGGCCTTTATAAGGAGACTTGCATTGAACGAGAAGGGGGTTGACGAGTTAGAGAAGGAAACTGTTGTTGCAACAAAGATCGGACAAGGAGTTGTATGCGGGTGCTGCCAGTGATTTGTAGAGCCTAGTGATGGGATTTCTGAGCAGATTCTTTCTTCTTGCTTGGTTAACTCTTCTAATTTATATTTCCTTATTTTGCATTCGATAGTTTAGTGGATTTCCTTAATTTTCATTTACTAATTTATTTGTAAACATTGCATTGCTTTGATTATGGAAATATTTCTTATTATGTTTGTGCTTTCAATCTAGAGTATGAGTAGTTAAATTTGTTTATCGGAATTTATAAGTTGTTGTATTTCGTTGTGTGAAGAACGACTTAAGTGTATACCAATTATTGAGTAACTGAAAGGTTGCATATAGTTCAAACTTGCTTCGAGAGATTAAGTTTAGGCGAACTTGTATATCTGTCTTAGGTCTTGTAAAGTTAGCGCTTGCAATTCACTCTCACTTAGAGATAAGGAGTACTAAGGTGTGGCTTGCATTGAAAAACAACGAGTTTGAGCGAACCTCTGCAAATTAATGTGAGTTGCTTTCTGTTAGCTGTAGCGAAGTATAAAATTTGTGGATTCTGATTCTCTCATTAATTAATACACTTAGTATTTGAAATTCAGTCAGTAAATCACACTAATATTTTATTCTCGTACATGGTAACCGTAACAAGTAAAATGCAAGTCCATGAGAAGACGATTCTTACTTACTTTAAAACTTACTACAACAAACTAGGTATGCTTGCACATCTCACACTTCGCGTATTTGGAGTATAGACTCGCTTCGGCGAACATAAGCTAAAACAATTTTCGTATAACAAGTCGTGTGCTCACAATTTCTCCAACACTAATCTTACCTCTTTCTTTTTTACGGGAGAAGAAAAAATGAATTTTATATGTTATTTTGGTTGCCTTTTTCAAGTTTATCCCGAAGCTTTTGACAAATGCTGAACTCATATATCATTCATAATATACTTAATTTCGTAAGAATGTTTGGTGAGATTAGGTTATGTTCAATGTACACCTAAAAATGTTTAATATTTCTTTTTTTGCTCTATCATACTTTTTCACCAACCGCCTTCCTTTATCCTCAAACAACATTAATCTATATAAATTGTTTGTTTGAAAATTTGTAAGTACCAAACAAAAAAAGATAATATGTTGTCTTATGAATATATAGACATTTGGATCTCTTTGTCATCCTTTAATAATGATATAAAAGAAGGAGAATAAAGTGAAGGGAAGTTTTATGAATAAAGGAGTAGAAAGTTGTATGTAAAAATTTTCATATTGAATACAATTCAATAGAATTGATCGAAAATAATAAATATTTAAATATTTTTATCTAATATGAAATATTTTTAAAAGTTAGTATAATTAAAATATAAAAGTTAAAATTTATTATCTACCACACATTTCATAAGTTAATCTATTATTATATAAAATAATAGAAAGTAGAAATACAAGCACCATTAAAAGGAAGAGTTTGTTGATCCCAATAGGTTTAACTTATAAAATATTAATATTTGAAAAGAAAGCACATGTGCAAAGAAAATAAATGATAACTTTAATAATCTATTATTACTCAATATCATTAAAATAGTAGTCTTCAATTAAAATATTTTGACTTGTTTTTTTTGTTTGGTACAAATATTTTAACTTCTTTAAGTTAAGCTAAATGTTGATATATATGTATATATGTATAACCACTTTTTTTATTGATAAAACCAGGCACTAATATAATCTCAGTACCAAGAATAAGAATAAGTGAAAAAGTGAAAATAGAGATGATTCTTGTATTTAGGCCAATGGGAATTTTCTCACCATAATCCATTTTTTTAAAATCATTTTTTCTTTCTTCTTCTAACTATTATTTATTCTCTCTTCAATAACCTTTTATATATTGCATCACTATTTTCCAATGTCATCATACTCATTATTTTATTTTTTTCATAATCATTTCTTTCACTCCAAACAAAAGTAATGATTCTCCTCGTGACCTATCTCTTCATCTTAATTATTCTTTCCATAATCATTTCTTTCATCCCAAACATAAATAATTATTCTCTTCATAATCACTTCCTTTGTCTCAAACACAAATAATCATTTTTTTAATAATCATTTATTTTATTTATTCTTTTCTGTATTTTTATTTCTTATAATTATTATCATTTCTCTTCCTCCAAAGACGCTTTTAATAACAACGAAAAGCCAGGCTAAATTTGTAAATCATATGTTGAGCAGACTCATACCAGTACCCAAAAGACCAACATTGCCCTCCAACAACTTTCCTCATTCCATTTTGTCCTATTATTTATAAAAAAAGGAAAAGAAAAAGAAAAGAACCTTTTAAAGAAAGAAAAGCAAAAAAGAGAGTTAAAAACAGAATTTTCTTTTTTTTTTCTTCTTGTGATTCTCTGTGCAAGTTTAGAATATAAATTTGTTCACCATTACCAAACTCTTCTTCCTCAGCGATCTCTCAACACTCTGTTCTTAAATTTCTTGCATAGCAATGGCGAAATCCATTCTCGTCACCGGCGGCGCTGGCTACATTGGAACCCACACTGTTCTTCAGCTTCTCCTCGGCGGTTACCGGGCTGTCGTCGTCGATAATTTGGACAATTCCTCTGAAATTGCTGTTCGTCGAGTCAAGGAGCTCGCCGGCGATCTCGGCAGAAACCTTTCGTTTCATAAGGTTTCCGTTTCTGTTCTTTTCTCTTTACGCTCGACTGCTGAATCGGATTTTCGTTTTATCGTTTTTGTTTTTTTTTTTTTTGGAATTTCTGTTTTCTTATGAGAGTTTTTGGATGAGGAGTTATTCAAAGGAGTTAGAAATTGAGAGTGGTTGCCGAAAACTAGCTTGTATATGTTTTTTTTTTTTTGTATAGAGTTTAGAGACAATAGCTTTTTTTGTCGTGGATTTAAAATGAGGAGTGATTTTGAGTAGTTATAAATGAATGGTTAGAATTGAGGGGTTAACTAGTTAGAAATGAATTGTTAGAGAGTTACTTTGAGTAGTGAGAAATCTGGAGTTGTTTCGAAGAGTTACAATAACTTGTTTGCATGTTGTTTTGCGAGTAGTAGTTAGTAAATACTTATTTTAAATCCTCCCTAAATTCAACAAACAAAATGGTGTTTTTTTGAACCTTGGTGATTTTAATGATGTTATTTTGTGATTTTGTACTCGTAATGTTTGAAGCTGCTTTTCGAAATTGAGACAAGTCGTCTTCTCTATTGGATAACTTCTGATCATTCTTGACTTCTATCTAAATTACAAATTGTGTGTGTAATTTTTACTGTATGATTTGAAATACGCTTCTTAGCTGATGTATGAAGTTATAAACATATGTTTTCTTCATTCAACGCCTAAATTTGGTTCATATACTAGTTTAACTCTCCCTTGGTTTGATAATAATCACAAGTTTTCAACTACAGCTGGACCTCCGGGACAAAATGGCTCTGGAGAAAGTGTTCGCTTCAACACCGTAAGCACTTGCTATGCTCTTGAACACTTTTGTTGAATAGGAAAATAGAGATTCATTTAAGTTAACATCCCTTATGCACGGATTTTCGCTAGATCGCGATGTTAAATGCGAGATTCTTCTTTGATTAAGTAAAATTGCTAGTGTTCTCACTATGGAATTTGTATGATTAAGTAGGTATCTTTATATAATCCCGTAGCAGCCTAAAATGTCTTCAAATACAGCTCTTTGATCATCTAGGCAATCATATTAGTTGACAAGTTATGAATAGAACAATCTTTGAATGTCATCTACATCCACAAAGTTTTCCTGTTTGAATATTGGTGCTTAATTGTTTACATGCTTTGACATGGTTGATGAGCTTTCATAATTCTTAGATAACCAATTTTCATTGCAGATTCGATGCTGTTATTCACTTTGCTGGACTGAAGGCAGTTGGTGAAAGTGTACAGAAACCATTGCTTTACTATGACAACAACTTAATTGGAACAATTACTTTATTGGAAGTCATGGCAGCCCATGGGTGTAAAAAGGTGTGTTTCCTATTTCGCTAGTAAAAGCATTGTTCCACTGGTAATTCAGAACAAGTGTTTCCTGGGTTTATTGTTTGTTGTTGAATATTGAAGGCTGGCCTTTTCTTTTCTCTTTCATTTAAGTTGCTCATCTGTAAAGTTAATTATAATACATGTTATCATCAGTTCAAGAATAATTTCTATCTTTATTTATGGAAACAAATTGGACATTCATCGATCTTTTACATGCGTCCACAAAATTCTAAATGGTGTAGCTATGACTTTTCTGGATTAAGCATGTCTGTATTCTGGTTTCTTACTATTCAGATCAATTTTAAGACCAACTTTTTTGTAATTATTTTCATATTACTTGTTTCACATTTCAGCTTGTCTTCTCATCTTCAGCCACCGTTTATGGTTGGCCGAAGGAGGTACCATGTACAGAAGAGTTCCCTCTCTCTGCGGCTAACCCATATGGACGAACCAAGGTTTACATCTCCCATTATTTAATGCATACTGTAGTTGGTCATTAATTGTCTCTAAGTTCTAACTTCTGTCTATCATAAAAAAGAAATTATCTAGTCAATTCACTTTTGCACCATTGCTGTTTTCTTGTTTATCTTGGCATTAAGTGGTAGCATGTGATTTTGGGGCTCTTTTTCAGCTTTTCATTGAAGAAATCTGTCGTGACATATACCGTTCAGACTCCGAATGGAAAATCATATTGCTAAGATATTTCAATCCAGTGGGTGCACACCCTAGTGGCTGTATTGGTGAGGATCCCCGTGGAATCCCAAACAACCTCATGCCCTTCGTACAGCAAGTTGCTGTTGGCAGGCGTCCTGCCTTGACAGTGTTCGGAACCGACTATTCAACGAAAGATGGAACTGGGGTGAGTTGATTTTATGAACACTAGAGGCACGCTGATTGCATATCCACAAATGAAATTTATGGAGAAAGAAGATCATAAAAAAACTTGATGTCCTTTGCAGGTGCGTGATTATATTCATGTTGTTGATTTAGCTGATGGACACATTGCTGCAGTGCGCAAGTTAGATGCCGCTGGTGTAGGTAATATACTCATTCTCAGGCACTTTGCTTCTGGTATAGATTCCCCAGATTTATTGGTTTTATTTATGTTTAAGAACTATTATAGAGATGCTCTGATTATTTACGCTAAATTTATCTCGTGAGAACACTGTTGACTCTCCAAGAAGACATATTCCTATATTACATGAGAGAATAATGTTCGGAGTCAGTTTGGAATGGATGTTTTAGGTTAAATAAATAAATTATAAAAAAAATAATAATAAAAAATCTCGTGATCATTATTTGTGACCTAAAATTTTGGCAACTGCCCGGTTGAGTTCTATAACTTTTTTTTTTTTAGTACAAGTTGGGGGAAAGAGGATTACAAATACCGATTTCAGGGATCGAACATGTGTGACCGTACAGTGGAAATGGACTAACACCAAACTAGATAACTAATTGCGCCACCGACCCATTCGGTGGTTGAGTTATATAACTTTGGAGCACTGAGTTGTCTCCTCATAAAAAGAGAATTTGTTTGTGTTTGACTTTTCTTGTATTTCTGATTTTCTTCTTTCAGAAATTTTTTATCTTTTTTTTTTCATTGTAATCAAAACAGCTAATACAATGGTAAGTGTATTAAGTGAAAATTAAAGCATTCAAGAGTTTGAACGGTATACTTCACGACAGGTTGTGAAGTTTACAATTTGGGAACTGGAAAGGGTACGTCAGTTTTGGAGATGGTTGCAGCTTTTGAAAAAGCATCTGGAAAGGTATTTTTGCCTCTATTTCATTTGCATTTATTTCCAAGAAACTCGATCGCTTTTGATTGGTACAATTAAGGGTGTTCTTATACTTAATAAGTAATATTTCCTTGTTTTAATGTTGCCTGCTGACTATGGTAAGATCACTAAGCTTAATAAAAATAGTAATGATGGCATTTATATCTAGGATTTTAGTTTTCAGGTTAGAGATGATTATATGATTCCAAACACCAAATATGGTTAGGTACAAGGCAAATTTGATGATAATGGCACCTCAGGGCCCGTTTGATAATGTTCCCGTTTCCTGTTTCTCTTTTTTTGAGAAACAGACTTGTTTGGTAACCATTTCCGTTTCTTGTTCCCAAAATAAAAAAGAAACGTTTCTAGTTTTAAGCTTAAAAATGAGGAGTTTCTCTTGTTCCGTTTCTGATTTTCTGTGTTTGTTTCCTTTACTGTTACTTTGTCTTTTTATTTTAAATCATCCACTTTGTTTACATTGTTATCTTTTGGCCTAGTGGCAAGTAGGTACTAGAAAATTTTTATACACTTGGACATCCCAAGTTCAACCCTTGAGTAAATCTTTTTTTTTTTCCCTTTCAAACAATTTTTCAATTTTAATTTAAAATAAACTTTTCATTTTTCTTTCAATTTAAATTTTTAAAAATCAACTTTTATTTTTCAATTTCCACTCAATATATATTCATATATTATTTTAATTTCTAAAAATTCAATTTTTTTTTTGAAATATATTATTTCAATTTTATATATATATATTAATTTTCAGTTTAATTTATAAAAAAAATAATATTTATATTTCTCTATTATTAATTTAAATATATATTAATTTTATAGAAAAATTTTCGCGAATAAAAAAAAAAAGAAAAAAATAAATCCATTGGATACCAAAAGCTTAAGAAAAATCAAATATAAAAAAGTCAAGTCAATCAAGTTAAATTTGATAGTTATAAAATTGCTTGATATTTTTTTTTTTCGAATTAAAAAAAATTGCTAGATTTCAATCAAGTGAGATTAATAGGTTTTAAATGAAACTTTGGATTAATAGACGTGTATCAAGTTATAATAAAATACGAAATAATAAAAGTTGCTATCTAATTTCTAAAAATTCAATTTTTTTTGAAATATATTGTTTCAATTTTATATATATATATATATATATATATATATATATATATAAACATAAACTATTTATTTTTTTTATTTCAATTTATTTTATGATAATATTAATATATATTAATTTTCAGTTTAATTTATATAAAAAATAATATTTATATTTCTCTATTATTAATTTAAATATATATTAATTTTATAGAAAAAATTTCGCGAATAAAAAAAAAAGAAAAAAAGAAATCCATTGGATACCAAAAGCTTAAGAAAAATAAAATATAAAAAAGTCAAGTCAATCAAGTTAAATTTGATAGTTATAAAATTGCTTGATTTTTTTTTTTCGAATTAAAAAAAATTGCTAGATTTCAATCAAGTGAGATTAATAGGTTTTAAATGAAACTTTGGATTAATAGACTTGTATCAAGTTATAATAAAATACGAATAATAAAAGTTGTTATCTACATCAAATTTCTAATTTTATATTTATTATTTATCTTAATTTGTATACAAATATTATTTTATAAAAAATTGTGTTTACTTTATTTCTTAATTTTACTATATATATATATATATAATTATATATATATATAATTTAAAAATATTTAGTATGTGTGTTTATATCTTATTTCAATTTATTTATTTATAATTTGATTTTAAACTTTTTATAATATGTGTATTCTATTTTTCTTTTTCTTTTTTTAAATCAAAATTATAATAAACTTATTCATTACAAAATTGTTATTATTATGAATTTTTTATTTGTTGAACAAGTTTTTATATAAAAAAAATGATTAAGGTTAGAAAATACAAACTTTTGATTAATGATTTTTAAATATATATGAAAAAAATAGAAACAAGAAACAAGAAATGGTTATCAAACATATTTGTTTTTGTTTCTTAATTTTTTTAAGAAACAAGAAAAAGAAACAGTTATCAAACTCATTCTTGTTTCTTGTTCTAAAAAAATCAAGTAACAAGAACTAAAAAACAAGAAACAGGAAACAAGAAACAAGATCGTTACCAAACGGGCCCTCAATAACCTATCCCCATCCACAACAGTCAATAACTTGTTTGAATGTTTCTTTATTCCATCATAGCTCTACGTCACCTTCCATCTGAATTCACTGGTTAATTTCTCTGTTCCAGAAAATCCCTCTTGTGATGGCTGCACGCCGACCCGGTGATGCTGAAGTCGTCTACGCATCGACACACAAAGCAGAAAAGGAGTTGAACTGGAAGTAAGTCTCACTGTCCTCCTATGTTGTCCTTTTTAGATTATTCATGTTTACATTACATCCACCAGCTATTGATGTATAACTTAATGCTCTACCAAACTTACTTTCAAGACGCTTCTCGTGATCGAAACTATACGTCTTGGATATAATGTAAAGACAATCAAAATAGCAAGGATGAATGCATCATGGAACGCTCGAACCGGACCTGATAACTCCGAGTTGTTATGTTCCTTGAAAGTTGGATGTTTATCAAAAAGATCATCTTACAATTTCATTTGTGAATGCAGAGCAAAATATGGAGTGGACGAGATGTCCAAGGATCAGTGGAACTGGGCCAGCAAGAATCCTTATGGCTATGAATCTCCAAAATCCAACTAATGGCTTATACATATATATCAGTTTTGGGGCCATCTCTTTTTAACCCCACATGCTTTTGCTTTACTCTTCCTTCTCTCTTCTAGATGTATTTTATTTTATGTTATGCTTTATAAACTTCTAACTTCTTGGTCGAAGTTGATCGTCGTTGTCGTTGAGATATCGGTGTTTCGAAGCGTATTAAATAAATAAGCTCCTTTTGCTTCTTTATTGTTAGTTCCAAACTTCAAACTTCAAATCTGGAGAGTCAACGAAAATAATACTGAAACACATTTATCGTTTTTGTTTAACCTTGTTTAGTCTTATGACATTCAAATGGAATTAGTCCCATTGATTTGGACAATTCCTATCTTGCGGTGGAGATGGTTTGTGATCGAATGAGCGTGGCCTACGTAAGGGTTGAGTCGAGTATCGTTGAGATTATTCGTTGATATAATTAAATTTACTCCAATCCATAAGTTTACATTTTTAGGTTGATTGATGATTTAATATAATTCAATATGAGCCAACATGAACAGTTGCTCAACGGCACTAGTATCTGTTCAATGACTAGAGATCTTGGGTTCGAGTCGTCTCCCTACCCCCACTTGTTGTTATCTCAAAAAAAAAATTATATATATATATAATTCAACATAAAAAGTGTGGGTTGATAAAATTAAATTTACCTTAATTCATGAACTCAAACTTTCGAATTAATCAGTGGTTTAGTATAATTTAACAAAGTCATTTTCAAACAAACAACCCAAATGAAACATTTGTGTTGTGACTTATTTAAAATTATGTACTAAGAAAATTTACATGTTTAGTATGTAAACTATCTATTTTAGTATTGACATTGAAATGTGATTAGAAACTTTATTTCAATTTATATTATTATAAATATAAATCTTACAGGATTCTAAAGAACAAATAATTAAAAAACAATCATGAAACTAAATAAAAATAATAATAATAATATAGATAAAATCATAGATAAAATTATTTTTCAAAATTAATAATAAATTTGAGTTGGTTGGAATAAACTAACTCATAAATGAATACAACTTATAAAAGTTTCATTTATTCAAATTTAACTCAAATAAGTTTGATAGAATTCATCAAATTTGGGTTGGATTGATGTTATTTGAGTCATCCAATTTTATAAACACCACTGCCAAAAGGGGTATGTAATGCCCGTTGAGAATGGTGGCCTACTTCAATTTTGAATTCGAATTTGAATGGGAAAATGGTAAATTGTGAACGACAAAAGCCAATAGGTTTTTCTATAAAGTAAATTTATGAGTTAACATTAAAAAAAAAAAAAAAAAAAATTCAAAACGACAATTTCAATGGAAAAAAAGTGGTGGAGCCCTCCAACGTTCAAAATATTTGAACTGTGTTTGTCTTCCGCTTCAGTTTGTTTTAAGCTTATGGTTTGATTTTTTTTTTTTTAAAGTTTGGTTTAGGCTATTAATTATTCTTTTATTAAAAAAATGAAAATTACTATTTGCTGAGTTGTTTTTTTTATAAAAAGGGACTTTGTAAATTGGGATTTTAAACATGAAAATATAAGAATTTATAAAGCTCTTTGTATTTCCAGATTGAAATCAATTTAATTTAAGAGGTAATTTTGTTTAATTAATATACTTTTTTTTTTTAATTATATACTTCAATTTTACTGAACGATAGAACATATAACATCGCCTTAAATTTATTAAAAAAAAATAGTCAAAACATAAAGCACCACGCAGAAGAGCCAAACAAATTAGAAACTTTGGGAAATACTAAATCTCAAATGGTGCAACATATTGCTGGTTTTTCTCAAAAAAAAAAAAATACTGCTAGTTACTTTTTTTCTTTTTTTTTCAAAAGGTTAAAATTAAAAACATACTAAGTTGATAAAAAAAAAATTAAATGGATATTTTTTTTTTAGTTCCACCAGAATTGAGAATGAAAATTTTGAACTCTGTAATATTTTATGCACATTATTATATTGATTGAAATATGATCTTGTTTGCTTAAATGATGGAAGATTGCTTGAATTTACATTGCATTCTTTATATGTTTGAGCTCTAAATATTAGTATAGTAAATGAGTTCTCCTTTTAACTTTTTTTTTTTTTGAAATGCCTTTAATTTTTTTTAATTCAATTATAATTAATAATAGAATATTTAAACTTATAACATTTTAATTATTAAAAAATTATATATGATATTATTGAAACTCTACTCTTTAAAATGAATTTTCATCAACCTTAACTTGGATAGGTTGGCCATATTGAGCCAATATTTTTTTCTTATAAAAAATAGTTTGACTATAAAAGTATATAGAATTTTTTGGGTTAAAATACCATTTTGGTCCTTAGACTATGAGGGCGGTTCCATTTTAGTCCCTCGACTTTCAAAATGTCCAATTTTAGTCCCTAGACTTTCAAATGTTTAGTTTTAGTCCTCAACTATCAATTAAGTTTAAAAATGGTCCTTCGTGAATTAATTTAGTTTTAAAATAAGAATAAAATAATATATTTTTTCTCTATCCTTCATTTCTTTCTCATCTTTAACTCTCTCTCCTTAAACTTTCTCCATCTTCTCCTTTGGATGTAAACATAAAAAACCGAGAGTGAAGGAGATGTGCAAAAAGATAAGAAAAATGGAATGTGAGGGCACCCTACTTCACTTTTCATTTTTCTTATCTTTTTGCAGATCTCATTCACTCTCTGTGTTTTTTTATGTTTACATCCAAAGGAGAAGATGGAGAAAGTTTAAGGAGAGAGAGTTAAAGATGAGAAAGAAATGAAGGAGAGAGAAAAAATATATTATTTGATTTTTATTTTAAAACTAAATTAATTCATCAAGGACCATTTTTAAACTTAATTAATAGTTGAAGGACTAAAACTAAATATTTGAAAGTCTAGGGACTAAAATTGGACAATTCTGAAAGTTGAGGGCCTAAAATTGGACACTTTGAAAGTCGAGGGACTTTATGGAACAACTTTCATAGTCTAGGAACCAAAATGGTATTTTAACCATTTTTTTACGAACAAATTAACTACTAAATATAGACTCAGCTTCAATACATTAATTTTTGTCAAAAAAATAATAATAAATAAACTTCAATACACTAATTTACCGGAGTCAACTTTAGCATGTAAAAGTTTTCAGCCGGTATCTTTAATTCTCCAATAAAGTTTCTCTATAAAATCAAATAAACAAACTTGTATAGTCGTAGGATAGTTGTTAAATATTTAGGTTTTGAAGGTATGCTTCCTTCGTGGTCTCAGAATTGAGGTTTGTCTGTCATCTTCGATGTCTCTTGATGCCTGACTTAGGGACATGCATAATAAACCTTTATTTCAAAAAAAAAACTTGTATAGAGTTATAAATTTGAATTGTTCACATTTTACTAATTTATGACAATCGTTTGAGATAAGAAGAGAATAAAATAATCATTCAAAAGAATTTGTTTGGAATGAATGAAATGAATATGAAGAAAACTTTATTTGTATTTGAGTTGTAGAAAAATCATTATGGTATGTTTAAAGTATATAAAAATAAATAAAACAATAAGTATAAAAAAATGAAAATCATTCAATTTAAAATTTAATGATCAAATTGAAATTAGACTCAACTTAAATACTTGTATTTTTCTTTAGTTCTATTATCATTCAACACTTTTTTTTTTATTGAGATTACATTAACCGACGTATCTTTTTCCAAAAAAGAAATTACATTAACTGAGAATTTGAACTCCTACACTCTCTTCATCCATACTTCTTTTTTTTTTAATAAGGGTAATCACGTATGTTTCTAGGTCAAGCACATGAGACATCAATGGAGTGATGTCTCGGGTGAGTCTCGAGCCCGGGACTTTAAGAGGAAGATACCTTCAATATTCAAGTTTTCAATCAGTGTGCCATCATTTAGGGACTTTTTCATCTATACTGATAGTTGACTTATTGTCCAACACTTCTTAAAGGGTGTTTGTTTGAAAGAATTAACAAGTTATTAGGATTGAGTTCTTACAGTTCATTTTTAAACAATCACATCCAAACGAGCTATTCTAATCACTCAAACTAAATCACTCATTTCTAATAATTCAAAACAATCACTCATTTTTAATCACTCATTTATAACCACTCATTTTTAATCATTTATTTATAACCACTTATTTCTAATCTTTCAAAATAATTACTCATTTCTAACTTTCATCCAAACGAACCATTATTTGTTATTATCTTTAACTTTTCTATAAAAACTATCATCCAAACAAGCTATTAACTACAAATAACTACCTAGCTATTAATAAAATTCAAATTTCTAATTACTTAAAATACCCACTCATTTAGAATCACTATACAATTTCAAATCCAAACACTTCTTACTTTGTTGCACCACTTACTTGAGATGTAAAAATAAAAATCTGAATAAGAGAAAAAAAATTGAAATTGTTAAAAAAAAAGAAAAGAAAAGAAAACTGAAATAGTTTGCGTTTGGGAATTGGGAAGTATAAATAACGAGTCTTGTGTTACCACCGCCACTCCATTTTCCAATTTCTTCAAACCCGATTCTCTCTCTGCCGGAGATCTCGGATTTTGAATTTGTTTCATACATCGTCGCCGCCGCCGCGAGATCTGATCTGACTTCCCGTTGACGCCTTTTCCGATCTTCGATTTCTAGAAATGGAGAATCTGATCTCTCTCGTCAACAAAATTCAAAGGGCCTGTACGGCTCTCGGCGACCATGGCGAAGCCAGCGCATTGCCCACTCTCTGGGACTCCTTGCCGGCCATCGCCGTCGTCGGCGGCCAAGTATGTTCCCGATCTCCCTTTTCTCTTACTGTTTCATCGTATTGTGCTTGCTCCCCGGCTGATTTGTACTGATTTAGCGATCTGAACGGATAGTCGACGTTTTGGATTGAGATCTTCTTGCTCTTTCTTTATCCTTCAATTTTTTTGTCGTTTGGAATGGATGAAGAGTTTTACTGCGTCAATCGTTAGTGCGGAGGTTCTATATTTGTTGCTAAAAATCGGATGTTAAATATGGAGGGTTTTTGTTGCTCTTTTGTTTCTGGTTTTAGAATCGTGTTTATTCTGTGGATCCATGTAATTAATCAGGAGTTCAGCTCGAGTATGGATGCGTTTTGTTGGGTAAATTGTTGTTGAATCATTTTTGAAACTGAAACATGTACTTACTCTGTCAAAATATTTTCATTGTAATTTTCTGATCAACTGGACGTTCCATGTGTTGCTATGTCTCTAAATTCACTGCCAAGCTGTAATAAGCTTTCTCGTTTTTCCACTCTTGCAGAGTTCGGGCAAGTCTTCAGTGTTAGAGAGCATTGTTGGCAAGGATTTCTTACCTCGTGGATCTGGTAATGAATCAAGAACTAAGATTTGTGGTGAATGAA
Source organism: Sicyos edulis (assembly GCA_036507275.1). Lineage (NCBI taxonomy): Eukaryota > Viridiplantae > Streptophyta > Magnoliopsida > Cucurbitales > Cucurbitaceae > Sicyos > Sicyos edulis. The sequence continues at coordinate 12,111,985 of CM071852.1, read as the reverse complement.
ATGTAATGTTGCACTTGTTAGCTAAACAGAATGATGTGTAAAATGTTTTGCAGGTATTGTTACTAGGCGTCCTCTTGTCTTGCAACTTCATAAAATTGATGAAGGGAAAGAGTATGCAGAGTTTCTCCATCTTCCCAGGAAAAAATTTTATGATTTTGGTAAACTTCTTATAGTGACCTAATATTTCAATTTTGTTTCTTGAGAAAAATGCTTAATGATTGGATTCCTTTCATTGTGCATTGAAATGACTGAGAGGTTCATGTCACAAGTGTTGGTGGAATCTAATTGGATGTCTTCAATTTTTTTTTGTTTAAAGTTCTCTCTATTGGGCTCCAATCAAGTTACTTGCAAAATATTTGGATCACACCTAACAAGAATCGTTTTAGTCTTTTTAAGCTCTGTCACTCAATTACAAAAAGTCTTGATTAATAAGTTTTGGTGACAAATTGGTTGCGGAATGTTTCTGCGGGTACACTTTTGAGCAAGAATGAAAAATGTATAAATGATTTGTTTATCTAACCTTTATTTTATTGCATGGCCAACTATGTTCTGCAGTTGCTGTCAGGAAGGAAATTCAAGATGAGACTGATCGAGAGACCGGCCGTTCTAAACAAATTTCCAGTGTTCCAATTCATCTCAGTATATATTCACCTAATGGTAGGAAAAGTATTTGATTTTTTTTTAATGCATCTTATGCAATATCTTGTGTGGTTTAGTATGAATATTGTTTTTCATGCGACTTTCTTTTGTCGAAGACTCGTTTCAATTTAGCAAAAAAAACTTCTGCTAATATTTCTTCATGAAGTTGCACGGTTGGCGATCACAATGCCCTAAAAATTGTATTCCAATTACTACACTTTATGTAATATGTTTGTCCTTGGAATGCTTTAAGATTTAAGATTTCAGGATTCATACACCTTCCTTGCACTTTCTCACATATTCTCTGTATTTTTCTAATATTTGCAGTTGTAAACTTGACACTTGTTGATCTTCCTGGGCTTACAAAAGTAGCTGTCGGTTAGTTTTTTTTTGTCTTCATAATCTTGCTTCTAAATTGTATGAGAATAATTTTTTCTGATTTTTCCATCCAAGTAAACTAATCCCCATTTAGCAAACATCATTAAGAACCTTTCCTAGCTCATGATTTCCTTGGAAACCTTAGAACAGCCAAGAGAGATAAACTTATTTTACCTTCTTTTTCTCCTTGTATTATGGTTTAATTTCTTTATCTTAGCAATTACTTAGCTGACAACATATGTATTCTCTTGTGAAATTCAGAGGGACAACCAGAAAGTATTGTTCAAGAAATAGAGACGATGGTTCGCTCCTTTATTGAAAAGGTAAGATTCAACAAATAGTGTTGCTCCTTTGATTTTTATCATCTATTTCAATCTGTTCTTATCCACATCAATTTTCATATATTTTAAGAATTTGAATGAGATTTATTTTTTGTACAATCCATTAGATTAGATCAACACATCTTGCTTCCTACTTTTTTTTGGAGGGAAGTTAGTCGCTTAACTTTTGTCTTTTACCTTTCTGGCAAAAGAACTTGTGTCTTAACCTCATCTATGATGCTGCTACATATGTTTTGTAACTTTAAAAAAAAAATTTGGTTATATGTCCATTGCTAGTAGAAGTATGAAAATTCAGTAAGTTTATTAATTTACTTGCTACTCTCTACTTATACGTCCAATGATAGTAGAAGAATGAAAATGCAGTATGCTTATTAATTTACTTGCTACACTCTACTTATGCAGCCTAACTGTATTATACTCGCAATTTCACCTGCCAATCAAGATTTGGCTACATCTGATGCAATTAAAATCTCTCGTGAAGTTGATCCTACTGGTAACTCCTACGTTTTAAAGTTGTTTGTCATAAGCCATTGCTATTTTGTAAGGGGAAAAAATCATTTTGCATGCTTTATGTTTATCATTTGCCATATTTCTCTTAGGGGAGAGGACTCTTGGTGTGTTGACAAAGATTGATCTCATGGATAAGGGAACGGATGCAGTTGATGTAAGTTTCTTTGACTCCCTCAGGTTTAAACATAAATCCATTCAATGATAAAAGCTCCTTTCTAACATTAATGAGAAAAAGGTAAATAAGGTTCAGTCTTTTGCCCCTTCAGAGAATTGATATCTTAATTTTTCCCCTTGATTTGATTGATGTGTAATTGACCTATGTCATGCATTCTAAATTGCATTCTTTGCATTGCTCAGATATTGGAAGGCAAGGCTTACAGGCTAAAGTTCCCTTGGGTTGGTGTTGTAAATCGTTCACAAGCAGACATCAACAAGAATGTTGACATGATTGCTGCTAGGCGTAGAGAGCGTGAATATTTTTCTAATACTCCAGAATACAAGCACCTTGCTAGTAGAATGGGTTCTGAGCATCTAGCAAAGATCCTTTCAAAGGTAAGCTTACAATTTGTTGCATCTAATCTCTTATTTCTCCTTGCTTTGGAATTTTGTAATAAGGCGCATTGTGGCTATTAATGTTGAACTCCTAATTTGCAGCATCTAGAAACCGTAATCAAGTCCAAAATCCCTGGCATTCAAAACCTTATTAACAAGACCATTTCTGAACTTGAATCGGAACTAAGCCGTCTTGGAAGGCCTGTCGCTAATGATGCTGGAGTAAGTTTCCTTGAAGTTCAATAACTGCCTCTAGTCTATTGGTCCTAGACCTATCTTGTAAGGTCCATTTTTATTGTTTTTGTTTTACCTGCCGGATATCTCCTGTACGATAAGTAAGATGGTTGTGGGTTGTTAATGTATTTACCTTCAGTTACCTTGTTTTATATTGACATTTGATTGTCTTTGTTTGCTGAACAGGGAAAACTATACATGATTATGGAGATTTGTCGTGCTTTTGATCAGAATTTTAAAGAACACCTTGATGGCGTGTATGTTTTTTCCTTGTTATCTTTTATAATACTCAATGCTTCCTTCTCCACTGACTTTTCTATGTTTACTAAACAATTCCATTTTCTGGTCTTTTCGCAGGCGTCCTGGTGGTGATAAAATTTACAGCGTCTTTGATGACCAACTTCCTGCTGCTCTGAAGAGGTTGCAGTTTGATAGGCAACTGTCAATGGAAAATGTAAAGAAGCTTATTACGGAAGCTGATGGATATCAACCTCATTTAATAGCTCCTGAACAAGGATATCGCCGTCTTATTGAGTCTACTTTAGTTACCATTAGAGGCCCAGCTGAGGCATGTGTTGATACGGTATGCACAGAATGACTTGGAATTACTTCGTAATGCACGAATTTATTCTTACTGGAATATTGATGCCTGAGGGGAAGGGAAGTTAAAAACACTTACTATAAAACTTTCAGTTTCAGCTGTTAATAGATGGTTTTTTATTTGGAAATTTGTTGTTCTTGGGCTCTGCTTCAAGGATTTTGATCTTAAAACTGGAATTTCAAATTGACCAGTATTGTTTGATAATAGGTTTGCATATCTTGTCCAATGTAATGTCTTTCCTGATCAAAATTTTCCCGCATTGAATAGTTACCGACTGCTGTGTTTCAACATACTTCTATTTTTCACATTTTACGTTTTTCACTTTTTCACTTCTTTTTATCAAAGAGCGCCATATATTATTTAACTTATTTTCTCACTATTAGATCATTGTTTTCTGCCATATAAGAATCTATTAGATTCTCATCATTCTTTGTGTTTATTGTCTTTTATTTCCAATTTCAGGTTCATGCCATATTGAAGGATCTGATCCATAAAGCCATGGGCGAAACTCTTGTATGTGTTCCTGGACCTTGCATATTATACACTTAAAATGGAACCATGTTCCACATATTTCTAGTCTATATCTCATGCTCACTGTTGGTTTGGTGGTTTTCAACTTTAATAGTTTTGCATAGAATTTGATTGATTTACATGTTTTTTAATCTTCTTGCACCCAAATTTTCGTTCATGAGAAGTTAAACCTTGGATGAAATGGTCAATCAATGTTTAATAAACATCTTACATGTGCAATATTTATTTCTTTATTTTATTGTTACTTCCTAGATTGGTTTTTTGGGGAAAGATACTTTCCTTCCGTCCTTTGTCATAACATATTTATTATTTTAGTTACATTGAACTTTGAAGTTATAGAACTTGTTCTAATTTGATTTGAGCTGCGCTTCATAAGGGTCGAAGCCATTCGTACCTTAGTGGCATGGCATGGCAGTATTTACGCATGTATAATTAAAATATCTCCCTAGTTTCTGATTTTTAAGTGTACAAGTGTTCATTTGCTCTGCTTTCAGGAATTAAAGCAGTATCCTGGTCTTAGAGTGGAGTTAGGAAATGCAGCTATTGAATCTCTTGAAAGAATGAGGGATCAAAGCAAGAAAGCATCACTTCAGCTTGTAGATATGGAGTGCAGTTACCTGACAGTTGATTTCTTCCGGAAGCTTCCTCAAGATATTGAAAAGGGAGGCAACCCTACACATTCTATTTTTGACCGATACAATGACTCGTATCTAAGGCGTGTCGGTAGGTCTTCTAATCAAACTTTTTTACCGTTCATTTTCTTTGGTGTCTAGTCTAATCCACTTTATCCCCCTCTATTCTTTTGTATTTTGCGATTTAATTTTCATGGGTTAACCTAGTGGTCAAGAATACCTCGGGAGCATAAATTATGAATTCAATTCATGCTGCTCATCTACCTATCAATTAATTTTCAGCAACTTTTCTTGCCAACCAAGTGTTGTAGGCTCCGATAGTCTGTCCTGCAAGAATAATCTAAGGGTGCGTAAGCGGGTCCAGACACTCGTGGATATCGAAAAAGAAAATTCAGACTTGTCTTGTTGAATATGTTAAAGAGGATTTAATGTGATCCATTAATGAGACGTATTTTCTTTTGGCATATACAGGAACAACGGTGCTGTCATATGTCCATATGGTTTGTGCAACTTTACGGAACTCGATTCCGAAGTCTGTTGTTTATTGTCAAGTACGAGAGGCTAAAAGAGGCCTCCTCGATCACTTCTTCGCCGAGTTGGGAAAACTAGAGGTAGAATAATAATTTCTCTTCCCATTTAATCACATTTCTAGTTTGCCTTACGCTACCCATATTACATACCTGCTATTTCCTATACAGCCAAAGCGTCTATCATCATTATTGAACGAGGATCCAGCGGTCATGGAGCGGCGTACTGCCCTAGCAAAGAGACTCGAGTTATACCGAAGCGCACAAGCGGAAATCGACACCGTTGCTTGGTCAAAGTAAAAGATAAAGATTCTATCATGTATAATAACTTCTTCTGCGATTGGAATCTGGGAGGGAAGATGGCAGCACTATTCTTTCATTCGTACATTTGGGAAGAAGGTTAGCTGGGAAGGCCGATTTTGTTACATTCAGTTTTCGACTCTTTATAAAGAAGTGGTTTTCGCCATCTTTCGACCCTTGGTGATATGAATACCCGATATCTAGATTAAAATTACACAAATATTATAAGAAATACCCTTATTTTTTCGACTTGCTTTGAATTATTTGTGTGCTGTTTATATCTGGGAAGAAGCTTTTATCTTGGATCTGAAATTTCTCAGCCAATAAAGATTTTGAGTAAAAAACAGGAGAATCTTCTCTCTTGGATCACAGGTTTGGGATTTTGGAGATGGATCTGATGGCTGAAACACACACTCAGCAAAGGTAAAGCATAGCAAAAATTTAGGCCTAAAACTTATTTCTCCAATTAGGCAATGTGCCAAATATCTATTATTCTTTTCTCTCTCTTTTGGGTGCTCTCTATTTGATTTTGGAGAAGAAAACGATTTGAGTTTTGTTTGGCAATTTTACTTTTTTGCACCTTTATTTGATTTTATAGTTCTGCCTCGATCAATTGTTTTTGCTTTGTTTTTTTTATTTAATTCTATTAATTTTTACATCGTAGTACGTAGTACATTTAACTTTCGGAATCATAAAATGTTGAATTGATTTTTTTTAATTTATTTGACAAACAAAATATTGTAGGATTAAGCTTAGTAAAAGTTCTGCATAAGCTGATCAAGTTACTCACCTCTTTAAAAAAAATGAAATGTGTAGTAAACTTGTTAATTAATGGGATGATGGGATTGAAAAGTGGATTGTTAAGGTACCGTTTGATAACTATTTCGTTTTTTGTTTCTGATTTTTCATATTTGGATTTTGGTTTTTTATTTTAAATAATAAAAATCGTATATGTTTGATAACTCATTTTAGTTTTCTGTTTTTTAAAATTAAAAATAAAAAAAATGTTTGATAATTATTTTTTGTTTTCAAACATCACTTTTTGTTTATTTTTTGTTAGTTTTTTATTATTTATTTTTTGTTTTTTCATACTTTTTAAAAAATATAAACAAAAATGGGTTTTTGAAAGTTACTTTTTTTAGTTTTTAAATTTTCTTTAATATTTTTAAAATATTTTTAAAATTTTAAAGACAAAAAATAAAATTTGTTATCAAATAAATCTATTTTTAAAATATTAAAATCAAAAACAAAAAATGAAATAGTTATCAAATGGAGTCTAAGGTCTCGTTTTTTATAATTATTTGGTTTTTGAGAAAATTTGGTTTTTTAATTTCTCAAATTTCCTACTTTCCTACGATGTATTCATCTTTTCATTAAGAAAGTATATAAATACTAATTAAATTTTGAAAACAAAAATAAATTTTTGGATGTTTCAAATTTTGGTTTGGATTATAAAAATATAGATAAGATTTAGATATCTGTATAAGAAAAAACATGGAATGAAGTAATTGTAAGCTTAAATTTCAAAAATAAAATACTAAAAACAAAATGATTTTTTTTTTTTTTTTTGAAAAGCTATAAATTTTAGAATTTGGCAGAGAAATAAATGAATTCAGAAACAAAAACAAAGAAGTTTAGATGGTTGTCAAACTTCCCACAAACGAAAAATCACTCAATTGAAAAATGACCTTTGGAGTGTTTGGGATTTGTGGTTAAGGAGAGGAGAGAAAGTTAAAGTAAAAGAAGAAGTAGAATGATTTGGAGATATGGAATAGCTCCTTGGAGATTGATATTTTGGAGATAGATGTTATAAAAGTATTTATTTTATATTGATTTTTTATAATGTAATGATTGTAAATTTAGAATTGATTGATAAATATAATATATTTTATTTTATATTGTGTTGTTAAAAATTAGATAACATTTGATGTGATATTTGATAAGATTTGATAAAAAATATTTTACAGTTGAAAAATTAATAAAATATTTGATGTGACATTTAAATGATTAAATTAAAAAATTTATGAAATATTAAATAAGAAGTTAGAGAGAAATTGATATCCAAAAAACAAACATGAAACAGATTTTTCCTTCCTTCCCTCTCCACAAAACCAAATCCCAACAACCCCTTCATTTAAAGATGAGGTAGAAATATGTGGACATGAAAACAATACAGTAAAGTAGGGCAGTGAAAAACACACATCTTCAATCAAAATGTCAAAAAAAAAAAAAAAGAAATGCACGAATTCCAATGCCCATTATTTTTCCTATGTCCCCTCCACTGTCCGTTCATTAATCATCCACTGGGCCCCACCCATACCCTACATTTTCTTTCTCCTCTCTCATCGCCGGCCGCCGTCTCCGCCACCCGCGGTGGTCGGAGAAATTAGGTAGCTGTTGCCGTCTCGATTTCCAGCCTGAGTTAAATCCAAATTTCAAAACTTTATTTTTGTTTAGAGAGTCCCACTTTCTAGTAGAAGAATCTTAGCAATCAGTCCCCATACTCCCTTTTGTTTTTTTTTCTAACGTTATTAGTTCAAACCAATCTGAATTTTCAACCACTTCCTTACTTTATTTTCCACCTTTCATATCAAATGTTAGAGAACAAATGTTTGTTATAAAAAATTTGTTACAGATAACAAAGGTTAGTTGCCATATTTTAATTATAGAATCTTCCTAAATGTAAATGTATGCTCTCCTCAAGGTACCGAGTTCGAATCTTTCCTATAACAAAACTCTTTTGATGTCTCTGATGTCTGATCTAGGGACGAGCATAGTTATCTTGTTTCAAAAAAATATGAAAATCTCATCGAGGCATTGTTTCAACTTTTTTGGTGCCCCATTATGCTTAAAAACAAAATCTGTGTTAAATACGATTCCGTTTTATAATCATTTTGTTTTTCATTTTTTATTTATGAAATTTAAATCTACAACAACTGCTCTACTATATCTTTTTCCTTATTTAAATATTTACATATTACCTATATTTTAATAAACAAAACTAAAATTTGGAAATAAAAAAAATAACTTCAAAAACTTATTTTTGTTTTTAAAATTTAGTTAGTATTCACCTACTTTTTTAAGAAAATATGAATACATCGTAAGAAATATGAAACACAGTAAAAAAATTTTTTGTAAAAATAAACTTAAATTTCATAAACAATAATAGTTATGTAACCATACCTAACTTATTAAATTTAAGAAATTGTATGAATGGTTGTTATGCTTTCCCTATCACTTTGACAGATTCAACATTTATTTATTTATTTGTGAAATGGATTCAAATTTCTTTTGATCTACGAAGTAGTGATACAATATGTTACGAATCTATTTATTTTGACATCAAGTTTTTTTTTTTCTTTTTTTAAACCCACATCTTAGAACTTTTTTTTAATGATTCATAAAAGAATGCATAATAATACAAGCCAACAATTTTTTTAATTTAACAAAAGATGAAGACCCAAATAAATCCAAACTGCCTAACATTAATATTCAATCCTTAGCCAAAAGCAACTTTAAATTAATTAATAAACTTAGCTTAGTGCCCAATCTGTTTAACTTAAAAAAAAGCTGAAAAAAAAGTCCCAAGAAAATGAGTATAATCCCAACTTTGTTCTTTGTTTCAATTGCAATCATCCTTTGATCAGATCAACATTACTTTATGATTCAAAGCCATAGATTTATCCCTATGAATCAAAATTACCCTAAAAATGATCACAAATCCACAAAAATAAACACAGATTTCTGATGAATTTGAGTGCAGAAACAGAACAGAGCTTAATCCAAAACAAAATCTAAGATCAGAACACTCTACAATTCAATTCCACAAATTACTCAACAGAGAAAAGAGAGAGCTCAAAATCATTTTGGAGTCCTTGATTTTTTTTTTTTTTTTTTTTTTACACTCGAACTGAATAAATTATCCAGAATTAAAGAAGAAGAAGATGATGAATTAGCAATGAAAACCTAACACAGATCCATCACTTACAGCAATGGCGACTCTGCAACTCAACGAAGCCTCCGCATGGTGAGTGAAGAAGTGCAAAACCCTAACCCTACCGGCCAAATCCATCTTCGATTCGATCTCCAGCGTAGGTCCGATTCTGTACCCGTCCATTCCCTCCGAGTACGTAGGCCCCGCTCCGACGGCGGCGACCGGCGCCGTCAGCGGGAACGACTGAACGGAGAACGTCGCCGCCATGTACTGCGTCCGGCCGGCGTCGATTTTACCGGCGGGAATGAACATGAATCCGATTTGAGAGCCGGAGTAGAGGAGCTGGAGCGAGCTGTCGTAGTGGGAGAAAGAGGCTTTGTTAGGGTTTTGGACGGAGACGTACTGAGAGAAGGTGAAATTGACGGTGCCGTTGGCGACGGAGAAGGACGGCAACTGGACGGCGGAGACGGCGATCTTCGGATCCTGAGGCTTGAAGACGGTGAAGAAGACGATGAGGACGACGATGATGACGAAGAGTAAGAAGATCGTGGCGACTATGCAGGACGCTAGGTTTGTGCGGCCCGACGGCGGGTGGTGGTGGTGGTGGCCGTGGGGTTTGCTCATGGCGGTGCTTGCGGCGGCGGTTGAGCGGATCTGGTTTTTTGCTTCAGAGGAGAGAGAATAGCGGTGTGGTTGGCTGCAAACAAAAAAGTAAAAGGGATATAAATTGGTGGGAAAAGGGAAAGACAAAAGTGTGGAAAATTGAGTGTTTTAGTTTTTTTTCCTCCTAAAAAATTAATTATAAAGAAATATATAAGGGTAAAATATCTTTCTTGTCTCTGAATTATCGAGCTATTTTGGTCCATAAATTTTTAAATATTTAATTTTAATTCTTAAACTATTTTTATTTCATTTTAATCTCTCAATTTTCAAAAATTTTATTTTGATTCTTAAACTTATTAAAAAATTTAAAAGTAAAAGGCAGAAAAATTAAAATTTCAAATTTTGAGATTTATGTTAGGTTGTTTTTTTGGAAATGCAGATGTCTTAGTGTGAGGAGAGAGAAATATATAGAGGTGAAAAAGATGATAATAAATTATTTTATTATTATTATTTTACCACATCATCAATTTTAATTATGGTTAAGTTTTTTTTTTCTAATTCAAAGACTATTTTTAAACTTTTTAGTAAGTTTAAGGATCAAAATTAGACTTTTGAAAGTTGAGGGACTAAAACGAAACAAAAACGATAATTCAAGGACTAAAATTGGACATTTAAAAGTTTAGGGACTAAAATAAAACTTACGTGATAGTTCAAGGACCAAAATGGTATTTTACCCAATACATAAATAACCTAAATTTTCCACTCGTTTAAAAAGGAAGTTATTCATAAGATTGATCTTTTAATGATCATAGAGGAATTGAAATACATAGATTATAATTAAAAGAGTGATACTTAGTTAGGGTGTGTTTGGGCCTTGTTTAGGTAAACGATCGAGTTGGTTATAATAACCCAACTCATCTTTACTCCACTGTTTATTAATTTGGTTACCTAAACCTGCGTGCCCGTTTATCTAAATTTGGGTGTTCGTTTATCTAAACCTTACCTATATTACTTTTTTGTTATATAACCAACCCCTCAAACACCATTTATAATAACTCACCGTTTATCATAACTTCCGTCTATTATATCCAAACCAGTGCTCCAAACACACTCTTAAGGGTGGGTAAGTACTTTAAAAATACATATTCAACTTAGAACCACGTGTTTTTACTTTTAAAAAAAAATTAACTTTAATTTATGGAGAGAGAAATGCCAAAAATATAATATATGTGATTCTAAATGTGGGTAAGTATTTCCAAAATAGTTACCAAATGTCTATAAATTAATATCACAATCAAATTTCAAACTTAAAATTTCAAAAGAAGAAAAAAATCTTTAAAATTCAAGTTTTCGACCCACTACACCACTTAGAAGATTTATAATATTAATTTTTACTTCTATAAGCATTTCAAAATTAAGAAATTCATTGAAATGTTGGATAAACAATGAAGATGATAACTTAAAATTTTGTGGTAAAAACTTGTGATTATGGTTTTTATCTGAATTCAATATTAAATTTGAATTAATAATATTGAAAATTTTGATAATTTCTTCTATTATATTGATAATTTTGAAACGTTTAGGAAATGATTTGGATAATAATAGTATTTGCTTTTTAAAGAATTTAATTGATTTGTAACTTAGGAGTAAAGTAGCTCGATATACATATTTTTTTTTATAAATTGTACAATAAATTATAAAAAATTTAATTCTCGAAATAAATGAATTATTGGTGTGGGTTCTAAATTTGAGAAGTGGAGTTTGTGTATAGTTTAGGCAAGTTTGAATCAGTAAAAATGATTCGAGCCCAATTAAACCAACTTCAGGATTAAGCTTAAGGAAAGGAGTTAAACAAATTTGGACCTAAACCACAAGTTTGAGTTTAGGCAACCACTACTAAAAAAACTAGAATAGATGACACTTATGAAAAACAAATTCAAGAGGAAGAGGCAATTAAAGTGTCATAAAATAAAACACGCGTTTTATGACACTTTATTAGAATCATCTTATAAATATTAATTTAAATAAAATCACCATTAACAAAAAAGTGTCATAGATTAAAAAGACGCGTTTTATGACACTTTTTTTAAGAATCATACATTATAAAACTAATTTTAAGTCATATTTTAATTTAGAAAATAAGTATTATTTTTGTTCTTTATCGGAAGATTCCTTCCTCTGGATTCCTTACCTAGAAAAAGGGTTTAGATGACACCTATGATAAATAAAATTTATGAGGAGGAGCAATTAAAGTGTCATAAACAAAAACACGCGCTTTATGACTATTTATTAGAATCATCTAGTAATCGATAATCAAAATAAAATTACCATCACAAAAAGTGTCATAAATAAAAAATGCATGCGTTTTTATGACACTTTTTAGAATCATAAATTATATATATGTATATAACTATTTTAAACATTTTTATAAGGGAAATTAGCTATGAATCATCAAATTCTTGTTTTAGAAGCATACAACCTTTGGGTGATTGTTTTAAAATTGAGGGAATATTTTGAAAACATATCAAAATTGAAGCCCTAGAATCCCCATTATCCACCTCATTGCAGAAAAATCCTTTCACTCCAAGTGTGCATGCCATTTTCTTCTTCGTTCTTTTGTCGAAAGATCCCTTCCGTCGAGATTTTATTTTTCCATTTGGTAGTCGCTCAAAAAACTTCTACAAATCACACATGTATTCAAGATTTTATTTTCAATTTGGGTTGTAACAAACCACCTAAATAAGTTGTAACGCCTCGTATTTTCTCGCTCGACCTTCAGAGTTCAATTATTTGTTCCTTTAGATTTACTGGAATAATTCTTTGGTTAGTTTTGACCGTAGCGGTATTTTGGTGATTTTACCCTTAGGGACCATTTTGTAAATGATAATTGACTTTGGGTTAATTTTTAATTTCAAGAATTTTAGGGCATTTGTGGAAATTGGTTGTTGGAATTGAAAAAGAAATTAAATGATTAAAAGGGTTTAATTTTTGTTTTGTTAAATAAAGAAAAATAAATTATAAATGGGTTTTTGTTTAGAGAGTTTGAATGGAAAACAACCCATTTAAATTAAATGAAAAAGAAACTCATTTAAGGGATTTTAATAAAAATAAAAAAATAAAAAACCTAAATGCCCATCTTCTTCCTTTCTTCATCTTCAAACCCTACACTTACTCCCCTATACTGCAGAAAGCTCCATTTGTTATTATCGATCCACGCACGCATAATGTAACGTCCCGAGTTTTGTAAATAAGTTATTTATTGAAAAAATAATAATAAAAGATCTTATTTTACTTAAATAGAAAAAAAGTTTTAATTACCAAATAGTGAGGAAGGGGAGTGGCTTGGATTTTCTTATTGGAAAAAAAGAAGAGAAAAGCCCATTTAAATTCTTTTTAGAAAAAAAGGAAAAAAGAGTAAAAAAAAAAAAAAACAAAACTCACTTTCTCTTCTTCTTCCTCTAAAAACCCTAGCCCCGCCTTTACTCTTTACCAGCCACCGCCGCCAACCCAACCCTCACTGTCAAGCCACCAAGACCCGTCGCTACAAAACCTCCCACTCGCTCACTTTGCATCGCGCGCGGCGAGCACCCTTGTCGCCCCGCACCCACCGCGCAAGGCCGGCGCTCGATCCTCCCCACGCGACCAACCGCCACCCGCCACCCGTCGTGTGCCTCATCCTCGTCGTCATTTGTCCGACCACCGAGTCGTAGCAACAAATTGAGCGCGGCTCGGCTCGGTTGAGACGCAGTGCCCTTGCCCATCTCGCCGCGCCCTTCACGGTCGTCCCACGCACGTCGCTCACGCCCTAGCCACTCGGAACCCTCACGGCCGCAATTGCTCGCTCGCGCTTTGTCTCTACCGCGACGCATCCTCGCCGAGCCACACACTGCGACGCCATCCATCTCGCCAACAACAAAAGCGCAGATCTGTTCTAATGTCGTGGTCGTCTTGCTCGAGTTTTTGGGTAAATCTCCTATTCTATTTTTGTGGTCCATCACTAGTTATTTTGGGGTGTTGATTGTGACTATTGTTGGGCTGCTTTGCTAGACATTTGTTCTTAGGAGATCTCAAGGTGTGTTGAAGTTTCCATGGTTTCGTGTTTCGTCAAGTGTTTGGACAACCATGTTTGTGATTTTGGGTAAGATTTCAAAATTTTTATTGATGGGTTGAAGTTCAATAGTAATTTTAAATGGGTATTAATGGCTGATTTTTATGGATATAAATTGTTAGGTTGGACTTTATTAAGCTTAGTTTCTGTTGGTATTCGTGGATGGTTCTATGAACATCTTTCACTTGGGTTGTATGGACCTGCACAAGGCGAAACTTATTATGCTTCTTTATGTATTGTTGCTAGAAATTGATGTGTTTGATGTTGGAATTGTTGATTCTAGAATGTTGTCTACCACTTATTGAGAAGTTGAGAAGTTCTTTGTTCTCTCCGTGCATATGTTGCTTAATTTTGCTTCAAAAATGTGATGGATGCTAGTGATTATTGTGTGTTTTATTTCTCTTAAAATACTAGCATTCCGTGGATGATTAATGGTTGAGAAGTTCACTAATCTCGACATCTATTGGGTTTTTCAGTTGCTTGTTTTGAAGTGTGTTAGAAGCTGTTTCATGACTTTTCTCATCAACCAATGTCTTTTATGTCATTCTCTAAACATTTTTCTTGATTTTTGTTTGATGTAGAAAATTCAAAACTTGGAGTCGATTAGGGGAATCAACCACATTAAGCGAAAGATGTGTTAACTAGCTTTCTTTCTCTTTATTTTTGTTATCCTTAGCATGCATTTCCATGGAAGTTGTAATCTCGTGTATTTTTTGTAAGGTAATCTTGTTAACTTTGATCATTGCTTTCAATTATTGTGATTTATTGCTAAATTTAAGTACTTAACATAAACTTAGCATTGCCCAATCTTGTCTCAAAGCTTAGAGAGTTCTGATAGTTGATTTCTATTTAAGACCCAAGGTTGTTATCTTTTGCTTCAACTTTGTTCAAACTAGCTTTTTGCTCGTTTGATTCTATACATTAGCCTTTCTCGCTAATATTTCTTATAATTTCAAATATTTGAAAAAAAATTCAAATATTTTTTGGAGATTATTTTCACTAATGTTGGGAATCTTTATGCTCTTCGTCAAAAGCTGTTAACTCTTCCATGTTGGGTTTGTAACCTTTATTAATACAACCACTTAAAATTTCAAATATTTTTGCATTGTATTCACTAATGTTTGGATCCTTTATGCTTTTAGTCGAAAAGTCGCTAACTTTTCCATGATAGGTTTGTAACTTGTATCTTATAAGTTTATTAATTTTGAAAAGTATATAATATGTCATTGAACTTCTAAATTAGTATCTTATTGTTCTACAATACCTTGTGTTGTATGCTTATTTACATACATGGTCTAATTTTGTTTAAGTGATAAGTTTTTGTATGTCTTTTTTAGTATTGTCAAGTTTCAATTGAAGCTACTCGTTATGGACCCAACGTCTTTTGTAAGTCTTATATATATATATATGGTAGTATCATTTCTCAATTAGAAGAGTGGTTCTAAACATTTTTTTGTCGTTTTAAATGGTACTAATTTGTTATTTTAATTGTGTTGAATGTTTTGAACCTCCAGCCAAACTTATGCTAGAGTTGATTTGTCTTTTCGCGTTTTAGGAATCGTTTTGGTGCCAACTCATGGCAATCTTCTAAGGTTGAACTTGAGTAAGTTTGCTCTCTTACATGACTATTTGTTATAGCTTTTTCTTGGAAGAATCATTTACTTATGTGCTTGAATATACATATCAAATGACTATTTGTTGTTCTTTGCTCACTACTACAAAATAGACCTACAATGACTATTTATTGTTATGTTAGTTTGTAATACCATAATTGCTTTCTATATTTACTAATTATGTAAGGATAGTATGTGAACTCAGTAGGATTTATATTCAATGACTATCATCCACATATATGTGGTATTTGATATTTGAATGCTCGTTTAATCTCAGATATTGTCGATGTGGTTGGAGATACTTTGAAGATAGATATGTTGCAACAACTTTTGGATTCAAATTTGCAACATGGAGGTGAATCAATCCAATAAAGAAGTCACATCTTGTCTTGGTGTAACCATGAATATTTTTCAATTTATATTTATTGATGTCATGAACAATATTTTTTTCATTTAACTATATTTACGATACATGTATAAAGTACTACCTTGATTGATACTTATATACAAATGAATATTATGAAAATAGTTCTTATATTGGATCAAATTTAGAGACCATTTAATTTTAATAGTTGTATGTGTGCTACTATTGAAATAATTAGGAAAAATAGTTGACAATAAATATTTGTATTGGAGATATATGATTAAATAAAGAGCATATTTACATATTTAATGATTACAAAAAAATGTCAATTTAAATTTTTTAATGATTAAGTTTAGGTGTCATAGATAAATTATTAATGATCAATTTTATATATCATCTATTGTTCTTTATGTGACAACAAATTAATGTCATAAAAGAAAAATCGATGATTGTAAAAAAATATCATCTAAAAAGTTTCAATGATACTTATTAAGAAGTGTCATTTATAAAGAATAGATGATGTGCGATACAATGATGGTAGAAAAGTATCAACTAAAAAGTTTTAATGACACTTCTAAAAAAGTATCATCTAAAGAGAATAGATGATGTGCGATACAATGATTGTAAAAAAGTATCATCTAAGCCGTTTGTGACACTTTTTTAGAATCATCATACCCCATTTTTGTAGTAGTGAACTTATATTTTATACTATGTCGATAAACAAGTTTAGTTATTAAAATTTGCATTTGCATAACTTTTTTTTTTAGTTTGATGGGAATAAATAATTTAAATATCTTAAACCAGAAGATATATGATCTTAAATCTGTTCAGCTAAATTATAAGCATTTTTTATGAAATAATATTTTTGTCATCAGTATGCATATGTGGTTAAGTTTGTTGGTTTCTATTTTGTAATGGTAATTCACATTTTGTGGCTAACTTTCAAATTTAGGATGTTGAATTTCATAATTTCATGTGCTATATATAAACATAAGGATCAAAAGGGCCACATTAGAGATGTGGGGTAAAAAAGATTTGCCTAATTCTTAAAAAAAAAAATATATAATATAAAGTTTAATAAACTAAAAATTACCCAACAACTTTTAGAAGCACATCAAAATTTGCAACACAGTAATGATATGAATTTCAGATGCAAAATAAAGAAATAAAATCTCAATCTATGCCCAACAAAATTAAATACCATGAATTGAAAAGGTGAAAAATAAAAATTAAGGAAAGAGAGAGATGGAAGTTTTATATTTGTTTGAAAAAAAATCTTTTTCCGCCTACGCTCATTCTTGGATATTTTATTATGGGATCCTCTCATGTTGTGAGAATCAATCTGACAGGATATTCCTTTTTTTTAGGTTCAATCATTTTTATTAGTTCATAATTAAACCATTCAATCTCTTTCTAAACTTAAAGAGGGACTCAAATCATTTTACTGATTCTGTATTAAACCAATTCATATTTCTCACAAACATTTACTCACACCTTAATACAAATCATAAATAGCAAATAAAAATAAAGCTTACAATATACCTCTTGTAAGCAACATACACAAGTTAAGCATTGAAAACTTCTTTACAAAATTTATAATCCATCGTTGAATAATGTATGAAGTAATCGACACTTTTTGGAGCTTATTAGAATGTTATGAAATTTTAGTTGTTGAATGATTTGGGAGATAATATGAAAGACGATCGTGAATTGAAGATAAAATGATTAACTGTGAAATTTGATAAATATACTAAAAAAATGTGACCATCGAATTTATGGCAAAAGTGATAAATGGATGAGATTGAATTTAGTTAAGATGGAAATAGTTCAAAAGAAATTAATAGAAAAGGAAATATCACATTTCTTTTTGATAGACGACTTGTTTCCAATCTTCATTTGTCCATGTGTTCTTAAAACTATGATTTAAACATAGAGATCACTTCAAAACTAAAAAATTATTACTAAATAAAATTCAAATTTGTTATCGTAAACACATTAATTAATTAGAAATAAATTGCTCCAAAACCCCACCCATATATTTCTCCAAAAAGAAAAACCCCACCCATGTAAGGCAATTTTTCACTCTCCTTTTTTTAGAACAATTTTTTTCTCGGAAATTGTAGTAAATGGCTACTTTTAGGAAAATAATTACAAATCTAGTCATGAAGTATTTGTAACTCTATTTTTTGTTTTAAATTTAATTAATAATTTTTTTCATTAATACCTATTATATCTTTACTTTCCCGGTTTTCTTTCGCCATCTGTTGCGGCCAATTGCGTGTGTTACAGTTTTTTTTTCTTCTCTTTTCGCAAATGGTCTTTGCATTTTGATGGAGGGTTATAGTGGTCACATGGCAAATTGCTATTCTTAACTTTTTTTATTATTTTTTCAGCATTTTTTCAACTTGTTTTTATTTTTTTTCGAGCAATTAATTACATTTATTTCATTCTTTCAATACACTCATATTAATACTTATAAATACAGTATTATTTATTATTAATACATATTATGAATTTATAATACAGTATTATATTATTAATACAATATTATGTATTATTAACACAACATTTTATGTTATTAATACAGTATCGTGTATTAATACTGTTAAATTTCTAAAAAATTGACTAATACTTTTAATTATTTTCTAAATTTGACTACTTTTGTAAGTTAAAAAAAAATCACTATTTTCTTTTTTAAAATTGTAACGAATGACCTATTCTAACAAAATAATTACAAATGTAGTCAAATTTGAAAATATTTGCATTGATAGTCATAAATACGGATCAATACAATATTATTAATACAACATTTTACGTTATTAATACAATATTATGTTATTAATACAGTATTATATTATTAATATCTATAATTATGATTGCTATTTTTTTAAAATGATCATATTTGCAATTATTTTCTGAATTTGACTACTAAGCTTCCCTTCTTAAAGTCATTGTTCGGGTTGTTTAGTTTCTTTAATTTCTAAGCTATAGAAATTAGATCTACTTGTATTTATAATAAAATCATGGTCAAATAATCAATAAATAATACAAATAAATATAAAGTATCATGAATTAATATTCATGTGAGATACATACACAACCATATACAATATCATAAAATAGTATATTAATAAGGTATTTATAAACACCCAAATAAAAAATTCAGAATTACTAATACATAAATCTATATTTATTTATTGTACTCAAAAGAAAAAATTCATATTTATTTATTAATACACTATTGGAAGATTTTAGATTTTATTTCGCAAATCAAAACAACAACAAACAAATTGTGGATCTTAAATAAAATCGTAATTTTTATTAATGAAAAAAAAAAGGTTATTTACAACCGAGGAAATAATTTTGGATGGCAAATGGGAGTTGAAAAGTATCCAAGAATCAAGGGAGTTTGTTTTGATATATATATATATATATATATATATATATTTTAATAAATATTGTTTTAATAATGGAGGACAATTGTGTAATTTACCTATAAAAACGTTTTTTCTTTTTTATAGTCATGATTACTTTTGCTAAAATCTCTCGATGTGAACACGGGTGTAATTATTTTTTCTATTTGGTGTAATACCGCTAAAACCTTTTTTTTTTCACTCTCAAATATTACGTTAGATAGAGTTTTCTTTTGTTATTTTTTTAAAAAAATTATTCTATATTGGCTTTACTTTATAAATTTTGAAATTGTATTCGCATTGTATTACTTCTTGCATTAAAATTATTACTATCGTTAAACTAATTCCATTAAAATTAACTTCAAAACTATTAATTGAATAATTTCTTAGCTTTTTCTTTAGTAACCATACTAAATTTAGCATTTTAAAAGTTTAGATATTGAAATGGACCAAAGTACAGCAACCAAAACGATAAAAAAAAATGGTATATTAATCAAAGTCAAATTAAAATTCTAAAAAAATGTTATTTAACTTATGAGGTGAAAACATTATATGTGTATACTAAATTTTAGGAAGATATATCTAAGTTAGGACAAATATTTTATGATTTTAGTTTTTTTTAGAAAATATTGTTGAACAAGAGATGGGGATGGTATTTAAATGGTAAACAAAATGTGATAAGTTACATGTACACATTCAAGTTCTTATTGACTTAAATAGTTTTAAATATGTTATTCCCCTTACAAGCCATGCTCTTTCTTGAAGATAAGAATATGCTTAAAATTTGAAAGTGAGAGATTTTACCTACAACAATCTTGAGACCTTGTTGAATATTTTTTTTTAGTTCAAAAGTAACTTATATGGAGGATTAATGGACTTCACTTTTTATTTTGCTGAAAAAAGTTGAGATTAATTGATATAGTGTATTATTGATATGATGTATCATTCGATAATTAAGAAATTACAAATTTGAATTTCAACATCCAAATATTGAATTAAAAAAATAATTATAATTTAAAGAAGAAAAGGAACTTCGAAAACCATGCTAATATATCATCAATATATTATTATTTGCTAGGTCACTTTTTTTTTGTCTTTTTTAAATTCTTAATCTTCCTTCAATTTGACGTAACTCATCATCATTTTTATTATTTTATCAGGGCGTGATAAAAAATAATTCATTTGTTCAAATTCTTTGTCCTATTTAATCTTAATCTAAAAATTAATAAGAGATAGACAAATTTAACGCGAATATCTATATTAGTATGATATTGTCTACTTTGGGCATTAGTCTTCATAATTTTACTTTTTGTTTCATCCAAAAAATTTCATACTAATGAAGATATTTATTTTTTCTTATAAACTCAAGATCCCTTATTTAACCAATTTGTGATTATTACATCAACTTGTTTGTATTATCAACCTAATATATAAAAAATTACCCTTAGATTATATATATATATATATATATATATATATATATTAATAGAGTTGTAATTCTTTTAAAAATTCTAATATTATGGTTGCCCTTTCATAAACGTTCAAAAAGTATTTACTTATTCTAAAAAAAAAAAGTATTATAGACGTGTTTGGAATATGGTTTTTTTAAACTTAATACATGTCATGTCACAAAAGAAAAGATCAATAATAGTCATACAACTTTAGAAAGAATTATATGTATACTTTATAAAAATTAAGATTCGGTTTGATAACCATTTTGTTTTTACAAAAATTTAGAAGAAAAAAAAAAGTAGTTTCAAAAGTTTGTTTTTGTTTTAAAAATTTGGTTAGTGTTCACATGCTTTTTTTAAAAGATGGATATATTATAGGGAAGAGGTAACACATTATAAGAAATTTGAGTAAGAATAAGTTTAAATTTAAAAAACAAAAGACAAATGATTATTAAATTTACAATTAATTTTTAAAATTAAAGAAAAATAACATTGAGATGAAATAAAATGAAGATAAAATATGTAATTTGAGCAATATTTTGGGTTTACACTTTGGTTGAAAACCGTTATCTTCCCGCCTAAATCAAACACAGTCTCCCTCTCTGTAAAATTAATGGCGCTGAATCTGCTGATTGCCCTAATCCTCATCCTCGTTTCCGCCATTTTTCTTTCTTCAACCGCTCTGCTAAACCCTAGAGATCACAGTCCTTCGGCGCCGGCCCCTAATGGCTTCTCAACCCCTCCAAATTCATCTTCTCCGATCTCCCCCGCCCTTCCGCCTCCGTCGAATCCTCTGGTCCCCGCCCTCTTCGTCATCGGCGACTCCACCGTCGACTGCGGCACCAACAACTTCCTCGGAACCTTCGCCCGCGCCGATCACCTTCCCTACGGCCGAGACTTCGACACGCACACTCCGACTGGAAGGTTCTCTAATGGAAGAATTCCCGTCGATTTTCTAGGTACTGTTTGTTTCGTTTCTTGATTCTATGTTCTGATCATTTGGCGTTTCTTTTAGGTTTTCATGATCTCTATGCGTTTTCTTTTGTTCGATCTCTCTCTCGCGATTTCCGATTTTTTGATTTCGATGGATTTTTGTTTTTTCTTCAGCCCTGCGTCTTGGACTTCCTTTCGTTCCCAGTTATCTCGGTCATTCTCGAACAGTGGAAGATATGATTCAAGGAGTCAATTATGCTTCGGCAAGTGCTGGAGTTATCTTCTCTAGTGGATCGGAATTGGTACTTTTCATCATTTTCAACTAGTTTTAGTTTACCAAATTGATTCAAATCATTGTGAAAATATGTAATTTCCGAGTAAAATTTACAAGGTTTTGATTATAGGATTGGATTTGTTCGATGATTTCGATTTCTTTCAGCATTTTAATGACATTCATAAGAGTACGAACAGTTTCAGAACGAATCGAGTAATCTTTAAGTTGATTTGTTTTGGATATGTATAATCGTTTTTCTATCATTCTTAAGTTGAATTTTTTGTAAGTTTGTATTCTGGTTGTTAATATGTTATTGCTATTTTGAAATGTGATTTTTGTCACAGGGCCAACACATTTCCTTTACACAGCAAATTCAGCAATTTATGGACACTTTTCAGCAGTTTGTTCTAAATATGGGCGAAAATGCTGCTGCTGACCACATTTCCGACTCTGTCTTTTACATATCAATTGGAATCAACGATTACATTCATTACTATCTGTTCAATATATCCAGTGTGCAAAATCTGTTCCCTCCATGGAATTTTAACCAATTTCTGGCAACCACAATCAGACAGGAAATCAAGGTGATTTGATTACATAGTAATCATTATTGTTGTATCAGTTTGCGAATCTAGGCTGGAACAAAAAGAAAGTATGTATAGCCATTTGCCATAATTTCATCTCTTCAGCCTTCATGATATTGTTCTTTTGCGCATTTCGGTTTTTGAAATTTAAGCTCTTGAATCATTTGAGATATTGGAAATTAACCTATTATTGCATCTTGGGTCTTACTCCTCCCCTGCATATAAGTTAGATTTCTTTACATAATATCTTATTTTACCTGTGTTGATTAAACAATTGTTCAAATACTTGATAAAAGATCTTGTATTCGTGTTGCAGAACTTGTATAACATGAATGCTAGGAGAATTGTTGTAATGGGATTGGCACCTATTGGCTGTGCTCCTTACTACCTATGGCTATACGGTAGTGAAAATGGAGAGTGTATTGAGGAGATAAATGACATGGTTATCGAGTTCAACTTTGCTATGAGATACATCGTCGAGGAGCTCGGCATGGAGCTGCCTGATTCAAATATCATCTTCTGTGATTTGCTTCAAGGCTCAATGGATATTTTGACGAACCACGAACATTACGGTGAGTGATGATCTAACTTATTTTTTGTCTAGTTCAATGACAATCTGTCGAGGATCTCACATTGAAAAAATAAGGAGATCTTGTAGCATTTATAAGATAGTAGGCTACTTCTCTCATAGTCAATTGGTTTTTAGAGTGAACTGGTATTCGGTTCAATAAAAGTAGAATTGTATCTGTTCCGGGATGATTTGAATAGGTTATGATTGAGCTATTGTTCCTTGTTGGCGACAATCTATCTTCTTTTCCCTCTCTTCGCCATGAACCAAATTCGCATCTCATTATGTCATTTTGTTTTCAATTTTAGGATTCAACGAAACTACTGATGCTTGTTGTGGATTTGGTCGCTACAATGGCTGGTTCCTGTGCATCTCACCACTAATGGCTTGCGAAAACGCTTCGAATCATATTTGGTGGGATCAATTCCATCCAACAGATGCAGTGAATGCCATTCTTGCAGACAACGTGTGGAATGGGCTCCATACAACAATGTGCTATCCCAAGAACTTGAAGGAGGTGATAACTGGCAAGCCCTAATGATACTCTGATCAGACTTGTTCATTCACAAAGCTGCACATACCTGGTACCAAAATTCATATTGTCCTTTCTTGCCTATTAGTGAATAGAAACTAATAGAGTAGTGGAATTTCAAATGCTATGCTTGCTTTATAAAAGTATGGTGGCTCCCATTTGGTCATGATGGATAGAGATTGAAATAAAATGATTGCTCATGATTTGCGCCAGTGGTCCAACATCTATTATATCATCATCTTTTGCATTGCTTGACTTAGGTAGAAAACTAAAGTAATACATGAATTGTGATGAATTAACCAAACTGGGTAAATGGTTTGATTGGATAGAAAAATATTTTAGGTTGTTGCTGTTTCGCCCTTTTATTTTGTTCTATTATCAACCAATGGAACGTGGCTGTACCACATGGAGGTTTGTAGATTCAAAAGGTGGCAAAAAGTTAATAAATAATATTCTACTCATGTCTTGACCTTTTTGGTCACAGAATAAGTTGAGTGAACGTGTTCTTTTAGATAAATAAAATTGATTATAGTGTTGGTTGATAAATTATAATAACGTTGCAGTTGGAGTTGGATATTGTTTTGTGGACTATTTAGCAATAATTATTGGAAATTATTACCGAATAGGTTGGTGGTACAATTGGTTATCTTGTTTGGTGTTAATCCATTTCAACTTTTAATTTAAGCAATTTTTAATTCATATTATTTGAGAGGAATAGTGTCCTTTCTTATAGGGTTTGTTGATCTCCTAATTTGAGTGTTTATGAGTTAGGCCCATAAAGTTTAGTTTGTTAATGAAGTCCCGACTCATCTTTGGTTTAGCTTTGCTTGTAGCACTTCAATAACAAACTACATTCCAATACGAATTAGGTCCATATATTTAACTAAGAAGTCCAACCCCAACTAACAAGGCTAAGGTGACCTTCAATAGATAAGGAATAAATAGGTGAGAAAATTAAATATCAATGTTCGGATGGCCGAGTGGTCTAAGGCACCAGACTCAAGTTTTGGTCTTCGTGAAAGGGCGTGGGTTCAAATCCCACTTATGACATTTTTAATTTTATAATTTAATCTTTGTAGGAGGAAACACATATGATTAAGAAAGAAGAGTTAGAGATAAGTAGCCATCAATGTCAGGATGGCCGAGTGGTCTAAGGCGTTAGACTCAAGTTCTGGTTTTCGTGAGGGGGCGTGGGTTCAAATCCCACTTCTGACATTTTTAATTTTATAGTTTAATCTTTGTAGGAGGAAACACATATGATTAAGAAAGAAAAGTTAGACATAAGTAGATATCAATGTCAGGATGGCCGAGTGGTCTAAGGTGCCAGACTCAAGTTCTGGTCTTTGTGAGAGGGCGTGGGTTCAAATCCCACTTCTGACATTTTTAATTTTATAGTTTAATCTTTGTAGGAGGAAACACATATGATTAAGAAAGAAAAGTTAGAGAAAAATAGATATGAATGTCAGGATGGCCGAGTGGTCTAAGGCGTCAGACTCAAGTTCTGGTCTTTGTGAGAGGGTGTGGGTTCTAATCCCACTTCTGACATTATTATTTTTATTGTATTTTAAAATTTAATTTAATATGTATAGTACTTTTTTTTTAGAACCTAATATGTATAGCGTTGATTTCATGGAATCTTTTACCTAAATAATCGAGCCAACACTAGTAATATGGCCGAGTGGTCTAAGGCGCCAGACTCAAGTTCTGGTCTTTGTGAGAGGGCGTGGGTTCAAATCCCACTTCTGACATTTTTAATTTTATAGTTTAATCTTTGTAGGAGGAAACACATATGATTAAGAAAGAAAAGTTAGAGAAAAATAGATATGAATGTCAGGATGGCCGAGTGGTCTAAGGCGCGGACTCAAGTTAGTGGTCTTCGTGAGAGGGCGTGGGTTCAAATCCCACTTCTGACATTATTATTTTTATTGTATTTTAAAATTTAATTTAATATGTATAGTACTTTTTTTTTAGAACCTAATATGTATAGCGTTGATTTCATGGAATCTTTTACCTAAATAATCGAGCCAACACTAGTAATATGGCCGAGTGGTCTAAGACGCCAGACTTAAGTTCTGGTCTTTGTGAGAGGGCGTTGGTTCAAATCCCACTTCTGACATTTTTAATTTTATAGTTTAATCTTTGTAGGAGGAAACACATATGATTAAGAAAGAAAAGTTAGAGAAAAATAGATATGAATGTCAGGATGGCCGAGTGGTCTAAGACGCCAGACTCAAGTTCTGGTCTTCGTGAGAGAGCGTGGGTTCAAATCCCACTTCTGACATTATTATTTTTATTGTATTTTAAAATTTAATTTAATATGTATAGTACTTTTTTTTAGAACCTAATATGTATAGCGTTGATTTCATGGAATCTTTTACCTAAATAATCGAGCCAACACTAGTAATATGGCCGAGTGGTCTAAGCGCGCGGACTCAAGTTAGTCTTTGTGAGAGGTCGTGGGTTCAAATCCCACTTCTGACATTTTTAATTTTATAGTTTAATCTTTGTAGGAGGAAACACACATGATTAAGAAAGAAAAGTTAGAGAAAAATAGATATGAATGTCAGGATGGCCGAGTGGTCTAAGGCGCCAGACTCAAGTTCTGGTCTTCGTGAGAGGGCGTGGGTTCCAATCCCACTTCTGACATTATTATTTTTATTGTATTTTAAAATTTAATTTAATATGTATAGTACTTTTTTTTTTAGAACCTAATATGTATAGCGTTGATTTCATGGAATCTTTTACCTAAATAATCAAGCCAACACTAGTAATATGGCCGAGTGGTCTAAGACGACAGACTTAAGTTCTGGTCTTTGTGAGAGGGCGTGGGTTCAAATCCCACTTCAGACATTTTTAATTTTATAGTTTAATCTTTGTAGGAGGAAACACATATGATTAAGAAAGAAAAGTTAGAGAAAAATAGATATGAATGTCAGGATGGCCGAGTGGTCTAAGGCGCCAGACTCAAGTTCTGGTCTTCGTGAGAGGGCGTGGGTTCAAATCCCACTTCTGACATTATTATTTTTATTGTATTTTAAAATTTAATTTAATATGTATAGTACTTTTTTTTAGAACCTAATATGTATAGCGTTGATTTCATGGAATCTTTTACCTAAATAATCGAGCCAACACTAGTAATATGGCCGAGTGGTCTAAGGCGCCAGACTCAAGTTCTGGTCTTTGTGAGAGGTCGTGGGTTCAAATCCCACTTCTGACATTTTTAATTTTATAGTTTAATCTTTGTAGGAGGAAACACATATGATTAAGAAAGAAAAGTTAGAGAAAAATAGATATGAATGTCAGGATGGCCGAGTGGTCTAAGGCGCCAGACTCAAGTTCTGGTCTTCGTGAGAGGGCGTGGGTTCAAATCCCACTTCTGACATTATTATTTTTATTGTATTTTAAAATTTAATTTAATATGTATAGTACTTTTTTTTAGAACCTAATATGTATAGCGTTGATTTCATGGAATCTTTTACCTAAATAATCGAGCCAACACTAGTAATATGGCCGAGTGGTCTAAGGCGCCAGACTCAAGTTCTGGTCTTTGTGAGAGGTCGTGGGTTCAAATCCCACTTCTGACATTTTTAATTTTATAGTTTAATCTTTGTAGGAGGAAACACATATGATTAAGAAAGAAAAGTTAGAGAAAAATAGATATGAATGTCAGGATGGCCGAGTGGTCTAAGGCGCCAGACTCAAGTTCTGGTCTTCGTGAGAGGGCGTGGGTTCAAATCCCACTTCTGACATTATTTTTTTTATTGTATTTTAAAATTTAATTTAATATGTATAGTACTTTTTTTTAGAACCTAATATGTATAGCGTTGATTTCATGGAATCTTTTACCTAAATAATCGAGCCAACACTAGTAATAAACTGTAAATTAACTAAAGTTTTACTTTATCAGGAGGTTGTTTGGAACAAAGAGAATGAAAATGTTTAGGAAAGAATAGTTTATCTACTCATATTTAATCATTCTCCACGTAATCACTGATCTTCCATAATCATTATTGATTTTTTCTACAATCTCATCCCCTTTATAATCATTATTCATTTTCTCACAAACTACTTTTCATTCTTTTCTATATTATTTTGCATCAAGCATGTATCATGTTCCTTTTTTTTCTTTTTTAAGAATGATTCCTTGCTTTCTAAATATAGTAATGGTCTCCATATAATCATTATTTTTAAGCCAAACACACATAATCATCTTTTTATTAGTCATTCTCTTTGGTATTCTCATCCCTTGTAATCATTTTAATTCTATTTTTATTTCGAACATCTCATAGGAGAACATGTTAACAATGTTTGATGTATTCATAATTTAACGATACATTTGAAATACACTACCTAAGTTAAGTGGTAGACATATTCATCAAGAGTGTGTTTGGAGTATCGATTTGGTTATGATAGACGGAATGTTATAATAAACGGTGGATTATGATAAACGGTGAGTTATTATAAATGGTGTTTGAAGGCAAGTTATTGTAACAGTGATTATGATAAACGGTGTTTGATGGGCAGATTATTGTAACATGGATTATAATAAACGGTGGAGCAAATATCGGTTGGGTTATTATAACCAATCCAACTGTTTAAATAAACACGGGCCCAAATACACTGCAAGTGATTTTGAAAGGTTGAAAACATTTTTGTCATGTTTAAAATAGTGAAAATGAGCATAATGTAAGTGATTTTGTTTAAAATCACTTTCAAATATATATATATATATATATATATATATATATATATATATATATATATAATATTCATTTATTGAAAAGCAAATATATATTTAAAAATTAAATAAAATCTATATAGTTACAATTAGGTAAAATAATTAATTTCTTTCAACTTCACTTTTTTTAATATAAAATTGAAGAAGAGGACCATAAGTAAAAAAAAAAAAAAGAAGATATTACTACTATTAAATAAATAAGAGTCAAATATCGATTTTCGAAATTAAATATGTGATCATGATGTTAAACTCAATTACCACAAAATAATGAAACTATCAAATCACTATTCATCTTGATACATAGTATCTTAGTAACATTAATATATTCTGATGATTGACATATTCTTTTAAGTATAATTGAATTAAAAAAAAAAAAGACTCAATTAATGAATGATTACCAAAAGCTCTATTTTAAATATGATAGACCGATTAATTTAAATTTGATTGAACACGCTAAAATCTATTAAACATGATTTTTTTCAGATGCTTTGAAGATTTTTTTAATGCAGCAACAAAAATATTCAAACCTTCAACTATTTAAGTATATATATATATATATCGATTGCATTTTTTTTTTTGAGTACTATATCAATTGCATTTAAGCTAAGCTTAAACTTGGAAGGTTAACAACAGTATATCTCTACCGATATTTTATACAATTTAGTAATAATGAGGTTACATGTTCGAATCTTCATTTCTCAAAAGTCTCAAAGTGAAAAGAGTATTTTAAAATAATCTATACATATAAATTTAAAAGTTAAAGATTTATTAGATGGTAATTTTTTTTCCCCAAAAAAACTACAAGTTCGAATTTCTCAATTCCTTTAAATAAATAAATAAATAAAAAACAGTAAAGATTTTTTAAGACCAAAATAAGATAAATATTTTGCTTCTTGTTTGAGTTCAACGCCAAACCATATATAAAACCGTACACCAACATCTTCTACTAAAACCCGCCTTCAACCTTTCTATCATTTCAGATGATTGTCAGATAAAGAAAGTTCGGCTATGGAGGTTTTCACTTCGACCTAAAGCTCTATGTTCTTCCTCAAATGGCCTCCATTGATTCACTGCTATTGCCCAGGGCTGTCCTTCCCAACTCCCCCTCCAAGCGCCTGAATCATGTTCACCTCAATCGTTTCAATTTCACTTGGAATCGCAGACCGCCATTGTTGTTTCTCCGCCAGAACAGGTTTGCCCTCCCCTTAGCAGTTTCAAATTCTTCGAATTCACCGTCGCAAGGCGGCGATAAGCCTGCCGGAGATGATTTTGTAACCAGGGTTTTGAAGGAGAATCCAAGCCAATTGGAACCTAGGTATTTAGTTGGCGGTAGGTTGTATACTTCGAAACAGAAAGAGTATTTGAGTCGAAAATCGGATGTTGGCGTGTTTGATTTCGTGGTGAAGTGGTTGAATTCGAGGTCGAGGTCGAAATCGAAGGGGGAGGGAATTGAGGGTCGTAATGAGAGTGAGGCTGTGTATTTGAAGGACATTTTGAGGGAGTATAAAGGGAAGCTTTATGTGCCCGAGCAGGTTTTCAATGCGGAGTTATCGGAGGAAGAAGAGTTTGATAGGAATCTTGAGGCGTTGCCGAGGATGAGCTTTGAGGATTTTGTGAAAGCGATGGAGTGTGATAAAGTGAAATTGTTGACTTCAAAGGAGAGTGTAGTGGCGTCTTATGGCAACAGGTTTAGAGATTTCATTGTGGATTTAAAAGAAATCCCTGGTGAAAAGAGCTTGCAAAGAACTAAATGGTAAACTTGACTTAGATGCATTCTTTGATTTCTTCAGCTATTTTTGCTTGGTTTGTTCTAATAAATATGTTTTTCCAGGGCGTTAAGGTTTGATGAGAGGACATCTCAAACAGTATTAGAGCAGTATACAGGTCCCCAATACCAAATTGAGACGCATACCACGGTAGGCAATCAATTTCTTAAACTAGTTTTGGTTTTGACTGATTTTTAGGTTGTAGAATCACGTTACTTTGATTAATTGTCGTTTTTAGGAATTCTCATTTCTTGCGAGGATTTTGTAGATATTTAGTTGTATGTCTCCCCTCTTGGTTAAAGGTAGGGAGAGCTAGCAGGCAGGTTTAGGATTTCTTCAGTGAACAGATAGGTTGAGTAACCTTTTTGGTACCTGTAATGGAGGTTTTTATAGATAATAAACCACACTTTCAATGAGGAATGAATAAAAGAACAAAAGGGCAACCTGAAATGGAGGTTACGCATGATAAAACTTGCCATTACTGAATACCTTCGTTCTTCGCTATCATAATCACGATCAAATGCATATTTTTGGTGCCCAAATTGATAGATGAAGAGGAAGACAAAAGAAGAAGAAAGCTGGCTTGAATTGGAAAATGGAGTTAATTCCAAGTCCACTGAAACAAATAATAATATTATTATTTTTTCCATTTCTATATCACATAATTGAACGTAATGGAAAACTATTTCAAATTTTATTGGTAACTTGATACCAATAAGTGGCTTTTTGCAATTCCAACTTTTTTATAACTTAAAAAGCATATATGTGTGTGTGATATGATACCAAACACCACCTTACGTTTTCTTCATTCATCAAATATGAATCATGTTTTTTTTTTCCTCCCCCTTTCTTTCTGATCTGTATGGACATTTCTTGTGATTGCATATTTATATTGGAATATTACGTCATATCTTCTTTTAGGTATTGCATCATCTATAGTCCACCCCTTGTTTACCATTAAGATAATTTTCCATTTCCTTCTGCCAAATAGGAATAAGAATAAGGCTGGAAGATTTGACGTCTATCTTCCCTGATATCTTGATTCTTATGATACAGTCTTGGGTGGGAAAATTGCCTGATAACCCGCACCCTGTGGCATCTCGCATATCTAGCAGAATGATGGTGGAGCTTGCAGTAGTGACTGCTACAATGGTTGCTGCAGCTGTGGTTGTCGGAGGGTACTTAGCTTCTGCTGTATTTGCTGTGACCAGTTTTGTCTTTTTGACTGTTATTTATGTTGTATGGCCAGTAATCAGACCATTTCTTAAACTTTCTCTCGGTCTGATCTTTGGCATTTTTGAGAGAGTTTGGGATAATGTTGTTGATTTTTTGGGGAGTGGAGGAATTTTCTCCAAGTTTTATGAGGTTTACACTTTTGGTGGTATATCAGCCAGTCTTGAGATGTTAAAACCAATTACGATCGTTGTTTTGACCATGGTTCTTCTTCTTCGCTTCACACTTTCAAGGAGGCCTAAGAACTTCCGGAAGTGGGTATGTCATTTTCTAATAAATTTTCCATTTGAGTTCTGATTTTCATGTATGTACATCTTTTGCAACTGTTACCGGTAAAGATAATATGAATGTCTTTCTTACTTCATAGTCAGCATCTCCAGAGACAGAGACAGAGACAAAGAATGAGTTTTTCATGTTGATGGAAATTTATGAAATAGTATAACTTCCTTGCTCTCTTTAATATGTAGGACCTTTGGCAAGGGATTGATTTTTCACGCTCCAAAGCAGAAGCTCGTGTGGATGTTAGTACTCATTTCAACTTCTCATAGTACTTTTTAGACTAACTGATAAACCCTAAACATCATCTGGTGCCTTTGCATGAAAATGTTCAGGGTTCGACCGGAGTCATGTTTAGTGATGTAGCAGGAATTGATGAAGCGGTGGAGGAACTCCAAGAGGTACTTTTCTGATAGAATCTACCACACTTTTTATTAAACTACGATAATTCTCTCGAGAGGATCTCTCAAAGAGCCAAAGTACAATGACGACAATTCAATTCGACGATTGACAATGACCTAACAACTCCTATTTATAACCCTAAACCCTAACTTGACCTAATTAATAAAAGACTAATAATAGGCCCAAGCCCAATACATTTAAAATAGCAATTAATAAATACTAATATTCCTAAAATGCCAAGGCCGGATCGTATCAATACTTTCCCCCCCAAGAGCCACCTTGTCCTCGAGGTGTTCCATCTCCGGTGTCATCTTTTACAGCTTCGTCTTCTGGCAAAACATTTGTCACATTAGCATCCTGGCACTCGTGCACATCCCGAACGACCCACACACCCAAGTTTTGGAGCTCCTTCTTCTGACAACGATGTCCTGGGACAAATTGTTCATCGCAGCGGAAGCATAACCCTTTGTCCTTCCTAGCTCGAATTTTGGCTTCAGTGAGTTTTTTACAAGACGTCGGGTGAACGGTTGTAGTCATGTGGGACAAAATCTCTGTGCTTCCAATTCCCGATACAATCGTTCCTGCTTTAGCCTTGACTGTTGCAGAAGTACTTCCCTCGTTTTGGGCAGCCTGAAAAGCAAAATCATCCTCAATCACTTGGGCCATAAACATTTTCTCGTCAATGCCCATTTGGTGTGTAGTTTACGCGCGCGTTCGTATCTCCTCTTTCACCACTTCCTCCAATGCACTCATCACCGATATCGCGCATTCCCCAGCAAAGCGCTCAAAGCTCCGACGATATTCCTTCACCGTTCCTATTTGCTTCAAACTCATGAAGTTGGCATACTTATTGGCTCAGGCCACCGGTTGGAAACGCTCCAACAACCCATCTTTGAATTCGTTCAAGGAACGAAAAGGGGCACGGTCCTCCTCATACTGAAGCCACTCCAATGCCTCCCCTTCTAAACATAATCCTGCTGCCTCAACCCCTTCATTATCAGTCAACTTGTTTACCAGGAAATAACGCTCAACCCGACTCAACCATCCTATCGGATCCTCATCAACAAGACCCTTGAAAATCGGCATCTCCAATTTTCTAAATCTCCTGTCACGTCCCGGTCCCTCCCTTCCTCCTACTCTCTGACCTCCCCGTTCAAATCTTTCTTCTCCTCCCCACCTGAAATCTCGTCCCCTACTTCCGACATTGTCACTCCACCCACGATCATTCCAACCGTCATGTGCCAACGACCTATCAAAGCCCATGCGCAACCTTCTCTCCTCCAGAACCCTGTTTTTTCTCTCCACGACCCTTGGATCCCCCCTTTGGCCGAACTCTAGTCCTTGTAAATCGTCAACCCAATTTTGGCCCCGATTGTTCCAACCGTCATGCGCTATCGGTCTATCGAAACCAACGAGCAGTCTCCTCTCCTCTGGAAACCTGTTTCCCCCCCGGTCGTTCCTAGGTTCTTCTCGTCGACCAAAATCCAGCCCCGTGCAAGTGTCCCCATCAAAATTCCCTTGAAATTCCACCCTCCGGTCCAACCCGACTGGCCCACCCCGACCCGGTCCGACCAGCCCACCCGAGCCTCGGCCCGGACCACCCACGCCGCCCACTCCCGGCTCGCCCCAGCCCACGCCCCGCCCGCGCGCACCCTCGGAGCTCCACGCCCCCACGCCGACGCGCCCATCCGCGCCCCTGCGCCTGCCCGCACTCATCCGAGTCCCCGCGCCCTCGCGCCTGTTCCCGTTCGCCTCGCCCCCCACCGCCTGCCGAGATCGCTGTCGCTCCTGCGGCGCGCGCGCCTTCGCCAAACCAAACCCGGCCCGCTGCGCGCCTTCTGACCCTTCTGCTGAAGCGTCGATTAATAAACCCTTCCCTTTGTCCGCTCGGAACGGCTCCATCAACAACCCTAGATTCCGGTTGATGCTCTCGATTTTCAAATCTTGTGAATCCAACCTTTTTCCCAATCGTTCTTCCATCGCTTCCATCTTCGCATTAGTTTCTTGTAACTTTCTTGCCATGTCGGTCGTTCCTTCTTCACATTCTTGCATCCTGGATTCCATCTTAGTAGTAACCATTCCCGGATCGGCAAATGGCTCTGATACCAAAATGATAGAATCTACCACACTTTTTATTAAACTACGATAATTCTCTCGAGAGGATCTCTCAAAGAGCCAAAGTACAATGACGACAATTCAATTCGATGATTGACAATGACCTAACAACTCCTATTTATAACCCTAAACCCTAATTTGACCTAATTAATAAAAGACTAATAATAGGCCCAAGCCCAATACATTTAAAATAGCAATTAATAAATACTAATATTCCTAAAATGCCAAGGCCGGATCGTATCATTTTCCATCAGTTGAGACCTTGTCTATTGTTCCTTTTCTTTTTGACTTCCATTTTCGGCCTTCTTGGTGCTATAAAGAAACTATGATATCTTTGATTTTTTTGTCTACAAAGAGTTACCTTCCCACAATTATTTCAATTTTAAATCAATGACAAAATTCAAACCATCATGGTGAACTTTCTTTCCCTTTTGATTCTTTTGTTTGCATTAAATGTGAGTGCTCAAGCTCTTTATTATTGTTTTACTTTTATGTAGATTTGGGGTTCAAATCTTCTTAATTTTATATAGATTTGTAGGCAGGGAGAAAGATGGGAATGGTTGGTTTATTATTATTATTATTATTTTATTTTAATAGAAAACAAAAGACATTTCATTGATTAATGAAAGTGTTACATAGACCTGTCGATACAAGCAAAGATAGGTAAAATGGAGAGAAACAAGATGGATGTCGATACATAGGTTAATGATGAAGAGATAGTACAATTTAACCACTCCAAAAAACAGATTAAAAGATGTGTAGGGTGTGTTGCTGCCAATGATAAACTTGTTCATGCGTGGGCCTTAATTTGTGTATTGTTGTTTGGCTTTCTCATTTGATTTGAACTTATTATTTGAACATTGTTGCTTACAGCTAAGTTCTAATCAAATGGTGAATTTACCTTTTTATTGTTATACTGTTTAGTTGGTGAGATACTTGAAGAATCCTGAATTATTTGACAAAATAGGAATAAAGCCTCCTCATGGAGTTCTTCTGGAAGGGCCCCCTGGCTGTGGTAAGGTTAGTCTCTCTCTCTCTCTCTCTCTCTCTCTGTATTTGGTAATATTTGAATTATGCATACTGCAATGTTTATTTACACATGCTTAACTCCAGCCACATATTTCAGACGTTGGTGGCCAAGGCCATAGCTGGTGAAGCTGGTGTTCCATTTTACCAAATGGCTGGCTCTGAGTTTGTTGAAGTTCTGGTTGGTGTTGGTTCTGCACGTATTAGAGACCTGTTTAAGAGAGCAAAGGTGATTGCTTCAATTCTTGGCACCTTGGCACTTTTTAGTGTTTTATGAAGTATCGTTATGGTCATACACAGTTTCCACGATTCCATCCCTATCAGCCATAATTTTTATGGGTTTGATGCCATGAATGGAAGAAACTTTAAGGCCCAGTCTGATAACCATTTGGTTTATAATTTTTGGTTTTTGAAATTTAAGCCTATTCTTACTCAAATTTCCTACAATGTGTTTCATCTTTCCCACCGTATTCATTTTTTCTTAATAAAGTATGTGAATGCTAACCAAAGTTTAAAAACAAAAACAAGTTTTTGGAAACTACTTTTTTTGTTTCCATATTTTGATTTTGTTTCTAAAAATCTAGGTAAGATGTAGACACCAAAGTAAGAAAAAACATATGGTAAGGTACTAAGGTAGTAATTGTAGGCTTAAATTTCAAAAACCAAAAACTAATAACAAAATAGTTATCAAACGGGACTTAAGTGATATGTTTTTCTTTTCTTGGCTCAATGATTATCAATTTGGAAGCTCATCAACCCAGTGTTTTAAAAAGCCCCGTTAGGCGCGCGCCTAGGCGCGCCTAGGCCCAAGGCGCACCTCTTGCGCCTCGCCTGGGAAAGGCCAGGCGCGCTTAATAAGGCGCGCGCCTTTTGGCGCCTTACGTGAAGCCCCGGGCGCCCAAAAGGCGCGCGCCTCGAGGGCTTTTTTATTTTCTTTATATTTTTTCATGTTTTCACCTTTATCCTTTGTGAGATCCTCGTACTAGGTCATTCAAAGCGCAAGATAACTAATTCAAGACATTTCAATACCTTAAATAACTTAATTCTTCAACTCACAAAGACAATATTCGCTTAAATGAAAGGTTAATAGTTGAATCTTATGTATGTTTTGATATATTCTTAGTTAAACTTCATTTCTTTCCATGAAATGAAGGTTAATAGTTAAATATAATGTATGTTTTGTATATTATTCTTAGTTAAAATTTCATTTATGTCTATGGAAATGTGTATACACACATATATATAAAAAAATTTGTGTTTTTTATATAGTGCGCCTGATGTAATAAAGCCCGCTCCTTATAGTGCGCCTTGCGCCTCAGGCCCCAGAGGCCCATTGCGCCTTAGTGCGCCTTGGACTTTTTAAAACACTGCATCAACCAATAAGGCCTTTAGGACCTTGCATAATGTTTTTGGTTTTAAGCTAATCTGTAATTTTTCTGGCTAACGAGGAAGTTGGATTCTTCTGAGTGGTAGTATATAACTGAAGAAATGCTTTGGTTTTGAACAATTCTCTATTCAGATCCCGTTATCAAATAAAATAACTATCTATGAAGTTGAGTGTAGAGCTTCCGTTCATTGTTTCTAAAATCACTTATCTATGTTATCTATATGCAGGTAAACAAACCATCAGTTATCTTCATTGATGAAATTGATGCCTTGGCAACTAGGTACTGGCGATGTTGAACTGTTTCGGTTTTCATTAGATAATAGATTACATTTAACGCAATGCATTGTATGACCTATTGGCTATTATATTATGTGGTCGTTGTACGTGTTTGGAATGTTTGGAGGTACCCTCTAAGATTAAATGGTTCAAGCCCAAGCCTCTAAGCTGAAAACTCAATTACTTTGTGAAGTCTCTATTGGAATTAGTGGGACGGTTCATGAGCATAATGCTAGGAGTGGGTCTTCAACACCCCGGTTTATTGGATATTAGATATAATTATTCTTTTTTTTTAAACAAGGGTAACCGCATCCGTCCCTACGCTAGGCACCGGAGACATCGAAGAAGTAATGTCACAAATGAGTTTCGAACCTGAGACCTTGAGGGGAGCATACCCTCAAAGCTCAAGTCTTCAACCACAGTGGCACCCCTTGGAGACATTAGATATAATTATTATGTGAACCTATTTTCAACTGTGTTCATTCTTGTTAAAAAATTTATTCATCAGGCGTCAGGGAATTTTCAAGGAATCCACAGATGATCTCTACAATGCAGCCACTCAAGAGAGGGAAACCACATTGAACCAACTTCTCATAGAGCTTGATGGATTTGATACTGGAAAAGGTGTTATATTTTTAGCTGCTACAAATAGAAGAGATCTGTTAGACCCTGCGCTTCTCAGACCGGGTCGTTTTGATCGAAAGGTTCAGTTTTTTTCTTTGTGAAAGCAATTGTTGCTAGTTTCTTTTCCTATGGAAATGAATTAAAAAGGATATTGAGTGCTTTTCTAATATTGTTCTTGAATCAAACCGTTTTTAAGGCATGCCATCGGTTAAATATTTAGATACCTGCACATCCTGTCGATAGAGAAATTATAATGCTAGTATTCATGTTTTGTTTTTTTGAAAGGATGCTAGTATTCATGTTGATGGATGGCTAATTGTTGAATCATGCTGAATCATCAATTAACCTAAAAACTTAAGCGGATAGTTTGGAGTAAATTTAATTATATCAACCTAACACTTTCTCCTCACTTGTGGGTTGAAAAATGCTCAACAAGTAGTAATTAATATTAATTAGGGAGGAAACGACTTCACGTGAGTTTGAGTTCATGGTCTATTTCAATCATTAATCAATTCAAAAACTTAAATTAATAGGTTGTAGTACATTTAATTATATCAATCAACAATTATACTCTTAATTATAATTCCCTAGTAAGCAAACAATTTTTTTCGAGGTAATATAATTTTGTTTTCATACATATAAAACAAGCATAAAAGGTGTATGTGTGTGTATATATATATATCTTATGCAAATATCATGATAGAGAAAGAGAATAACAGCATGCTTTTATGTTTCTATATCATTTTTGTTTTAGCTGCTGAATGCCTTCTTGGGTCTTATAAAAATAATATCTTATGTATTCCTGTAGATAAAAATCCGTCCCCCGGCCGCAAAAGGGAGATTTGATATCTTGAAAATTCATGCAAGCAAAGTGAAGATGTCGGACTCTGTTGATCTAAGCATTTACTCGCAGAACCTGCCTGGTTTGTTCTTATTGTGCTCTTTATATTGATCTATAACTTCGTTTCTTTAAATGACATATCAAATTATCAGGTTGGACGGGAGCAAAGTTGGCTCAACTTGTCCAGGAGGCTGCTCTTGTTGCTGTGAGGAAAGGTCATGAATCTATTGTTCAGTCAGACATGGATGATGCAGTTGATAGACTCACCATTGGACCAAGACGTATCGGCATCGAGCTAGGTCATCAGGGACAATGCCGGAGAGCTACCACAGAAATGGGTGTTGCTATGATTTCACATTTGCTTATTAGATATGAGAATGCCAAACTTGAATGCTGTGATCGCATTTCAATCATCCCTCGTGGTCAGGTCTGTTATATACTTTCTTTGTGATCAAATTTACTTTAGTTTCCTTTTTTCTTTATCCTTCGTAGTATGCCTGTAAGTAGGCTGGTTTTTTTGCTCAAACCTGATGCCAAACCGACATGCTAGGTTTAGTAAAAGGAAAGAAAAGGTTTAAGTTTTATTTGGGTACGTGTACTTTTGGCTTTTGTTCATTTTGATCCTTGTACTTTCAACTTTTATTCATTTTAGTCCTTGTAATTTATAATTTAAGTGACGAATTTGGTCCCTGTTTGCCGAATCTAAACATAAATTTCATACACAATACGAATCCTTTGATATAAATTTATGGCTACCTTTCAAGAAATTAAATGAAATGAAAATCTAGAAATAGGATAAAAATGAAAATCAAGGGACCAAAATATTAACTTTTTAAAGGTACAAGGACCAAAAGGATCTTTTGAAAGTACGGAGCAAAATGAATAAAAGTTGAAAGTACAAAGACCAAAATAGACGTTTGAATGTACATTGTTCCGAATGAACCACAGTTGTAAGTTCAGGAACTAAAATAACATTTGAAGAAAAAAAACTGATGCTTGAAACCATTTTTTGTTTCTTTTTTCTCCCTTCCCCCAATAATCCCAAAGTGTTTTACCTTTTTCACATGCTCCACTGCCACAGGACAAATTCACGGTGGTTACCACCTAAGAATGGAATAAAATATTATCAACTATTATTGCGGCTGTATTTCTGAAAATTCACAATGATTGAGGCTGTAATTCTGAAAATTCACAATGAATGAGGCTATAATTCTGAAATTGCACAAGGGTGAACTAGGTTTCTACGAGGATCCTTAGTTTGAATACGAGCTCTTGGAGCATGAATAAGTGGTTTTTAGTAGTTCTTTTGTAATCAAAATGCGTACTGAAGTACTTTTTTCTCAATTTTTCTGGATTGTGGATGAATACCTATCTTAACCCTTTTTTATTGGCTTTATAGCCTTGTATTTATATGAAATTGGTTCTTATCCAAGAGAAATGTTATCTGCAGACATTGTCACAAGTTATATTTCGCCGGCTTGATGATGAATCGTACATGTTTGAGCGACGACCAGAACTACTTCACCGTCTTCAGGTTTGCTAACATTGAACACATCATGCACTTTTAGACTGTATCTTTGCCAATATTGAACTTGCGTCTTCTTTTGAACAACTGAAATTTAATGCAGATTTCGTATTTCTGTAGGTTTTACTTGGAGGCAGGGCTGCAGAAGAGGTCATCTATGGGCGAGACACATCGAAGGCATCGGTTAGCTATCTTGCCGATGCGTCATGGCTTGCTCGTAAAATTTTAACAATGTCAGTTAAACAGTCTGAGATTTAAAATTGCTTTCATATGCACTCACCATTGCTGTCATTAGCTTAAAATGAATGGTTGCTTCTATTCTATAGTTGGAATTTGGAGAATCCCATGGTCATACATGGGGAACCACCGCCATGGAGGAAAAAAGTGAAGTTTGTTGGTCCGAGGTTGGATTTTGAAGGCTCTCTTTACGACGACTACGATCTAATCGAACCCCCATTAAATCTCAATTTAGACGACGAAGTTGCACGAAGAACTGAAGAGCTCATACGCGACATGTATGATAGAACATTAGCTATGCTCCAGAGGCACCATGCGGCATTGCTTAAAGCCGTGAAGGTAGATAATCCAATAGTGTCTGGAAGTAATTCTGCTTAGAAACTACACCATCAAAACTCATCATATTGTCAAAACAGTTTCCGTATTACGATATCGATATCCCGTAACTATTTTATGCTCCGGTGTAAACAAATATATGCTTTGTTTTACGCTACATGTCTGACCTTAAGGCTTCGCCTGGAACTGAATTGCAGGTTCTTATCAGCCAGGAGGAAATAAGCGGAGAAGAAATTGATTTCATACTAAGCAACTACCCTCCACAAACACCTGTTAGTGTTCTCTTGCAAGAGGAAAACCCCGGAAGCCTCCCATTCGTAAGACGAGAACAGGAATGAGAACGAGAGCAAGAACGTGATTTCGAGTACGTTGCCATTTCTCAGTCGACAAGTGAAGCCTGAGAAGGATGCAAAATCTGTACGTGAAATTTCTTCATGAAATGGCTGATTGCTTTTTTCTTTTCTTTTTTTTTTGCATCAGTTTTTTTTAGGAATAAAGATGGTAGCACCTAAATTGAGGTAGGAAAAATTCTCAAATTATTCTCTCAAGATTTTGGAAGTGAATAATCTGCCTAAAGATTCTCACTTTTTGCTCATGGGTGAAAATTTTCAACTATTATGTCTAAATTATATATTGTGTAGGTAAACTTTTTCACAATACTTATTTCCACCGTTATATCATTACAACAATCGTGTAATATTAAAATTCTATTGCATGGTTTCATATTTAAAGCATATTGGAAAAATAAAAGACAACAATTGCCACCCCAAATTTGATGGTTTCATCAACTTCCAATTTGTAATTGTTTTGTACTTCAAATATGAATTGTAAATTTTTTTTATTCAATAGAAAATTTTGAATTTATGAGTAATTTGTACAAAATGCCACTGTAACTTTATTATTGTGGGAAAGAATTATAAATCTTTAACTTATAAAAATAATGGAAATATTCAATAATAACTATTTCTGTGCAGTCAAAGAATAAAGGATTTTCTTTATGCAAAGTTGATGGATTAAAATAGGTTATCTTTATTTTTAAGATAAACTAGATTTAGTTTTAAAAATGCATCCAATAAAAACATCTCTTACTTTTTGACTAAAAAAAAAAAAAAATAATAACTTTTCCAAACCATTGAAGTAAATCAGCACACCTTTTCGTAACAACTTAAACAAGAACTAAAAAAAAAACTAAGTTGTTACAAGAAATTAGGGGGTGTTTGTTTGACATATTTAGGTAGGAGTTAACATTAGCAGTTATTAACTTCTTCTAAAAAAACTACATTCACACGAGTTTTTATTAACTCTTCCCCTTTTTTAGTTTAAAAATAACTTTTGTTTCTAATCATTTATTTTTTATCGTTCATTTATAACTATTCATTTTTAACATTCCTTTCAAATCAATTAAAATAACTCATTTTTAACTCTACATCCAAAAAGGTTTTGACTCTAACTCCT
The DNA here is from genome assembly GCA_036507275.1 of Sicyos edulis. Classification (NCBI taxonomy): domain Eukaryota; kingdom Viridiplantae; phylum Streptophyta; class Magnoliopsida; order Cucurbitales; family Cucurbitaceae; genus Sicyos; species Sicyos edulis. Next base: position 12,070,126 of record CM071852.1, on the reverse strand, counting down.
CTACACAAAAACTACATTCAAACGAGTTTTTGACACAATTCTCAATTTTTAACTACTCAATATAACTTCTTAACAAAAAAACTACTTAAATATGTCAAACAAACACTCCCTCTAAAGACTTCAAATTTTTTTAATAAAAAAAAAATTATAAATCGTGAAATAAACATAATTAAAAAAATAGCTATGAGCTGTTTTTTTTTTACAGTAAAATAGCTATGAGCAGTAGTAGTAATTGGTGCATATTGCACAATCAATAGTTTTCTCCTATGAGTTTCAAATACCATACTCTATCTTAATTATGTCATTAATGAATAGTACTTAAAAAAAAAAAAGAATTAATGGATGATATTAATCATACAACTAGTTACCTAAGGGGTTGTTTGTTTGGCATATTTAGGTGAGATTTAATTTTAGGATTTATTAACTTTCCATCTAAAACCTACGCTAAAATCTAAGGGGCTGTTTGTTTGGCATATTTAGGTAGGATTTAGTTGTAAGATTTATTAATTCCTCTCCCAAAATCTACATTCAAAACGAGTTTTTACAAACTCGTTCTCATTTTTGCTTTTAAAAATAACTTTCATTTCGTTCCAAGGGGTGGCACAATAGTTAAAGACTTGAGACTTCAGCTGTGAAACTACTCATTCGATGTCTCTGGTGCCCGTCCTAGGGACGGGTGTGGTTACCATATTTAAAAAAATCTTATTTCTAATTATTCATTTTTAATTATTCCTTTCAAATCAATCAAAATAACTCATTTTAAATCTACGTCCAAACAAGATTTTGACTCTAACTCCTCTACATAAAAATTAATAATTAATATGAACAAATTTTTTTACAACTCTCAATTTTTAACCACTCAACATCACTCTATAAACTAAATCCTAATGTCAAGCGGGCCCTAAATCGCCTTGAATTAAAAAAGAACATACTTTTACAAAATAATAAAAAAGCATACATTTTACAAAAAAAGAAGTATGAAAATACGAAAATACCCCCAGAGAAATTTCACACGTATGAAATTTATTTTGCTTTTTTCATCGTCTGTTACGAGACCATTCACGGGTCTACTCACTCACCCAAAACCTCCACCTCCTCCTTCAGCCTTTTCCGCACAAATTCCGATTCCATCACCGGAGATCACTTCACCGCCGCCAGTCTCCGGCGCCGGCCAAGCCATTCCGCCTTCAAATCTCCATATCCGACCGTCGATTCTTCCCTCTCGCTTCTCCTCACGGCGACGGCGTGTTTCTCTCACCTTCCGCTCAACAACGCCCCAGATTTCCTAGGGTTTCATGTTCTGCGAGGCTCAACGTCACACGCAGGCTTTCATGTCGTTTGAATGGAGATTTCCTCCGCTTCCACCGTTTCCCTGCCGCCCCAACCCTCTCCTATAGCCGCGATTGTCACTTTTCTTTGTTCTCTTCTCGCCGTTTTCGCCGCCGTTCGATTGGTTTATGTTCCTTTGATCAAGAGGACAAAACCGCCACAATCGGAGGGTTTCGGTGCCAGAAATTGTAACTGCGGCGGTTTTGGGGGTTTGGACCCCGGGACTGAGGTTTCTTCTTCGATCACTGCGAGTATGCCTTATTTGAACGGCCGTGTTACGGAAGTGTTGGAGAAGGCGCCGGTGGTTGTGAATGAGCGGCTGACCGGCGCCTCCATGATGGAGCAGTTGGTGCCGGAGATTACTACGCACGCTCTTAGTTACCTGGATTATCCCAGCCTGTGCCGTTTGTCCATGACTAATTCGTTGATGCGCAAGGCTGCAAATGATGATAATGCCTGGAAAGCGCTTTATCATAAGGTACAACTTAGGTTTCAAATCTTCTTTTGTTGAATTTTCGCATAAACTCCACATTTTCTGAATTACGCCATTGTTGAATTGACTGTATTTTTAAGCAATGAAATGGTTTCAGTTTTGTGGCCACATTTCTTGGATTGGCTGGAGCTATGAGCTATGTCTGTTCTTGGTTTTGAGTATTGATGTTTAAATCTATTTAGGATTCTTGGGGCTGAAATAAATTTTGTCTATGAAATCTTTTAGGACTTCACATTGGAGCAGGATACTGTAACTCCAGTAAACGGGTGGAAGGCTTACTATGCTGCAACAAGAACAATTATGAACATCAATTCCCAATTCTATAACATCATCCGAGAGAGGTCTCTTCAAGGGATGAGTGATTTTTGGTTGAATGCAGATTATGTGAAGTGTATTCACGCCTCGGGAGAATTCTTTTCCGGGTATTGCTTTATTGTCTTTTTCTGTTTGAGTTTAGCTTGAAATCTGACTGCTGCTTCATACAGCCGATGAAATTAGCAAACTGGTTTGGCATTTTTATTTTTAGTTCAAGTGTTCAACAACAACTGAGGGTGGGGGATAACTCGTTTGACATTGTTTATTTTAAGAGGATCCCTTTTGTTGTCTCACTCGTCAGATCTTTATCTATTATAAAGGAGAAGATTGTGATGTAACTTGTAAGGCGTTATTAAAAACGACACCGAGTCTTATGATTACTGTCATAGGGGTGTTGATAACTGCTTGTTTTTTTAGTTTTCGAAAGTTAAGCTTATAAACACTATTTTTTATGTATGACTTTTTTTGTTTTGTCACTTTCTAAAAGTTTTTTCAAAGTAACAAGAGTAATAGTTAAGTGACATAACCATTATGGGGTGGCCTAGTGGTTAAGAGGGCCTTGGAAAACTAAGAGGTGATAGGTTCAATCCATGGTGGCCATCCACCTAGGAATCAATATTTTAAAAAACGCAAGGCGCACTAAGGCGCAATGGCCCTCTGGAGCCTGAGGCGCAAGGCGCACCAAAAGGTGAAGGCTTTTTTACATAAGGCTCACTATATAAAAAAAAACACAAAAAATATGTGTGTGTATACACAATAAAAACATTTCCATAGATATAAATGAAGTTTTAACCAAGAATAATGTATAAAACATACGTTACATTTAACTATTAACCTTCATTCATGAATAGAAATGAAGTTTAACAAAGAATCTATATAAACATACATAAGATTCAACTATTAACCTTTCATTTTAAGCGAATGTTTGTCTTTGTGAGTTAAAAAATTAAGTTATTTAAGGCATTGAAATGTCTTGAATCAGTTATGTTGCGCTTCGAATGACTAGTACGAGGGTCTCTAAAAAATCCTAAGAAAACACAAAAGCCGACAAGGCGTGCGCCTTTTGGCGCCCGGGGCTTCATGTAAGGCGCCAAAAGGCGCACGCCTAATTAACCGCGCCTCGCTTTTCCCAAGCGAGGCGCTAAAGGTGCGGCTTGCGCCCAGACGCGCCTTTTAAAACACTGCTAGGAATTAATTTGAAATGATTTGCCTTGACATCCAAATGTTGTAGGGTTAGACGGGTTAGACGGTTGTCCCGTGACAATAGTCGAGGTGCGCGCTAGTTGGCCTAGACAATCACGGATATAAAAATAAAAGGATATAAAAATAAAAGAAGTAATAGTTCAGTCACTTAAGATTTATTTTTGTTTTTAGAATTTTGCTAAGAATCCAAACATTTGTGTATAGCATAGAAATTGAGGGAATGAGGACAATTTTCACAAAGCAGAAAGCTAAATCGAATCTATTATCAAGCGCAAGTTTTTCCCTATAGAACATTTGAGGAATGAGTACAATAATTTATTTGATGAATGAGTACAATAATCTATTTGAGAAATGAGTACAATAATTTATTAACCATGTCGAGACTGGATATAGACCTTGTGTTGTTTTCTTTTTGACAAAAAACAAAACTTTTGACCGAAGAAATGAAAATAAATGCTCAAACAATACAAACGTGGGTCAAAAGTATTAATTTCTAACATCAATTTAGGTTGGATGATATTTGATTTTGTTGACATGCCTGGAGGTGGTGGGGTGGACTTGTCAGGTTGCTATATCTATATGTAGGTGGTTTGATATAAATACTTTATTGAGATAGACAATTTATATATGTTATTTTATACAATGACTTTATGAATTTGAGTTAGACCTTTCGATGAAATTCACATAATTTGGCACTTACTATGCTCGTGTTTTCCTTCTACAGGTATAATGCAGTAATTCAAAATTGGCAGGTTGCCTTTAATTGGGAACCAGCGATTAATTTTCAGATCCGCGACGTACGGGCTCGTGTACTTACCGACATGGCTTGGGTTAGCATGAAAACCTATGTCGACATGGACATAGGGCCATTCAACGTGACTAACGTCTATGAGTTCCATGACGGTCGATGGTACATGGTGCATCATCATAGCTCTGTGATGATGGAACAACAAATGGTTCATGGGTAGAGAAAGAGAAGTAAACCATGAAACTATACATAACACTAGGTGGTACAAACATAGGTGGTGTGTGGTAGCAGAAGCAAGATTTCAATTTTTTTTCTTCTTTCTAGTCCATTACTTTTAATCAACATCAGTTAACTGTTCCAACCTAGTTTTGCCTAGGTTGTGATTGCTGCTCCCTTTTTCTTTCAATGTTTTGCTTGATCTAATCCATGGCGCTACTTGTCAAGATGTAGTAAGGTTAGACCGCTGTTTCGGTAGTCGAGGTGTGCAAAAGTTGATCTAAGCACTCCATTCTAATCCTCGAAATTAAGTAAATGATAGTTTTGCAAGTATTTTTTCTTAGTTTGGTTTATGCTCAAAATCAAATGGCTGCTGCTGCGTTTTTTTTTCCAAATAAAGGAGCACCATGTACTTTTAATTTTTTAATCTTGCTATTAAGAAGCTCGATTTGATTGCTGTTACCTTGACTGGTAAATGACTTGTTCAATAGCTCAAGTGTAAATAAAAGGATATGAAACTTTGGATGAAACTTTAATGCAAATGTGTGCAAGTTTTCATCTCAGAAACTCCCAACTTTTTTTTTTTTTTTTTTGATATCTTTGACTGTCCGCGCACCTTGACTTATGTCAACCCAACAATATTTGGATGTCAAGGAGAAATTTCTAACTTTAACCATGGTAAAAGAATTAATTTTTTATGTATTTTTTTAGCATTCAAATATTGTAGGATTAGATGGTATGTCCTGTGACAATAGCCAACGTGCATATAAGTTGGCCCGCACAATCACAGATATAAAAAAAAAATGTATGTTGGTGAAGTGGGGATCATTTTTTGTCCTCTACAATATTTTCTATTATAGAAGATAAATTATATATATATATATTTTTCTCCACCTTTTAAATTCTGTTTTTTTAAAAAAATACATAAATATTTAAAATCAGACATTTTGGGCATGTTGCATAGATAAGGGGAAGACGAAGAAAGAACCTTTCACTCAATCCTATTTTCTGACCAACTTTTTTCCAACAAAGTATCCCTCTCAATTAATCTACTATAGTTTTTGCGACTTATCTAAAATATTTTAATTATATCCAAATTTTAAAAGCAAAAACAAAGTATTTGAAATATATATACTTTTTATTTTTTGAAAAAATATCAATTAGATCTCTAAATCAAACACCATTACCCATGATATTTTAATAATATTTAATTTTAACAATTATATGTATTTTGAAATCACTCCATCAATATATTGAAATTTAACATTAATTTAATTATTATTGTAGTCAATATTACATCATATAACAATGATTTTTTAATTTCAAAAACTAAAATTGAAAATGTTAGATTCGGTGTTTGATTTTGAAACATGTAGATTAAATAGAAACTATACTACAACTTAGAGAATAAAAAAGTATTTCTTTTGCCTTAAAAAATGGGGTAAGTTATAAGTTTGAAAATGAAAATTTAATCCTTATGATTTGATAAAATTTTAAAAATTGTCCTAATAATTTCTAATCGTTAGCAAATTGATTATGTGAAAATTAATTATTTACAAGTCAACAATGACGGTGTGAAGTTAAGTGATTAATTGAACAAAAATCACATCAATTATTCATAAATAATTAATTTTCATAGATATAATTCCCCACCATTACAAAGGACAAGATTTATCTTTAGATTTTATCTCAATTCTAATGGTATTCAAATTTCAAATCATTGATATTATTATTTTTTTTCGAAATTGTAAATTCTACTTTCGAAACGTTACCCCCGTCACCAAACTTATAATTTATCAAAATAAGAAAGAAAAAGAAAAGTATAGAGAATTTGTCTTTGGTACCATATTTTCGTCTTTTCATTACAATGGTAGCATATTCTTTAAAATAATTTCATTCAAATAGTATGCCCAAAAATTCTATTCTAATATCATTATATTTCTATAAATTTAACTAATACACTTTAGACTTCTAATCATTCAATTGATAGATTTAAGGAATAGACTTCTATCAGTTCAAGGGATAGACTTTAGGTTTCATCAATTCAATTGATAGACTTTATTTGATTTTGAGTGATTAAATAATGCAAATCTATAGATTTCAATCATGATTATATCTCAAAAGAATAAATTTGAAAATTTTATTATACATGAATTTTTTTTTTTTTTTAATATACATGCAAAATTCCCGAATTATGTTGATATATTTAATTTTGAAAAACGTTTTTTTTTTTTTTTGTTTAAAGTTTGGAATTGGGGAATTACGTGAGGCTGTGATTGAGCAGAGAGGGTGAGAGCAAAGCGTAATAATGGGCAATGGGCATGAATGTTCATCGTCCTCGCACAGATGGGAACTGCACTTCTCTCCGTTGCTGCGATCACTCCAAGATTTAGTCATGGATCCACAACTTCTTCACTTGGGTTTTCTTCCCATAGATCCCGCCTCACCTCCCTCTCTTCTTCTTCTTCTTCTTTTTCTTCTTCTTCAGCTTCTGTTGTGGAACAAGATTCAAATTCTTCTGTCCCTGATGGTGATCAGCTTTCTCTCCGCTCTGAATCTGACCCAGATTATGCTTCTTTCAGGTATTCTTCATTATTATCCCCCACTTCTCTCTATTTCTTACTCATTCTCTTCTGGTTACATTAGGGTTTGTATTGTGGAATCTCTAATTTCTCCATGCTGCTTCTGTGTTTGTTTGCTTGTTTGTTTATTTGCTTGAATTTCTGTTTTCTCCTTCCCCGGTTAATGAATTTAGAGCCATATTCTCATTCATCTGTTAGAATTTTGGATTGGAGCTCACAGCGCTAGCATTATTGGATTAAATAAATGAGGGTCATATCCGAGATACTCACCTTGTGCCAATTGTCCCATCTTGGAAGGAATATGAGTTACTCTTCTCATTGCCAATTTGGTTCCCATATTCTCTAATATGGTTATCAGAACTCCATGCGGGTTATTGGTCCCCCAAATTCCAATCCAACCCAAAATGCTTTGAATTCTAAAGGCTCAGCATAAGCTTAAGTGGGCGGGTATTTGATCCCACGGTTCGGATCCGACCCTAACAAAAAGTAAGCCAAAGCGGATATTTTGGTCCACAAATTAGGATCGACTCACCTTGTGGCAATTGTCCCACATTGGAAATGCGAGCATCCTACAACACCTTATAGATTACTTCCCTCATTGTCAATTGGTTTTGAGGTGGAATCCTATATTCCATAAAAGGTGAACACTTTAGTTCATGAGTTTTGCTCTAGTTGAGGAACATATTTCAACTATCTCTTTTTCCCCATATTATTACATGAGTTCTGTCGCCTTCAGTTATAATAACACTGGTGCCAACGGTATGGCTTAAAACGAACTTGTTTTCCGTTTCGTTTCTTATAAACAGAGGGTGTAAGGCCTGTGGAAGGGAAGAAATCGAGAGGGGATGCAATGGTGAGGGAAGGATTCAAGGTGGCATTGCAACAGTCCCAGGTTTTGGTTGGTGGCCTATAAAGGCATACAGGCCCTGTCCTGGCTTTGTAGCATCTGGTGGCAGATATAAGCGGCGTGGACAAAGCATGGACGAGGTTACATCTGGAGGAGCAAGGACTGAAGCCTCCGCCGGTGCTGGCAGAAAGGGCTCGTCGAGGTACAGCCAAATATCTCTTTTCTTGTGAAGTAAATTCTTATGCTTATTGATATGAAACCTTTGGAAATTGAGTCTAACAACCTTGTTAAAGAACAAGACCTTTAGAACTCAAACCCAAAAACCCCATAAACAAGATGATTTCATCCCAAGGAAGAAGATAGAAAGGATCTTACCTTGATGATCAATATCAATAGTAGAGAAAAACTTGTTTCTAAACTCAAGATTCAAATCACTCCACAAGTAGTTTGATCGACGCTACTTGAATGATCCTAACATGCAAATCTAAACACAAGATATGCAAAGAGTGCTGATGGCCTATAAGTTCAAAAGTCTTTGTTTCATTGAAACTTCAAAACATTCTTCTTCCACCACCTTTTTACAACACATAAGCTTGGCTATTTATAGTCTCCAATAAACTCCCTAAAAGTAACATATTGTCATCTTAAAGGTTGTAAATCACAAGTGCTTAAATGCTATAACAACCATTAATACAAATGTAACCTAAAAACACATAAATGAAATGTTTAAAACTGAAATTAAATATAAATGACTATAAATCCGAAAATCGAATGTTTTGTAACCATTTTTCAAGATTTTGTAACCATCCACATATAAAATGAAGCTTCCTTTGAGTAGCTTGAAAAATGTTGGTTCACGTCCTGATTCATATCACTTATGTACTTATGGAACCTGCAATATAGCATTCTAACATTCTACTCTTGTGCACTGACTTGCAAAATAACCAAACCAAACGCTTGATACCAATTTAGTGAACTTGTTTATACTATAGGAATGAAAATAGCTGGCATAATATATTTACATTTGTTAGTTTGTTAAATGTACAAACATGAGCTCATGTCAACATTATTATTAGGCTAACTGTTCAGTTTATGTCACTCTGCCAAAAAGAGCTTCTTCCATCTTTCTCTGGCTGGGTGAGATGAAAGTATTATCTCATTATCAGAAGGCAGAACATTGTTTAGGTTTTAAGAGCTTAAAATTTCCTGGGAATTACTGCCAGCCAACATCTGCATACACCTCAGTTTGCTGTACTCATGAACAATCTTCCAGTCTGTGCTAGGCCTCCGTTACCGAAACATATGTGAGGTGTAAATCGGGTAGGAATACTTAGGTAGCTTGAGGAGAGAATGCAATTTTCTTTAATAGGAAACAAAAACCTTCATTGATGATTGTTTTAAAAGAAAAGAACCTTCATTGATGAAATGATAAGTTTACAAATCCCATCGAAACATTACAAAAAACTATGCCACTGTTATATCAACGTGGTAAATTAGTAGTTACAAAAATGAGGAGAGAATGTAATTGGGTTTGGCATTCTTAATCATTTACTTATATGTCCTTTTTCTACTCCTAATAAGTTTGGTCATTCTTATCATTGTCAGCAAGATATGATAGTGGGAGAAGGTAGTTGTTTGGATTAGCCATTAAAGAGAAAATAATACGAAGTAATGCAATTTGCATAATGTTTCCATTGCCAAGCTTCTTGTTATTATGTGGTTTAGGATTTTCCCAGTTGATTCTCTTGAATTTCCTGCATATTTTACGCTGAGTTTCTTACTTCTAATGATGTTGATTCATTCATTTCGTGTTACGTTATTTCGTCCAGCAAGAAAAAGTCGTCTAAGGAATAACTTAGCCAGGCTTACCATCCACAAGTTGATGTCAAACAGGGAAGAAATGAAGGATGGATGATGCAAACTTGCTTACATGGAAATGAAACACCAATGTGAATGGGTGGGAACTGAACAATTCATTTGGCTTCTCAAATTTTCCTAGCAGTACATGTCCTAAAAGTTCTCATATGGATTCATTTGGCTAGATTCTCATTTCTTTAGGCTTCTGTAATATTAGAATGCTACATTTAAAGAATACATTTTCATTAGTTTGTTTGAGACTTATGAAGATTCTTTATTTGCAGAACATTGTTTCCTTTCCAGCTGCAAATGGATGCAATGTTTATTCTTTCATGGCTGTTTCTCCCAGGAACATTAACAAAAGCAATTTGATTTCAAGAAAATTGAAACTAGAAGTTGGTATGAAACAGGTCCCCAATGACCTCTAGACAATATGAGGCATAAGCCTTGATTTAGATGAAAATGAGGTAATTTAGTGAGTTAAATTTTGGTACCTAATAAATTTCCAAATTTTCAATTTTATAAGTAATGAATTCGCACTTTTTTTTCTCTAAAATATCCTTGTCATATTCGAATTACATTTTAAGGGTTTTTTTTTTTTCAAAATTTTTTATATGAAATACTTTTTTAAAGTTTACAAGCCTATTAAATATAAAATTAAAAGTTTAATGGCTTATTTGACACAAAACTTAGGGAAATAGTAGTAAATGACTACTTTTTAAAAAATAATTAAAAAAATAAGACTTTAAATGAGTATCTAAATTAGAAATTAGTGAGGATAGATAATTAAAATATCTTCATAATGCCCTTGATTTTATTTTCTTTTTAAACATATTTATTAATTACAAAACTTAATTAAACATTTTTTACCACCACTAACACCCTTCTAGAAGAGAATATCTCCATACAACTAACTCATATATTTGAAATATTTTTTTTATTTAAACAGAGGATATCTTCGGTTTCACAATAATGAATTGTCAAATCGTCTTTGATCTTCTTCTCCATGCAACGCCAATTGTCATTTTATTCATTTTACAACTCATTGTATCCAACATTTGTCACATTCTTCGATCGTTCTCACTCCCAGTCTCACTTTTCCACTCACATTTTTTGTTCATGATTTCTTTTCCACTCACACTTTTTTTTCTTCATGATTTTGATTTTTGGAGATTGGGGATACAATTGCGCATCCAATATATTTCATGAGTCTTGTTGGATCTCACTTCCGTTGAGTGGAAGTATTAACAAGTTTTTATTTGATTTTCATGGATTTCTCCACCTATAAAAGCGACACCGATTACAATTGCTTTTAACGGAGTCTGATTGAAATCATGACAATATGTTTTGGTACACATGATATATAACCAGGAACAAAAGGTGCAAAAGCGGTTGAAATCATGACAGTATATGTATTGGTACACATGGTATATAACCAGAAACAAAAGACAAACGGATGCATTCTAGCTGAAATCATGAAGGTATGTTTTGGTACACATGGTATATAACCAGGAACAAAAGACAAACTGATGCATTCTGGATGAAATCATGACAGTATGTTTTGGTACACATGGTATATAACCAAGAAAAAAAGACAAACAGATGCATTCTCGCTGAAATCATGATAGTATGTTTTGGTACACATGGTATATAACCAAGAAAAAAAGACAAACGGATGCATTCTCGCTGAAATCATGATCACATGTTTTGGTACACATGGTATATAACCAGGAACAAAAGATGCAAAAGCAGTTGAAGTCATGACAGTACGTTTTGGTACACATGATATATAACCAGGAACAAAAGATGCAAAAGCATGGATGAATATATGTAATAAATTTATGTAGTAGCATACACCTACAACACCAAAGAATTATGCTAAGCATGCATTTTCTGCATCGAACATCCGTATGCAAGAGATGATTTGCAAGTAAATTCACTTTATATTTTTATATTTGTTACTTGTTTCAATATTAAAGAATTCATTCACGTAGACCATGTATATTGTTATGAAGATTAAATGTTCATCTCAAATCTTTCGAAAAATAATTTCAATTAATTAACAATATACTTTCTTTTTTATCTTTTGAAAATAAATTTAAATTTTTCATCTTTTGGTTAAAGATTTGTTTAAGAATGCTATTAAAATTTTTCTCAAGGTTGTTACAGAGAAGAAGAGATTTCAAATGATAGTTTTATCAAAAAAACAAAAATTAATTAGAAGGGTATAATTGTCCATTTCTTATTTACAAATTAATAATTAAATTTTCAGATTTAAAAAAAAGACATTTATTTAAACTTAAAGATATTGTAGACATTCTCTTATTATTTATCCAAAATCTAGACATTTGCTTAGTTGTCCCAAAACTTAACCCTATATGCCTTCGATCACTCGATCAATGAAATTTTGGTTAATTTACAAGTGAAATCTTCGGCGTATCTAATAACTTTCTAAATTTACCGAGAGTCAGTGGCGTAGTTGGTTATCTTGTCTAGTGTTAATCCATTTCAACTCCACGGTCACGAGTTCGAGCCCGGAAATCGGTATTTGGCTCTCATATTATTTGAGAGTAGTTGTGCCCTCTATGTAGGGTTTGTTGGTCCCCTTCCCCCACTATGTACTCAAAAAAAAAAAATAATAATAACTTTCTAAATTTTCGATTTTATACCTAATAAATGTGTGAGCTTCAATGTTTTCTCTTAGAGATTCTTGACAAAAAATCTGCTTGTGATATATTAAATACAAATATGTCTAAAGAAACCCAAAACATTTGTAAATACAATTTATAAATTAATTTAAAAAAAAGTGATTTTAAGTCTTAAATAACCGAATAGGTTGGTGGCGCCTTAGCTATTTTGTTTTCTATTATTCCATTTTAATTTTATAGTTACAAATTCGAATTCAAAAATTGATATTTGACTCTCATATATTATAGAAAAACAATAGTATCCCCCAATTTATACTAAAAAAAAAGAAAGTCTTAAATAGACTTTAATTTGGTGTTGGGCTGCAGCTAAGATGAGATGAGAAGAGATGTTGATGGTTTACTTTATTGATTAGAATTTTATAATTTACTAAAATTTCTTAATAATCCAAGAATTAATTGTTTTTTAGTACAAGTTGGTGAAAAGTATGGATTTCCAAGGATCGAATCTGTAATCGTGGAAATAGATTAACACTAAACCAGATAATCAATCGCTTTTATAGAATTAATTATTTTTTTTAGTTCAATTCATATTTGGAGTTGAAAATTTCAAACCCCCAAGTGGTCATATGTTATTAAAGTGGAGTAGACTATTTATAAGATTTTATCTAATTATAGAAACAAATTCTTAGGAGGACTAAATTATAATTTTTTCCAAACTAACTAATTTTGTAAAAATGATACATCACGTTGAATTTAGGATAAAAGTTGATATAATACAATATATATATACAAAAAGTTAAAACCAAACCATAGTGAGTTAAAAAAAAAACCCTAAATTTTCTTCAAAAAAAAAATAAAAAATAAAAAAACCCCCTAAATTAGTAATTCATAAAAAAAGAAAACACTTTGTTTTTTTATGAGGCGACCCAGCAGGGTAAAAATGGAAAACCAGAAGTGTTAAATGATACATGTGAGTAGGGGTGTATAAAAAAATCGATAATTCGAGCGACTCCGATTACTCAACTCAAACCGTAAGGGTTGGGTTGAGTTATATATATTTTTGGATTGGATTGAGTTATGATTTTGTAGTTTTTGTTGGGTTGGGTTGGTAAATTTTTGGCTCGTTCAACCCAACCCAACCCGAACTAAACATATCATATATAATATATGTATGAATATAAGATAAATTAATAAGAAAGATTTTTACCATACTTTGTAAGCCTTCTAAAAAAGAATGTGCACTAAAAAGATAGATAATATGTTAAAATATAGTATCATACTTTTTTTTAAACATATTTGTGGACCTATAAATTGAATCTTAAATTAGAAAAAATGAGAGTAACATAACCCGAGAACCTAACTCGAAAATATGATGTTGGGTTGGATTGCACTTATGCATAGAATTGGACGGGTTGACGAATTGACTAACTCAAAAAATTGGATTGGTTAAAAAAAATGATTCAACTCTATCCAACCTGGACTATGTACACACCTACGTGTGAGTGACATTTTGATCGGTTCAGACCGGTATTGTAGCACATCAAATTTGTTTTCCCTAAACCGGAAAGCAAATTAGAGCTGAGCTCCCCTAAAAATTGGTGTGCTGAAATCCCACGCTCTGTCTCTACCAGAAATCGGCGGAGAATTCGGATGATGGATTCGGAAACGCAACGCAGAATCGAAGAATCGGTGCGGAAAATCCTTGAATCCTCAGACATGGAGGAGATGACGGAGTCCAAGATCCGAGCCCTGGCCTCCAAGGATCTCCATCTCGACCTCTCCAACCCCCCTTTCAAAGCTCTGGTTCGCACCGTCGTCAAATCCTTCCTCCAGGAACGATCGGAGGAGCAACAACCGCCGCCGCCGCAAGAGGAGGACCACGACGACGCCGGAGCAGCTGGAGCTACTAAGGAGTTCGACGACGATGGCGATCTTATTGTTTGTTGGGTTTGTGCATTCTTTCATTTCCTTTAATTTTGCTGCTTCTGATTCCTGCCTTTTGAGCTCTGGTTTTGTGTTCAATGCCGCAGTTGTCCAGCAAGAGGAAGGTTACCATTCAGGATTTCAGAGGGAAGACTCTGGTTTCGATTCGGGAGTTTTATAGAAAGGATGGCAGAGATCTCCCTACTTCTAAAGGTCATTTCTTGCGTTTGTCAAATTCTATATACTTTGCTGCAAATTGGGCCAACTTTTGCTGAAATTGACTCTTTATTTTCTATCATGTTGGTGAACTATTACTGAAATCAACACAATTATTGAGATATGGGAAATTTTGGGAAATTTGGGGGCGATAATATTAATTCAAATATGTATGCTAAAACGCTTTATTGATGTTTCATGAGCTATCACATTTGATATGTGATGTCTATGATGTAACCAATGTTCTAAAAGAATATCTTAAACATCACTAATAGGTTGAGTTATTCTATAAATTTGTGTCTTCCATGTTTTTAAAGAGTAAGTAGTAAAAGTACTAACTGTGATTCAAATTCTTGTATTTTTAAAGAACGAAGAAAATTATTATTGTTCTTCTAATTCTTATACGAGACCAGTGTTTTAAAAAGCGCAAGGCGCAATGACCCTCTAGAGCCTAAGGTGCACCAAAAGGCGAGGGCTTTTTTACTTAAGGCATACAAAATACAAAAAACTTATATATATGTGTACAATAAAAACACTTTTCCAAGACATGAATGAAGTTTTAACCAAAAATAATATATAAAACATACATAATATTCAACTATCAATCTTCACGCGCTTCGAATGACCTAGAATGGGGTTCTAAAACACAAAAAACACCAAGGAAATAAGAAAATCCCACGAGGCATGCGCCTTTTGGCGTCCAGGGCTTCACGTAAGGCGCCATAAGGGCGCGCGCCTCGCCTGGGACAACCGAGGCGCTAGAGGTGGGACTTGAGCCTAGGCGCACACCTGGGGCAGACTTTTTAAAACATTGTACAAGGCCTAGAGTCTTAAAGCCTTAATACTTTTTCATAGAGGAACTCTTGTGAGGGGCGCAACCCTCTTACAATCTTAAGAGGGCATGAACCCTCAAGACTAAAAATTAGACTTAGCTCCTGCCTCGAGGTTGAGCCTCAAGATGTAGCATAAACAGCTTTTACAACATTGGATATAAGCTTGTCCGTGTAACTCAAGTGAGGAACAGGGGTGATGTTTATAAAACCACTGCATGTTGATCATAACTCTCTTTTCCATGAACATATTCTTTTATAAGACTCATTTATTTTGTTCTTTTCTCATAAGAAGTTAAAGTAGGTCATTTTTTACTCTTTCAGATTAATAACATTGGTGGAACTTTTAAAAATTTCCTCAGGAATAAGCTTGACCGAGGAACAGTGGTCGATCTTTAGAAAGAGTGTACCTGACATAGAAAAAGCTATTAAGAATATGCAATCACGAACAACCTGAGGGTTGATGGTTTGAAGCCATGATGCTGTGTGCTTATGGAAGGTAGCTAGATTAATCACCATGAAAAAGGGAGAAAGGGGCTTTAGTTTTGGGAATTGCTGCAGTTTCTTGGTTGCAGAATGTTTTGGTATTTTGGTACTTCTGTTTTAGACCGCCCCAACATTCATAAAACTTCACAGTACCAATAATTTCTTAGCATCAAGGTGGACAAAAGTGGTACAAATTCACCATAACCAGAGCCCATAATGATTAATTGTCTCTTGTGTAATTGTTTTATGCTATAAAAACCCATGACATAACTATAAATGTGTGCTGCCTGAGTCATGACATTGAAGGTTAAATGTATCTTTGACATAGGCTGTGACTAAAATATGGCAGGCATTGGTGAATCTTTAGAAGATGTTTGTGAATTGTGCAGGTTTGGTTTTTGGAAAATGTTATCATGCTCTTACTTCATAAAGCTTGCTGCATTCTACATATATACCCCATTAGGGTTGATGATTCATTTTCTGGTGTCTGTGTATATCTGTTTTCAGCCTTTTCTTTTTCAGGGTTTGATCAGCTTTTACTTGGTTTCCTAAAAGGTACGTTTGGCTTTCTTTTGGACTGTCAGCTTTATCATATTTTGTTTTGAAGTGTCATTGGCTTTGCTGGAATGGTCAGAATCTTCTGGGATAACAAAGGAGTTGTCTTTTCATACTTAATTTAACCATGGAAAGATAACAAGGGATACATTCCAATCTCAGAAGTTTTTGTTATGGTTATTAATTTCTGTTTTTTAGGGTAATGAAAAAGTGGCATGATATACAAAGCTTCTTTGAGTTGCATTATTTGTTTTGTTGCTTGAAATTTAATTAAGCTCTAAATTACATTTTTTCTTTTTTGATATTCACGATTGTCCGAGACAGGTTATGAGCACCTACGAGCATGTCTCGTCTGACTGACCCGACAATATTTAGATGTCAAGAAAATAGAAAATTTGTAGAAAATTAATTTTTAGGTTGATGGTCACTATGAATTGAACTCATCATCTCTTAGTTTCCCAATGTCCTCTTGACCACTAGATTACTCCATGTTAGGTTTTTTTATTTTCATAACCTTAACAATTGAGCTGCACTAAGCTTTGCTTCAAGTAAACTTTGACATTTGTGTTTAACCCGCTTAAACTTTGAAAATTGTCTAATAAGTTTTTAAACTTAAACTTTATGTTTGAGTAGGTCTTTAATTTTCAATTTTGTGACCAATATTCATTGAAAAATTTGACATTCTAAAATTTAATATTTTAGGAAAAATTACTCAAACCACCTTGTGTTTGTAACACCTTTTTTTTGCAGAAAAAGTGTGGTTTGTAATAATTGCACTCTTAAACTTTTAATTTGATCAATTAATTCTTTAAAGCTCTATACAAATGTTGCAATTGACCCTCCAATTTTAAGAAAAAATAAAGTGATAAAATTGTCATTAAAAATATAAATTCTTCCTCGGCCTTTCTTTCTCTCTCAACACCCTCTCCAAACTCTCATCCTCAAGAATATGGGTTAACCCTGGAAAAAAGATGGCTTGCTATTAAGAACATAAATTTCTATGTTATTATTATTTTTACTAAGATTTGTCCAACTCACTCATTTCTAATCATTTATTTATAATTACTCAAAATAACTTTTCATTTCTAAATCATTCATTTATCCCTTCTTAAAATAATTTATTTTTAACCCTTCATTTCTAATATTACTTTTTTAACTATTAAAAATATCTACTTCTTTTAAATCTACGTTTTTCACTTTAACTTCTCTACATAAAAATCACATTCAAATGAGTATTTGACTACAACTCTCAAGTTTTACTTCTCAAAATAATTTCTCAAACTAGCTCTTCAACCAAAAATTCATCTAAACACCTCTTAAAAGTTTTAGAGGGGAAAAGAGAAATAGTGGTTGAAGAAGTTAATGGAAGAGGAGGAAAGGAGGAAATGACAAAAGCTTTTTAATGATAATTTTGTCCTTTTCTAGTAACTGCAACACTTATAAAATTTGAGAGTAACTAATCAAATTAAAATAAAAAAATTAGGACAATATAGACCGGAGGTGGTTTATGCAATTTGCCGAATGTTATTATTATTATTTTTTTAAAATTTTAGGAACTTTTAGATACATACCCGAATATTCATGAAATAATTTTGCAATTTATCCTTAATTAATGTGAGTATGAGTTCAATTTTTTAAAATATATGCCATAGTTTGTCTTTTTAAGAACTTTGTTGGTAGGGTCTCCTAGATATGTTTTATTAAAAGTCACAAATTTGAAACTTATAAATAAATTTAATTGTAAAATTTCCATTTCCCTAGATTAAAATATAAAAATAAATACTCGCCTTTAGTCATAGTTTTTTTTTTCTTGACATGATGAAAACGACCATCCCTAAAATAGTTTGTAGAGGAAAAATCCCCAAGTGTGATGTTCTTGATCAATTGTCGAATTCCTCAACAATTTCACCCTGCAAAATAATATTCCTTCTCTTTAATTCTTCTTTTAGTATGATTTTAATTGCCATAATTTGAATATCTTTTAACTTTAGGTACTCAATTTGGATTCATCATGCAATTTCAGCGTCACCAAAAGGTTCGAACTATACAAGTTCGATTGTTATGGGTCATTCCCTTCTATAGGCATTTGAATAAATAAAATCAATCATTTTCTATGAAACATTGTTAATTTGCGACATTAGAAGAAATGTCAAACACATCGGGTTTATACCATAAATGCTTAAGATTGCTTTCGTTAAACTTGGTGGTTATTTAGCTTAACTTAACTTTTTGAGCTAACTTGATTAGGTTAAGATGGGCAAAAAATAATTTTAAAAAAACCGATGGAAAGAGCCTACATTAAGGTAGTGTTCCTTCGATTAACGGAATAATATTAGCCAAGAATATTGATTGACTCCATAATTTAAAAGGTTTTCAATTCAGGGTGACTATTTACATATGAATTGTTTTTGTATGATTTTTTTTTTTTATCACCAAATGCTGAAGAGTTAAACACTTTATCATGCTAATAGTCCACATACGTATAAACTGGCTCAAACTTTCTAGATATAAAAACACAGTTTAGAAAGGAAAAACATAGTATTTGTTTACTTTCCACAAACTATTCGAGGAAATGTCTAAATGAAAAAGAATTAGAATGGATGTCTACTTTCGAATTTGGGGAGGAAAGATAAAACATTCATACCATTTATGCAATTTTCACTAAATTACATTTTAGGAATAAAAATCAATAAACCACCCCACCAACTAAATTTCGAATTTCACCCTCCACCATTTTAGCACTTCCTTTTCCAAATTTAATAAACTAATTTAGTCCATTATTTTAGGAATAAGTTTTGTAGAAGTGCACAACCAATTTCTCATTCCATAACTGATTGTTTTTTCTTTTTTCATTTTCTGGGTTGCTTTTCACCATTTTTTCATGTTTCCATCGCCAAATTTCGAAGGTTGCAGCGATCCTCACCGATTCCTTTTTCTTTTTTCAATTTCTTTGTCACTTTTCACTATTTTTTCACGTTTCCATTACCAAATTTCCAAGGTTGCAACGATCCCCTAAACCACAGTATTCTTTCTTATTCCCTTTACCAATTTTCATATTATCGTCTTCTCCAACACCTTTTTTTGTGGGTAGGAAACAACCGGTCTTAATTGCAATTAGAGGTTACATCAGTTGTAGTCGTCCAAGGGAGATATTTACAAAAACTACAATACCACCATGGTTGGTATCACATACAACACCCCCTTATCCCTACTGATATCGTTTATTGAGGAAAATTTGGACTTGGACGAAAATGCAAAAGTCATGAGCATACCGTTGTATAAGGACGAGCCACACAAAGAAAAGTCAAAGATACTGAAGGATGATAAAGACGTCCAATGGATGTACAATGGGTTTGCTGGTGGTATGTACAGTGATTGTTGTATCTTAGCGGACATCATCAGAACACGTACCGAGATGTACATCCCGGACTTAGCATGGGGGGCTACTGTATTTAAAGCAGGTGCAATGCTACCAAACAAAGATGAATTGAAGAAGATCCTATGTAACATAGCCGTATCGTTGAGCTTCCAATACAAGACGATGAAGTCTAGTCCGAAACAATTTCGACACCTCAAACTTTAAATATCACCCTATTTTTAGCATAACTAATCCATTAAAGAAGAAAGATGAATATCTAGTGCTATGTCGAAGGAGATCTGGAACACCCGACAACCTAAGGGCGACGATTCTGAGCTTGATGGGGACGCACCTGGATTGTTCTTGGTGGCGGGGGAACGTTTTCAACTAAGATGAAACTGGAATGACCTGAAGCTCGAGCTTCCCTTTGCTATGCATTCAAGACCATTCAGCTACCAAACTCAAATTTGGAGAAGAGTGTTATGAGGAATGCAACGACAAGTATGTTTTTATTGATTTGTCTTTTTTACAACCTTTTGAAAAATGGGGGAGGAGGGCATATCTACTGACATAGACAGGGGATGTACCTCATATTTTAGCCTTTTAAGAAGTAAAAAAGATTACAAAATTTAATAATTTTTAATAAACCAACTTAATCTAGTTATTTATTTTTTTTTTAAAATCCAAAATTTCAAATAACAATTTTATTATTTTAATCTACTTATTTGTTTTAAGAAAAAATCATCTCACATGTTAAGTTAAAACAAAATGTATTTAAAATAATTGTAAATAAAAAAAGAACAAACTAGGACAGGTACTTTGGCCTATTGGATATAAAATTAATTAATTTAGTATTTAAAAAAAATTAATTTTAGTCATGCATTTAAAATATTTCTCATTTAAACATTTTCTTAAATAATTTGCTAAATTTAGACATTTACGTGAGTCAAAAAATTAGCATGTCTTTTTTGGGTTACCATCAAGGTTCATGGGCTTGGCCCACTTAAGCTCATTCATGTTTACGGACTCAAAGAGGAAAGATCTCTTTATCCACCTCTTGAGGTCGAGGTCGAGGTCAAGGTCGAGGTCGAGGTAGAATGTTGACTACCAAAAGGTGGATACAACTTATTGAGTCAAGGCATATGTAATTTTCTACTTAATTTCCATTGATTCGTCCTCCTACAACCCTAAAGCGCATCGAAAAGAAAAAGAAGTATAAGTGGTCTTTATTTCATTATAATAAAACATATAAATTATCTTAAGCTTAGCTCAACATTATTTCAATCGTATTCGACATAGCACCACATTAATGTGAATTTTTAATTATAGGGCATATTTGCTTTCAAACTACGGACTCACATGTTAAAGCAAATGCGTGACCTTATGGATTTGAATAACATATCAACAATGTCTAGACACAAAACAAAAGTGTCTAAAAGGTTGTTTTTTGTGCTAGAGGAGTCTAGAGAATAATTAAAGAACATATAGAATGAAAATTCATGAACGATTATAAACTAATACACATTTTTGAGTTGTCATTTTGTATCCTATGTCAAAAATTAATAAACTTATCACTAAAATTTGATCCATGAATGCATTGAACCTATGAAAAGGTTAGAAAAAACAGTGTTTATTTAATATAGTTATGTTGGAAAAGGAATCAATCCAACGTGAGATTGAACACAAATTGTCTGATCAAAACTGCTTCTGAAATGTCTTTTACTCTCATTATTTTACCTTATCTTTTATTATTATTATTATTATTATTATTATTATTATTACCTTTATTTCTGTTGCCCTTGTTTTTTTTTTTGGTCATATTTAAATTATCTTGTCTCTCCAACGGTCCAAATTCACATGTCTGTTTTTTTCTCAACCTAGATTTTGAAAAAAAAGACACTCTAAAATGTCTGTTTGTGATCACTAGCTTTGCACTAGGTTTTGTCAACACAAGGAACTCCTTAAATTCATCTCACATGACTTCAACTCTTTTTTTTTTTTTCTTTTTTTCACTATCACTATAGTTTTTATTATGATTTTTGTTTTTAATTTGTTTATTAGGATTGATTTAGGTTTGGTTGGATAGCTATTTGAATTTTAAAAATTAAGTCTGCAAATACAATCTTCACCTCAATTTTAATTTTTCTATATAGAATATGCTAGTCAATTAGTGTGACTAGCTATGGATGACATGTGAATTAATATTAAAATTAGTTCTTGTGCATATTTAACCAATAGTTGACATGTGATATATTAAGCAAGTATATCCTTTGTCCCACGTATTTAAAAAGCTATGAAATTTTCCAATTTTTATAAGATAGACGATATACTTTTTCTATTATCAATTAATTTTGAGATGAATTTTATATTATTTAATTAGAGATGTCCAACCTATGATTTTCAATATTTCGGTCTCCTTTGTTAACTATTTTTTAAACTTACTTTATAATTCACATTACATTACGGGTCAAATTTCATAAAACAAAAATGGTTTTAAAAACTTATTTATTTTAATTTTTAAAACAGAGTTTGGATTTTAAAAATATTGTCAGTAAGTATATAACAAAGTAAAATATCATAAATAAAAGTATAGTTTATGAAATTAATTTTAAAAAACAAAAAAAGTAAAAGCTAAGTGTCATTTGAAAACTATTTGGTTTTTCATTTTTTATTTTTAAAATTTGAGCTGGTATTTATTCAAATTCCTTATATATAATTTCATCTTTTTATAAAGAAATAGGTAAATTCTTACCAAACAACATGAACCAAAAGAAATATTTAAAAACTATTTTTTAGCATTTAAGGCTTAGTTTGATTTTAAAATGTATATATCAAAATAATAATAAAAAATATATGTAGTTTTATGCTTAAATTTCAAAAATAAAAAATAAAAAGATTAACAAACTAGACCTAAATATTTGTTTTAGTTTAACAGCATTTGAGATGAAGATTATCTGGTAAAAAACTACATGATTATCAAATTAAATAAAATTAATCAAACTTTGTTTTAATTCAACACCAATTGAAAAGGAATCAAATATAATTTCGTGATTATTGGATCATACATGATATTATTGAAGATTTGTTGATTTTGATTAATGAAACTTAAATATTAGTATGCTAATATGTAAATACATTTATTAAACATTAATATGCCAATATATTCTATCTCTACCTCAGTGACTAATATGCGAATATATTCTATTTCAATCACTAATATGCGAATATATATTATTCGGTCTCAATCACTACTTTATTGAGAGAGTTTTAACACTTTTTTAAAAGTTTATTTTACAGTTTTTTTTTTGTTCAATTTCATTTTACACTTGATGAGACCATTTATGTCATAAGAAAAGTGTAATATAATGATTATCATCTTTTAATCTTTGCTTTACTCATTTGTGTACATTAAATTCAAATTTGATTCTTAATAACGTTGGCCTTTTAAGAATATTTTTTTAAAGTGAATTTTTAAATTTCATCAAACCCTATGTAAGAATCACAATATTCTTTACTGAAGTTATATGCGTCAAAAGAATACAAACAAAACAATCCCACTTTTGAGCACTTCTATTTTTTCCTTTTAATTTCCTTTTTGTTTTTAAACTTCACATATTTAAGATTAATTGGCAGGGAAAGTTCGAATTCATAAACTTTCTATTATTGCGTATACATAATAATAATAATAATAATAATATTATTATTATTATTATTATTTTGAGAAAGAGTACACGTTAATTTTGAACTATTATTTTTGTTTATAAATTCATTTACTTCTAATCATTTTAATTTTGACAATATATTAATTAAAAAAATTGACAATATATTTAACAAACATTTACGTAACATTAGATTTTCATTTTAAGCTACTTTATATATTGGATTTTCCAACTTGAAATACAATCAGTAGTTTAAATTTAAATACATTTATTTTCCTTATGTCATCACATTATTTAATATGAAATTATATATATATATTTTGAGATTACAACAATGGGGAATAAAAAATATAATCGAGTTTCTTTGCAATATAAAAAAATGAGATTTAAATGATGAAAATTAGTTTTAAATAAAAAAAAATTGTAGTATTTTATTTTGTATTGATAAATATGTAAATTAGTTTGTAGCAATCTCAATTAGTATCATAAATATATAGTCATACTCTACCATATGTAAATCAAATAAATTTGGAGGAAAATAATTTATATACAAAAAATTTATGACGATAGCCTTGAATTACATTACTACTGAACAACGAAATCATACCATTGTCTCATCTGATATAATCTTTTGGTAAAGTTAATTAGTGTTGAGCTTATTATATATAATATTTCCACAAAAAAAAAGTTTATTATATATTTAAATGTAAAAGATATTCTTGATCTACAAAATTTCAGTGTGATTAACGGTCTAGATGAGTTTACTATCCCCTTAATTTTACCAACTTCTCCTTAATTTTACTTTTGAAAATAACTCTTATTTTTAACCATTCATTTTTAATTATTCATTTATAACTACTGAATCATTTCTAACCACTCATTTTTAATCATCCATTTCAAATCAATCAAAATAACTTATTTTTAACCACTTCTTTTTTAACTACTAAAAATAACTGCTCATTTTAAATGTACATTCAAATAAGGTTTTGACTATAACTCCTATACACAAAAATTATATCCAAACGAGTTTTTGACACAACTCTCAATTTTTAATTACTCAATATAACTCATCAACCCTTGATCTAAAAACTATCTAAATATGTCAAACAAACACTCCCTTAGTAAAGTTAATTAGTGTTGAGCTTATTATATATATTATTTCCAAAAAAACTTATTATACATATAAATGTAAAAGATATTCTTAATCTACAAAATTTCACTGTGATTAACGGTCTAGATGAGTTTACTATCCCCCAATATTTCATTTAATTTTCCTTTTAAAGAAACAAGTTCAAATTTTCAGTATAAATAAGTCCACACAAGTGCTCCGCCATTAACGACCTGCAACAAAAAAAAAAAAGCTTCCATAATAATCGCAATGGGGAACTGTTCCCTGAAAGCAATGGCCGTCGATTGCGAAAAACCCATCAGAATCCTAACCGATTCCGGCAACATAATCAACTTCCGAAGCCCAAAACAAGTCGATCAAATCCTCAACCACTACCCTCCCGGCGTCTATGGCGTTTTCCGGCGACCCAATCTCTCTTCTCCGTTACCCACCTCCGAGCCCCTCGACGCCGGAAAATCCTACTTTCTCCTCCCCCTTTCCCGAGTTACAGAGCAAGTTCGGAGCAACGCCGGAGACCGGCCGCCGTCGAAGATCTCCGGTGCGGCGGAGGAGCTAAGAAGTGGGTCGGGCCTGGAAGTGCTTCCGGCGGCCGGCGACGGCGTTTGGAGGGTCAAATTCGTAATTGACACCAAACAATTGGGGGAAATTTTGGCGGAGGAGGGGAATACAGAGGCGCTGATTCAGAGGATGAGAGCGGCGGCGCTGCAGAGTCCACGGCGGGGGAAGATCGGAGGGTGGAGGCCGGCCAGGTGGTTGAAGCTTTTTTCAATTGATGTTGGAAGTAATGAAAAAGTACAAATTAAAGAATTTTGATTCTACAAATGGGTGTTTATATGCAACTTAAACTCCACCATAAAGTTTTTATTTTTGGGATAAAATTTATATAAAATGTAATTTTTGGCTTTTTAATGCAAACATGTTTATGGTTTGGTTGTAGATAAATTTGTTTGCGATTTGTGAAATTTTGCAGATGACAACTTTGTGGATTTTTGTTTTAGAAATTAATGGATTTTGTTTTTTGGACAACCAGTGAAATGACTAAATATTAGAAAATAATGAAGACGTTTGATTATTTACTAATGATTAGATTTTAAATTTATGTCATTTTTTAAAATTGATTTTTTTTTTTCATTTTTAATAGGATGATATGATTGATTGACTATTGTACCGCTCTTACAGGGTACCTTTCCTACATTTTCAACTTATAATTTTTTTTTCCTCATATAATTTTATTACTTTTAATATCTATATTTTCCTTCCTATTTTTTTTTTATTCAACAATATTTGGAACTCAACCCATAATTAATGGGTTACAATGTAATTATTATACATTTTTTAAATGATTATTATTATTATTATTTTGTAATCTACATTTTATTTATGATTTAAAAAATCAAACATAAATCTCAAAACTAAAAAAAAGTTAGCTTCCAAAATTTATTTTGATTTAAAATTTTTAGTTATGATTCAAATACTTCTTGAGGGAAAATGAAATATTTCTATAAAGTAAAAAAATAAACTTAAATTTAAAAAACAAAAAATCAAATGGAGCTTAATTTTTGTTTATTATAACCAGTTAAACAACATAGACATGGATTCTTATCTAATCATGCATGAACGAATACTATTTAAATTATCGAAACCAACTTAAAAACGAAGACAATCATTTATTAAAGAGTTGAACCCAGATAAAACAACAATACTAGTGAGCTTCTAGTTAGAATTTAAATAAAGAAGGAACTTATTGAAATCAACCTATCTTCTAATAGTCATGCTGAAAGGAAAAAGTTAAGAAATAAACCACGACACACATTCTCTGGTGATCCTGACAGCTCCATCTAGCTCAGCCGCCTTGATACAAACCATGAGTACCTAGAGGGATAAACAAAAAATAAGGATAAATACGTTTGGTACTCAATAAGAACCATCAACCAGAGGTAATATGCATATTGATGTGTGCAATTCCGATGCTAATATAATGTACAGTAATTAATTCAAAGTCAACTTATGCTAAGTGTAACTCGAAATCACTTACTTGCAAGTATACACGGTCGAGAATTGCAGCAAGTAATAAGTATAAGTATATAAATTTATCAATCCCACACCCACCCTTACCCCCACACCATTTGCTTCTACGACACCACCATTTGCTTCTCTCCACGATAAGCTTCATGGCCAACCGACCAGCTCACCTTTCTCGACTCCTTGCCTTGGTATTTATAGAGTTGATTTACTTGGTCGACAAGTTGAGGTGAGCTGTGAAATATTCATTAATGCAAGATCCCTTGATTTTCGATGGAATTTATTTGATTGATGCCGCCTTGATTACTGATTGACTCTTGATTATTTCTTTGTTGGCGTGTCTTTTTTTAACGTGTTTTCATTTCTACTGGTCATCGTTCGCGCTGATTGTCAAATAGAAGTTAAACCATATAATTTTATTGCAACTATGAAATGTTATAAGCTACAAACTACTCATAATAAAATAGTAAAATGGAATTGGCACGGCTGAAGATGTGCAATCCCCTTGTCATCGGCTTCTACGACACCACCATTTGCTTCTCTTTGCGATAGGCTTCATGGTCAATCTACCAGCTCACCTTTCTTGGCTTCATGCCTTGGTATTTATAGAGTTGATTTACTTGGCCGACAAATTGAGGTGAGATGTGAAATCTTCATTAATGTAGGATCCCTTGATTTCCACTGTAATTTATTTGATTGATGCCGTCTTGATTACTGATTGACTCTCGATTATTTCCTTGTCGAACGTATTTTCATATTGAATTCACACCTTTTTGTGATGTTGGTCATCGTTCGCGCTGATTGTTCTTTCCGCGGTGTAGCTTAATATGTCCTACCATTAGCATTGATTAGGCACAATTTACTCAAGATTTATGCTAAAAATGCGAAGCTGTGCTTCCGATGCTACTTTATGTATGCATGTTGATTTTCTATATTATTTCATCGCATTTCTTCTATTAACACTTGCTTTTCCCCTTTTATTCTAGAATAATGCAAACTAAGACAACCTAAAATACGCTCTATTTGATAGCTATCACATACACGAATAACACATCTAATAATACTAGTCGATCATCACAACATACACACAGAGTTGCAACATATGGGTCTTGAAGTACGTTACAAGATCGACCTTGAGCTCATGGCTCACATGGGTACCAAGGTGGCTAAACCACAACTAGACATTGTGGATGACATACGACCCCGCATCTCGAATGGAGGCGACATAACCCTCACATCCCCAGCTCATAGGAGACATGATCCATCAAGTTTTCAAATGGAGGCGAAAAAACCTTCGCGTCCCCAGTTAGAGGTGGCAACATCACATTCTCAATCACAACACACTCACATAATCATAATAAGTTAAGCACAATTACAACATGCATCGCCATCTCTAGTTCATACACGTATGCCAAATAATCAGGAACACATTTAGAGTACGAAACACAATTCTAGATTGCATGCCAAATCACACCCATACTACATGGACAATGCACATGTAATAAGATAGTAAAAAGTACATGCACAAAGTCCACACAACCCGAGGTAAAAGGTGTTTACTTGATAAGAAATATAGACAAGTGCTCTCGAAATGAAGACAAGCATATCAGCCTAAATATCATAATATATAAGCATAAACATAAATAACCCAACATCAATATACATTAACTAAGCCAACATGAAACTCGAAAAAGGATTTACCCAAGCCTCGGGAATGGGGATCCGGCACGTGGACCTTAGAGTTATGTTTATACATAGACAATGGAAAAGACAACAAACAATAAATTTATAAGTAGTTCTACAAACATGTTTTTCATAATCGAAAATTGGAGGTTCAATCCTACTATATATTTGAGGGTACTTGTGCTCGTCCTAAAACTTGTACCTGGAACATAACTATAAATTTTATAATTGAGTTCATTATTCATAATTGTTACTTCCAAGAGAGTATACTTTAAAAAGCTCAATGAATTCGTCCTTCGGAGAGGAATCTACCAAACATTAATATGTGTTTGGAGGATTTCAAACCACATACTCCTAATAGTTGTTATCATATTCCATGCTTATTGGCATTAAATAATAATTCCAGACATCTCGAGTATTAGCAAATGAGAAGAGTTATAAGAAATTTATAAAGAAAAAATGTTGTTCAATTATTATTCCTGTCCGTGTAAAAATCAATTGGATAATATGTGATTTATTATAAATAGTTTTCGTATAATCATTTTAACGTTTGATTTTATCCTTTATACGTGTTTTTCCACCTAATTAAAATTGATATTGAATAATAAAAAACAAAAAATTGAGAATAAGATTTTGAACTTCTAAAAAGTGATTTTAACCATTTTTAAAAATTACTCAAGTTATGCCCTCCATCAGAACAGAGTAGTATCTTGTGTGAGAAATTACTCTAGTGTCTTTTCATTCTCAAATTTATCTAAATTTATACATGATGGGAGAATTAAACCTTTGAAGAGGCCATGAGAATTTCAATTGTGCAGAGTACTCAAACCATCATGGAATGATCACCTAAGGGTCAAAATTCTCAAGATTAAATTTGTGATCATGATATTGAATTTGATTACTGTTAAAGAATAAAATTATCAGGCCATTGTCTCTTTCATAGAAAAAAGTGTAGATTAAAATGCTCTACCACTGAGCTAAGGACCCATTCATGAAAATTTTGGTCAAATTTTACATATTATAAAATATTATTATTATTATTAGGTTAAAATATTAAATATTATTATTAGGTTAAAATATTATTTTGGTCCCTAGACTATCTGATTTATTCAATTTTAGTTTCTCAACTTTCAAATGTTCAATTTTAGTTCCTCAACTATGAATTTTGTCCAATTTTAATCTCCCAACTATCAATTATCCAATTTTATTCCTCCAACTTTTAAATAAGTAAAAAGATTATTCCGAGTAAAATTAATCAAATGTCTAAAGTAAATAAAAACATTTTCTCTCTTTCTCTCTTAAATATGATTATAAGTTTGTATCTCAAATGCAAAAGAGATAAATCATCTACTAGAGAACCGATCCAACCCAGTAAAAGTTGAGCTGAACGAGCCAAATTTTGATTTATCAAATTGTTGAGTTGAAGAGTCAAATTTTGGTCCATTCAGTAAATGCTCCATTGAAACCAACAATTTCAATCTTTATCTAGAAGGCAAGAACCAAAATTGTCGACTTGGTTTTCTTGGGAGGGCCTAAATATATTGTTCGAGTATACATTGTTATATAACGTCACAATATCATTTTTTAAAGTTTTTTTTTCTTCAATTAGTTACATAACATAATTTTTTTTTTCTTTTTTTTTTGACACTCTAAACAAAATAATGGGAGTTAAATATGCATCTTACTCCTTTCCAATTAAAAAATTATATCAGATCTCCTTGAATTAAATTTTTTATCTACTCAGATATTAGGGCAAAGGCACATCATATTTCACATTGAAAGAAAGAAAAAAGAACATATAATAAAGTATTGATACGACTAAAGAGTAAGATAAACCAAGCATCAAAATAAAGAAAGAGCACAAATCAATTTAGACCAAGGATTTTCACTACTAGAATGTATGATAAGGCAGAGATAAGAAAAAAAGGATAACTCGAACAATAAATCCAAAAATACGTATGAAACAATTTCATTGACATGTGAAAATGTTACAAAGATCTATCGAAACAAGTACTAGAAAAATGGATAAAAGAGAAATGTGAAGGTCGATAAACAAGAAACCGTAGATAATTCCTAATAAAATGCCCATAGTTGATAAGCGATATCGCTGCAAATAGCTGTTTAAGAAAAAATTCAGTCCCGAGTGCGTGGACGAACAATGTACTTCGATTTCGAGCCTGTTTCAGAAACATTAGAGACAAAATTAAAACTTTAGGACGAACACGAGTTCATCTCTTAAAAAGATCATACAATATCCAGATTCCAAATGTAGAAGGGCAGCATCTTGTTCCAACTTCAGTAACTTCCTTAAGTATTGTTTGTGTTTTTTTTTTCATTCACAACTCAACTAGCCAACACCAGATAAAGTGCAAACAAACACCAACAAACTCTATACTAACACTTATAAGCTTAGAGGACATGGTGATTCTTCAAAACTCACCTATGCATTCTTTCGATCCTCGTCGGTGGCAATACTATCGATTAGTTTGTGTAAGCTTGTCGTATACATCCAACGTCTAGTGTATGAAAATGTTCTGCTTTCGTCCTAAAAATTCATCAATCAGATAAAGTGCCTGCAAATTTTACAGATCGAGTGTTAGAGTTCTTGATAATTCATTTAGCTGCAAGTCGCGAATTTTATCGACGTTTGATCTCGAAAGTACATTTACCTCTTCAACGGTAAGTTCAAGACGAAACTTTGTGCCCTCATAATGGTGAAGCAATGGTCTGAAGGAGATCTCTCCCAATGGATTACATATGATCCTATTCTTAATTCTCACCTGTTCCATTCAAATAGTTGACTATCAGCTTAGATCTATAGAGGTGAAATCGACTGAGCGGTTCCATCCAACAACACAAGAACAAGAACAATACCTGTGCCGGGAAGCAAGATTCGCCCGTAGTTTTATTGTATCTCCAGGCAGTTGGTTCAATGTTTGTCCCTCCAAAGCTTGTAGCCTGGAAAGATAGTTCATAGTTTCAAAATAAGTAAACAAAACAGACATACGTATCTTTATTTTTTTAAACCGAGAAATCAGAGATTCGATCCACTATACTCGGGTAACCACGCCTGTTCTTAGGCCAGGCAACGGGAGATATCAAAACGGACATATGTATTGATACACTCAGATTAAAGCTCCCTATTGAAGCTATTGATGGATCTTACAGAATTGAATCTAAATGGAAAGAAGATAAAACCTCATATATTCCATGAAGTTTGAGGGTAGAGAAGTTGTAAAGGAAAATAGGCAACCCAGGAATTATGGCCCTGACTGAATCTCTGTATCTTGAAGGCAAACCTAAAACATTGATTCAATAACACAAATTCTTAGAACCATCCAAACCCAGATACGCATCAAACTATACAAGAACCAAGAATCAGATATCTAAAATCGATGAAAGTGAAAGGGAAAACTTACCAAAAAGCTTCCTATCAAGATTCTCCCGCATTGTACCGCTGTTGCAAAGAAAGATATATCCACCAAGAGTTTCAGTTCTTGGCAAACGCTGAGATGGGGGAAGGGCTTCGAACCTCTCGTCCAAAGCACGATTATGAGGTTGTACTGAACTTAACGGTTCGGAAACCGGGACCGAGTTTGGGGCCTGATCGGAAGCCGCCGAAGAAGAAGCCACGGGAGGCGGGGAAGACTCGGGATTCATCGTGAAAGTGGGAATCGGATGGAGGGAGTGGAAGCTTAATGCACTGATACAATATAAGAGAGTGTGAAAATGTGAAATGATACTTCCATTATCGTTTGTTTCCACAAATTTATAGAACAATTTGTTGAAGAAAACCTGCTTTAACAGCCTTAACTAACATGTAACTTACAAAATGTGTAAATTACAAGAATGTTCTTTAACTTAGTAACTAATTAACGAACCGTTAATCGTAATAGTTTCCTTGTTATCCTAGGTAATTTCAATTTTCACCACTGTTAAACCCTCCCTTAATACCCTTTTAAGCTCCTCCAATCACAGGATCAACCCCCCAAATTAGTAGAATTAGGGGGTGTTGTTTGGTGTAATTAACGAGCTATTACAAATGAGCTTTTATAACTCATTTTCAAATCATCTCATCCAAACGAGTATTGTAATCACTCATTTCTAACCACTCAAAATAATCACTTATTTCTATCCATATCTCTAATCACTCATTTCTAACCCACCGAAAGAAAACGAGCGAATGACTGCAACTCTTCCAATCCTAACAAGCTATTACAAAAATACTCAAATTTCTGATCACTCAAAAGAACCCCTCATTTAAAACTAGTCAACAATTCCAGATCGAAACACCTTCCACACATGATTAAGAGAGTTAAAAATCAGACCCCTTTGGCTTAAAACTATTCCACCCATCATCAAACAACCAGTTGAACTCAAATTGCTGCTGTTGCTCCAATTATATATTAAGATCAGAATCAGACACTAAAACCTTACAATGATTCAAAGAATTTACCTCACCACAACGTCGAACATCGAAATTCCTCCTGTCCTCGTGCCTTTTCGACACAAACGAATTGCTCCAAATAAAATCGCTGAGCCAAAACGATAGTGGGTTACGCTCCATTTTCTGGACAAAATTTGGCCCTAAACTCAGAGAAATTGAAAACCCAGATGGTGAAAATCAAGAACAGGGTACTGGAATGAATCGAATGGCAAATCAGAGAGAAATGAAGAAAGATGAGTATGAATTAGCTGAAACAAAGGAAATTTCCAATTTTTAGACCAATCCAGTAACATAACATATATGTTTTTGTTTTTTTTGTTCGAATATATATATTTCAATTTTTATATAAAAATATAATAACTTTTTGTTAATAATTCAGAGGGTGTTTGTTTGACATATTTAAGTAGTTTTTAGGTTAAGGAATTATATTGAGTAGTTAAAAATTGAGATTTGTGCCAAAAAATTGTTTTGATATAGTTTTTGTGTAGAAAAGTTATAGTCAAAATCTTGTTTGGATGTAGATTTAAAATGAATAGTTAATTTTAGTAGTTAAAAAAGAAATGATTAAAAATAAGTTATTTTGATTGATTTGAAAGAAATAATTAAAAATGAGTGGTTAGAAATGATTGAGTAGTTAAAAATGAATGATTAAAAATGAGAGTTATTTTCAAAAGTAAAATTGAGAAAAAGTTGGTAAAAACTCGTTTGGATGCAAGAATGAGTTAATAAATCCTAATCCTAACTCCTAGCTAAAAACGTCAAACAAACGGCCCCTTAAAATATTTTAAAACTTTTGGAGAATAAAACGTCTAAAAACTAGTTATTAAATCAAATAAATATGCACCTATATAATTACATAATAGATAAATATATATATAATTGATAATAATTTGAATGCCAACCGAACATAGATTACAATGCATAAAAATTTCATTTATTTGAATTCATCTCAATCTAAATAAGTAGATAGTCCAATTGACCTGCCAAATTAAATTGAATTGATTAAGTTATTCGAGTTGTCATATTTTTTGAATAATTGGCTAATGCAACCAAACATGAAATCATTTGTTGCCATGCATTTACTAGGAGAGTATATGGTTTGAGTTGGATTAGGGAGATTCTTAAAATCAATTCAAAGTTTTGGGTTGGTCAATCCTCCAATCTTATGCATTAAAACAACTCAATTCTATATTTTTTAATTTGTTTTTTTGGTGTTAATCTTTTCTTTTCTTTATAAAATAACTTTATCCATACTTCATAAAATATATAAACAAAGAATAAAAGATAGATGTATGATACTTGGATGTAGATTACCTACTTTATTAGTGTAGGTTAGATATACTATACTTGGATGTAGGTGCACACGTGTATGCGTGATATACATGTGACATGCACATATTATTTTTTAGTACATGTTAAATTGGGTTGAACTAGGAAAAAATTAATTATCCCTAAAATCAACTCGAGACTTAACAAAAATTAGAAAATCATAACCCAACCCAACTAGTATTGATGATTTGGACCAAAATAATATATATGAATTCTCATATTTTGCTCACCTACATTTTGGGCTATTCCAATTATCTTCTATGCCTTCCTTCCAAATTTGGCTCTCATCTATGGCATCTCCATTTTTCCATGGGTAAATTCATAAATTTACTTGAGGTTTGTTTTACTTTAAGTTTGACTTGTGCAGTTTAGGATTAGAAAAATAAGATAATAAAGTCGGGTTAATCACCAAATTTTCTACCATAAATATTGTTAAAAATAACTTTTTTACTATTATTTTTTATTAGAAATGAGAATATATTTTTTAAAAACTATCTTTTTCTTTTCTTTTCTTTTCTTTTTTTTTCCTTCTAAAATTCACCTTCAATTTTTTATATTATTCACATTTAGAAATTATCAAACACTTCCTAACAGTTCATTTGATATAATTTTTTTCCCCTTTGTTTGTTTTTTATTTCATCTTTTTTAATAAGAAAAATGGACTGCATTTGATAACAGTTTTTCAATTTTAATAATCTTTTTTTTTATTCTCATAAATTTTAACTAAGGTGGTGAAAAAACGGGCTAAACTTATTTATGGGTGTGATTCTCTTTTTAACATAATATTCGACAAATTGATTTTTAATTGTTGAAAATCGATTTTTTTTTCAGCTTAGTTTCTATTCAACAAAAGTAATAAAAATTGAATTATTTACTTTCAGTTTTCTTGTTTATACATTATTATTTTTTTTATTTCTTATTGATTTCTATTATAATGACTAATTACTTTTTGTTTAATTAAATTAGAAAATTTCAAAATTCAAAATAAAAAATCGAATATCTATCAAGTCTAAATATTAAGTTAAATCAACCAGAACAATAATTTAACGACAATATGACCATAAATTAGAAATTAGGAATTCAAATCTATCAACTCTCCATTGTTGTTGAACCCAAGAAAAAGCCTCAATGTTAGAGCTATCATCTACAAAATAGGTTATACCTATAAAATTTGAAATACTATATGGGAGGTTTTATAAAAATTAGTTATCTGCCGTCGAGGGTCGGTGGCGTTGTTGGTTATCTTGTCTAGTGTTAATCCATTCCAACTCCAAGGTCACGAGTTTGAGTCAGAAAATTAGTATTTGACTCTCATATTATTTGAAAGTAGTTGTGCCCTCTATGTAGGGTTTATTGGTCACCTTCACCACTATGTACTCAAAAAAAAAAAAAAAAATATCTGCCTTTTAATCTAATAAAACAAAAGATATTTGTCTAATTTTGGCTCTCGGAATAAAATTAAGTAAAGTAAAAAAAATAAATAAAAGAAGATATTTCTCAAATTTATAAAAATTTCCATTTTTTCTTCATAATTTAAAACAAACAGTTATAGCTTAATCATGGATGATTAATAGAAGTCAAAAGCAAATCAGCAACAACCGGATGTACCGTTATCCACTTGAAACGCACAAAATTCTCTCATTTTTAACTCTTAAACCTCTCTCAAAACCCCCCCAAGAACCATGCCCTGTATCTCCAGCTCCAGCCATGGCGGTTTTTGCTCAATCCTCTAATCTTCTCACTTATCTCGACCGTTCCAACCCCAAAATCTCCAACAATTACAGCCCCAAACCCTTATCTTTCTCCAAAAATCTCCAAACCCACAAGCAGACCCTGAAGAAATCTCAAGAAATCTCAGTCCTTGGCGCCGCGCTCTCGGATTCCGCCATCAACCAAACCCAGAACATTGAATTGCAAGAGCTATGCCTTCTGGGCAATCTAGAAAAGGCGATGAAATGCTTGGAATCGATGGTTCTGCTCCGGATTGAGGTGGAGGAAGATGGTTATGTTGCTTTGTTGAGGCTGTGCGAGTGGAGAAGGGCGCCCGAGGAAGGGTCTCGAGTCTACGGGCTTGTTTCGAGTTCGATATCTCGATTGGGCGTTCGGCTAGGTAATGCTTTGTTGAGCATGTTTGTTAGGTTTGGTAATTTGATTGATGCCTGGTATGTGTTTGGTAAAATGTCTGAGAGGGATGTGTTTTCTTGGAATGTGTTGGTGGGTGGGTATGCTAAAGCGGGGTGTTTTGATGAGGCTTTGAGTTTGTACCATAGAATGTTGTGGGCTGAAATTAGGCCTGATGTATATACTTTTCCTTCTGTTTTGAAAACTTGTGGAGGTGTTTCTGATGTAGCTAGAGGTAAGGAGATTCATGCACATGTCGTTAGATTCGGACTTGAGTCGGATGTGGATGTGGGTAATGCTTTAATTTCTATGTATGTGAAATGTGGTGACTTAAGTAATGCTAGGACACTGTTTGATAAAATGCCAAAGAGAGATCGGATTTCGTGGAATGCGATGATTTCGGGGTACTTTGAAAATGGAGAGGGATTGGAGGGATTGCTGTTGTTTTTCATGATGCTTGAGCTTTCGGTTGATCCAGATTTGATAACAATGACTAGTGTAGCATCTGCTTGTGAGCTTCTTGGTAATGAGAGATTAGGGAGAGAAATCCATGGATATGTAGTTAGGTCAAAGTTTGGAGATGATGTTTCGGTGAATAATTCTTTGATTCAGATGTATTCAAGTCTTGGGATTTTGGAGGAAGCAGAGAAGGTCTTTTTCCGAATGGAGTCAAAAGATGTCGTATCGTGGACGGCAATGATAGCAAGCTATGACAATCACAAGCTGTCTTATAAGGCTGTGGAAACTTATAAAATGATGGAGTTAGAGGGTGTGCTGCCAGATGAAATTACTTTAGTCTGTGTTTTATCTGCTTGTGCTTGTTTAGGCCATTTGGATTTGGGTATAAGGCTTCATGAGATTGCCATCAAGACTGGCCTCATCTCTCATGTCATAGTCTCAAACTCTCTCATTGATATGTACTCAAAGTGTAAATGCGTTGACAAGGCCTTAGAAGTATTCCGCAATATCTCGGGAAAGAATGTCATATCTTGGACTTCACTCATCCTCGGGCTAAGGATTAACAATAGAAGTTTCGAGGCCCTGTTATTCTTCCGTCAGATGAAGGAATCAATGAAACCAAATTCTGTAACACTGATTTCGGTCCTATCAGCATGTGCTAGAATAGGAGCTCTCATGCGTGGAAAAGAGATCCATGCACATGCTTTACGTACTGGTGTAGCATTTGATGGCTTTTTACCTAATGCAATTCTAGACATGTATGTAAGATGTGGAAGGGAGGTGCCTGCACTTCACCAATTTAACACACAAAAGAAAGACGTTACGGCGTGGAATATAGTGCTTACGGGTTATGCTGAACAAGGACATGACAAGCTTGCTGTTGAGCTATTCGATAAGATGCTTGAATCAGAGCTAAATCCAGATGAGATTACCTTTGTTTCGCTATTATGTGCCTGCAGCAGGTCAGGTATGGTTAAGAAAGGTTTAGAGTACTTCAATGTAATGAAAACCAAGTATAATCTGAATCCTAATCTGAAACATTACGCTTGTGTGATCGATCTACTTGGTCGGGCTGGGCAATTGGATGATGCATATGATTTCATACAGGACATGCCAATTAAGCCAGATGCAGCCATATGGGGAGCCTTGCTAAATGCTTGCAGAATACACAGAAATATTGAGCTTGGAGAACTTGCAGCGACGCATATATTTGAAAAGGATGATAAGAGCGTGGGGTATTATATTCTTCTTTGCAATCTCTATGCGGACTGCGGTAACTGGGACAAGGTATCGAACGTTAGATCATTGATGAGAGAGAGAGGATTATCTGTAGATCCTGGTTGCAGTTGGGTAGAAGTAAAAGGGAAAGTTCATGCTTTCCTCAGCGGCGATAACTTTCACGCTCAGTCGAAGGAAATAAATGGGGTTCTGGATGGATTTTATAGCAAGATGAAGGAAACTGGTATCCGTGATTTGAAAAGCAGTTTCACGAGTGAGGTTGAATCTTCTAGAGCTGACATTTTTTGTGGGCATAGTGAGAGGCAGGCCATAGCATTTGGATTGATCAACACTGCCCCAGGGATGCCTATCTGGGTGACAAAGAATTTGTACATGTGCCATAGCTGTCACAACATGGTAAAGTTCATCTCGACAATGGTACGTAGAGAAATATCGGTAAGGGACGTTGAAGGGTACCACCATTTCAAAGATGGAGTCTGCTCATGTGGGGATGAGGGCTATTGGGGGAAACCTGGCATAGGATGAAAGTATTTTTGGGATTTCTACATAATCTTAAATTTTCTATTGCAATGACATTTGAAGAGCGGAAGATTTCTTCTCGATAGCTCGGACAGTGTGCGAACGATTGAAAATGATTTAGGACAAACGACAAAACTCCAGTGGAATCAACTCAATACATGCTAACTTATCTGCCATGCCAAACCTGAGGAGCCAGTTTTCTTTCCTCTGATTTCCAGACCGAACCTTGTTTACTCTGATGGCTGAAATGGCTATGTGTGGTGCGGCCATGGAACTTTGTTGAGGTAAGCTTTCTGAAAGAAATATTCAAATGGAATCCTGGTAGCTTTGATATATCATATATGTAATTCTCCCATTAAAGTAACACAAAGAAGTATTCATGTCAGTACTTGATAAATTAAAGAGTAAGAATACTTGAGATTTATCAAGACTTCAATTTTCTTGGGCGATGTTTGCAAAAACTAGTTCGGATATGTGTATAAAAATTTGACAGAATATGGACTAAAATTGGACCATTGAAAGTACAAGAACAAAATGGATAAACTTCAAACTACAAAGACTAAATTGAAATATTGAATGTACAAGATCAAAATGAGAGAATTTGACTGTTCTAATTTTGGGTTTCAGAAGATGAAACCCAAATATGGTGTTGAATAAGAAACCCAGTTGTTAGCTTGAAGAAGATACAGTCTTACAGATTTGTAGTAGAGTTATAGAAATCTGTAGTTAGAAATGAATAGCATTGAAATGAAAAACTTATTTTGAATGGTTGCAATGACTCATTTGGATGAAGTTGTTTTGAGGAAGTGTAAATGTTTCTTAAATCCAACAAACACACCATCGTATAGTTCTCTTCTTTGAATTCTCGAAGTTATATTGTTAGTTTGATAAAAATATCCATCTTACATAGCATTTTTTATTGAAAGGAATCTTTCATAGTTATTTAAAAAAATGCACAAATTGCATAAAAAAGTACAAGTACCATGCTAATTTTTTTTTTTTTGAAAAAAGCTCATAATATCATTAACCACCAACATCCAAACTCAAACAATCAACCTCCACAACGAAGTCTACAATAGGGGGGAGATTCCCCCTCCAAAAATAAGCGGTATCAACCAAGCTACCATCCACAGAAGAGGAGACATCCCAACGAAAAAACAAAGGAGACCTCTGCTTTACTAAAGCATCAGCCACACTGTTACAAGCTCTACTACAATGAGAAATGTTCACTATCTCCAAAAGAGAGACCAACTCATTAATATCAATAGTAATATTGTCAAGTTCATAAAAATCTGGAAAGACACCACTAATCCCATTAAACACTTCTGACGTATTTGACTCAACCAAAATCGGGGGGAGCCAAGAAATCTCAAGCTCAACGATGTGCTTAAGGCCTTCTCTAATAGCTTCCCCTTCTAAAAATTTATCTGATAAATTCTTGAACCCAGACCTCCATCCAGCCAGCTTGGGCCTCTCATTCCAATCACGAACAACCCATCTAATTCCCCCAATCCCGTTCATTGAAGAAAGCAAGGCATCAACATTAAGCTTCCAACAACCATGAGAAGGGGCATTCCACTTATTCACAACAAAGGGCCCACGAAGCTTATCAACATGAGGAGAACCTGCAACCATCAAACAATGAGAATTAATTGTTCTGTTAATCAAATCACAAAGATTATGAAACTCATCATCAACTAAATTATTTAATCGTAAATTTCTGAAGTTCCATAAACTCCAAATAATAATAATAACTTTAAAAAGATCCTTGTTAGGAATTTAATGAGTAATGTCATCCCAAAAACCAATCCCTTTCTCGACGTTTCTGAATTTTTTTTTTCAAATTCAGTAAACCAAGGAAAAATGTACTTCCAAGCACGAATTGAAAATTATCAATTTTTGAGCACATGCATATTAGACTCCCTGGATCTACCACACAGAGGGCAATTCACATAAATATCAATCCCTCTACTATAAATATTGCATTTAGAGGGAATCGCATTAGAGAGCACAACCCACGCCCCTAACTTAATCTTTGGAGAAATATTGATCTTCTATAAACAATTCCACGCCCATGAGCTAGAATTGAGATCCGATGAGGAAACCTTAAGAGCATTTGCCAAATTTAATGTAAATGATATGCACTTTTCACCGAGAACATCCCCCATGGGTTTTGATTTGAAATAATCTTATCAAAAGAGTCACGCACACTCAAGGGGGTATTAACAATAACAGAAGTATCCTCGACTCCAAAAATGTTATCAATAAACTCAACATTCCATTTATTACCATCAAGGATCAACTCAACAATCGATCTATCCTCCCAGCCAAGCTTGCACCCATAAGCAAAAGGATTTCCCTCACGGAAAGCCACTGATCCCTACCAATAAAAATACCTCTACCACTCCCCACCTTCCATCTATACCCTTCTTGAAAAAGATCGCAACCCCAAAGAATACTCATCCAAGCCAACAAGGGATTACTCTCGAGGGGAGCCTTAATGAAGTCTCCATTGGTGAAATACTTACCTTTAAGGACTCTACTAAGAAAACAATCATGACTCCTAAGGAACCTCCAACTATGCTTGGCAGATCCATAAAACCGAGCTACCCCCCCCCATCTTTAGTCCAACTTCTTTTAACTCAACTAATGCATCTTTTTCTTTAAATTAGGCTCCTCTCCCCATCAAAACTGAGCACAAAGGTTCTTTAAATCCTCGTTGAAGGATTTAGAGATTTTGAAACAGCTCATAATGTAGGTGGAGATAGCCTAGCCAACAAATTTAATTAAACTTCCTTCCCACCTCTAGATAGCATCTTACCCTTCAAAGACTAGAGACACTTTTCCAACCTACCTTTGATAGGATTGAAAAACGCCTTTCTATTCCTACTATTCTGTGACGACATCCCCAAATGAACCCCCAAATTATCATTCACTTTCACCTCCAAAATATTACTAATCTTATTCCGCTTACAACCTTCACATTCCCACTAAACAAGATAGCAGACATCATAGTTAACAGATTGTCCATAAGCCTCCTTATAACAGTTTAAAACATTTTTAATCCTACTACTTTCACTTTCATCTATAAAAAGTGAACTATCATCAACGAAAAATAAATGAAAGATTGGAGGATATTGATTGTTAAATTTGACAAATACAATTAAAATTATATTAATGACAACTATACTATTGTCACATCTTTCAAACACAAGGATGTTTCTTAAAATTAATTATTTTAAATTCGTTGAACTCAATCTTATTTGTCAGAATTAATAATAAAGAAAAAAAGGAAAGAACCACCAGGAACGACGACGCACCAACCGGCAGTAAGAAGGTCGTCTATCCCTGTCATACATTCCTAAAATGCTGAGATTGCCCCCAAAAACATCTCTATATAACCCAAAATAACCCAATGACTGGTTTTCGTCACAATTTATTTATTTTTGGATAGAGTTCTCGTCAGAGCGGACTTGTTTTTTTTTTGAAAGACCATATCATTAATCAACAAACCACATCAATACAATCCTTCTAAAATGGAGCCAACAATAGGGGGAAGCCCTCCAAAAACAAGGTGTATCCCCAACATAGAGGATTGGATCCTTCCAACAAAAATAGTTTAAATCATATTGTTTAGCTAAACATCCACAATCTTGTTACATAATCTATGTGAAAATGCCTAACGAAGCAAGTAAATGCTTAATATCAACAATAATGTTGTTGAATTTAAAAATGTCTAAGGAGTCATGAACAATAACTTTAATAACCTTTGAAACATCAGACTCCACTATAATAAGGGGAAGAAACGGATTTTGCAGCTCTAAAATATGAATAAGACCATCCCTCGTAACAATGTCCTCTAAACATATTTTGGAAGTTTGTTCGCCAGTCATCCATCTTAACCCACCCTTTCCCATCTCTAATGACCCATCATACCTTCCTCACTCAACTTGACCTCTCTGGCTTATCAACATTCAACTTCCACTTACATGTGGGAGCTACCCATTTAATGCTCTCAGTAATTTCTAGAATAGCCTTCTTTATCATCACAGTTGACTTGAGGACAGAACCTCTAATTTCATAAATGTTATAATGTACTAAAAAATAATTAATCAAATTTGATTTTTGTTTTCATTCAAAGATGGGAATGGTTCGATATTTGAATTGAGATTTTGTTTGATAATCGTATTATCTTTAGATTTTTATTTTTTAAAATTAAGTTTATAAACACAACTTTCATCTAATTTTTTCCTTGCTTTACTACTTACTTTATAAAAAAATTTAAGAAGTTAAATTTAAATATTGAAAACTAAAATAATTTTTATAATCTTGTTTGATTAATCTTTAATTTTTTTAGTTTTGAGAATGAAATCTATAAATATTATTTTGATTTAAGAGGTTGTTCCCTTATTTATTTTTTTACGTGTTTTCAAAAACCAATAGTTGGTAGTGAAGACTAATTAAATACTAAATAAAAAAAATTATTGTTCAAATTTAGCGATCTTATACCTATTATTGTAACAATGGAGTACTCCTTTTTTGGAATTATACAATAATCGTGTGGATTCAAATTGTTGATTTCTTGGTCATTGAATATATACTGT
Organism: Sicyos edulis; assembly: GCA_036507275.1. Classification (NCBI taxonomy): domain Eukaryota; kingdom Viridiplantae; phylum Streptophyta; class Magnoliopsida; order Cucurbitales; family Cucurbitaceae; genus Sicyos; species Sicyos edulis. The sequence goes on along the minus strand of CM071852.1, from coordinate 12,027,309 downwards.
TGAGTTACCAATCTTATTGAGTTACCGGTCTTATTGACAACAAATGAATATTCAATGTATGTATATAATCGGGGCAGATCTAAACAATAAAATATAGGGAGGCTGAATATAATTTAGAGTTCACAGTAATAATGATATAAAAGAATATTAAAAAAAAGTTTGTGTGGCAAATTTGAGTATGGATTCAAGTACCATATAAATCCAGTTATATAGTAAAATATATGAATTTCAAAATTTTGTGGGAGTCCTTAACAGATTGGCCCATGTATTTAATCATTATTAAAAAAAAAAAAAAGTTTCTGTTCAAAATATCTCCAACCTTAAAATGTGTCAAATAAATTCCCACACCTACAATTTTATATAAAAAAAAATCCCGTACAGTTTAAAATTTTAAAGAATTCACACAAAAAATTGAAAATGAATGATTTGATTACACATAAATTTCAATTTAAATCTTCTTGAATTTTTTAAAAACATATCTCTATCACAAAATAACATAAAATTAAAATTATTAGACCTTTATTTTTTAAAATCCAAGTCACTTTTTTTTAAATGAATCCAAAATGGTGTTGTAATACACGCGCTCTAATGGGCAGTGGTACGAAACACACAATAATTTCCACAACGACTTGGAAAATTAAACCCAGAGGAGACTTTAGTCAACTCCCTAAGCAAAAGTCAATGCCCTGTTTTTCTAAATCTCTCATAATCAGAATTGATCGGTTGCTTGTTCTATGATTTTTCAATCTTTTTTCAGTTCAGAACGTTTTGCTTTCCTTTGAAGAACACAGACAGGGGATCACAACAGAAATCGAGGTTAGTAATTCTTAATAAACTCAATCATGTTGGGTTGGCTTCTAATCGTCATATTTGAATGAAGGGTGCAAAATTTAGGAGCTTCTAGTTGAGAATCTTGTGAAATATCATCTGGGTTTTCATTTCTGTGACTGCTCATCACTGAAACTAGGATTTACAGCCATGAAAAACCTTGTCACTCTGTTTTTCTTTGTTTGTGCACTGAAACTGTTCGAAGAATTGCGCTTTTCATTTGCTCACTCAGTATTGTCAGAAATGAGGGATATTTCATTTGGACATTCTGGAGACTCATTTTCTGATGAAACACCCACTTTCAATTATGAAAGATATCATGAGGTGGAGAAACAGTGCAAATCTGTTTTGTCTTCTGCTGCTGAATTGAGCTCTGATGCTTCTAAGTTTAGTGGAATGGAGAAACAGCTTGGATTTGAGGATGGAGATTGGTGGCAAGATGAGGGAAAGCATCCTATACTTCCTTTTAAGAATGTGAGTCATGAGTTTTTTGGAAGGGGGTTTCATTATGAAGGTTTGAACTCTACAAATGTTAAAATCCCTTTGAATCTATTTTCCTTTCGGGTCACTAACATTGAGCCTTCCCTTCGAACTAAGCAGTCTGTTAGTGTTAGTGGGTTTGTGAGGATGAAAATATCTAATGATGGTAGTTTTTCTTTTGGCCGAAGGTCCTCTCTATATGCTGCTTTTCAGTTTTGGCCTGGCTTTTCTGAGCTCTCACTGCCATTTCAAGGGTTCTATACTGAATCCAAGAAGAATGGTGGGGGAAGAGTGCTGTGTTTGTTGGGTAGTGGGATGTTACCAGCTCGTGATCAGTGGAGTCGGGCAAAAGATTCGAATGTAAGTAGTCACATTCCACTTCTCCAAGATGATAAAATTCTACTTGTTTTGCACTATCCGATGAAGTATACGCTGACAAGTCGGGTAATCAAAGGGGAAATGAGAAGCTTGAACCCCAAGTTGGATGTTAGGTACTTTGACGACATTCACATCTCGTCTCAACTTGGAGCTGGGAACTACGATTTCGCATCAGAGAAAGTTATCGAAAAAGCATGTGCTCCATACCCTTACAATGATAACTTTATGAAGAAGAACATCAATGTGTATAGAGGTTCTAATTTTTGCAGTGTTTTGCAAGAAATAACCAGAAAGCAATCAGCTTTCACAATTCTCCCAAACTGGAGATGCAACTCTACAGATGAGTTTTGTAGGAAACTTGGCCCATTTCTATCAGATAAAGAGATCAATGGGACAGATGGAAGTTTTAAAGATGTGAGACTTTATATGCAGGATGTAAAATGTAAGCTGCAGGGCTCTAACAAAAAAGACTTTTCTGCTAGTGTTTCTGCTGTCTTTCGGGCTGTTTCGCCCTCGGAGGATCTGTATGCTGCATGGACAAGATCTGTACTTAATAACATGACAATGGTCTCCGAGGGAATGTGGAAGTCTTCCAGTGGGCAACTTTGTATGGTTGGCTGTGTAGGTATTGGTAATGCTGAGAAGACCTCCTGCGACTCTAGGATCTGCATGTATATACCTATCTGGTTTACCCTCAAACAACGAAGCATTCTTGTGGGTTCGATTTCGAGCATTAATGATAAGCCAGCATACTTTCCATTGTCATTTGAAATGTTATTAAGGCCTATAGAGTTATTGAGCCTTTTCTCGGACTCCCAACCATTTTACAACTATACAAAGATTGCCGCAGCTGGTGTTTTGCTTGAGAAAAAGGAGCCTCCCAGTTTTCGATCAGTCGTAAAGAAGTCATTACTCAATTATCCCAAATTGGAAGAGACAGAAACATATGGACAAAGTGAGAATCTTCTCTCGCAAGATCTCACCTTTTATGCCCTTACAGTTACCAATCCAAAAGTTCATTTTCAAGTTCCCAGAATTTATGTTCTAATGGATATAATCTCTGTTGGTTCCTTTTTCAGACGAGATTGGTTAAGGGCAGATAGATTTGGCTGGGACATGGAAACTCCTTATAATGTTACGCCTGAATACACTGAAAAACAACTGCATTTGAATGTATCTGCACTACTCTCACTCTCTGAACCGCAAAGCAACAACTTCTCTGCAGTTTTCGTGGAAGGCATTTACGATCAACATGTTGGAAAAATGTATCTACTTGGTTGCAGAGACATTCGTGCGCCGTGGAAAGTCTTGCTCGAGAGCACAGATCTTGAAGATGGCTTGGATTGTCAAATGGAAGTGGTTGTGTCTTATCCTCCTACTACAGCTGAATGGTTAATCAATCCATCTGTAGAGATTTCCATTTCTAGCCAACGGAAAGAAGATGACCCTTTCTATTTCAGACCATTAAAACTCGAAACGATGCCAATCATGTATAGGAAGCAACGACAAGATATTCTTTCTCGTAAGAGCATGGAGGGTATACTCCGGATATTGACACTGTCACTGGCGATTGCTTGTGTCTTGAGCCAAATATTTTATATAAATCGTAACCTGGAGTCTGTTCCATACATATCTCTTGTAACTCTGGGAGTTCAGTCCCTTGGTTATACTGTCCCATTGGTAACTGGTGCTGAAACTCTCTTCAAAGGGCAAGGTTCCAAATCATACAATGAGTCGTATGATCTCGTAAATAACCTTTGGTTCAATGTGATTGATTACACAGTGAAGCTTCTACTTGTGGTCTCACTTCTATTGACCTTGAGGCTTTGCCAGAAGGTTTGGAAATTTAGGATCAAGTTGCTAAGACAAGCTCCTCTTGAGCCGCACCTTGTTCCGAGTGATAAGTGGGTGCTTATTGCTACCTTATGTATACATCTCATCGGTTACATAACCGTCCTCGTAGTTCATACTTCAAGGAAAGCCGAAAATCAAGTAATGAGTTACATGATGGTTAGGAGAATTTCAGGTTCCTACATGCAGCAGCCATGGGTAAAAGACCTACTAGAGTATGTTGGTCTTGTTGAAGATTTTTTCTTGCTTCCTCAAGTGATTGGCAACTTAATATGGCAAATTGATTGCAAACCTCTTAAGAAGTTCTATTTCATTGGAATCACACTGGTCAGACTTCTCCCACACATTTATGACTTCATAAAAATTCCAACTGTAAATCCATACGTTGTTCAAGAGTATGACTTTGTGAACCCAAGTATGGACTTCTACTCTAGATTTGGAGATATTGCCATTCCTTTGATTGCATTCATCCTCGCTGTCATCGTCTACATTCAGCAGGGGTGGAACTATGAGAAGCTGAGCTATGCTCTCGTTGTCGGGCGAGTTAGGCTTCTTCCAAGCGCTTCCCGGACATACCAGAGGTTGCCTTCCAAGTCATATGAAGCTGAGCTTGCTTCCACTACCAGAAACGACAACACCGAACGCGAAGACGTAGAATGAAACCTAAAGCTTTATGAAAAACATGCCAACATCAAAATTGTCTTATCAGGCAGGGAAATTAATGTTTGTTGCTGCAAACTTTTTTCTTCCTTTTTTTTGGCATAGTATGTGTTGTTTTCTACATAATTTCTGTCTGTTTACTGTATGTGGATGTTTCCTTACATTAAGTAAAACATTTAGAAGCCTCATTAGAGGAACTACTATCATAGCAAAGATTATCCATATCTCGTATTTGTATTGTTCTTGTGGCTGTTTTACAGGGATTGGTATTATATACCGTACAGAAAACTGCCTGTTGAATCCGAAGAAATGCGTCGATAGGTACGATATGAATAAAAGGTTAAATGTATTGTAATCATTAGTTTAGTTCGATAACTATTTGGTTTTTGTTTTTGGTTTTTGAATTTAAGCCTACAACTACCTTACCATATGTTTTCTTTTATTTGAATATCTACATCTTACCTATTTTTGTAGAAATCAAACCAAAATCTGAAAAAAAAAAGTAACTTTCAAAAAGTTTGTTTTTGTTTTTTGAAAGTTCGTTAACATTTACATACTTTTTTAAGGAAATATGGATGTATAGTAGGAAATGTGAAACACATGGTAGGATATTCGAGTAAGAATATGCTTCAATTTCATAAACAAAAAATAAAAGGTAAAATGGTTATCAAACTGAACCTTAGCATTTTAGATTTAAATTATATTAGAAGTTCTATGTTCCAACCACTACAATGTATTTCCTCTCCAATTAAAACTGATAACTATTGATTAAGCTTTCTGCTGTGTTCAAGCTTATAAATGAGGATGGAACATGGTGAGAATAATCCCCATGTTTCCTTTTGCCTAAGCAAGCTCTTAGCAGTAATTGAGATACATCCTCGACCATGAAGTCACGCGTTTGAGTCGCCCGGTCTTTTGTTGCTGTACTAAAAAAATTTCACATGTTTCCTTTTCATAGTCTGAGTAATTTTCTTTATTTCTTCTTTGCTTTCGGTTGTTATGGTGGCTAAAACCATCATGGAAGCTGAATGGAAAGAAGTCCAGCTTATTATATGATAGAAAATTCAGAACAATTTATTTCTACTTATTATTTCACATGGAATTTTGGCTTTTAAGAAGAAACAGTTGACTATCCTTCATCCAAGGAGAAGATTAATAACATAAATTTACATTAATACTAGATTAATGCTCTAACCCAAAGAAATGAATGAAGCATATGATTTTTTACATTTTTTCAAATATACAACCAAACACATAAATTAGAAATTTTCATTAAAAAATTTGAAATAATTTTTCCATTTTTTTCTTATTTCACAATACACGCAAAAAGAATACCTCCCAATATTATATTTTATGATATACACTAAAAAATATATATTTTGACAGACATATTTGAAAGTTATCTAAAATCTGAAATTTCCTATGAATAGCCTATATAATTATAAAAAACTAATAATATAATTTATGACAGGTCACATTCAAGTGTGTCTGTCACTCATATATAATAATTAATGGTTCAATGCATATTCATTTAAACCTTTTCTAAGTCTTTTCTAGATACTTTTTTTAATAAAACTTTTTGATCGATTTTGCCACGTGGTGCAATGTCAACACCACGTGGCAACCAATTCTTTTTTCTTTTTCTTTTTTTTTTTCTATTTTTTAATTTAAATTACAAAAATCAAACTTTAATTTTTAAAAAAATTTCCTCAAAATTTCTTTTATTTTATTTTTCAAAATTTCAGTTTTTAATTTTTAATTTTCAAAATTTTTGTTTTAAATTTTTTATTAATATATTTTAGTTTTTTACAATTATTTATATATATATATATATACACACACACCATTCACCTAACATATTAAAAAATAGATGTTTTGTAACTTTAAATTAGCAATATTTTCATCATCAATTTCACTTTTTTGTTTTATATTTTTTATCTACTAATATTTTTAATTAGTTAGAAGGAAAATATTCTCCTTCCCTAAAATTGTATTTTAAAAATATATTTGGTTATTTCTAATTAACTGTGGTTTCATAATCAATTTTGTTTTGTTTAAAATTTTTATTTATCTTTTTTTTTATCTACTTAATATTAATAATTTTTAACTAATTAATTTAAAATTGTACTTTTTTATAGATAAAAAAATTGTATTTATTCACACAATATCATATTTTCTTAGTATGCTTCCTAATTTAAAATCAACCGTTGATTCATAAATTATTTTATTTTGTTTTAAAATTTTTATTTATCAACTTGATATTATTAATTTTCAACTAATCAATTAAAAATTAATATAGTAATTTTAAAATATATTTAGTCATTTAAAATGAATGATAGTTACCTAATAATTTTTTTTCAAAGTTGTATTTACCTTTTTTTTTTTTACTTAATATCATTATATTTCATGTAATTAAATATAAATAGTTATCATTAAGAATTTTCAAAATATATTTTGTTTTTATTTTATATTTCATTAAAGGCAATCCTACCATTTAATTTGTAAGGTTTTATGCTGATTTTTTGAAATATAAAACAAAATTCACAGAATAAAAAATGTTGGTACAAAAAGTATTTTCACAAATAAATTAAAAACATAAATTTAAAAATACAAGTAAAAAAAAGGATGTGAAATTGTCAAAGAAAGACCCAAATATAAAAAATAATTTAAGATATTTAATAAATAACTAAAAAGTTATTGTTTTAGATTGAAAGTAACTCATAAATATCATATTATTCAAAACAACAAACCCTCGGGCAATCTTTCAACAAAAAATCCAAATCTAAACTAGTGGTATTCTTCGAACAACATTCACATCCAAACAATTATGACCCCTCTACGATCACTTTACAATCACTCATCCAAATTTAATAATGACTTTTTTAAAAAGAAACTATTTATACATGTCTTATCATTTTGTTTAATGAACATGACTCGAATTGAAATCATATTGATTTCCATCCTTATGAGATTTTCTTTGAAACGTCCGAGATTATTTAAAAGAGAAATTACGATGAAATGAATTATGACTAAGTTCAATAAATGAAAATAAAAAAAAATAAACACTTCTTTTATAGTTTTCTGACTCGAAAAATCAGACTCGAGAAAATTTTGGTGAATCTTTTACCCGCATTTCGATTATTCACATGGCACACCTCATCTTACAACATTTAGATGTCAAGAAAAATAATTTTCAAGTAAGTGACTAATATGAATAGGACTCTATCACTTATTAATTAGTTATTACACTCTTGACCACTAAATTATTACTTGATAGTTTCTAGGTGGTCTTAGTCTCTACACATATAAAAGGAGACCAACATATAAAAATGACTTTCAACATTTTTTTTTCTTTACAACTTAAATATAAAGGGATGGAAGCAATATCATAATTCTTGAAAATATTAGATATCTAGGTCATCAAGTAGCGCACTACTAATTATAATTATAATATAAAATAGCATACTAATCTTTACCTATATTTTCCATCATTAAATATTAAGAGCGTGAAATAGAACTAGTGGAAGAGCATTTAGTAATAAAGTTAGTAAGAATGAAGTTCCAAAGTAATATAATATTTGTAATGTAAAATTTTAAAGAAAAATAGAAATATCATGTGTCACAGTTTACAAATAAAAAATAAAAAATATTTTAATATGGAAAAATGAAACTCTAATCTTAATCTAAAAGATTATTGTCCACCTATAAACCAATAGGTTATAGCTTCGATCCCCCACTCAATTATTAAAAAAAATCTAAAAGCCTATTGAATTTTATACATTAATAATATAAATTAATATTAATATTAATTTAATACTCTAATTCAAAGGAAATGAATGATCAAGCATATAATCTTCAACATTTTTTAGAATATATAACAAAACACATAAATTAATAATTTTCAATAATTTAATTCTTACCTATTTGATTTTTGAACATCCCTCGTATTCAAACGTATAAAAGTATAAATGATTCATAGGGGAAAAGGAAAAGACAATTCCATTCTTGGAGAAAAGTAAAATAAATTTGCAATTAATGAGAGATAAAAGTTTGAGATTATTTTTCCTATTTTTTATTTTTCAATACAAGCAAAAGAACATACCTTCAAATATTATATTTTATAATATAGACTAAAAAATATATTTGACGACGAATATTTGGAAGTTATTTAAAATTTGACATTTCAATTTTTTATAAATGATAATTTATATAATTATCGAATACTAATAATAAAATTTATGATTTTTCATATCCGAATCTAACTTTCTAATTCTATATATATTTCAAATAAGTTTATTTATTTACTTTTAGGAAATTTAAATAAATAAATAAATAAATAAAATAGCTTAATCAAACATGTATAAAAATTTACTAATTTTAAAATATTAGTACGTAGATTTCCTATCAAAATGTTGTAAGATGAGGTGTGTCATGTGAATGATCAAATCTTGAAGATAACTCAATTAAATGGGTATCCACATATGAATGTATATATCATACAATTGTGTACCAATAATGTAATAAAACACTATAATGTGTTGAGGTAATCTAAACGACTAAAGCGACGACCATTCTTCAAAATTCACAATCACAAACTTTTTTTTTATATAACTCTGAAGTCAAATTTTTGCTCTACTATACTCGAAACACCACTAATCCATCTTTAAGCTCCTGTACCAAAATAGACTAAAAGATTTTCTAATTTAAACGTTTCTCAACAATTTCAACTCAAGAACATTTCAAGGAAGCATACTTTGAAGTCTATCAACCAATTGAGTTGTCTCTCGAACAATCATATAAACTCTATTATTATTCAAATAATGGGTACTACATGGAAAAACCATCTATAATTACTGAAAATGTGAGTAGACTAAAAAATACAAGCAAAAAAACATACCTTCAAATATTATATTTTATAATATAGACTAAAAAATATATCTGACAACAAATATTTGGAAGTTATTTAAAATTTGACATTTCAATTTTTTATAAATGATAATTTATATAATTATGGAATACTAATAATAAAATTTATGATTTGTCATATTCAAATCTGCCACCTATAATAATTATTTATACATAAAAAAGTTATTTCTAATTCTTATATATATTTCAAATAAGTTTATTTATTTACTTTGAGGAAATTTAAAAGAAAAGAAGAAGAAAAATAAAATAGCTTAATCAAACATGTTAAATTTACTAATTTTAAAATATTAGTACGAAGATTTCCTATAAAAGCCATATTTTTGCTTTTTTCGTTCTCATCTTTTTGTTTCTATCCTTTATCACTTAATATATATATATATTATATATATATATATATATATATATATATAATGAATCTAATGCTTACCAAAAATAAACCTATTTTTGTTTTGTTAACGGTAGCCTGTTAGTTGATGTTAGAGGTCTCAAAGGTGTACTCTTTTAGAAGTTCCAGATTTGGAAGTAACCAACAAACGAATTTAATTGTAAAATATATTGTTATTTCTCTGGTCCGAATCTTGACATTTTATTGAAACATTAGCCAAATATCAAAAGTAAAAACAAAATTTTAGAATTAATTTTGTAGTTTTTAAAATATTACTAGGTTTTAAATATAAATACAAAGTAAATAAAAAAGTAAACAAATAAATTTATAGGTAGAAGGTGTATTAATACATTTAATTTTCAATATAATTTTTTAAAAACTTAATTATTATTAGATACAACTTGATTTTTAATAGGATTAGATGTATGCCACAAAGACATTAAAAGTTATTATAGTTAGGGGACTTAAATTCACAACCCCTCTAATTGTATACGTATATGATGTTAGTTTTGTGTTAGTTTGAGATGGATAATTAATCGTAAAAAAAGACATTGATAATTAATGAGGAACTAATTAGAGACAAAATAGAAAGCATTTTGACACAAAAATAAAGGAAAAAGATAGGCATTGTCCAATTAAAAGAGCTAATTATTTATTTATTTATTTAATTTTGGACGTCTATCATTTTTTTATATTTAGGTTATGACTTGACATCATCTAAATTTTGAAATTAACTTATGTGACTTAATGACGGTCACATTTTGTAATCTCTAACTTAAAAAAATAGAAAGATGACATTAAAGAAAATTGAAGTGTGACTCTCAATGAAACACATAGAAAAGGTTCAAAATTTAGATAATGTCAAGTTATCAGCTAAATTGTTCCCTAAAAATATAGAATCAAATGGCTCATTGAAAAAAGAAAAACAAATGATAATAACAACACTAGAGAAAAGCAAACTATGTTTCACTATTGGAAAAAAAGCATACATTGGAATATTATACGAAAGTATGGAGCGGCTTCATTCAAAGATCCTTAGGTTGAGCCCGCTCAAAAATATTTAAATTAGAATACTCTGTGATATATTTTAGTACACAGTCTAGAGACGAGTTAGTATTATTCTTGATTAAGTGAGTTAAACTCCGATTTCCCAATTTTTTGATATATGTATTACAACTTTGAAATGGTATGCTTGTATAGAATGAGAATTCTAGGGCTTGAAAATAATGACTTTTTGTAAAAGAAATTATTTATATATATATTCTCCTTTCGCCTAATTAGGAGACTCCAAATGGAATCAGAGTTTCTTTCCATCCTTTTGAGGTTTTCTTTAAACACCAGTAAATTCTGTAAAAAGGAAATTATCATGAAATTGGCTACGACTAAGTTAAATGAATGAAAGCTAAAAAATAAATACACTCTATTAGTTTCATGACTTGAAAATTAGAACATGTGGATGTCAAGAAAAATTATTTTCTATGAAAGTGATTAATATAAATAAAACCTTATTATTTTTTTTGGTTAGTTGTCTTTGGCCATTAAATTATTCTATAATACTTCTATTGTGGTCTTAATAATGTATAAAAAAAGACCAACATATAAAAATGATTTTTAACATTATTTTCTTCACAACTTCAATATAAAGTGATAGAAACAAAATTATAGTTCTTAAAATTAGATATCTAGAACATTTAAGTATAATCACTAATACCTATACTCCCATCATTAAAAATTGGAGAATTTTTCTTAATTAATATCCATTAGAAGAAAGCTCACTCAATGTTAGGATTTGATATTAAAGTTAGCAAGAATGAATTTCCAAAGTAATAGAGTATTGGGATTTTAGAGGAAGACATTGTAAACAAAAATAGAAAGGTTAAATTTGGAGACCCCACTAAATTTTAAACATTAATAACATAAATTTAGGGTAATACTAGATTAATACTTTAACCCAAAGAAATGAATGAAGCATATGATCTTCAACATTTTTTCAAATATACAACAAACACATAAATTAGTAATTTCCATTACTTAAAAAAAAAAAAATTTCCATTACTTTTATTTTTATCTATTTTACTTTTTACATTCATGAGATAAAAAATTTGAAATAATTTTTTTAATTTTTTTTTTTTTAAATTCACCCAAAAAATATACTTCAAAATATTATATTTTCCTATGTACACTACAAAATATATTTTGACATAGTGATATTTGAAAGTTATCTAAAACGGGATTTTTCATATATAATAAAAAAGACAAAATATTTCTATCTATAGTATAAAATCAAAAGTAAGTAGAAAATTCAAATTAAGTTATATCACTAGTTAGAGTTCTATATGATTAGAAAATCATATGCTATACATGAATTATTTTAGAAATTATGCTACAAAGATAATATAGAATGTGCTAGTAAGAGTAAATTCCTTATCTAAAATCTGTCATTTCAATTTTTCATGAATTATAACCTATATAATTATAATTATACTTGCACAATGATTTCATTGTTTGGTTATAATTCATTCAACACCAGCAAGCAAGTTCGAGTTCGAGAATCGATATTTATCGCCTGTACTAAAAAAATAGATTTTTTTAATTTTTAATTTCAATTAAAAAAATAATTTTCTATTTTTTAATTTAATTTAATTTATCAAAAATCTCTCATTCGCCTAAAAGTGCATTTTAAAAATATATTTTGTCTTTCTAAACAACTGTTGTTCCATAATAATTTTTTTTTTGTTTAAAATTATTTTCAACTAACTAATTTAAAATTATATATTTTTTTTTATAGATACTAAATATTGTATTTATTCACATAATATCATATTGTATTTACCTTTTTGGTGTACTTAATATCATTATTTTTCAACTAATTAATTAGAAATAGTTATCATTCACATAATAAGTATGGACTTTCAAAAAAATATTTGTTTTAATTTTATATTTCATTAAAGATAATCAAATCATTTAATTTTTTTTCTTGCAAAAAATCAAATCATTTAATTTGTAAAGTTTTCATGTCTGACTCTTTGAAATATAAAATAAAATTTCATGTCTGACTCTTTGAAATATAAAATAAAATTTATATAATAAAAACATGTTAGGTACAAAAAGTATTCTCACAAATAAATTAAAAACATAAATTTTAAAATAAAAAAAAAGTGAAATTATCAAACAAAGACGCAAATATAAAAAATAAGTTAAAGATTTAGTATGTAACTAAAAAGTTATTATTTTTCACATTGAAAAAATAACTCATAAATATCATATTATTTAAAATAACAAACTCTCCTACAAAAAACTAAATCCAAACTAGTGGACCTGGTATCATCCCTCTATAATAACTCTGCCAATCAACTCCAAATCAGTTTTCTGACTAGAAAAATCAGACTAAAAAAAACTTTGGTAATTTCTTATGTGCATTTTGACACAATTTAGGTGCACCTAATCTTACAACATGTCAAGAAAAATGATTTTCAAGTAATTGGTTAATATGAATAAGACTCCAACTTCTTTGTTAGTTATGACACTCTTGACCACTAAATTATTGCTTGATAATCATTATTATTTAATGGTTTCAAGGTGGTCTTAGTCTCTCACCATATAAAAGAAGATAACATATAAAAATGACTTTTGATATGTTTTTTTTAGAACTTCAATATAAAATAATGAAAGCAATATCATAGTTCTTAAAATATTTAGATATTCTAATTCATCAAGTAGCATCACTATTAATTATATTACTATACTATAAAATTGATTAATCTTTACCTATATTTGCCATCTTTGAAAATTCGGAAAATTTTCATAATCAATATCTATTAGAACAATGTTAATTAAGAGTGACTAACATAACTAATGGAAGAGTATTTACTAAGAAAATTAGAAAGAATGAACTTAGAAAATAATACACTATTAGGAATGCAACATTGTAGAGAAAAATAGAAATAATGCAATATTGAGAATGCAACATTGCAGACAAAAATAGAAATATCACATGTGTCTTAGATAAAAAAAAAAAAAAAATTAATATGAAAAAAAAAAGAAATTCTCATCTTAATTTAAAAGTTTACCGCCCACCTATAAACTAATAAGTTATAGGTTTATCCCCCATTGAATTATTAAAAAAAAAAAATAGAAGCCTACTCAATTTTATACGTTAATAATATAAATGAATATTAATACTAGATTAATAATCTAAACCAAATGAATGAATAATAGCTTATGGATTAATTGGTTAATGGCACAAGATCAATGATGTACTAAGGAGTAACCTTTGAGATTGACAACGATCCTTCTTTTGTAAGTGAACTAGAAAGTTTTTTTTTATAGTCTTCAACATTTTTTTAAATATATAACAAAACGCATAAATTAGTAATTTTTCAATAATTTAATTCTTACGCCTATTTAATTTTTGGACGTCTATCATATTCAAATATATATATAAAAAATAATATAGAACGAATTCTTAGGCAAAAAGGTAAAAAAAAAATCTATTCCAAAATAGGGTTACAACTGATGAGAGATAAAAAAACATTTAAATTATTTTTCCTATTTTTTGTTTTATTTATCTTTTTTTTTTTTCAATATAAGCTAAAAACATAACTTCAAATATTATATTTTATACTATGCATAAAAAAAAACTTTGACAGATAGATATTTAAAAATCTATCATTTCAATTTTTCATGAGTTATGTTTTATATAATTATCAAATATTAATAATAAAATTTACGATCGGTCACATTCTAATCTGCCATTAACATAGAATAATTATTTATATACAAAATTATTTTAAATTTCATATATATTTTAAATAAGTTTGATATATTTACCTTAATTAAAAAGAAAAGAAAAAACTTAAAGAAGGAAAAAAAGAAGAAAAAAAAAATCAAACATCTACAAAATTTACTATATTATTCAAAATCTATATATATATATATATATATATGATATATATTATATATATCGGATATATATATCATTGAAATGGTATGCTCATATGGAATGGAAATTTTAGGGCTCGAAAATATTAAAGATTGGGCTTGAAAGTAATAACTTTTATAAAAGAAATTAGAGAAATAATAGCCGGTAATCAATAAATTAATTGCAAATGTAATACAATTACAAACGTGTTTTTTCCTTTGATAATAATTAAATAATATTTTCATAAATAGTATTATGCCCCTTATTAAGATTTTTCAAATTTAAAATAAATATTCATAAAGATATATTTAGATTTTTCAACTATTTAATTACAGTTTTCCAAAATAGATTTCTCAAAAATAGATTTCTTCATCTTCTTCATGCTTTTTCTAAAAAAAATCCTACAAATCAATTTCATCATAACCAAAATTGTTGTCCTCAATTATCTTTTGTAATAGTTGTTCCGATTTCATCATCAACTAACAATAATTGAATATGCTATTTTATTTGAGACAAAATATAATATCTCTTTATCGTATACAAATATTAGTATATCTTATATATTTATTATTATAATTAATGACAACATAATTTTTAAATACTTTAATATGTTCACTCTTAAATCAATAAATATTGTAATTATTTATTGATTTAAATATAAATATTGTATTTATATTAAAAAAAGATAAAAACTATATTCATATATTAAAAAAAGATAAATACTATACATATATAAATATATTTAAAAAAAGATAAATAATGTATTCATATTTTCAAAAAAAAAAAGTACTGTATTTATATTTTATAAAAAGACTAATTTTTTTAAAAGATAAATATATTATTTATTATAAATAATACAACTATTAATACTGTCAATGAGATTGCAATGTCTTTTAGTATTAAATCATCTGCCTATTTTCATTAATATATATTAATTTCTTAACAAAAAAGTCAATTAATAATTTTAATTTACTAATAAATAATGAAATTTTGAGCATATCCTTGATTCTATAACCTTTCGACTTTGCTTTCTTTTCTAGAGTTAGCTTTTCTTCTCTAGAGTTGCTTTTTGGTTATTTAGTTTGTTTAATTTTTGTGTTTTAGAAATTAGATATACTTCTATTTTTAAATAATCAATAAACAAAATAAATAAATATAACATATGATGAATTAATAGTCACATTTTAAAAATAATATGATTTTCTTTTTTTTTTTTTGAGAAACAAGGATAATATGGTATTGATAAGATACTTTCACGTACACGTGTAAAAAATAATAATATTCATATATTTTTGAATCCAATATATTTTAGAATTACTAGTATATTACTCAACTTACATCATATAATAGATACAAGAAAAATAATAGTGATATAGAAATTAATATTTATTTATTAATACATGTTGAAATATTTTAAATTTGTTTTGGCAAAATCAAACAACTATCGATAACAAAAAGAAATCGTACATCTCACATAATTTTTGATAAAAAAAAATGTTATTTATTGTTAGAAATTTTTAAGGAGATAATTATAAATTGAAAAATGAAGTTCAAAAGTTATGACAATTTGGAAAGATTTAGTATTATTATTATTTGAAAATTTAATATCAATGTTGGTTTAATGGAGTGGAGTATGTTCGACTATAAAAAAATGATTGAAGATACTTACATGATTTCACTTTAAAACAGATTCCTCTTTTTAAGGTAGTTGGTTGCTATTGCAATTTCTTTTTTCATTTAGTCTAAAAGTTCAAGAAATTATTTGTATATATCTTCTCATTTCTCTTAATTAGGGGTCTTCAAACAAAATAGAAGTTTTTTTTTTTCATCTTCTTGAGGTTTTCTTTAAACATTCTAGATTAAAAAAAAAGGAAATTATTATGAAATAGGGTGCGACTAACTGCTCCTGTTCCTCTAAGTGGTCAACACGGTAACCAGGCCAAGCTAATCTAACGCCAAAACAACACACAGACAATCCTTTAGGTAATGAACAGAGAAAATGAGCATAATCATGACTGCATGCATACAATCAAAACATGGATGGATTCAACAACATAGAACATACATAAACCCAAGGCGATTCAGTCCATCGACAAGTTAAACAAATAAATAGTTCATCGCATATACGAGTAGAGATGCACATCGGGTAAATGATGATACGATCACAAGGTACACATTAATGGAGATTTAACAGTTTACGAGCTACACACGAGTAGAAATAAGTTCAAACAGTGAATCACAACACCAAAGCATACATGCGACAAGTCATCCAATCTTCAATTCTCGTAAATCCTATCATGTCACTATTCACATGCTTTAAACCACAAACCCGAATCATAATGAAGCTTCTTACCTTCTCGACGACTCGACCGAAACACCACGGGAACCCACGAGCTTAACGACAACCCTTAGCGATGAAACACGAGAGCACCTAAACATAAAATAACGCCGAACGTTCGTTAAGGACAAACTAAACAAGCCACAAAGGGGGTTAACATCACGAGAACAAGGGGGACCTTCTGTCCGAAAAAACCTCGCCGGAGCACGGCTGTGGCATGTGGTGGCCGGCGGTGACGCGTCGTCACAAAACGGGGCGGGTCATACCTCGTTGGAAAGGTCTCGAGCTCAGGATTATGGAATAAGTCTCGAATTTGCAAACAGACTTCTTTAACTCCCGAAAACTACAAAAGAATAAATGGGTTTCAAAACCATCTCACCGAAAAACTCCACGAAAACCAACAAATCTTACCATGTTTCGAAGCTCATGACTCCTTGAGCACGGATCTAGTCTCGGAATCACAAACGGACCTCTCTAGCTCCGTGAAACTACGAAAGGAGAAACAGGTTTCAAAACCTTATCGCTGGAAAACTTCACGAAAACCAACAAATCTTACCATGTTTCGAAGCTCTCGATTCCCTGAGCACAAATCTGGTCTAGGAATCACAAACGGAGCTTTCTAACTCCGTGAAGCTAAGAAGGAAGGAGTGAGTTTTAGGTGGTGGTGGTTGTTGGGGTTGAATGAAGAAGAGAGAGAAAATGTTGCCAAATAAAAAAAAAACATAAATAACACCTTCTTTCCATTTAAATTCATAAACCCTAATTTAACTTTAAAACTCCAAATTCCACGACTCAAAATAACTTTTGCATTTTAGCTTTTATTACTATAAATTTCTAAATAACTTATCAAAGTGACTCATAGCTTAAATCTCATGGAGCATTAAATAATATAATTAGTTTGAGATTTATTAGCCTATTCAATAAAACACTAACTCTACTTAAAAATTATCTATAGTGTTATAATATTATAAAAACAAATTCAATAAAAACACTTAAATGATTTTGGAATTAACTAGGGTGTTACAATATTCCCCTCTTAAAGAGACTTTCCTCCCGAAAGCCACTTTAAGACACAACACCCAAGAGAATGAGATTGCACATTCGTTTTCTCTTTGATCCACAAGCACCCTCTAGTGCCACCTCAAAATTTCTATAAAACAACTCGTAGTTGCTCAAACCTTTTCAACCAAAACAAAAATACTGAACTAGTTTAAAGCTCATCTAGTTATTTGGGTTCACATGATTTTTTTTTGTTCAATAAATCACAAGTTAAAACGTTTGTTTCTACTATTGGAATCATCTATGTAAAAATTTTCAACTATAGCACTTACAATTTCAATTGTTCAAAATATTTCAACCAATTAGAATTTTACACCACCTTAAAACTCATTTATTAAACTAGATCTTCAGGATTAATAATACGACTATGTTTTAAAACATTCAATACTATTGTTTAATTGAAATTGTTAAGGCATCATGTCGTCATTCTTGTTTTCAAAACATCCTTTTGTTTTATTATTATTTTTTTTTTCCATAACACCTTGGTTGGTTTGGTTCAAGCCAAAACTCTCAAGAGTTGGGGTAAATAGGGTTTTAAAGCCAAGGAACTCTTGATAGAACTCAGGTCTCGATACTTTAACACTATGATACAACAAAACCAACTCGCCCTTAGCTGCGACACCGAAACGAACAAACACCTGACTCCGCTAGGTCCACCACATCGAAGAGAGAAAAACACTCAATTAAGCTCCCGAAATCTCCCGCGCATTCCCTAAAACAAATTTACCACTCAGAAACTTTCCTTAGAATGCCCAACAACGAACTCCACCTTGTGGGCACCACTCTCAAACTCCACCTTGGTCAAACAACACAAAGCAACCTGACGAGCAAGACTCCACACCTTGGGACAACAAGACAAACTAACTTGCTTGCAACACAACGAGGGTGAACCTCTAACTTGCACTCTCTAAACTCGAAGCTCGGTAAAGAAGAAGGAATGAGATTGACCTTCTTCGAAAGACAGTCATCGACTGCGTGGTTATCAACAAACCACTCCATGCCACACATGGCACGAAACTCGAACAGGGTAAAACTAACCGAACAAACTCTGGTAGTTGGTTTGATCACGTATCCTACCAACTCCAACTCCCAAAACAACGAGCAACAAAACAACTATATGGAACCAAGAGTGGAATGCAATCACAGTAACTAATAGAGCAATACAATCATAAGAAACAGGCAAGACAACACAATCCTAATACAATACGAGAGCCCCAGACACCCATGATGAACAATTAGAGGCATAAAATCATGATGCAACAATTACAACAATGCAACCAGGATGAGGGCGAATGCAAACAATGCAAACATAAAGAACATGAAAAATGGTATAGTCACGGTGAAATGTGGTTGTAGTAATTTGATCATGCTAAACAAAAGACATCATGTGGCCATGAGAACTAATAGAACACACAATCATGGTAGAACACATAAAGTAGTATGATCATGATAAGAATGACTATGATGATAAGAACATGGTGAACATGCCAAGTAATGAGATCATGAAAACCAACAGAGCAACACAACCAAGATGAGCATATGAAGTGAATACTAACATGACAAGAATTAATACATCAACACAAACATGATAAAACTCAAAAAATAGAATCATTATGGAAAGAAATACCACATTACAATCACGATGAATAGACAGAGTAGTAAAACCTTATGAAGCAATAGAGTGGTATGGTCATAACGAGTTAAAGAAGCAATACCATCATGAAGACACAGTAGAGCATTAAAGCCATGATGAGGGCAAATACCACAACATAACCATAATGAACATACCGGTCGGAGTGACACAATCATGTATAATGAACATGGTCACAAAATTATGATAAACAAACAAGACAAAGTGATACAATCATGCAGAATTAACATGATCATATGATTATGATAAACAAACAAGACTGAGTGATACAATCATGAGAATGAACATGATCATATGATTATGATAAACAAACAAGACCGAGTGATACAATAATGCAACATGAACTTGATCATATGATTGAGATGAACAAACAAGACAGAGTGATATGAACATGCATAATGAACAGGATCATACGATCATGGTGAACAACAATACAGAGTGATATGGTTATTATGAAATGAAAAGGCGTAGTAATCCCATGCAACAATTCGAGTAATACCATTCCGAAGAAACAAATAAAATATTACAACCGTTTACCAAGCATAAGGAAACGAGACCATTCAATCAAGAGACTCATCAAACGACATGGTTAATGGATCAACGACAAACATATATATGCATACAACAAAAGAACACAATCACAAACACATTAATTAACATGGATCAGAGATCAAGAGCACGCATAACAGGGTAAACAACGCAGAGTCGAACAAAAGATGAATTCACAGCACGAAGATAGCAAGGAACCTGTGAACACGACAACCAACTCCTCGGTGGAAAACGACAACTGACAGCACAATGCAAAGTGGCCCTCCACACCACACCAGCAACACACTTTTACCTTGGGCGGACATGGTCCCTGGTAAACTCTTGAGCACCTGCGGCACTCCGCCACCTCCTCCGATGAACTCTAATGATGGTCTCGACGAGACCTCTAGCTCTGGTGCTACCCGGGACCTACTCTCCTAGAATGCCTCATCGACTGGCCAGGATTTCTCTAGCGGGACTGGTTTCTTGCACGACCGAGATTCCCCTTACCAAATTGGTCGCTCATACGAGAAACCTCAGGGTATGACTTGGGCTTTTACCTGTGCCCGACTGCACTACCTGAACTCCCAAAGACCACGAATTCACTAGCGGTCTGCGTGGTCACCTGATGTGAATACTGGACAATAGAGGTGCGAGCCACGTGCGATTGAGCGTAAACTCCATTGTGACCCCCTGCTAAGCTCGGATCGGATGCAAAACAAGGCTGGCCTATGACCTCCTGCGTGTATGTGGTGACGGTCTAAACTTCTGCCTTTAAGCGACAAAGGGAAACCCTGTCTTCCGCGCGACAACTGAGGAGGCGAAGCGAGCCTCTGCAAACTTTCTCCTGACTTGGTCCCATCGGACCGAGGTACCCTTGCTGGGTAACTCTCCCTCGGAAGACATAACGAAAAGAGATCACAAAGCTAGAATCGAACACGAAAATGATCCTAATCAAGACAAACAATCAACCAATAATAAAGACAACCCAAAAACACTTTCACAACTAAAACATGCTTCTTACTTTACCCTAGTTCACATACCTGGTGGCTGCTGGTCTGCTGATGATCATGGACACACGATTTACCTCATAAATCAGTCTGCATAATCTATGACTCTGAGCTCTGATATCATTTTGTAATGACCTGACATCCTAAAATACTCTAATGGGGTGTTACGGGTGCATGCATATTAAAATCGTCAAAACCAATTTACTAATCACATCTCATTTTCCAACAAAGCCTCATAAAACATGAAAACGGTGCTAATAGTTTGAAAACATACTAATAGAGTTTGAGATCCCAATAGTTCAAACAAATACGGTTTAAAAGAGTTTAAACGTAAAAATATATGGTTCAACAGTAGTAAACAATGCGGAAAGAAAATGTCGACACCGTGTCCATGATCGATCCACCTCTCAGCCTAGCCACCTCGGAATGGACCACTACCTGAAAATGTAAGTGGTGAGTATATCGAAATACACCTAGTAAGGAGCCCCACCATGGGGTTAAGCATGTAAACAGAAACAAGTTAGAAGATACAAAGCCTCGCTCATACGTGGCCGACCCTCAGGCCGGTCACGAGAAAACAATGTCAAACAACGGCGTGCAGGCCGTGAGCAAGATACGGCTAAATGACTAGCAATCATCTGACCAAGGTAAAAGAAAAGCCCCCGAGTGAGAAGAACACATAAGTTCCCCAAACCTCGGGTCGGACACGTCCCATACCGTGTCCTAAGGGGCAATCACAATTACCTCGGGGTAGCCTGACTTTTGTCAAGGACCCACCAAACTGCATCAGCGGAGACATACACGAATGCCTCGGGTAGCCTGACCTTTCAGGGACCCACCACACCTCTGCTGCGCAACTCAATCAGTGTATCCGCAGGGCAGTCATAAATGCCAATAAAAGTCACCCGACTCTATTGAGGAGGACCACGAGTGAGGGAAAATACACAGGATCCCTAAACCCCAAGTCAAGACTACGACACACAGTCGTGTCAGCATGGACAAACACAACGTCGTTAACAATCACCTGACCCTGTTAGGTAGAGTAACGAGTGAGGGATACTGCAGGGTTCTTACACCTCGGACTTAGGGCGCTAACTGCTAACCCCAGCATGCGGGAGGACCGACCTGCCTGCAAACAACATCCGCACTAAATGCATGCAGGCTCACCGACAGGAATTCCTTCGCGCCTTCATCTGTCCTAGTAGCCTCTTTTAGTAGTCTCAGAGTTAGGCAAGGCATAATCAACCCCCCTTCCAACGTACTAGGCGGGTAAACTTGTGGGACCATGCACACAGCATATAAGGTTCCACGAGTACACACACAGAGATAACTAGCACTAGAGTCACATGAGATCTAGCCTAGCCTACGCGTGTGCACCTGGCCCACCCGAGGTTGGCGCGACACGCAACGTGTGCTCAACAACCAAGGAACCTGTTGTTCAGCACACAATGTGACACGTAGGTGAGATCCGACCCTTTGGTTGGATGCAAAAGTCAACCTGTAGGCTAATGCAACCCAACCGCGTGTCTCGAAACAAAGAGGATCCATATCCCTGCTCAGTTCCTAAGGGCACTAGCGAGTCATAACAACAAGAAGATTCGATCATGCAATCACGAGTCCTATAATGTGTGAGCTAGTTGCTTTTCTAGGTGGTCAACACGGTAACCAGGCCTAGCTAATCTAACGCCAAAACAACACACGGACAATTCTTTAGGTAACGAACAGAGAAACCGAGCGTAATCATGATTGCAGGCATACAGTCAAACATGGATGGAGTCAACAACATAGAACATGCATAATCCCAAGACGATTCAGTCGATCGACAAGTTAAACAGATAAACAGTTCATCGCATATACGAGCAGAGATGCACATCGGGTAAATGATGATACGATCACAACGTACACATTAATGGAGATTTAACAGTTTACGAGCTACACACGAGTAGAAATAAGTTCAAACAGTGAATCACAACACCAAAGCATACATGCGACAAGTCATCCAATCTTCAATTCCCGTAAATCCTATCATGCCACTATTCACATGTTTTAAACCACAAACTCGAATCATAATGAAGCTTCTTACCTTTCCGACGACTCGACCAAAACACCACGGGAACCCACGAGCTTAACGGCGACCCGAAACCATGAAACACGAGAGCACCTAAACACAAAATAAGGCCGAGCGTTCGTTAGGGACAAACTAAACAAGCCACAAAGGAGGTTAACATCACGAGAATGAGGGGAACCTTCTGTCCGAAAAAACCTCGCTAGAGCACGGCGGCGGCAATTGGCGGCACGTGGTGGCTGGCAGCGACGCGTCGCCACAGAATGGGGCTGGTCATATCTCGTTGGAAAGATCTCGAGCTCAGAATTATGGAACAAGTCTCGAATTTGCAAACGGACTTCTCTAGCTCCCGAAAACTATAAAAGAAGAAATGAGTTTCAAAACTGTCTCGCCGAAAAACTCCACGAAAACCAACAAATCTTACCATGTTTCGAAGCTCTCGACTTCTTGAGCACGTATCTGGTCTCGGAATCACAAGCGGATCTCTCTAGCTCCGCCAAACTACGAAAGAAGAAACGGGTTTCAAAACCTTCTCGCCGGAAAACTTCACGAAAACTAACAAATCTTACCATGTTTCGAAGCTCTTGACTCCCTGAGCACGGATCTAGTCTCGAAATCGCAAACGGAGCTCTCTAACTCCTTGAAACTAAGAAGAAAAGAGTGAGTTTTAGGTGGTGGTGGTGGTTGTTGGGGTTGAATGAAGAAGAGAGAGAAAAGGTTGCCAAATAAAAAAAACATAAATAACACATTCTTTCCATTTAAATCCATAAACCCTAATTTACTTTAAAACTCCAAATTCCATAACTCAAAATAACTTTTGCATCTTAGCTTTTATTACTATAAATTTCTAAATAACTTATCAAAGTGACTCATAACTTAAATCTCATGGAGCATTAAATAATATAATTAGTTTGAGATTTATTAGCCTATTCAATAAAACACTAACTATACTTAAAAATTATCTATAGTGTTATAATATTATAAAAACAAATTCAATAAAAACAGTTAAATGATTTTGGAATTAACTAGGGTGTTACCAACATAATGATTTTCAACATTTTTTTCTAGAGAACTTCAATATAATATATAAAGGGATGGAAGCAATATGAAAATTCTTAAAAAATTAGATATTTAGTTTATCAAGTAGCATCACTATTCATTATATTATTATTCTATAAAATTGTAGATTAATCTTTACTTGTATTTGTCCACATGGGCAATAGCTTAAATGACATCAATGTACACTTAGTGACTTTGATGTTATTATATAGGTTCGAATCTCCCCACCCCAAATGTTGTATAAAAAAAAAATTGGAGAATTTTCATAATCAATATCCATTAGAAGAATCTTAATCAAGGGGATGAATAGAACCAGTGGAAGAGTATTAAAATTAGCAAGAATGAACTTTTAAGGATTTTAAAGTGAATGCACCAATAACACCTGTAAAATATTTTAGAAAATTAGGTCGTTACATCTTTTCATTTCTATTTTTGGTCATCCTTCTATTCGTAGAATATATTTATATTATATATGTGTTATTTTTGTTCATATGATCATGTGATTGGTTGAAAGGGAAAGGAGATCCACCCAAAATAGAATTTAGTGGTGATAAATCTTACCCAAAAGAATCACCAAATATCAAAATGATGTACAATAACACCATTACACGGGTATCCAAGCATGAATGGATATTATGCATACACACTTTTGTACTAGTAATGGAGAAAATGTTAGGAAAAATAGGCTAATGCCACCAAAATATAATCCATCCAAAATTCACAATTAAATTAGACAAAAATATTCTTACCTTTTCTCAGATCAAGTTTGAGTTCCAAATTGCGCAACGAAATTATCAATTTGAAATGACGAGCTTAAAATATATAGATAAAGTAACCTAAACTTTCAAACAACAAGAACGATAATTAAAACAAGTTTAAGAGATGAAAAATTGACACCGAATTTATATTGGTTCCCCCATTGATGAGTACCTCTAGTCTTCTGCTACCGATGGAGGTTCCACTAAAATATCAGGGAGAAAATACAAAAGTTTTACAACGCTCTTCAAGAATGACTTCTCACTTTTCTCTCAAAGAAAAGACTCACGAGTCACTCAAGAAAAAATACAACCTCTTCAATGAAAAACACCTCTTGTAATAACCAAACAAGAAAAAAATCACAAAGAACTTCCAACCTTTTGTTCTTCTCGACTACTATGCAACTACACAAAATATTAATTTTTTCTTGTACTCGGCATTCGCGTTCTCACACACAAACTTGCGGCTGCTACAATTGCCCATTATATTGAAAAATGGCCAATGAGCCCATTTTTGTTTTAACTTCACCATTAACGATTTCATTTTTGTTTTAACTTCACCATTCACAATCTCCCACTTGAAGACAAAACAAGCCGCATGTCTTCCCTACAACGGTAGCGACTCCTCTCTACTCATGGAGAAATCCAACTGAAGTTGTATACAATTTAAATTTATCAACAGGAACAGTCTTGGTAAACATATCAGCTGGATTCTGACTCCCTGAATATTTTCAAGCATTAACAATCCATCATCCATAGCTATCTGATAAAATGGTATCTCAAGTCTATGTGTTTCGTTCTCGAATGAAACAGTGGATTCTTTTCTAAATGAATAACACTCTGATTGTCACAATGCAAAGTCATAATATATACATAGCACAAATGTACATTATGGGAAGGGGTCTTTTTTTTTTAAATCATTTGTTAAAATGGGTCTGTTTAAGAACGTTTTATTAAAATGGGTTGTGCCGTCGCTTGTAGAGAGTCCACATATGTTGAAAATGGTCAAATATATTTGGCCTATTAGGTGGCGTCTCTTACACATGCAATTAGTCAAATTAACTGGAAAAGAGGAAAATAATTAACCGTCTTAGATTTTCCAAATATGAATGAATTAATTGCATTTGTTTTTGTACTAAAAAAAATGCATTTGTTTTTCAAATCTTTAATTTCCATAACCCATTCACTTCTCTCATTTTTTTGAAAAAAGATACTTCATTGAAAGGGAGAAGAGAGAAAAGATTACAAGTAAAAAACTACAAGAATGTGAGCCAATTAAGAGCTATCATAGCCACAGAATAATTTTTAAATAAAGCAGATTTTATACTCCATTGAGCCGCAGTGAGAGCTATATCTTCCCAAAGAGTCTGAGGAGATTTTCATTTATGATCAGGGGAATAGAGCTATATTCTCCCCCTGATTCACTTCTCTCATTTTAGGGGAATTAGTTATTATATATGTAATCTTTTTTATTTTATTTAAGTATTTTTTATAACTATTGAACATCAATGCAGTTAATAACATATTGCATTGAGATTGGAACCTAAAATAATAATATTATTTAGGTCATAGTCATTTGATTTTTACTTTTATTTTTAGAATTTAAATTTATTTTTATTTAAATTTTTTTACCAAATATTTCATCTTCCCTATCATGTATTGTATTTTATCTTTCGTTAAAAAGTGTAGGAATACTAGTAAAAAAATAAACTTTTATGAAAGCTATTTTTTGTTTCTAAATGAAAATATAGGTAAAATATAAATATTCTAGTAGGAAGAAACAAAAGATAAAACAATTGTAGTAGACTTAAAATTAAAAAAAAAAATACGAGGCCTTAGTTAGAGAAAAAAATTAGAATGTGATTTATACTCGACCTTATGTGGACATTAATACTTAGGTTATGTACAAATATAATCTAAATATTTCTATTATTTAGATAATATACTATATATTTTAAATATACATTGTATCGTGCATATATCATAATATAACCATTAATAAGAAAATATTAAACTTGTAAATTAGTGTTATTAAAAAGAAACATGCTTACATTGGTACAATAACAAATAAAATAAAATAATAACAATTAAATAAAATATTAACCGTACCTAATAAAAGGGAAATAAATTTCTAAAAGAAGTTACAGATTTGGTAAAACAAAATTAAAATTTGCTGAATTAATTCATTTATATTTGAAAGGCGTAAGGCCAATTTAAAAAAAAACCAAAAAGAAAGAAAAAGAAAGTGTAGGGCGTTTAAATATTTCCCCATTTTTCCGTTAATTTGACCAATTCCTTGTGGGCGTCTCTTGGAGAGACACAACCTAATAGGACAAAGAAGTTTGACCATTTTCAGCATATATGACGTCTCTACAAGAGACGCCACAATCCATTTTGATAAATTATTCTAAAACAAACCCATTTTGACAAATGGTTTGTAAAAAGTACCCATTTTTACCATTTATCTGTTAAGGGGAATAAGTTGTGGTCAATTGAAAAAGGTGTAAACAGGTGTTTTGTTAGTCGAAACGTTACTTTCAATGAAGAAATCATGTCGCAACTAGAGAGCTTGATTTTATTCAAAATGAACAACATCATGAAGACACAACAGTTACAGATGTGGCTGGTCATATGATGATGATTTATCTTCTTATTAGTTGGAAAGGGATAAAACTCGATGAACAACTAAGCCTCCAACCAAATATGAAGAAAAAGCTGAATTTGTGGGATATGTTCTAAAAATGTAACAATGATACAAAAAAATTCAGTTGCTATTCATGGAACCTAAAACTTACACTGAGGCTATTAATTCTGCAAAATCTAATAATTGGGTCAAAGCCATGGATATAGGAATGGAACTTGGACATTAGTTGAATATAGAAAATGGTAAAAGGTGATAGATTGCAGGTGGTTGTACAAGAACAAACCTGGTATTAAAGCTTTTAATCATCCAAAATATAAGGAAAGAGTGGTAGCTAAAGGCTTTACACAAGAAGAGGGACTTAATTATAGTGAAGTATTTGCACCAGTTGTTAGGCACTCGTCTATACGAGCAATGTTGTCAATTGTTGCGCATTTTGATTTGGAACTAGAATAGATGGATGTGAATACAACTTTTCTCTATGGGTTTTTAGATGAATCAATTTTGATGAAACAACCACCAAGACATGTAGATTGCTAAAAAAAATATCTCAAAGTGATTACTTCAAGAGAATATTGCAAAAGTTTAGCATGTCAGATTGTAGAATGGTCAAAACTCCCTTAGCACATCACTTCAAGTTTTCATCCAAGCAATCTCCATCATCATCTAGAGAAGTAATTCTAGAGATGAATAATTCTCCTTATTCCAATCCAGTTGGAAGTTTAATGTATGACATGAGAGCTTGTAGACCAGACTTGACTCATTCGATGAGAGTATGACTAGCAGATTTATGAGTAACCTGAGAAAAGTTCATCTGGAAGCATCCAAAGAGACTCTCAGATTCATTAAAGTTCACCGGATATGTGGACTGATCTCGACAGAAGAAGATCATTGACTGGCTATGTATTCATGTTGTTTGGTAATGTAATAAGTTGGAAGTCATCGCTTCAGCGTGTGGTTGCACTTTCTTCTACCGAGGCTGAGTATGTGGAATTTTCAGAGTACATTAAAAGAAGCTTTCATGGCTTAAAGATCTCATAGGATAGTGTTATCAAGTGAAGTAACTGTCGAAGTGTTTTGTGACAGTCAAAGTGAAATTTCCTTATCGAAGAATCCTTCGTATCTCATGACAGAACCAAGTACATAGATGTGCGTTTTCATTATGTTCGCGCTATAAAGTTCACTCCTTAGAGAATATTGATGATGCACTAACCGAGTTTTTGTCTACTGATAAATTTGAGTACCTCTATGGGCTAATGAAGATGGGTTGTGGCTAATCTTCAGCCACAACATGGAGCAGTCAGAAGAACTAAGTCCTATTTGTTATTTCTTTTTGTTTCATGTCTTGTGTTTGCACATTAAAAAGGAGTTAATGAGCACTTTAGGAATTAACCTTAATCAATACGTTAATTACTCTTTTACCGGTTATTATCTCTCTTGATGAATTTGTTAGTTGGATAGGCTTTATATAGCTGTTGCATATGCGTGAATATGTTAGGAGCGATTGTACCCATTTTACGAATAATAGATTTCTCTTGATTGCACACTGGAATAGGCCTTTGTTGTCGAACCACTTAATTCTTTGTGTATCTCTTCTTCTTTATCTTCCTCATCGATTTTCTTTCTGCTGCTTTAAATTGGTTTTACACATTTATTAATTGAAAAAGAGAAAAATTTATGCCAATAAGAATACATGTATATCTTTGAACCAAAAAAAAAAAAAAATTGATGCCAACAAGAATACAGGTATCTCCATGAACCAAAAAGTTTAGAGGGGATTCCTTTGTTGAACTTTAAAAATTAAGATATAAATTGATCCAAAATTTGCATGCGTTTGAAAAGACTCAACAAAACTAAAAGGTTTCTTTCAATTCATAGTATTATCTATTTAAAAATATATTTTTTACCAACTTTTCAAACAACTCATTAATGACTCCCAAATAATCGAACCAAAAAACTAATAAATATCGAAGAAAAAAAGATAAGGTTTTTTCTTTTCTATCTTCTTCTAGGGCTTTGCCATTCGTGATGGCTAATACATTTGAAAGCGGTATAAGGTGGTTAATACATTTGAAATTATGCTATTGATTGTCAATCTTTAACCATTAATTAGTATTTAAGTGATTATATTAACACCGTCTCGTATGATCTTCATAAAACACCAAATGTGTTGGTCGCAGGTTGATTATCTTGATTGGTAATAATTCATTTCAACTCTATGATCACAGGTTTACTTCTGAAAATCGGTATTTGATTATTATATTATTTTAAAATAGTAATTACTGTCTTTATAGAATTTATTGGCATTCATCTCCCAATTTATACTAAAAAAAAACAATCTTCATAAAACAATACTACTATTTCTTTAAAATAAAACAATATTACTATTACTGTTACTATTTAAATAGTGCTTTTCTACTAATGTGCTATTCTCAAATTTGTAATATATTTGATCTCTGTTGATATATAGTCAAATCGAATCTTTTTTTCAGTGGAAATATGTTACTTAGATCACGAACTTTAATTTTAAATGAATTTGATATATGCATTAATCTAGAAATGTTCATGGGATCTTATAAATTCATGAACTGCATACATGAATATGGCCCACTTGGTTCATGCTTTAATTTGAAAAAGTCCATGAATATATTATATCAACAATGTCTGCAAATTCATTTTGGAAAAAAAAAACTTTTTGATTGTCTTTTTAAAGTACGAATTTTTGTAGTGGGGAGTTCCCACTACCAATACGGATTTTCTTAAGAATGATTTTTCTTTTTTGATATTTATAACTGTTCGAATCATCTTGTATGCACCTTGATTTATGTTACAAAATATAAAAAATTTGTAATAAATTAATTTATAAATAGATGAACACCATAAATTGAATTTATCACCTTAAAGACTTTGAAATCCTCTCTGACCAATTGAAGCACTTTGTGATAGTTTAAAAGAGCGAATCCTAAATAAAGAAACAAAGGGCAAGACCAATCAATTGTTTAAAACTAACAATTTTGGGTTAGGTTTTTGCTATAGATTGAGAGTTGGAACAAATGAGGGAAGGCCATAGATTGACAGAGAGAATTTGGGAGAGATTATTCATTATAGAATAAGAGATGGAGACTTAAAACCACGCCGATTTCAATCCTAATCATATTTTATATAGAAAAAGATTTAGGTCATGCCTCTATATTTTCGAAATCAAAATAGAGATTGTAACCTAATTATGATAACATAAAATTCTACTTTTAATAAATGAATGAATAACAATAGTTTTAATACTGAAATTGTGTTATGTTAAAATATAAGTGTTGAATATATGCCTTAAATACATTAATGGCTTGAACATAAAATTCTATTTTTAATAAATTAATTCATAACAAACAGCTTTTACATTCCGCAACGCTAGCAATTCTGCTTTATAATGTGCTTTGTGAGTGTGCGAGCGCATCCACATTCTGTTTAATGTGTATGCATTCTGTAATAGGGTTTAATAAGAGTGCATATATAAACTCGAATTAAACTCCAGTTGTAATATGACAATCATTCTATAATTTTTACTTTTTGTTTGCCTCTTCTTAACACTACTACAAAAATGGGTTTATATGACACTTTGCCAAATAAAATTTAAGAGGGAGAAGCAATTAAAGTGTCATAAATAAAAACACGCGTTTTATGACACTTTATTAGAATCATCTCGCAATAATCACAAAAAAGTGTCATAAATTAAAAAGACGCGTTTTGTAACACTTTTGTATAATCATAAAATTTTTAAATTAACTTAGAAAAATAAGTATAATTTTGATATTTCTAAACATTATATATTTATATATATACACACACACACATATATATATATATATATATATATATATATATATATATATATATATTATGAAATTGATTTTTTGGTGGTAAGATCTAAAAAAAATGACAACGTTTTAGCTAAGGAAGGATGAGTTCTGTCGTCGACTGCACAGACGACACCGCCGCCGTCACCTGCTCCCTGCCGACAACCCATGTAACGCCCCGCATTTTCAGAGAAACCTCTAAGTACAGTTATTCGCTTTTCCAGGATTTTCGGTGTAACTCTATTTAGTTATGGCTTTAGGGGTAATTTGGTGATTTTACCCCTAATGGCCTCTTTATGAGATTATTAATTAGTTTTGGATTAATTTTGTGATTACATGTATTTTTAGGGGCATTTGTAGGAATTGGTTTAAAGAAAACGAAAATAGATAAACCCATTTAAGTTATATTAAAAGACAAATGAAAAAAGAAAAAAAAAGAAAAGATTTCCATTTAACCCTTTTAATTAGAATGAAAAGGGTGAGATTTGGTTTTAAAGAAAAGGGAAAGAATAAACCCATTTAAGTTAGATTAAAAGAAAAATAGAATATCTTTCTTTCAAAAAAAAAAGAAAAAGAAAAAGAAAATAAAATGATAATAATAAAAATAGAAAAAAAACCCTTTCCCCTTTTTTTTCTTCTTCTTTCACCCACCCCTAACCCTAAGGCCGCCACCCTCCTCGCCGACCTTCGTCACCGTCGCCCGCCACCGGCTGCTGCACAGACCCCACCGACGTCGCCATGCTGCACCTCCTGCCCCAAACGACCCCCATCGCGTGCGCGATCTTCCTCGTCGCGAACTCCTCCACGTGCGCTGCAGCTACACCCAAAGCACACCCGGCCGCCGAGATCGGTTCGTGCCTTGTCGATTTTGGACAGCCGTGTTGAGTTCGTGGTTTTGGGTAAGAATTCTTCTATAGCCTCATGATTAATCATCCGTATCATTTGGGTAATTTTCGTTACCAACAGACCTTGTTGGTTAATTGTACTGTTTCCTCGAAGGCTGATTAATTGATTATACTTAGGTTGATTCATGGTGTTGTATTTTGCTATTGGGGTTCGTGGAGCTTGTTCTATACTCGGGTTGTGTACACCCTGCACGGGGCAAAACTTATTATGCTGCTATATGTGTATTGCTGTAAGATAGGGATTGTTGGTTTTGGATTGTTGTTGCTAGTTTGTTGATGTGGTTGTATGATGTATACTTGTTTGACTATTTTGCATGCTTTGTGCCTCGAGATTATGGGGTCCTGGGGTGCCATCTTATGTCTTGTTTAAATGTTAATTTTATTCCATGTGTTTCTTTCTACAAGATTATGGGGTCCC
The DNA here is from genome assembly GCA_036507275.1 of Sicyos edulis. Classification (NCBI taxonomy): domain Eukaryota; kingdom Viridiplantae; phylum Streptophyta; class Magnoliopsida; order Cucurbitales; family Cucurbitaceae; genus Sicyos; species Sicyos edulis. The sequence continues at coordinate 11,994,600 of CM071852.1, read as the reverse complement.
GAAGTGCTCTCTTGTATGTAATATTGGAGTGATTAGAGTCTTTTTTCGAAAGGGTGTAGGCCTTGAGATGATTATTGAATTTCTTTCTCTTGTAGGAGTGCGATCATTTCAATTTGAAAGCTTAATACTCTAAATTATTTATTCAGGTTATTGAAAGCTTAAGGCAAATGAAGGCAAATCCTTGAATCACAATGTTAGAGTTTAAAAGGCAAAAGAAGGAAACATAGTCAATATTTCTTGAAGATATATATGACTAATCCATATTTTATAGGTTCTTTACTCAATTCAATCTATAACACCCATAGTTCTTGTTGTTTACTAAATCTTCTTTTTAAATTTTTGAAGGACAAATGGTATAAGGATGCTATCAACTTGGCAAAATTTCATACAAAATCACACAACTAGTTCAAACATGTGAGTGTATTGTTTTCTCCCCCATTCGTGTCTATATTTTATGATACATTACTATACTTTCTTTCTAACTATCATTATTGTATCTTATTATCCATTTTTTCTAGGGTACAAAAGGCTTATTTATTACTTTTACTTATTGTATCTTCTATTTGTTAACATTTCGTGATTTCCAAGCTGTGAGTAATTTTGATTATTATGTTTATAGCTATAATTTTAAAGAGTTGTTTCTCAGTACCTAGACTTCTTGTAGCAGTTATCTATGCAATTGTTGCATTTTAATTATTGCAAAATGGTGGTAAGCCATTAGATAAGTATCACTCTTGTCTATAATATTTTGAGGTAGGCGTTCGGCTGCTGTGATGGCGAGGAAGGATAATATGAAGAAAGAAATAGGTTTACGTTTTTTGTCACCAACTACTAGTTGTTAGTTTTGCACTTTCATTTATTTTGGTTTTTTATTTTTAGTCTTTAACTTTGTACATAAGTGAACTTTGTACATAAGTGAACTTTGTACTTACTGTGATTTGGTTTTGTGAGTCTTCCAATGTTGTGACTTTTTGTAGGGGGACAAGTCAAAGTGGAGAGGTTCGAAGTGATTTTCTTTTTTTAAAGCTTAATTGTTTGACATAAGACTTGACTTCTTATTTTAAGTTATTCCAAGTTATGCGCGCTGCACACTAATTTATGGATTTTAACTTGATGTGATGTTGCATTTTCTTTCCATTTTGTGGAGTTTTTTCTTCATTCAGCTCTGATAACTCTTAACTCTTAAGTGTGGTGATATTATTTTTCTCTTACAGTTTTTATTTATTTATTTAAAGCCTCACTAATGTCTTTTTTTGTGTATCTATGTGTTTTGTTAAACTTTTATTAATTATATGCTTCTCTTGTTTACTTGTATATTGGAAGTATTACCCTCTTTTGATTCTTCTTTATTGTGAAGGTTCGCTTCTTCCATACATTTTTTAAATTTTAACCTTTTCTTATAAGTATTATTTGCTTATTGATTCTAACTAGCCTTAAGTAGGTTGTAGAGCTTAAGTTGCAAAAGAGGTAAATTTCAAAATAGTGTTCTTCGAATTTTCGAATTGGTATTCCTTCTATTAAGGAATTTACTCTGATTTTGTTCAAAGTTCAAACTTCTATTCTTCCAATAAATTGCATACTTTACATTTGTGGGACTGCTTGTCTGTTAACTTAGCTTTGAAAGGTATGAAAATCTAACTATTTTATGTCAAATTGATGATTGTTTGCTCTTGGTGTACAATTTTCTCATGTCGTATCATTGGTTTTGGATGTTTGTTTCTCCCAGGTACCAAGACATTCTCATAATCAATGTATGTATTAAAATTTCTAATTTATTTGCATGCTTTCATTATATTGTTGTGGATACTTCTCAACAATCTTGCAAGAAGTTGTCGAGTTTGTCAAGCAGAAAAATGAGAGGTTTAGTTTTCATTTTCAGTAACTTACTTTTTATGCAATATTTACATGTTTCCTATGCTTTTAAAAAGAACTTCTTTGGTTTATATGTAATGTAGATGGTTGAAGTTCTTTTCTTATTAATAAGAAAGCTCATATATTATTATTTTTTTCTTTTTGCCAAATCTCACATGTTATTGTTAAGTAATATGTAATATGTGGATGTTGTTTGAAACTCAATTTTTCTTAGGTTTTGCACAAACTCACTCAAAGGATGAAGCAGTGAAGAAACACATTTCAAGAATCATCCCTTGCTTGTACTTTTTGTTGTAAAAAACTTTGTAAAAATTTATCACAAGTGTGATATTATTGTCCTTTTGTTATTTAGTTCAAGTGGAAATGCATACAAACATTTTAAGTGTCTATGAAATTTTATTTATTGACAAGTCTTTTACCTGTGAATTTATTTTGTTGAAGAATATTATGTATGCATAATAAGAGGTAAGAGCAAACAAAATAAGGTTGCAAATAGACAAAACAAGCGTCATGGTAATAAATATTTGTCATCAATTGAAGATATATGATTAAAATAAATAGTCATGTTTGATTATTTAGTGATTAAAAATAAGTGTCAATAAATTATATTTATTGATAATGTTTAGATGTCGTTAATAATGCATTAATGACTCAATTTATATGTCATCTATTGCTCGTTGGTGACAAAAAAATAGTGTCATGAAATAGAAACTAATGATTACAGAAAAGTATCATTTATTGCATTTTATTGACACTTACTAAAAAGTGTCATCTAAATACAATAGATGATGCACGATACAATGATTGCAAAAAAGTATCATCTATTGCATTTCAAAGACACTTATTAAGAAGTGTCAACTAATAAGAATAGATGATGTGCGATACAATGATTGAAAAAAAATATCATATAAAGTGTTTGTGATACTTTTCTATAATCATCATATCTCTATTTTGTAGTAGTGAAACAACGCTTCCTCAATACCAATGAACTAGCTAATACTTCGTTAGCAATACTAGTGGACTAGGTAATACTATGTTAGTGAACCACGTAAATTTGTGTGTTTATTCTTCTTCTTTCACGTTTCTTTATTTTTCGATCGATTGTTAATTGTCGTTTTCATAACAATAAGAACAACCACAAAAAAGGACAAATGAAAGAGAAAAATATTGATTTCTATTTGAATTGTGTTTCAAAGATTTCATGCGCTTCTATTCATAAGATTCATATATATATATATATATATATATATATATATATATATATATATATATATATATATATATATATATATATATATATATATATATATTTTTGATGTCTAAGTTACAAGACTTCTTAATACTAAGTTATAATTTATAATAAGTTTTTTTTAGTTCTATAATAATTGAGTGCTCTATAGCATTTAGTAACTCATATGTACTATATATGAGTTATGGATATCTATATATTCATAACAAAAACATATTTGACACAAAACTCCAAGCTAAGATTTATCAGATACTTTTTCAAGCTTAATTACAAATTAATTAAATACAAATTTCATAGTTTAGAAATTAAACTTGTAATGTAACCTGATATTTACAAACATAAGAGATTAAACAAAAGCTTCTAATTAGCAAAAAATATACTGAAAAATATTTAAATAAATTAAAAATCGGACTTTTTTTTTAGTTCAACGAAATATCCGGAAATAAGAAAAAATTTACGGAAAAAACGTAACAAGAAAAAGACAGAGGTGACGATGCACATAATTAACTAATAATAATTTTAGTGCCTCAATCTCAATTAGCCAATCAATGACTAACAAGATTTGGTAGTAAAATGTTAGTGGTGCACTTGGTTATTTTGTCTGGTGTTAATCTATTTTAACTCCACGGTCACGAGTTCGAGTCCAGAAATCGATATTTGGCTCTCTTATAATTTGAGAGTAGTTGTGTCCTCTGTGTATGGTTTGTTGTCCTCTTTCCCCCTCTTGTACTCAAAAAAAAAAAAAAGGACTTGTTAGTAAAAAGTGTACGAATTGCTAATTATTTATAAATTATGAGAAGATCTCATCCTTTGGTTTGGTGGCTTGTCACCTTTCAAATTAGATATCATATTATTCATACAAATTGACTTAATTGGAGATTGAACCATCAACTTATAAAATAATAATTGGTGTCTCTAATGAAATAGATATAAATTGACAATTTTTGTAAAGACCAATTTACTTTCATGTTTTTATTTTATTTTATATCTCTTTCATGATTAGACACCCTTATAATATAAACTGGGATTTATTTCGATAATAATTGAATTTCTAGTTATTTTGTTTGTTCAAAAAGTTATCATATAAATACTAATTCTATTAATATTTTTCATGGTTTGTTATCTAATTTTCTAATCTATGTTTTGAAAAATCAACCCATATTTTGAAAACTTGTGTTTTTTAAGCAAAAACTTTTTTATTTTCTGAAACCTGAATTTGAAAATGCTTTTATTAAAAAAAGTTTGAAAATAATTATAGAGAAATTATAGAAAAACAAACTTTATTTATTAAAAAAATTAATAATTACAAAAGATTTACCAAATATGCTCAGGGTGTTTGTTTGACATATTTAGGTAGGATTTAATTTAAAGAGTTAAATTGAAGTTATATTCCTTAAAAGATACTAATATATAAGGAAAGCGAAAGGCAAACAAAACTCCGAGGTGGAGGGATTACAAAAATGCTTTCCAGTTTAGAGCAATAGTGGTAATGTCATAATCCTTATACAAACCAGATTTTGAACACCAAGAAGCAGATAAAATGACAATGTCTTCCCAAATAGAGTAAGAGGATCTATCAATGTAATTGTCTTAAAAAATTCTCGAGTTGTGCTCCTTCTATATGCTCCAGAGAGTGGCTCCCATAATGTTGATCTTCATAGTTTGATTTTGGTTGGAGGATGACATGTTTATAAGAACAGAAGTTATATTGAGTAGCTAAAAATTGAGGGTTGTAGCAAAAAACTTGTTTGGATGTGGTTTTTGTATAGAGGAGTTAGAGTCAAAACCTTGTTTGGAGGTAGATTTCAAATGAATAGTTATTTTAGAATTATTTTTAAAAGTCAAAATGAGAAGGATTAATAAAAACTTGTTTGAATGTACGTTTTCAAAGAATGAATTCAAGTTGGGGGAAGGGGGAGTACAATACCAATTTTAGGGATTGAACCCGTGACCGTGGAGTGAAAATGAATTAACTCCAAACTAGATAACTAATCGCACCTCTGACTCATTTGGTATTAATATTTTTTTCATAATTGACTTGGTTACATTGAAGTAGACTAATACATCTTTTATCTCGATCCTTTTTTCTCTCCCTCTTCTTTTTAATATTAATAAAAACGTGACAATAAACAGTTTTGAAACTCTTCTTCTATTTTAAAGGGTTTTTATTTTTCGGTAGTCATTATTTTGTTAGGATTGACCCTAGTATTTTTAACATCAACCTCTATTGTTATGGTAACTATTTGTTATTAGCCTATTACATTAAGATTTGCTATTCCTTTATGCAATTCGGTCAAATTGAAAGGTGTCTCGTATCCTTTTTTAAAAAAAATTCTTAATAGTTTTTCTTCTTTTGCTTGGCAATGATAAGACATGTGAATTAGGCCGGACTGAAAGAGTTAGTGTAAGTTTAGATTTCTATATTAATATTGAACACTTAAAAAAAATGAAAATGAAAATATTGAATATTGATCAGTCGATGACATTTTATATTGGATTTATCCATCTCAATTTTGCCTCGTTTTTCCTTTTCTCTCTTCTTCTTTTAAAAGACACCAAAATTAAGTGCTTTGGATTATGCTTACTCCACTGTCAGAATTTGAATCGATCGAGTGTGATCAAGTTCATTCATAATGTCATTGTCATGGATTTGTACAAAAGACTTTTAATGATGGTTAGGGTTGCCTAATTCTCTCTTAAAGAAGGAGATAACCCAAATATGCTTTATAAATAGCACATGATTACACAACTCACATGGTTAATTAATTAACTCTCAATATAAATCCAAGTTACAATTAACTCACTAAATGGATTAATGACGTGCAATTCACCTAATAACAATACTAATATAAAATATGACAATCAATCAATATTTTCAATCCCAACTGAAAAACATTTTTTATTTTTGAAAATCATGCTTATTTGATAATTTATTTTGGACACAAATTACTTAAGAAACTGTTTATAGAATTTCTAGTCTAGTGAAAATGGATTAACACCAAATCAAATTTTCTAATATTGTTGAAACAATGTTTTTATAGTATCAAAGGGAGTCACATGTGTCTTAAGAGGGTTTGCCACAAGTATTCCTCAATTTTAAATAATCAAACTAAGAACTGTTTATACCTCCCCACACATTGTCTAAAACAAATTTATAACCACTAATAGTCAATTTATTTTAGAATAAATGAAACAATAGTATATATGTTAGCTGAAAAGTGTATACAAGTCTCACCTAATAGGTCAGTAGCACAATAATTTTATTCTTTGATTGTAAACTAGTTCAACACTAACGGTCACACGTTCGAACCCGAAAATCGGTATTTATTCCCCCTCCCCAAATATCTACTAAAAAAAAGTGTCTACAAGTCCCCACATACTGTAAATAAGGATGTATATTCGTTAAAAGAAATGGATTTTAATTACTTTGTAATGTTTTCTAATATAATTTTGAGTGATAGCGTATTAGTTTTCAATGAGTGGTTAGAAATAATTGAAAAGTTATGAATGAATGATTAGAAATGAAAGATATTTTCAAAAGTAAAATTGAGGAAGATCAGTTGGTAAAAACTCCTGTGGATGTAAATTTTTGAGGAGTCAATAAATCCTAATCCTAACTCCTTGCTAAACACGTCAATCAAACAACCCCATTAATTCTAGATTACAAGTTCAAACTCCTCTCCCTCAAATATGATTTTTAAAAATATATTAATATAGTATTTATCATGAAATTGGAGCAATATTGACTTTTTTTCACCAAAAATATTTATAACATCATCACATAATTTATAAGAAAAAATTAAAATACAAGAACATATATTATAAAATATTTTAAAAAATAAATTGCGGTCCTCATTGAGGACCACAAATTGAATTAATTGCATGTAATTTATGTATTAGGCTTTTGTCAGCTTACTTTCAAGCCAGATTAATTAATTAAATATGATTGCATGTTAAATCAAATATATATTTTCGATCACTTGTCATATTTATGGGTTAGTTTGGCCATTTAAATTGTCTAAACATAATTTTTATTTAACTGTTCATTAGTCATTTTCAACTTTTAGTTTGAATAGCTTTCTCTCTCTCTCTCTCTCTCTTTTTTCCTAACAATGATCGGCTATTTTAAAATGAGCAAGCCCTGCTGAATTATAATTTTATTTCAATTTTGTATAATTGCAATTTTATAATTTTCTTTGGATAAGATTAGTTTTAGAGTTGGCCAAATTTTGCCTTGTTCAACCTAATCCAACTAAACTCGAACTAAAAAATATTTTATACATATATATGTGTGAGAGAAGAGAAATTAATTAATAAGATAAACTCTTAAAATATTGTTAAATAACATGAACTAATAAAAATAGGTAATCCAAGTTCAAATAAATAAATTATTTTTCATCTTTTGTTTGTTTGTTATTATATATATTTATGGAGCATGAATAAAGTTATTTCATAGAGGAAATGAAATACAACTCAAAAATTAAACCTAAGTTAAACCTACTTTGATGCTTGATGCATATAAGTTTTGACATGTTCGAAGTTTGACCTACTTAATTAGAAACTCCCTACCACTTTTATGTAGGGCAGGTAGTCACCAATGAATGCAAATATTACTATTTTAAAATCTTATATTAGTGAACTATTTTCAAATATTCTTTCACAAACGCAAATATTTATACAACATCCAAGACTCCCTTCCAGCACTTCCCACAGAAAGGCACAAATGGGTTCAGAGCCAGCTCCGAGCATCGCCGAGGGGCTGCCAGTGATAAATTTCAGCAGCAGGGAGCTAAAACCGGACGGGAGCGAGTGGAGACGGAGGAGCGAAGAAGTAAGAGAAGCTCTGGAGGAGTACGGGTGCTTCGTGGCCGTATACGACCGAGTAAGCTCAGAACTCCGGGGGCAGGTTTTTAGGGCACTTGAAGAACTGTTCGATCTTCCAGTTGAAAGGAAAATGAAGAACAAATATGAAAAGCCCTTCAATGGCTACGTTGGGCAGCTTCGAACTTTGCCTCTACATGAGAGCTTGGGAATTGATGATGCCACTAACTTTCATGGAGTTCACAGCTTTACTCATCTCATGTGGCCCTCTGGAAATCGCCTTTTTAGGTCCTTTCTTTTCCCTTTTTTCTTACTTATAAATTTTGACAAATGTTTAATTCTTTTCATTTTAATAAAATTGGTATAAATATATCTTCTAGCACATCTAACCGTGTAAATATAAATTTAGTTTCTATGGTTTGCATAAACTAATAGTTTAATTTTCATGGGGTAAAAAACTAAAGTTTAATCTTATGGTTTAAAAAAATATAGAACTTAGTTTATATGATTTTAAAACCTAAAATTAAATTTTTTGGTTACTTCTTGATATAGTAAATCTTCTTTATTTTGTAGCTATGATATTGCTACAATTGCTTTGAATTAGTTAGCCTTTTTGTAATAGACTCTTGGATTGGATTGTTGTATATGATATGATATCTTTCTTTTTTTGAAAAAAACTTAGCAAATTAAGTATTTGAAACTCAGTTTTTCATGTAGCAATGATAAAATTATGAATTAAGTGGTATAATAAAAAAAATTATTATTTATACATGCATAGGAAACTTCTATGTATTTAATACACATGCTATTATGTATGATAAGAATTATATTTTATGTTTTATAAAACCATAGAGATTAAATTCTTAAAAGCACCCGGACTAAATCCTATTTTCAAATTATATGAACTAAATTGTGTATTAAAATTATTAATAATTTTAGATGAAATAAATAATAATATATATTACTATTTGTGTGGGCGTTGATTTTTATATTCATTTTTCATATTATTATTTTTTGTTGGATTTTGATGTTTTAGATGTTGAGTGTGTGAGGCTAGCCGCTTGGTTTTGTTGCCAATTCTTAAAACTTTTGTGGCTTGTTCTCAAGCCTTTTTTGTAGTTGCATATAGGACGTTATGATGTTAATATATTTTCTATTAGATTTTTTAAACTTTTCATCTTAATTTTTGAGAAAAGGTGTTAACCTAAAAGTTTTATTCAAATTGGAAATTCTTTTCATTGGTTAAAAATGAAAGTAATCACACATTTTCTTTTTCTAAATAATGTTCTTTTATTTGGATTTGTTCAGTGAAACTATGCATTCCTTTGCAAAGATAGCAGAAGAATTGGACCAAATGGTGACCAAAATGATATTTGAAAGCTATGGAGTGGAACAATACCACCAGTCTCATGCTGCCTCCATTTCTTATCTTCTTAGGGTTTTGAAAAACAAAGCTCCTCAATCTCAAAACCCTAGTTTGTGTCTTGTTGACCACACTGATAAGAGCTTCACCACCATGCTCTATCAAGATCATACCAATGGTTTGGAGGTCAAAACTAAACATGGGCACTGGATTAAAGTCGAGATCTCTTCGCCCGCGAACTTTGTTGTCATTGCCGGGGATGCGTTCAAGGTCGAGTATACCTATTCACTCTACTATTTTCATCGATTGATTTTGAAATAGTCGAAACTATATTCAAATGAATTATTCAAAGATGAGATTTGAATTCGGGTATATATATATATATATATATAAAGAAACAATAGATAGAACTAAGTCTCTCTTACATCATTAATTAAGTAAAAAAATTGATTGGTTGTTTTTGAGGTGGTGTTATTAATTATTATGTCGTCGTATTTTGAAAAACAAAAATTCATTAGGCCAAAACACAAATTAGGAAATTTGTTGTAGATATCCGATTCTAGTTAATTATAATAACATTTTAAAAATATTTCATAGAAAAATACTGTTTGATTCTAATTTAACTTGATTAAATCAGATTTTTCTATACTTTATTTTATTTTTCTAAAATTTTGACTCTAATTTTTCTTCCTTTATTTCTTTGACAAAAAAAAAAACTTAATAAATCTTCATATTAATATAATATTATAAACTTTAAATATAAGCTATAATAGTTGAACTTCTTTATAAACTCCGGACATATTCTTTATTTAATCAATATGAGACTATCCTTTATTTATATTCTCAACAAAATCATTTCCAAAATTTCTATGCCATTTTTGAAACAACAAAATCAAAGTTAGAAAAATCTAAACTTTTTGTCATTCTCAATGCCTATCCTGAGTATCTAAAGTTAAACATAACCTAAACTTTTCGGATCTCTAATTTTAAAAACTATTTTTCACATAAATGTTTACATCTTTTAATTTAAAATTTCAAAGACATTCAATAAGAAATAGTGATCAAAGTATCTCTTTAAAAAATGATGTATATATATATATATATAAATTTCAACAACAGGACTATTCTAGTTGGTAATCAAATATATTTATAATTATTTTTCAATAAAAAAAATCATTTTAACTGCACACATTTAAATTGAAAGATTTCAATTCACGACTTTTTAATTCAGTATATTATACAATAAATCTATTGAACTATGTTTGTGTTGACGAAAATAATAAATCGTACCAAATATGTAGAGATTTATTAGATACTTTTTAAAACCGTAAGAAAACTATTAATCACAACTCTACAAGTTTACACAAATTTCCAAGAATAAACTCGGGTACGAACTAGACAAATTCATGGTTACGTATTCGTCGAGAACAGAATAGAACTCTAATGATATTTTATTTTTGTTGGTATGAAAAAGGCATGGAGCAATGACAGAATAGAATCACCAACTCATAAAGTGATGATAAGAGGGAATGAAGACAGGTACTCAATTGCAATGTTTGGATTCAGCAATGGAATTGTTCAAGTCCCTAAAGAGCTCGTTGACCAAAACCATCCTTTGCGATACAAACCCTTTGACCATATTGGATTGCTTCGTTTCTTTCGCTCTCCACAAGGTTTCAACTCCAAATCTCCACTCCAAGACTATTCTGCCCTTTAATTTTCAACTACTTTTTTTACTTCAAGTTTGTGGCTTTACTTTAACAACCTTTCTCCATGGATGAAACTCTAATAAATTTGGTGTGTGTCGTTATTTCTCTTTGTATTCATTATAGGATAAACCTTCTTATCGTTTTCTTTCTTTTGAGTACATTTCGGGGAAGGGTGGACAAATATTGATTATCGGGATCGAACCTATGACGCTGGTGTTGAACTGATTTACAATGAAATAATGAAACCATTGCGTCACTGATTCATTCGATAATAAACCTTCTTATCTAATAACATTTAGTTGTTAAAAGGAAACTAGTAATGTTGGAGATACTCACCTTTTCACCTTGTAGAAATTGTCCGACACTAGAAAGGAGAAGATTCTGCATCATCTTTATAAGAGATATGAGTTACTCCTCCCATAACCAATTTATTTTAAGATGAAACCCCATATTCTCTAATATTAGTATCAGAGCTTCATGTGTGTTAATCGTCCACCAAATTCCATCTCAACCCAAAATGTTTTGAATTCTAAAGTGGATGTGGATCCCACCCAAGTGGGTATAAGCTTAGCCTGTATTTGATTCCAAAAATTCGAATCCACCACTAATAAAAATAAGTCAAAGCGGGTATTCCGATCCACAGATTTGGATCCAATTCAAGATGACAGTTATTCAAAAGTAAAATAATTAATATTCAAGTAGATAGTACTATGGATTAAATTTATAAGGCTTTTTTATTTTCAACACCCTTTGGACTCACTAAAATTAACCTATGATGATAGTATTCATTGTGTTTTTTACAATGATTCTCCATTTGTGGTTGTTTTGGACTCGGATAAAAAAAAACACAATCCGAGTAGATGAACAGATCATGCTTTTATTTATTTTATTTTTATATAATCATTTAGTGTTTTTGAAAATTAGATCCGTTTTCTATTAATTTAACTACAATAATTTTCATCTATTTTAGAGAAGCACTTGAGTTCTTAGTCAAATTGTAAAAGAGAAATAAGTTTTGAGAACGAGTTGTTAATTTTCAAAACACGTGTCTTGATTTAAAAAGGATAAAACGTACATAATCTAGTTATTTTGAACGCGGTTACTTTTTGTTGCCAACCACTCTAGATTAAAAAAATAACTAGAAAAAACTCACACGTCGTTATCATTTATTAATTAGAAAGTTAGAAGTTTGATTAATACAAGCAAAATACTTTTCCAATTCTAAAAGAAAAGAAAAGAAAAGACAATTAACTCAATGATTAAATTAGTCCTACAATAATGAATTGATTTATATTAAAGCATTCAATTATAGTATATATTATGATATCTGGTTATGGGTCATACACTTATGATTTGTCTTAAATATTTTAGTGCTATATTCCATTACAGAGTCGTGTTCTCTTTCATATTCTTATTTTAAATTTTTTTTAGGAAGATAATTCAATTTAACCAATTATTATTAACTATTATAGAATGATTCAAGTAGACAAAGAAGATTTTGAGGTGCTTAAAGTGATAAGTTTAATGTCACCTATTTAAAAAGTTAGTTTGGACAATCACAAATATATATATATATATAATAATCAATTATTAGAGAGACTAGTAATTTATTAAGTTAAAACAACTTAAAACAAATGTTGCACGGTTATTTCACAAAGAAAATGAAGTTAGATAATAATTATAATAATAATAATAATAATAATAATAATAATAATAATAATCTCTTAACTATATGAGATTTAACTTTAGGTTGTTTATGAGAAAGTTCTTTTCCGTCGAAATGAATAGAGCTCGAATAACATATTTGTATAATTTAGTAATTAAGGGGTTATAAGTTTCAAATAACAAAAGTTGAGTTTCATCTTTTATTAGTCAATTTTTTGGATTGTAGATTTTTTTTAAAGAAGAATGCATTTGGTATGAAACCTATGTCATTTGATTTTAATTTAATTTTCTAGAATAATATTTGAATTTAATTTCTAATCCGTCCTTTTATTGCCAACATGAGCAGTTGCTCAGCGGCACTAGTGTATGCCCATTGACTTGAGGTCTTGTTGTAATCTCAAAAATAATCTGTCCTTTTATTTTAAATTAGTCTCCAAATTTCTATTTGGTTCACCGTAAAAAAATAAATAAATAAACAAAAAAAAACAAAATGATTCACACGCTTCTCACGAGAGTTTTCTCTCTTTGGTAGTTTTTTTTCTTAATTTTTTTATTTCATTAATTTTGAGGGTGCAATTTGCAAGAATAGGGGAGCGAAGTAATTTTCGCTCATTTCACCCAAAACGCACCGTTTAAAACAAAATTTAGTAAAACAAATTAAAAAAATTCACCATTGCCGGGGATCGAACACGGGTCACCCGTGCGACAGGCGGGTATACTGACCACTATACTACAACGACTTTATTAACATTTTATTTCTCATGCGTTATATATTCAAAATCAATTATTGTCATTTTGATTCCAGGTGTGTTTTCTTGTATATCAAAGTATGAACAAACTTAAATGTTCCATAAGTTCTTTAAGTTCAGCATTTGGGGTATAAATAATTGGATCATCAATCGTTGAAATGCTATCTGTTTATATTTTATTAATTGAATTATATTTGAATTGAAAAAGTGAACTTTGCAAATTTAATCATGCAATAGAGTTTAATCTTAATGAATTCATTAAAAAAAAATTTAATTAATGGCAAGTTAATCGAAATTATTCAATAGTAATACATGTAATACGATAAAACAACAAAATACGAACATACTTCTAAAATTTATGTTGGGTTAAAGATATCTCTACTTCAAGGTATTAAAATAACTTTTCAAGCATGGCATTGTTTTGTAAAAGTATATTTTAATACCTATCTTTTTTTTTTTTTTTTTTTTTTTGATAGGAAATTAAGTATCTAAAACTCCATTTGATAATTATTTTATTTTTAATTTTACTTTTTAGAATTTAAGCCTATAATAACTTTTTAACCACGTGGTTTTTAATAGCAAATATGCATTTTCTCAAAATATGCTTTAACCAAATTAAGTGAAAATCTTAGTTTTTAATTAGAAATTACTTCTGCTAATATTTAATAATGTGGACAAATTTATAGTTACTTTCCATAAATAAGTGAGTCTTGTAAATATAGCCCAAAAAATTATTCAATTTCTTTTCTAAAAAATTCAATGACAATTAAAGATTCCAAAATTTAAACTTTAAATCTATTGGCTTTTTCTTTTTTTTCTTTTTTTTGAGTCATGGATAGCATAAAAATCCTAACTTACTGAAAGATTACAATCTTTTCAACTATCATTCTTTTTCTTCATTTTAGTAGTATCATTCTTTAAATAGATGCTCACATCATTATATTAGATAATATAAAATTTTATTTCAAAATTAATTGGTCGCTAAAGAATGGCACATAGATATTATAAAAATGTTAAAATACTCTTCACTTTTTTTTAATGTGAGACAAAAAAAATTATCATCATCTCTCAATTGACTCCAACTTTCACAAAATGTTTGAATTTATATAAAGTTAGTGCTTTATCTCAGAAAGACAATTGCAGCATGTCTTCCTGATTTCCTAATGAATCCAAATTTGTTACATGCACATATAAACAATATCATCATTAGGGTTTTGTTCAATTTGTGCCTTTATTTTCTTTTTTCCTTTTTTCAATGAGTCATATGCCAAATATTTTTATGGTTTATATATCCTGGATGGTACAATATGATATGATGATATCATTGATAATAGTGAATAAAGGAAATGTATAATTAATATTTCAAATATATGTCACACATCAAGCACTAATATCTTTGAGCCATTTTCAAACTGTTGTGGAAGGCCATAATATTCCCCACTATTATTGAGATCATGATCCAACAGAATCAATAAAAGACCACTAAGCAATTCGATGAAATATTGGAGTTAAAAAAGACTTTTGGAATTTTTAATTTGACCTCTTTAACTTTAATTATAGTGATTTAGTTCAAATTCACAAAGAAACCTTAATTTGTGATGAGACATGTGAAAGTTGCAACAAGAATAAAGTATATATCTTAAAGTTGTTCAAGTTGGGTATCTCCAATAAAGGACCTAAAATCTTTCAAGGAGCTGTGAACATGGTTAGTTCATGTTTTCGTTTAGAGGTTACTCGAGATCGAAGATCATTATCTAGAATTTATCCGGTCAAAAATAAACTCCGAAAGATATAATTTCTTAGATATTTTGTGTCTACATAGTTGTACGTTCCAACCTATATATGCTACTTAATTAGAAAATACAGCAAAAATCTACATAGTATTTAAATAGACAATCTTCTATCTTGTTCATTGTTTGCGAAATCGTGAACACACAATACTTAAATAATAAGAAAATGAAAATGATGACGTGGTAGCTTGGATTTCGCTAAAGCGAACAAATTAAGCGAAATGTGTGTGATTTTCCAAAGATGTGCAAGTATACACAATCTTGTTAAAGCAAGTTTTAAAGTAAGTAAAAGTCATCTTCACATGGATTAGTGATTAACAACATGCTTAAGCGAAAATTTGAGAGTTATGGTAACAAAGGGAATATTGTTGTAGTGAAAATTAAACTAAGTTGCTGAAATAAGTTTGCTAAATTTGTTTGCTAAAGAGAAATAAATGCAAAACTCAATTGACAAAATACTTAAGATGCAACGAATGATAAACTAACTTTAATCAAATTTAAGACATCGGAAGGAGGTTAAGACTTTTCGGAGAGTTTTGCTAAAGCGAAATGGCATTAGGCTAAGAAGCAAACAACTGATGGCTTCTCTTTGGCTCTCTCAAGCTCTCTAAGTTGGCTTTCTCGAGCTCCTAGTTTGGTTCTCTCAAACTCAAACAACAAATAAACCAAGCGATCAACACTAAGCAAACCTTATCTCTAAGTATTCTTTTCAAATGCAAGTAAACTTTTAGCAAAACCTAATATTATAACATACAAGGTTGCTCTATTCCCTTTCTCTCGAAAGAAAAATAAAGCTCATACAAATAGTTAGCTAGACAAAATGTATTTCAACACAACATGCATAAATAGTTGACATCTTGCTCCCACTTTGCTCAAGTGAAGTACTCATACTTAGCCTATTTCCTTCCGACTAAAATCTTAGCTACACATGATGATAAATAGATGCAACGCAAAGTAAAAAAGAAAAGTTCATCTTCAATTAAATAAGGAACTAACAACGTAAGTTTACAAAACAAAGCTACAGCAAAAATACTAAAATGAAAGTAAAGAAAAGCAAAGTTAAGAAAAAGCCTGATCGAAATCACTTAAATAGTGTCTTTGAATCCAGCTTTAGCTCTACTCTGCAACGTTGGCTAACTACTTCGCTAGAGCCAACTAGCTAAACAAGTGGAAATGGAAAACAACTAAAATGACTAAGCTAACTATAAAAATGACAATGATTTTGGTCTGAAGAAAACTTAACGATTATCTCTCCAAAAAATGGATGATGCGCCCTTCACAATGACAAAAAGTTGCTATTTATATTGCTTCGGACAATACTCTACTCCACAATCTCATACGCATGTCCTTTGCTCCATGATCCCACGTGCAACGGTTGAGCTTGACAGACTTTTCTCGGATTTTTGACACTTGTCTTCCACTCTAGCTATTTTTCCGAGAGCTCCTCCCGCTGGATTTCAGTTCGCTTAAGTGAAACTTTAAACAACTACACTAAGCTTCGTAAAGCTTTTCTCGTTGGAATTGTGTTCGCTTAAGCCAAATGTTTAGCAGCTACACTTAGCTCCAAAAAGCTTTTAGCACTTCTGCATTTCACTCCATTAATATGCTATAGCAAAAACAAAATATCAGGTTTATAGAGATGGAACTTAAAGATTTACACATTCATGTACTTTTGCTAAAGCAAACCTCTAAAATGTTACCCTAAACAGAAAACTATAGGATTTTGCAATTTGCTCAAATAATTACGCAAAAGCGAACAGACTTAGCGAATTCTTGCTATGATGTAGCGAAAGTTCCAACGAACTACTATTAAACTTAGCCCTTAACTCTCAATTCTTTAGAGTTATCATTAATCAAGTAATGCACTACAATAGAATCCTATGGGCCTATACATAAAATGAGATTACAACATTTAATTAGACAATACGGTGTCTCATAAGCTAAGATTCAATTTATGAGAATCACAGCTTGATTCTGAGCATCCGACCTCTCACATGAATTGGGTAAATATATACAAAATCATTAATGTTTTCTTCTAAGCGTTTCGATGTATCCATTATGAAACACAACATCCTTTCCTACAAAAATATATTATTAATGATTGAATATTTTGACATGTATAGAACATCTAATTTAGTCCATAACTCAGTTACATTATTAATAGTACTCATTTTCCTTAGAATATTAACAACTTAGTGCAAAATTATAGTGCTATAAGTTATCTCTGTCGTTTCGATTTCTCTATCCTCGATTAAGTTAGCCAGAAGTTTACTAGGATCTATTAGGGCTTTTGCAACTATTTGCTAAACCAATAGAACTTCATGTTTTCTTTGGCTAGAGTCTAAAGTCTCTTTTACCATCAAACTTTATCAAGGTCAAATCTAAAGTCCATATTGACGCTCTATAAAATGATTTCATAACAAGCAATAATCGAAGAAGTAAAACAAAGACTTACTAAAAGATGATTCACAGTAAAGACAATAACTAAAAACAAATAGAATCATAATCGAAAATCGACTAAGGAAGAAGAGAATAGAACTAACGCTTTAGTGGTTCGTGAAAAGTCCCTACATTCATTGATGTAGAATTAGAGAGAAGGTAGTATTATTCAGTTGAACAAGAACAAAGATGGGAAAGGGAGAGTTACATAATTGTTTCTCATTTTGAGCAAATATATCACCAAGCTCGCCAATGCTCAACACCATAAGGTGCTTTCCTAACTAATCCATTTGCCAACCAAACTAGAGCCTTATCCACCATGTCTTCACTTGACTCAAATAGTTAACTATATATGGTTTAATGTATAGTAACTATAGTAAGAGTAAGTTGACACGAGTTAAAATAACAAGTATAATTGACATATATTCTTGATCAATTGATTAGAGGTTCAAAGCTATCACTCTAACTATAGTTAAACTAAAAAAAAATTATATCAATGTAAAATAGAGTTCTAGCAACATCTTATATAACATAGTAAATCTATTTCCCTCAAATACTATTGACTAAAGAAATGAACAAAAAAGAAGAAGATTGTATTCATGATTAGAGATGTTCATATTTTCTATGGAGCCAAAACCATGTAGACCCATCCTGAACGAGATTGTGAATCTGGGTTTAAGGTGAGGAACGACGAGTGAGCGGAGAAAAAAAATTCCGTACAAGTTAAATGAGGACGTGAAATGTATTCCCCTCATCATTAATTTTGTTTTAAAATTTTTATGTAGAATTTTATTTTATTTACTCATTTTTACCAATTATTATATATATATATATATATAGTACAAATGTCTATTGAAATGGCAATATTTCGCTGGAAATTAATATATATTTTTAAATGAAAAGTTATCTGTTTGAAAATTTTATTAAGAAAATATATGTAAATATTAAAATTAGGAAAAAAAAGAAAATAATAATAAACGGACAAAAAGTTTCCACGCAGTGAATTTCTATCTCGATCCTTATAAAAAACAATAAACTAAAAATGAGGATGAGGATGAGAAAGCCGTTCCCCAGCCCTGCCTAACCCATGGCCATCTCTATTCAAATGGAGATTAATTTAAAACATATTTTGATTAAAATGTATAGTAAAAGTTTTACTAAAAAGAATTATCATGGAGTCACTTCGTGGTCAAGATGACAATGAAAAGTTAAGAGGTGATAGGTTTAATTCATGGTATTCACCTAACTATAAATTAATTTTCTATAAATTTTCACACAATTAATCTTGAATTGAAAGATACTTCATTGAATTCTTTTTTGGAAATCAGATACTGCATTGAAAGATAATGGCCAACAAGAAAAGCAGACCAAAGAGAGCACAAAGTCACAAAGATAGTTACATGAAAGAATGTCAATTTAAGGCTACACTTTGAGTAGAATAATTTTTAAAATTTTTTGATTTGAAGCATCATTCAACAGTAGAGACAACAATGTTGTCCCACAACTTTCAAGGGGAACTAGGCTTGAAATTAGCTTAAAAAATACGAGCATTTCTTTCTTTCCAAATCCACCATAAGATGACCTTTAAAGTTCATGATGAGCTCATTCCGTTGAGAGTTAATAAGGAAGCAGAAAGAAGTGGACCGAAATGAATTTAAATTAACCTAATCAAAAAATGTATGTTGACTTTGTAGAGGTAGGTATTTCCATAAGGTCCTGGTAAGTGCAGTTAACAAAGAGGTGATCAATGGTTTCATCATTAGCGAACAAAGCGAGCAACTAGAGGGACTAAGACAATAAATTGGGTGGCGCCGTTGATTTAGCTCACCGGTGTTAATTCATGTGTGAATGATAGTCCATATATGAATCTTAACTTTTTTTAGCTATGGAAGAAGACCAAAACTTTGTATTCGTCGTGAAATTTTCGGTCAATGTGACCTCATTCAGAATATTTTAATAGATTTCACCGTAAAACCCGCATTAGGATCAGGAACCCATATTTATCATCGATGTCGTCCTCAAGAGGCCAAGATTGAGATATGGCAAGCCATCACACACCTGTTCTCTTTCAAGAAAGAGGTCGACCGAAATAACCATTCCATAATAAATCATCACCATCCTATGCCTCACCCACAATCAGATTATTGTTGCTACTAATAGCCTTGAATCTAGGATATAATTTACCAATAACAAAATTTCCAGCCCATTTTTCAAGCCAAAAATTAATCAACTTACCATTATTAACTTTCCACCGCAAATAGGGGTCCATCACAAGAAGTAATCTATGAATCGATTGCCAAGGGGATCTTTGACTGCCATATTTGCAAAAACAAGGAAAGAGGTTGTCACAAATATTAATATACTTAGCCTTGATAAGCCTAACCCAAAGAGAATTTTGTTTTTGGGTGAATCTACAAATCCATTTACTTTGAAATGCCAAGCCGTCCAATTTCTTTCAAACGAGTAATAATAATCCCATTGAACAAGGTTCGAGCCACCATGTCCATCAATACCTTACCACAAAAAGGTTCTCATAATTTTCTCAATGTCTTTGCAGATTGAAATAGGGGCTTTAAATACAGACAACATATTAATAGGAAGATGGTCCAGAACCGATTGCACAAAAATAAGTCTACCACCTTTTAAAAGATATGCATATTGTCGCATTTTGAAAAATTCATTCACACATTAAGAATTACTTTTTTTTTTTTTTAGATTATAACAATTGGAGGTGGAGAAGACTCGAACCTAAAAGCTCAAGACAGGTTACTTTGAATCGATCATATAAATTATGATAATACATTTTGACATTATTCAAGGCAAGTTACAAGAATATTAATTTGATTTGATTGAAATGGACTGCCACAGGTACTAGCTTGCTACAAATTAATGTATTTCTCCGTAGGATATGAGCAAAAAAAAAAAAGAAGTAATAATAACAAAGCTAAATTATCATACATTTCCTTCGACAATACAATTTTTTAAACATTATTTCCAACTTTCAAAAATTTTAAAAATATCCCTAAATTTTACTAAATACTTTAGAAATACTCTTGTTTTTAAAGGTGCATGAAAATGACTAATACTTAAGTAAAAGTGGGTAAGCATTTATCTTAAAGTCATATATTTTTATGTTTAAAAAAATAAATTGACTTAGATTGATAGGGAGAAAGCAAAAAAAAAGGTAAAAATACACAGTTTCAAGGATGAATAATTACTAATCCTTACCTAATTATTGCTCAATGAAAATGGTTGAAGTTTTGTTTAAAAAATGCTCTTAAACTTTAAAAAATTTCAACCCTTAACTATAAAAAATATTAAAAAATTATAACTTATCATTGTTTTTATTTGATGAGATCTATTTCTAATTTGAATTATTCAAATAATTTAATTTCTTAAATATTTTAATTTAATGTCAAACTTTAAAGATGAACATTAAAATTTCGATCACTTCATAATTGCTTTCAAATTAAGATTTTTTTATGTTTAACATTGCATCAAAATTGTCTTTAATGGACGGCCCAACAATAGTTGAGGTGCGGGGCCTTTGGAGCATGCTTCCTCAAGCTCCTCACATTCGAGACTATTGGAAAGTGCTTAAAAGAATTTTTTTGATGTATCTAGTCTAGGCCTTGCAGGACATGGTATCATACCCGGGATATAGTGGGGCTCATATGTAAACATAGGTAGCTCGGTAGGACATTTACTTAGCCTTGAAGACTAGCTTCAATTGGTCTCGGTTAACTAAAAACAATATTGTATCAAGATTAGAACTAGAATGTAGAGTTCATTTGTAATCGTGTGATTTATTTAAACTTTTGAATTTCTTCTTATCAAATGTTAATATAACATTAAACTTGAAAATTTAAAACACATTACAACTAGTTAAAAAATACTAGTCAATTTAAGCTAACATTCAATTTGTTAGAGATAACGAATTTCCACAAACATCTATATCGACATAATATTGTCAATTTAAACAATATGAACTTTCATGACTTTGATTTTTATCATTACCCAAAAGATCTCACATATTAATGAAACAGTCATCGTCTCTTTATATATTCAAGATCTTCTTTTTTACTCATAGCGGCCGTTTGTTTGACATATTTAGGTAGAGTTAGTTTTAAGGTAGAAGTTAGTTTTAGCATTTATTAACTCCTTCTCGAAAACCTACGTCCATACGAGTTTTTATTAACTCCTCCTCATTTTTACTTTTAAAAATAACTCTCATTTCTAACAATTCATTTTTAATAATTCATTTATAATTACTAAATTATTTCTAACCACTTATTTTTAATAATTCATTTTCAATCAATCAAAATAACTCATTTTTAACCATTCCTTTTTAATCATTTTTTTTAACTACTAAAAATAACTACTCATTTTTAAATCTACATTCAAACAAAATTTTGACTCTAACTCCTCTACACAAAAACTACATTCAAACGAGTTTTTGACACAACTTTTAATTTTTAACTACTCAATATAACTCATTAATCCAAATACTACCTAAATATGTCAAACAAACAGCCCGATAATGTGAGATTTTGTTTGTATAGGTTAACAATATAAATAGTTACTATTTCTCATGAACGACATTTAACAAAACTTATTTCTAGGGATGAAGAAAAAAAACACCGTAAAAAGTGCCCCATCGGATGACAGGAGATGTTTGGTTTTAGGTTTGTTGAGAGTGGCAAATTGCAAAAGCCAAAATACCAACAAGCACCGTGCATGGTTGCAGTATTTCATAGGACACATTTTCTTTGTCTTCTATAATAATAATAATAATAATAATAATTCTCCATTTTTGTTCCCAAGTAGTCTCGTCCATAGCTGCTTGAGGTCTTTTCCATATGTTTTTTTTCAGAGATTTAAAGTTGGAAACTTATGATAATTGTTAAATTTCTTATTATTTTTTTATTTTTTTATTTTTTGGAAAAAAATACTTCATTTCAAAAGGGTACGTGAGGCACATACAACAGTTACAAATTATTTGATAAGTTCAAATTTTGGAACAGGCGTAAATGCATCCAAATAAGCGAATGGGTCGGTGACGCGATTGGTTGTCTAGTTTGATGTAAATCTATTTCTACTTCACAGTCACGAGTTTGATCCCTAGAATCGTTATTTGTAATCATCTTTCCCCAACTTATACTTAAAAAAAAAATGCATCCAAATATATAGTAAAACCAACCATAGTTGTTTGGCTTTGCTGCACAAATTAATTTTCCTATTAATAAAAAAAACCCAGTTTTTATTTTCTGTAAAACATTAACCTTTATTTCACTAACACAATATCATTAATTCACTATTATTGTCATTTTTCTCTATTTTTTCCAACACCTCCATATTTTATTACTTCTTTTTTTCTCTATAAATTTTCGAAATATATTTACGTTTTATCTTTTTTTGTATCATAATTATCAATATTATCAAACCAATTTCTATAAAATTACGAACATCTAGAAAAGAGAAATTCAAAAGAGTTTTCCATTTATCCAATAAAAATACTTATGTCAATGGACTCTAGAGAGAAGATTTATGAATAAAGCTCTACAACAATGGAAGAATGTTTTTGAATTATAGCCTTGTGTTAATTGATAACTAAACTTTTGTTGGTGATACAAAAATAAAAAATAACGTGGATAAATAATTTTAAAATTTATATCAAAGTGTTACCTAAGCCTATGTTACCTGAGCTAATTTTTTTGTATCATAATTTTTTTTTTGTAAATTTTAATATTTTTCCCATTGTGGTCCCCAAATTTCAAGTATTCTTAAAAATTACTCTATTAATTTTACATGTAAAAATTTAGAAATATGTGTGCACACTTTCGCCGGCCAATACTATCAACAAGAAAAAAAAAGTATATGTTATCATTGAGTCAATAAACTAATTAACTTCATGTTTATCATAGAGATCGATATAAAAGATTTTCCTTAAGCAAAACATAATAGTATAAGAGATCGTGGTCTAACGTATATCATACTTGCACCTCAAATGTTGGTCTTCGAGTACACACTCTTTATCGTACATGCATCTCGAACACCGACTCTTCTCGTACAACTTTGGAGTTATGTCTTCACCCTAAAAACTAACTTCTCGTATACCTCTGTCATACCAGCAACCGAACACTAATTTTCTTCATGATTTTGTACTATCCTGCAAAAAAATTATCACAATATATATCATACTACAAAATCTTTATCTTGCAAACAATCCACGTGCAATAGTTTTTGTTTGACCAGTCTTAGGTAAAAAGATGGCATATTTTTATGTTACAGGGGTATAATGGGGATGGACCTACTTGACATGATGTGAGTAGACGTGGAACAAACATAATGAGAGAAGTGTGTTACAACAATAATTAGTGGAAGTAAATTGAGTTTAAAAAGTAGTTAATTAATGATAGAGTTAATCATTTTCAAAAGCCATTTCACGCAATGATTAAGGTGATTAAACGTTGAAAAGAAAAGAATGTTTTGCTAGTGGGAGAAGAAAATTAATTAGTCCACAGCAATTTTCAATTATATCATACAAAAACACACACATTCAAAGATTTTTTTTCAGAAAAAGCAAAAGAAAAAAGAAAAAAGAAACATGCATTCAAAATAGTCAAAATATGCTAAAAATAGTGAAGTTGGCTAACATTATTGACATGCAGTTTTTACTAAGAAGTCAACACATTTGAATCTCTCCATTCCACCCATTATATTGAGTTAATAAAAAAAAAAGTGTTAGTAAAAAACATAGTTTAATAATATAAAATATGTAAATAAAAAAATTTATAAGTTTAAATTCATACCTATTATCAAAATATTATCGAATTAAATAAAAATATTCAAATTCATTCAATTATATGCTACAAAATAAACATTTTGAAATATATGATTTATTTAACTTTTCTCTTGTTTTCTTTCCACACACATTATGGATTAGATATTACTCGCTACACCCACGATGCCAAAAGAAAAAGAACAAATTGTTTCTCCGAGATAGCTTAAATTACATTTTATTTGAAGTTGAAAAAAAACACAAAAAAACAAAAGATGTTTTTTTAGTGTGATTTAAGGTGAAGTTAACCTACTTTAACACTGTTGTGATCTTTGGCGTCTAACAGTCCTGAAATAGGAGAACAAAGACGAACAGATGATAAGGCATTATTAAAATGTTCAGCTTTTTTACTAAGGTACTCAGTCCAAGTTACTGTGCGGTAAAGAGGCGGCTGAGTTGGACTCAACAATTTGTTGAAGGGTGAAATTTGTGCGCTTTCAGGTGGCCCGAAAACGTAGGCCACCGAGAGTCGTTTCTTGGTCCGATTCACAACGGCTTGATGAAGCGGACTCGGGTACAAGCCATTTGTCATTATGTGGAGTAAGTCTCCGACTTGAACCACGAGTCCACCGACCACCGGCTCCACCGTCACCCATCGGTTTCCTTCTCGTAAAACTTGTAACCCCCTTGTATTGTTTTGGTACACGATGGTTAAGAGGCTTGTATCCGTATGGGGCCCAAGCCCCATGGCTCGGTCAGGATCAGGGCAAACTGGGTATGAGTTGAATTGAGTTGCGGCTAAACTCGTCTTGAAATCCCCATCTGGCCCAGCCCATTTCACGTCATCCCGTGTTATGCCCAACTCGCCCAACCCAAGCCACATCAACCTCCCACATAAACTCTTCATTTCTTCGTCATATTCCTTCACAATCTCACTACAAAATAACAGCAATGAATAAATAACTAAATAAAAATTAAGAAGATGAGTCATTCTTACATGTATATGTTGCATCATTTGTGTCACAAGTTTTTTTTTAAATAATATTAAAACGAAAAAAGAAAAATATTCGTGGCACCAAATGGTGCCACATATACATTAAGGATGCTCCCCTCCTCTTTTTCTTTTTAGAACGGATGACTTCCCTCCTTATGATTAAGGAGGAAAGTATTTCTCATAATGAAGTAGTAAAGAAAATGGAAGTGAATTTTAATAAGTTATTGACGGTGAAAATAAATAATATATCAAGTAGATGTACCAGTGTTTGGTATAGTTGTAAGGCCAAAGTTGGCGAAAGTGCTCAAGGGGCGAGCCAAAGATGGTGAAGCCTTCGGACCACATGCGTTTGGGGAAGAAGGAGGAGATACGAACGAGGCCATAGCCAGCGATGCCATCAGGGGCACGAGAAGCCTTGAGCTTGTGGGAAGGGGAGAGGGAGAAGAGAGCATCCGCGGAGGACTCGATGGATTGGAGGAGGGAGACGGGGACGCCATGGTTAATAACCTGGAAGGACCCCCAGGAGCGGAAGGCGTTGGCGACGAGAGAGGCGGCGTCGGGGAGAGAAAGGTCAATCAAGGGGAACGAGTCGGAGGGGCCGGGAACGGGAAGATGGTGTTTCGGGGAGGGGAAGGGCTCAGGTTGAATCCATGCATAGGAATCGGGGAGTTCATGGAGGGAATCAAAGTCCAGGTTTTTGTGGGCGGGGATGTGGACCGGGTGGGATTTGAAAACGTCGTTTATTTTGGTAGCCATCAAAGGGAAGTGCTAATTATGGGAGAACTCAGCTTATGGAGAGAAGTAGAATCTAGTGAGTATTTATAGAAATCATATGGCCCCTTTAAAACGGTGACTTGTCCAAACAAATAATAAACAACAATGCAGGAAAGAGAAAGAGAAAGAGAATGAAAGAGATAAGTTTATCATCATGATTTTTTATTTATGAATTAATTTTTTGTAGATTTTTTTGTCAACCGAATGTTTTAGGGTCAAATGTTTTATCTCGTAATAATAGTTAAGATATGTATAAGTTGACATTGACATTTATAAATATAAAATAATGACTAAAATGAAATAAATGTGAAAATATGGAGACTAAAGTGATATTTTAACCTAATTTAACTAAGTCTAAAGTTGAACTACAACTTTTTAGTAAAAATATGAGTGACTTATTTATTGAGATATGTTTGAATTGGAATAAAATGGAAAAGGATTAAGGAAGGAGAGGAAGAGGAGATAGTGACAAGTTGGGTGAGAGTAGTATAATATTGGAATTGAAGGAGTGGTGGTTTTTTCACCATTGTTGAGTGGTGTTGGGGAGAGAGAGTTAATGGAAGGAGACAAGAAAAGAAAGGGGAGTGAGTGTTTTGTATTTGACAATAGAAAGAACAAAATAGTAAAGGACCATTTTGTCCTCTCCAACAAAACTATCTTATCACATAACCACAAAACCCCTCTAGCTAGGAGATGTATATCTTTATATCTCCTTCTTTGATGAAAAAAATTATTTAAAAAATAGGCTTAAAATTTTCCATCAAAATAAACACACACTGCCCTCTCTCCATGTGCCAATGTCTTGTCTTCAAGTAGAAAACCATCTAAATCAAACATACCCCCCTTCCCCTTCCTAAATATACTCTCTCTAAACTACATGACAATGCTCTTCTTTTCATTTTGACTATAATACCCTTCCTCTTTTATATATACATTCTCAACATGGGCTCCACACACACAATAGATCAAGCAAGAACTTCAACTTCTACCCACATGCCTTCAAGGGCAATCTTGTCTTTTCACCCCCACAAGAAAACATAAGTAAACAATAGAAGAAAAAGGGTAGTGAAGATTAGTAAATATGAGAGAGTAAATTTCATAGAGTTGGGTTTGTTGAAATTTTGGATACTTCTTCCTATGTTAATAAAACATAGATGTAGGCATTACTCATGAAAAGTAGTTGAGTTTGTTTTGGTCTTTAGTGGTTATTTTGGGAGAGAAGAAAAAAAAAGAAAAGAAAAGAAAAAGAAAAAGAAAAGGAGTTATGCGATTTTGTCTTTTGTCTTGTTTTTATTTAACAAAATACAAACTAATATAAGATACATATATCTTAAAGATATCAAAAAGGTGATCTTCAATTCAGATCTATCATACGAATATCATAATTTTTAAATAAGCTAGATTTTTTTTTGCATCAAATGACAATAATATATATTCCCATAAATTCTTATGAGTTTTGTACTTACTCACAAAAATTGTAGCATTTTTTTAGAAAATGAATATTCCAAAATGTATTTAAAAAGTTTGCAAGTACAATTCAGTAGATTACAAGAAAGGCTTCCAATTGATAATGATGGATGAGGCACTATATTCTTTAAACAATGATGATTTGGTACATCATTTGACAACACTAACAATAATATCACCTAAATTTTCAAGGCTAATTCATGTCTATAACTATATTGTTGAAAATACGACCATTTCTTTTTACCCAAATCCACGAGAAGTAAGCACCAATGATATTGGTTAGTACGAGTCTCTTTTTACTTCATAAATTCTTGCATTGCACTCTAACAAAAGGCAAAAATGGACAAATTCCATCAAATGTATGATATGATTGACTCAATATTGACCAGTTGAATATAGAGTCTTGAGTTTTCATTGACGATCGATCCTAACCTTCTCACGTAAGAACAATTCATGAAGATGTGACGTTCCCAGTGTCTTTGAGCTTCTATTGTAAACGACACACTAGCTCGAGCTATGAGCTATGTTTGGATTTTTTTTCTTCTTGTTATTGATACCAATGTGGGGCTCCTAATTTATGAACATCCAACTTTTGTATCATATTTCCCTCTCATACTCCTACCTTATTTATTAGGGTTGTCTATGGTTTTTCATTTTGCATAACTTGATTTAAGACCCCTAACATGTCTCCAACATGTTCTTTTTTTTACTTTGCTCAATTATTTTGACAATTTTTTTTTTTTTTTGACAATGATTATATGTACAACAACTTCAAGTACGCAATGACTTTAACTATTCCAATTTCATATGCTTAAAATTACCATTTTTATCTAACCAATAAACCATCACTCTCTAACTTTTTTTCAAGGTTAAGTGTCATATATATGATAAAATGTCTTAAACTAACTATGTTGCATTACAAATACTCAAACACATTTTACATTTTTGTATTGTGATTTCAGTAAGTTTGGCTAAATGATGTATTATGATTTTATGAGAGGTGCACTATATAAAAAAATTTCTTACAACATTTATCTCTCTTATGTAGCATTTTATATCTTTTAAAACTCATAAATAAAATGGTTTTTTTTTCTCGTGGACATAGTAACATAACATTAATGAACTATATTTATATGTCTTTTATCTCTCGCATTTTATCAATTATTGGGTGTTGTTTACAATTATTGGACAACAATATAAAACAGAAAGAAAATAAGATTTTATGATACCATTTTGCTGTCTTTAAATTCCATGCTTGAATGACCATTATCTATGGGACATATGCTAGTGAATCTTCCAACATAAATACATTATATTATGATTATTTTACATGCATGTGCCTTTCACATGTCCCAAACATGATGAGGTCGGGCCATTTCATATAATAAATCATGCTTTAATTTGCTAGCTCTAATATATACTCAATCAAACACATCAATCTCTTTATCATCATATACATTTATATAATATGCTTATACATTGACATTAATCTATGTCGTAGTACTTCTGTATAATAATATAGTTCGGATACGAGTCAATATAGATTTTTTAAAAAACAATATAGATTATTATTACATGTGCATTGATATAAACGATATAATTATATAGTTTTTTTAACTCTTGGAATTGTTGCAGCCTTTTGTTTTTAGCACTAATGATTTGGGTTAAGAATATTGCATGATAAAAAGAGGGCACAAAGATGCTTTTGGTTTGGACCTTTAGCTTATTGGTTTCCATCATTTTCATTTTCAATAATGTGTGCTCCATGCTATTCATTTGAAGTTGACATTCTTCAAATTTCTTGTTTTTTTTTTTTCTTCTTTGTCTTTTACTTTCCTTAGAAATTGAAAACGAGTCGATACATTAGGCTCTAATATTTGATAACCATTTTATTTTTGTCTTTTGAATTTTTAATGTTAATTTTATAAAAATTACTTCTAGTTAAAAATGCAAATAAAGTATAGTCTTGAATTGATTAAATAAGATTAGATACGCATATCTTTAATGATACAAGACTTTTCTTAGATAAGATAAAGTTATGATGGCTTATGTCGAAACCAGGCAATAACATATCAATAAAAAAAATTGTTAAGAATGATCGTTCCTTAACACTCCCAACTATGAATTTTTGGTTTTGTTCAATTTTTAAAATGCTTGTGAAAATATCTAGTTGCATTTTCTAATTCATTTAGGCATTTAATTTATTATTATTATTTCTTTATAAAAGTGAAGGTCATAGTATTGACATTTGACAAATATTTCAACTCACTATGCTTTACCTTGGTAATGACATCTATATGAAATTTATATCGACAAAAAAGTACCTATATTCATGATAGCCTTTTCTCTCCATTTCTAGCTTATTCAAAATCGTCAAACTCTCAATTGAAAAAGGACAATAATAGATGGCATAGAAAGAAAAAAAAACAAATAGACCAGTTTGCAAAGAAAAATCATTTATAAAACTTTTGTTATATATATTTGTAACTATTTGGATCAGTTTGCATGCAGCTAATCTAATATCACCGGACATATCGCAAAAAAAACACTATTGGAGATGGAGGGTTTTAAACGTGTGATCTCTTCATCATCGAATATTTATAGATGCAGCTGAACTAGTGTTCTTGTTGGCAGGCTGAAAATAATATTTACATTTGTTTCCTTTCAACAATTACAACCAATGACCAAATAAAAGAAATAAAAAATATTTAAAAAAAAAGGAAAAAGAGAGTTTCCATAGTACAAATGAAAGAAAAAGGGAAAGAAACCATCATTCAAAAATCAAACATAAGTGACATCAAACCATGCGTGGAAATGTGTGGCATAATAGCAATCTAATCATATTAAACTTAAGACATGAAAAACTAGCTACAACTTTCGTATGGTGTGGAGTTGGACCGCTTAAATTGATGATAAGATATATAAATTACTTTGTTTATATCGAAAGTAGGTTTGGGGTTTCCACAAAAATTAATTCCCATAACCTACTCAAACCTAAGAGTGTGTTTGGACCCTTGTTTATATAAACGGTCTGACTTGGTTATAATAACTCAACTCATATTTGCCCCACTGTTTATTATAAACGGTGGTTACTTAAACTCACGTGCCAATTTATCTAAACCTCCATGTTCGTTTATCTAAACCTTACATATATTACTTTTTGTTACATAAGTAGCCCCTCAAACACCGTTTATCATAACTCTTTGTTATAATAATTTGTCTCTCAAACACCGTTTATAATAATCCACTACTTATCATAACCCTCTGTTTATCATAACCAAATCGATGCCCCAAACACACTCTAAAATTTCAAAAGGAACATACCAATCATATCTAGACGCTCCGACCATTGTACTGTCCTTGGTGACAAGTTACTCCTTGATTTTGAGCTAAAATCTCATTTATATAATATAATAGGGTTAATAAAATTCATGTTGAAGAGTAAAAAATTACTCATAGTTTTTTT
Organism: Sicyos edulis; assembly: GCA_036507275.1. Lineage (NCBI taxonomy): Eukaryota > Viridiplantae > Streptophyta > Magnoliopsida > Cucurbitales > Cucurbitaceae > Sicyos > Sicyos edulis. Next base: position 11,963,461 of record CM071852.1, on the reverse strand, counting down.
TTTTAATTGAGAAGGAGATCAATACATAAAAGATAGTACTACTCTCAAATAAGATAAAAGTCAAATACCAAATTTTAAGATCGATCTCTCCGACTGTGGAATTGAATTGAAATACAAACCAATCAAACAAGTCAACCCGATTTAAGATAAAACTTTGTATTTATAAGATAAAATTAAATCCAAAATACAAATAAAAACATTGGTCATGTTTTTTTTTATGTATGATCAAAACCTAGCCCAAAATTGTTTCCTTATTTAGGGTTCATTCTTATGGAAGTTGGTTTTGGCAGTGGGCATTCCCACTACAAAAATTCTTACAATAAAAAGACAAATGAAATAGATTTTTTCTATTTTTTTCAAAATGAATTTGGTGACATTGTTGATATATATTCATACACTTTTTCAAATTAAAGCATGAACAATGGGTCATATTCATGTATGCACTACATGAATTTATAAGATCCATGAACATTTATATGCATATATCAAATTCATTTAAAATATAAGTTCGCGATCCAAGTAACATATTTCCACTAAAAAAAAGAAAAGATCCGATTTGACTATATATCAACAGAGATCAAATATATTACAAATTTGAGAATAGAAAATTAGTAGAAAAGCACTATTTAAATAGTAACAATAATTGTAGGTATTGTTTTATGAAGATTCTAGTATTTATTATGAAAACGATGTCAACGAAATGATGTCAATGAAATCATTTAAATACTATTTAATGGTTAAAAATTGACAATCATTCGTTTAATATCATATTTATTAGTTAGCACTAGCGGCAAAGCCCTAAAAGAAGATAGAATGAAAACCCTTCTTTTTGTCTTTGACATTTGTAACTTTATCAGCCTAACTCGATTATTTACAGATTATCTAATTCAAAAAATTTGTAAAAAATATCTTTTCAAATAAATAATTATTTTAAATTTATTCGTCAATACTCATTCAATTCGTAGTTAAAGATGTCTAAGGAGTAGGGTGGAGACTCTGATGGCTTTACCTTCCCCACCTCATTACTCTTTTTAGTATTCATGTACCTGAAATTAATTTAAATTTTGTGGGGATGAAGGCGGGGATTCTCACGCAGAATTGGCATGAATCAAATTCACCATTGACAATTATTAAAGTTGACTAGGAAAGGATTGAATATGCTTACCGCATTTAATTTTAATTGTTTTTAATCTCAATTCAATCTTCTTCTTTAAAAAAAAATCAAATAGTTAACTTTTATCGCTTACTAAAAACATTTAACTTTTAATAATAAATATTTATTAATTTTCAATCAAATATTAAATTTTTAAGGAAATATTCATATTTTTATGTATATATGTAAAATGGGGCGGAGAACACGAAAACGGGGATGGAGAATACATTTTTCGTCTCTATCCTCATTTAATTTACCGATTTTTTTTTTTTTATCTTCATTCACTTCCCTACTTCCTATACCTAAATGAGAATTCACCATCTCTAACGAGAAAGGTCCCGGCAGAACCCAACAATATAAAAAAAATGGAAATCTCTAATGTTACCCAATCTATGATGGTGAAAGAAACCTTTCTTTTTGTTTAGTCTTTTCAAAGGCATGCAAATTTTGGGTCCATTTATCTCTTTTTCGGCCAATGAATGTGTAAAGTTTGATTTTCTATTAGCATGAGAGGGACGCTTATATTATAAAATGGGTTGGGAAAAGCCATTAGAATTTTTTGTAGATTGTCATTAATCACTAATACTTGCAAAGGTATTAGAAATGACGATTGATTTCTAATTCCCACTTTTTTCTATCATCGTGATTTATTTATTATTATTTTAAACAATCTTTGACAACCAATTTCTCTTTTCCCTCAAACCTTTTTCCCCTTTGTCAAACACCTTTCTATTTTACCTCTAATTAATTAGTTCATCATTAATTATCCATCTCAATCTCACACCGAACTAACATCATATAGAATCTAGTAGTTGTTAATTTTAAGTCAGTTAATATTCCATTTCTATCCCACACAACAGACCTAACAAAATCCAACTCGTATAGAAAAGTTTTTTTTAGGTATCGGGAAAGGGAGACTAGTCAAACCCTACATAGAGCACAACTAATTTTAAATAATATGAGTATAAAGGCTCGAACTCGTAACCGTAGAGTTGAAATGGATTAATGCTAATAAGATAGTTAACTGTATCATTCACCCTCGATGTATAGAAAAGTTTTAGAGTTTGTTTGATAATTATTTAAATTTTTATGTTATATTGAAAATTTATATTTATAAATACAATTTTTATCTATAAATATGTTTGTTTAATTTGTTATCTATTTTGCACTTATGCTTTTAAAACATAGACATACATCATAAATTAAAAAATGTTTTCAAATTTTTTTTATATATTCTTTTGAAATTTGGTCAGAGATTCAAATGCTTCACTAAAAAAGAAATTATGGTAGAAAAATTGAAGAAAAATTGAGAGAAAATAAACTTTAATTTCAAATATATATTTTTAAAAAACTAAGTAGTTATTAAAAAAAAGGTCCTATTTTCATACCTATATAATTACCTATGTTGATATTCTTTTAATGATCCAAATATTTTCATACCTATATAATTACCTATCTTAGAATAATTGCTTCTGCCCATCTTTGCTTTAATTATAGAACGATTTTCTCAAGATAATTGCTTCTGCCCACATTTGCTTTAATTATAAAATGATTTTCTCATGTATTACACCAACTTTGGATGATAATGAAGTTCATGATATTGCTTTTGAAGAATTGTTATACCTGAAATGTATAATGTATATGTTCATTTGATACTCATTTAATGTTATTGTTCATCATCTTTGAGATTTGTTGGTTCTTTTAATTAGGGCAAGATTTATCCCATCCAAATTATATTTTACTCTTTTTCTAAGAAAACAAAATCTTCTTTCTCTCGACCAATCACGTGATTATATCATCAAAATAATATATATATATATATATATATATATATATATATATATTACAAATTAGGGAAAGGGAACCAACAAATCCAACCTATAGGTCACGACTATTCTCAAAATAGTGTGAGAGCTAAATATCGTTTTCATTTATGATCGTGGAATCAAAATGGATAAATACCAAACAAGATAACCTACGAAGCTATCGATTCTCAATTATATAATATAATAATAATAATAATAAAATAAGGGACAAGGATGACCCTTAGAAAAACTCAAAGGTATAAATGAAAAGATAAAGACAAAAAGTAGAACATGGCTTTTATGGCGATTTTATGTCCTTACATTAATATTTTAATATTAGCCAACTTTATTTTTTATATGTTTCGTTAATCTACTTTAATTTTCTTTTCCTTTTTCTCTTTCCATCTTTTGACGGTAAACATACCAAATTTATATTAAATTAAAGATAATTTTTTATGTAAAAAATAATTATTATATTGGTGGCAGAACAAATGTGACAAACATCACTTTTTAGAAAAGAAAAGTTGGTTTCATTTATGGGAATTTGTGTTTGATAGCATTTTTTTTTTTTGTTCTTCGTTATAATTGTAATATATTTTTGGTTAAAATACTATTTTGGTCCCTAGACTTTTAAATGTTCATTTTTAGTCTCTTGACTTTGTAGTTTGTTCAATTTTGGTCCCTTGACTTTGCTGTTTATCCAATTTTGGTCCCTCGACTTTCAAATGTCCAAATGTAGTCCCTATACTATCAAAAAAGTTCAAAAATGGTCCTTTCGTCAAATAAATTTTTTTCTCACTTCTAAATTTTTTTTCTCTCTCTTCCATCTTTCATCATTTCTCCTTCTAAAAGTTTTATCTCTCTTAAATCCACCTCTCTAATCCTCTTCTCTTCTTCTTTTCTCTTATTCTCTTCTCAATCCATCTCATCAAATTATTTAACATGAGATAATTTTTCTAAATAATAATTTTCCTACTTTGATTTGTCACTTTTTATTTTCTAAAATTCATAGTCTACCATGGAACAAACAAGAAAAAGAAAAGAAATAAAGAAAAAATAAAGAAAAGAAAAGAAAAGAGGGGAAGAGATAATAATTTTCTTACTTTGATTTGTCACTTTTTGTTTTCTAAAATTCATAGTCTACCATGGAACAAAAAAGAAAAAGAAAGAAAATAAAGAAGAAAAAAAGAAAAATGGGGAAGAGAGGTGGATTGAAGAGAGGTAAAATTTCTAGAGAGGGAAATTATGAAAGATGAAAGAGAAAAAAAATAATTTAGGAGTGATAACAAATTCATTTGACCAAAGGACAATTTTTTAACTTTTTTTATAGTCTAAGGACCAAATTTGAAAATATTTGAAAGTTGAGGGACCAAAATTGGACAAATAGCAAAGTTGAGGGATCAAAATTGGACATTTGAAAGTTGAGGGACCAAAATTGGACAAACAACAAAGTTGAGGGACTAAAATTGGACATTTGAAAGTCGAGGGACCAAAATGGAACAAACCCCAAAGTCGAGGGACCAAAATGATATTTTAGCCTATATTTTTTTATTCAAAATTTTTATTCTAACATTATTAGACTTGTATCAGTTGAATTGATAGATTTTAGATTTTTATCAATTCAACTAATAGACTACTATCAATTCAAGTGATAAACTTTAAATTTCTATCAAATTAACTATACACTTTAATCAATTTTGAGTGATTGAATAATATAAACTCATAAAGTTCAATAATTTTTAAAATCCTTATCAATATAAGTAAATATTTATTAAAAAAATTATTTCAATATTTCAAAATCGAATATTTTTATTTTAACATAGGATATTCAAAGACAAGGTTTTAAATAACTACGAAATATTTCAAAATCAAATATTTTTATTTTAACATTTTAATAATGGTCTATTTTAATCTATGAAATTACAAAATCCTTATCAATATAACTAAATATTTATTAAAATCATAGGATATTCAAAGACAAGGTTTTAAATAAATTCCAAATATTTGTGTACATAGATTTACTAATATATATTACAAAAAACAATTTGTTTTACACAGATTTACTAATATATATCACAAAAAACAATTTCTTTTACGTAAATTTTCAATGTCTATCATCAAAATAGATTTACCAATATATTATAAAAAAGTAATATTTGTCAGTGAATGCAGATTTACCAATATATATTATAAAAAATAATATTTGAAGATGTATTTTTTGCCTTTATTAAACAAAATAAAAGAATTTCTCAAAAAAAAAAAAAAAAACAAAATAAAAGAATTATCGAATGAATTGTTGTTATAGTTGGTTATCTTTTATTGTGTTAATACATTTCAACCGTAAGGTCACGAGTTTAAGTTTGAAAATTGACATTTTACTCTCATATTATTTGAGAAATTTTGTTTGAAATTTTGTTTTTCTCCAGATAGATACTTTTTTTCTTTTTTACATTTTCTACTTTGAGTAAAAAAAGTATATTATTAGTGTTCGAGTTTTGATTAAAGGTCAATAGTCTTTCAAAATCAAACATTTTTTGTTTTGACATTTTTATAATATTCAATTTTAGTTTATGAAATTACACAATATTTATTGATAAAACTAAATATTATTAAAATGATAAATAGAATCACTTTAAATTCTAGTAAATTGATAGATATAATTATTTTAGTCATCACATGAATTTTATTAAAAATAAATAAATAAACTAATACATAGTTATTAAAATTGTATATTATTAAAATTTTAAGCATAAAAGTGTTGAAATTTTTAATTTATAAACCAGTAAAAATTTATCCAAAACTAGGACTAAAACATAAAATACATTTTCTTTTTTTATATACTTTTGAAAATGACAGAAGTCCAAAGGTCTAAAAACTAAAATAGATAAGAAAAATAAATTACTAAAAAGTAATTAAAGATCATATGCTCGATCATCCATATATATTATTATCTCATTGGTTACCTTCAATTTTATGATATAACATTTTTATTATTTCATTTTTTTTATTTTGTTTAAATAAATAGATAACATTATTATTAGCGTTTTTGTAAAAGACATTATTATTAGCCTTGCTTTTTTTCTTTTTTTTTTTGAAGTATTAGCCATGCTTCTTTGTATACTAAGCATCCTAAATTTTTTAAGAATTATGATATCGCCGCCCTTAATCAGGGGTGTACATAGTTTTAGTTATTTTAAGTTAAAAGAGAAAGGTTTTTTTATCCAATTAAATTTTTGGATTAATTTTTCAAAAAATTAATTAAGAAAATTTACATGCACCTTGAGTAATATTATTGTACATACTATTTAACCTTATGACATTTCGATATAAAAAATTCTTAAGAAATTGATTTCTAAGTAGATGGTTATCATGGATTGAACCAATCACCTATTAATTCTTCCATATCTTTTTTTTACCGTTAAGTCACTTCATGATATTTGACTATTTATCATTGGAGTGCATATTCTCACCTAATATGCTAAGAACATAATTTTAATATTTAATATTATATATAGTATGTTAAAATACTATTTTGATCCCTAAATTTTTAAAAGTCTAATTATAGTCTTTGGACTTTCAAGTTTATTCAATTTTGGTCTTAGTCTACTTTCAAATCTGTACCATTTTAGTCGATGAACTTTTAAATGTTCAATTTTAGTTCCTAAACTTTTAAAATAAATTAAATTTAATTCTTATTGGTTTTTTTTTTGTTAATTTATCTTTTGAAAGTACCATATTTCTCTATAAAATTTAGAAATATGTTCCCCTTTTTTCTTTACTTACATTAAAAAAATATCAACATTGATGAATCAATTTTAATAAATTTTAACTTAAAATTTATGATAAGAACTAATTTTAAACTTTTTTTTAGTCTTGAATTTAAAATGAAAAAAATTTAAAAGTTCAAAAATTAAAATTAAACTTTTGAAAGTCTATAGATCAAAATAAAACAAATTTGAAAGTTTAACATTAAATCAAACTTTTGAAAATCCGTAAATAAAAAATGAACAAAATCATCAAAATTAACCTATATAATATCATTTTTAGTTTAGATTGGGTTGGGTTAAACTTGCTCAACCTAAAAACTAACCCTACTAAAAAAATTTAAAAAAAGAATAATACAATTCAATTAAAAGAAAATTAAAAATCTAACCAAATTCTGAATGCTTCTTACATATGCCAATATATTAGTATCTTTTCCAAAAAAAAAAAATCTAACCAAATTCTTATATTTTAGATGGGGTAATCTGAATTCTTCAAATTGATCTATTTTTTTATATACACTCTAACATTATTTTATAATGTTAGAGGGATGTTGTTGGAATTTTCTATCAATGTTTCTTATATGCTTTGTGAATAAAACTATTTTTAAAATGCATTTGGGGTGTGGCGTTTCGGATTGCCAAAGTTGGTGTGTGTTTTTTTAGTCTAATTTAAGTTAAAAAACTGATACAGAAAGTGTTTATTTTTATTTTTTTTCTTCATCCATTGAATTCAGTCACTGCTCATTTAATAAAAGAATTCTAGAGGCTTCATTATATTTATTTATGCTCACGTTATGGAAGAGAGAATCTAAAAAAATATGAAAAAAATATATCTCATTTCCTTTGGAGTCCCTAAATTAGGTGAAGGGACAACATATATTTTATTGCAAGGGACAAGATATATTTTTTATATATATACTGTAGATAGATGGGGCTGAAAAACAAAAAAATGGATATATATATATATATTAGAATCAGTGTTCGGGAATATACCATCATTAATGTTTTTTCTTTTCCCTTTTCTTATAAATAAAACCTAAAGAATTTAATTATTGTACTCAATCAAGAATGTATTCAATTATATTTATATCTAGGAGACACATCATTATGTGGATATTTTTTAACTACATTCAATAGTATCAACCTCTTAATCCACATGGAATTTACCTTGGTAAATTATAAATCTAGTTTCTCTAATTTGAAAAATAATAATACTAATAATAATTAGGGGTATTTGAACTATTGTAACTCATTCTTCGGGTGACTTCATTTTTTATAACTGGTATTTTTTTCATAATTATTTTTTAACCTTTGCTATATTTATTATTTTATTTTTTCATGACTATTTATTTACCATAGTCATGTTTCTCTCATATACGAATAAATCAATATTAAATATTTATTTTCATGATCGAACTCGTAAACGTGGTGTTGAACTAAATTACTAGCAAATAATGAAATCAATACGCCACCAACTTTTTCGATCGTGAACAAAAAGAAATTATAATCTGTAATGATAAAACATTAGGTTGACTTAATTTATAATTAACTCGGTTGATGATTCTATATTCAAAGGTGAAGAGATTTTCTAGCTTTAGTACAATAAGTGTGCTACTCTTATCATTGTCGATTGGTTTTGAGATAGTGAATATACTATTTAATATGGTATCAGAGTTCAATAAAACGAAAATGATATTCAATCTAAGATCCAAGATTAGAAAACTCAAAAGAGACATCATCTTCAGAATATGATGAGATCTCTAATATTTATAAAATAGTTGACTACTTTTTTTTATCTTCAATTGATTTTGAGATAAATACATACATTATCTAATCAACTTAATTACTAAACTTTCATTTGAGTAACTATTTGTTTTTATATTTTTGTTTCTAAATTTTAAAATTAAATCTTCAAATGCAACTTTTTGTAGAAAAGTTATACTCGGTGAACTCTTATTACAAAATTATTATAAATATAGTTAATTTTCAAGGTATTTACATTCATAGTTATTAATAAATATTCATTAAGATTAATATTATGCATTATAAATACTCATTAATATCAACATTATAAAAAAAAATAACAATATTTATTAATATTAATGTTTATAGGGTTGATCAACTCCTCTATCCAAACAAGTATACAACTGATTTTCATAATCGAATCTGTCATCATAAAGTTAAATTGGATTACAATAAATCAATCAAACTCTTATCTAATCGTTCATAGCTACTTATAACTACTTATAATTATTTATAACCTCTCGATTCATTTTCTGACACAATTATTCCTTAACTTTTTTTTCTAACTAAATACTTCTTGGCACAATTATTCTTAATTCTTATAACCACTCATAAGTAATTATAGGTGGTTAAGTATTCTAAAATCTCTTATAACCACTCATAATTACTTATAACTACTAAAAATTATCTCTCACACCCTTTCTATCAAAATGCCTAAAGTTGTTTAACAACATCATTTAATGTGAGGCAAAATATGTTGTCTTTTTTTTTTTTTTTTTTTTTTTTGAGTTATTTGATTTCCAAGGTGAAATAGTTGCCTTCTATGGCTCTTTGTTTGAGGATAATGGAATCTCAAGAAAGGGCCACACCACAGACCAATTTATTAGTTTTAGCTTATTATGGCTCTTTCCAAGGTGTCATAGTTGCCTTCTATTGCCCTATGCATGAAGGGTACTTTTAAGTTTTATATATGTATGCATGTATATATATATATATACATAATATATATGTATGTGATGGTTGTCAATTCCCTAATTTGAGTTGATTGGTGCTTTAACATAATTTAACATGATATTAAAATAGGAAGTCTCATATAATCTATATGTATATTACCTATGTATATATAGCAATATTCATATGTAGAACATCAAATCTCAAAACTTAAGATTTATATGTTTATTTGGGCAATAGTTATAGATTTTGTTTTAGATTATATATATAAAAGTGGGAGGATGATGACAATAAAGAGTTTTGGAAAGAATGAAAGGGAAGTTGACAAAGGAAAAAACAAAGTGAAACTTGAAAGACAGTGGATTGGCATGTGTCCTGTCTTTTTAGAAGATAAAGCAAACCATTTTGTGTATTTGTATATATTGTTGTGTTTTATTCCTATTTTGCAACAATCTCATTCACTCATTTTCTAATGGATGCAAGTGAGCTAGCTACCACTTATGTGGGTTTTTTTTTTCTTTTTACAATTTAGGCTGAAGTTTGGTATCCAACTCTTTTTGGTCATAATTTAGATCTATTGATATAAGTATTAAAGAAAAAGTTCTTTAATTTGACCTTTGTTCCTAAACTTGCATCAACATTTGGAAGAAATAATTTTTTGAATATTATAGAAATTATAAAATTAAAAAAATAATGAGAGAAAGAAACTTTGGTACAATCTTGCTTTCTTTTCTTTTCTTTTTTTTCTTTTTTTTTTATTTCATTTCTAAAGAAAAACAATTATTTGTGCATAAATTGAGGTTTCTTCTTCATATCTATGAAAAGACAAGTCAAAAGAGATTTGCATTGGCAAGAGCAAGGCAAGGCAAAAGCCAAGGAGGCATCCAATTTTTTTTTTCTTACCAGAAGGCACTTTTCCCAACTCTAATCTTCAAATAAATAAAATATATATCCCTTCTTCAAATTCCAATATGTTTCCAAGATCTTTTTTAATTAAAATAAATTAATATAAGATAGATGGTAATTTAGTTCATGACTTAAATATCCATGTCTATATACATAGAATATGAACCATATTTTGTTGTTCTTTAATAAAAAATAATAAAAACTAAAAATTAGAAGAAAATGTAATCTAAATTAAACTGCATATATAACATCAATATTTAGGTCAAATTGTTTTCACGAAATTAAGTAAGAAAATCATTTTTAATCTTTTATTTGACTATGAAAATTCAAAAATAGGTATTGTATTCAATAAATAAAAACTAATTAAAACAATCTCATAAACCAATCAATCTCTTCTTATGAACATAAAAATCATGAGCTTGAAATCCTTCCTCCTAAATAGTATTGAGTTTATAAAAAATAGAATCAAAATCTAAATCTAAATATGTTCAATGATAACCATAAAATCACCCAGTCTAAACATACTAAAATTCATATAAAGTAAAAAGTTTTCAACTCATAGCAAGAGACTGATTAATAAACATTCAAGAATAAAATAAATTAATTTATCAACTGTTTTATATAGGTATATTCTTTTAAAATACTTTGGGTATAAGAAGTATACAAATTTTAAAAAGATAACAAAAGAATAATGAAAACCTTAGAATATAATTAATATTTAACCTCATTTTGATAATTATTTTATTTTTTATTTTTTGTTTTCTTTTTTATTTTTTAGTTTTTAATTTTTTTGTTTTAAAAAATAAAAATTATGTATATTTATAAATTTTTTTGTTTTTTGTTTTCTAAAAATACGTTTAATAACTTTTTTTAGTTTTTTAAAAAATCAAAATTTATCATTTTTAATATTTAATAAAATAAAATAAAATTATTTAATTATAATATTATTATCTAATAAATCTCAAGAACTTGTTTTTGTAAACTACGTTTTTTAATTGTAGTGTATTTTAGTACTTTTCTAGAAAGAAAAAAAACAAAAACTTGTTTTTATAACCAATTTTTTTTAAATCAAAATAGGTTATTAAAAAAAATTATTTTTAAAAAGTTAAAAATCAAAACAAAAATTAAAATATCAAATGATCTTAGTTTTTTATTTTTGAAATTTAAGCCTATAACTACTATTTAGTATGGGGTTTTCATATTTTAAAAAAATAAATGGAGTTTTCATTATTTTGATATTTACATTGTACCTATATTTCTAAAAATCAAATCAAAATTTGAAATTAAAAAAATAGTTTCTAAATACTTATTTTAACTTTTGAAATTTGGTTAGAATTACTCAGAATGAAACATATATAGAAAAATTGAGTAGTTTAAATTTCAAAACTTATCAATTGGGAGTTAAAGACATTAATTATAAAAATTGTTTAAAGTTTGTAGATTTATAAAAACATTTTTTTGAAATTCAAATATCTATTAAATAGTATTTCTATTTTAAAGTACACACAAAAGTTCATTCATTAAATTTATATTTTAACCACGTACCTAGTATTTTTTTTTTATTTATCATATTAAATCAAATTGAATGAATTTTTTTTTTAAAAAAAAACAATAGGAACAAACCTTTAGATCTACATTTTCCCTCATATAAGCAAAAAAATAAAAAAAATAAATATCTTATTTATTGAGAATGATAAATTGTTAGTTCTAAAAAGTTTCAAAATTCAAAAAAAAAAAACAAAAAGTTAAATTATAGATTTGGTCCATGTTAGAGAAAGTTAAATTATTTCTCGTAATCTCAAAATTTAGAATATATTCTCATAGTTTAACCAAATTTAAAATAATTGTAATTGTTTTTAATCTTTGGCTTATTAAGTAGTTGTTCATATATATAAAGTAACATTATTAGGTCAAATTATTGATGACACAAATCATCGGTAAGTTAAATAAATAATCACTTGAATGAAAAACAAAAAAATTTGAAGAAAATCAAATAAAAAAGAAAACGATTAGAATTGCAAACCTCTGAAAGCTTCGTAAATTTAATTAATTAGTGTTTAGCTAACAAAAAAAATTGAAGAAAATCAAATAAAAAAGAAAACGATTGGAATTGCAAACCTCTAAAAGCTTCCTAAATTTAATTAATTAGTGTTAGCTAACAAAAAAATTGTTAGGATGAAATCTTGTTTATATTTTATTTTTGAAAAAAACTATTAAATAAAAAAATTCTAAAATTAATATAATTAATTACTAAATTTAAAATATAGATATTTAATTTTGAAATAAAATCTATTAATTTCATAATTTTATCTAAATTTAAAATATCGACATTTAGTTTGTATAAAATAAATATATCGACATTTGGTTTTAAAATAAAATTAATTAATCTTGTACTTTTTAAATATATATTAATTTCGATTAGATACATATAATATATTAATTTTTGAAATATGAAATCTATCCTTTCATTTGAGAAAGTATTAATTTAATTATTAAAGTTAGGTCGTGTATTAAATTAAATTTCCAAATATTTTTCCTTGCTCACTTTCGAATTAGTCATATTATTAAATAAGATAGAATTGTAGTTATTTTCTAAATAAGTTTGAGAAACTTTATACCATTTTTTTAAAAATAATATTCAGTTAACTATTCAATCTAAAAATAAGAATGACTAAAATTGAATAATTGGGCTAAAAAATAGTTAGTTAGGAAGTGAAATGTATATAGGAAATAATACTCAATTAATAAATCAATCTACAAATAAGAATTACAAAAATTCAATAATTTGACACAATGGGCTAGTCAAAAATCAAATTCAAATATGCATTGTTGTATCAATTTCTATTACAAATTCTAAAATGCAAAGTTTAAAATATAATATGTTTTTTAGCGGTAATTGAAAGTGTGGTTGGAGCAGGCATGACGTGAATACTGTGTGACATGTTTACACTCTGTTGCAAGCGTGCAGAGTTGTTATAGCAGTTGGTCATGCAAATCTTGATATCGGTAATGATCATTAACACTTAATACCTACAATATCGCGCAAAACGACCATTCAAATAGTGACATTAAACCACATTTTTCATAATTTAGCTATTGTAAACAAAAATTTCTCGAGCAAAAAACTCAAACCCTTAATAATAAATCTTAAATTAAAAATATGATTTTTGTTAATAAGATTTTTTATATTTTTATATTTTCCTTTAAAAAAAACCACACAACAAATATTTTTAAATCGAATATTTGTGTTTTTCTTTTTATTTTTTAACTGGTTTTTAATTGCCACATAGATTTGCTAGTTTTAGAGAAATGTTTTTTTAAAAGAATTCATTTCTTCCTAGTCATGTGAAAAAAAAATCAAATAAGAACTTTCTAAATTCTAATAATCGGGTTCAAAAATCAGCAGTTATATGTCCAGCCTAGAGCCTAGAATCAAATGGGATATGCATTGCATATCAGTTTTGTCAATTTCTATCACAAATTTTAAAAAGCAAAAACTTTAAATATATTTATAAGGATATATATAGAGAGAATGAGATAATACTCATTAAAAAATCGTTCTAAAAATAAGAATTTCTAAGATTTCAATAATTGTGTCCAATGATTGTTAATTATAGTTCATCATAACATGTTGCATACTCTACCGTCCATTTTTATTACAAATTTTTTTTAAAAAAATTAAAATATATAACAAATAATACTCGATTAACCAATTGAACTAAAAATATGAATTACTAATATCAGGCTCAACGATAGTTAGTTATAGGTCCAGCCCAAAATCAAATCAAATTAAGACATGAATACCGGTTCAGTCATTTCCATTATATATATATATATATATAGTCCCTAATTTTGAAGTAAAGTATCAATTCAGTACTCAGCTTCAAAATCAAAATGGTTTACCCCTAACATTTTAATAAGTTCAATTTTAGTTCGTATGTGTTTATTTCCTTTTTAAATTTATTTTACGTCAATATAAAAATATCCACTTTATAAAAATATTTAAATTTAACATTAGTCATTATTGTATTCAACATTATGTCAGTAACTACTAATATTTTTATGTACATGTGTGCAATTTTAAAAGTAAGACAATTATAAATATAGTTTGAATTTTATTGATTTTATTTTTATTTTGTGCGTGTTATAATTTTAATGATTATGCTTCCAAAATATTCTTCGAACATGATTGAATCTCCATTTCTGGATGAATTGGTTGGATTTGAACCGTTGGATTTTCTGAATTCTTAGTTTTGTTATATGAATCTTTTCTTCCGTTTAGGTTCTCATTTGTAAATAAAGGAGAGTTATCTATTTATAGAGCACTCTTGGGTATGTGGGTTTGGTCATTTCAGTTTCACTAGTGTTTGCGGCAGGTCATTGGCTTGAGTCTCATGGATTGAACGCATCCAGCTTGGACCTCAATAGATGGACTGGGCCCAGTTTATATTTAATTTTTGAAAAACAATTCTTAAATAAAAAAATTCTAAAATTAATATAAATAATTCTTTACTAAATTTAAAATATAGATATTTAATTTTGAAATAAAATCTATTAATTTCATAATTTTATCTAAATTTAAAATATGGACATTTAGTTTGTATAAAAAAAATATCAACATTTGGTTTTAAAATAAAATTAATTAATTTTTTATTTTTAAATATATATTAATTTTGATTATATACATATAATATATTAAATTTTGAAATATGAAATTTATCCTTTCCTTTGGAAAAGTATTAATTTAATTATTAAAGAGTTAGGTCATGTATTACATTTAAATTTCTGAATATTTTTGGAAAAAAAATTATTTTTCTTTGCTCACTTTCAAATTAGTCATCTTATTAAATAAGATAGCATTGTAGTTATTTTCTAAATAAGTTTGAGAAACTTTATGCCATTTTAAAAAAAATAATACTCAATTAACTATTAATCTAAAAATAAGAATGACTAAAATTTAATAATTAGGCTAAAAAATAGTTAGTTATGGAGTGAAATGTATATAGGAAATAATACTCAATTAATAAATCGATCTTAAGAATTACTAAAATTCAAATTAGAACAAATTAGAACATGCAGCATTGTTGTATCGATTTCTATTACAGATTATAGAATATTGCAAAGTTTAAAATGTATGTTGTTTTGGAGCAGGAATGTAAGGTGTGGTTGCAGTAGGGCATGACTGCCGATACTACATATTTAGTGTACTCCCTACAAGCATGCGTTATAGCAGTGTGTTGGCCATGCACGGTAATGATCAAACACTAATACCTAAGATATTCCAAAAACACAATTCAAATAGTGACATTAAACCACATTTTTCTTTTAATAAGATTTTTTATATTTTTATATTTTCCTTTAAAAAATCCACACAAGAAATATTTTAAAATTGGATATTTGTGTTTTCTTTCTGTTTTTTTAACTTACTGATTTTTTATTGCCACATACATTTGCTACTTTTAGAGAAATGATTTTTTAAAATAATTATTTTCTACTTAGTCATGAAAAAAAAAAATCAAATAATCGGACCAAACTTCAACAGTTATAAGTACAGTCTAGAATGAAATAAGATATGCATTGCATATCACCTTGTCGATTTCTATTACAAATTTGAAAAAACAACAACTTTAAATAGATTTATAAAGATATATATAGAGAGGATGATAATACTCTATTAACAAATTGTTTTAAAAATAAGAATTTCTAAAATCCTGATCCAAAAGATTGTTAGTTATAGTTTCATCCCATAATCAAATTTAGAACTTGCATACATTTCTATTATACAAGAAATAATACTCAATTAATCAATTGAACTAAAATTAAGAATTACTAATATCTAATAATTGGGTTGAACCATAGTTAGTTATAGGTCCAGCCCATAATCAAATCAAATTAGGACATGCATACCGGTTCTAATCTATTTCCATTATAAATTCTAAAAACAAATTTAAAATATATTTTTAGTTTCTCACTAAATATATATATATATATATATATATATATATATATATATATTTCGTAAGTTTAGAGTTAAGTTTCAATTCAGTGCTTAGCTTCAAAATCAAAATGGTTTATCCTTAACGTTTTAATAAGCTTAATTTTAGTTCGCATGTGTTTGTTTCCTTTTTAAATTTATTTTTACGTCAATATAAAAATATCCACTTTATCAAAATATTGAAATTTAAAATTAGTCATTATCGTAATCAACATTAGGTCAGTAATTACTAATATTTTTACCGTGTGTGCGTGCAATTTAAAAAATAAGACCGTTGTAAATAAAGTTTGAATTTATTGATTTTATTTTTATTTTGTGCTTGTTATGATTTCTAATGATTATGCTCCAAAATATTTCTAGTGTTGGATTTGAACAGTTGGATTTTCCGAATTCTTAGCTTTTTGTATGAATCCGGTCTAGGTTCCCCATTTGCAAATGAAGGAAAGTTCTATAAATCTCTTGGCGTTGTGGGTTTGAGCATTTGAGTTTCATGAGTCTTTGGGCCAGATCATTGGGAGTGTTGGACCTAACCATCGAGCTTGGACCTCAATAGATGGACTTTAGCCACAAATTCCAAATTAACTTTTGATCTGATTAACTTTGGAACAATTATGAATTTGTAGTTGGCCAAGGAAATTAATTAAACTTCGCCATTAATTTGCAAAGTGACAATTTTTTATTAGCCAAAATTTCTCAATTAACAAATACCTATTTTCAAGGTTTATGCACCAACTTGTGTGGATGATTCTAAAAAAAAGCAGTTTGAAATTTACATAAAACTTTAGTGTCAACTATACCATGTGCTAATTTAATCTAATATGAATTTGGCTCCTACAATTGATTTTATCTTAAACATCTTTTTTATGCCAACTAACCAAAAAATTTGAAATTTTTGTTCCAAAAATGTGATTATAGTTGCTTGACATAAAACCTACATTTGTGATTAAAGTAAGTGAATGGGTTTACTAAATCACGAACATAAACTTGGATGAGGTTAAAATTTTACCATTAACTTGAACATGGATAAAATTTTAATCCACTTGAATCTTGATCGAATATATAATTTTGGCAATACTCCAATCTAAAACAATCTTAGAATTGGATCAACTTCACTACTAGCATATAATTGAGCTTTGAGCCAAAAATGATTTGAAGTTTCACACGGAATTTGAATTTTATTTTATTTTTTTAGAATCGAAGCAACGTTAGAACTTGTCTTGATCTTCATTGAAAACGATGGATATTGGATTGAATGTGACTTAAATTTTTGAATTTGTCGATATCAACCATATGCTCAATTTTAAATTTTAAGGAGACTTGAACTTGAACTTGAACTTGATTGAACTTTATCTTTTTGAAGTGAGCAATTCAACCTATAACTTGAAATTACTAGAATTCAACTCGTATCATATTCTTCTGATAATCTTGGGCAATTTTCTTGAAATTGGGACAAACTTCACCTTGTTTGAGTTTGATGTAAAATTTGCATTGAATTTAACTTGAAA
This sequence comes from Sicyos edulis, assembly GCA_036507275.1. NCBI lineage: Eukaryota > Viridiplantae > Streptophyta > Magnoliopsida > Cucurbitales > Cucurbitaceae > Sicyos > Sicyos edulis. The sequence goes on along the minus strand of CM071852.1, from coordinate 11,945,639 downwards.
TAAATGAAACTTTATATTGAATATTGGCTTGATTTTTGAAAGTCACATTGATTGAATTCAATCGACTTTGAATGTACTCCGCACTCTAACATGCAAGATATCCTGAAATTTATCTCCTATCTATCTTAGTTTAACATTATTCAAAATTTCAAACACTTTCCACCAACCAAAAACATTAAAGATTTAAACAAAAGAAATCCATAGAATTTGATACCATAATTTATTAGAAAGATGGGATAAAATCCAATGAAAAAGGAGAAAGAATAGAGGAAAGAAAGACCGTAAGAAAAATAAAGGACATAGCCAATAAACAACGAGTAGAAATCTAAAAAAAATAATAATAAATAAATAAATAAATAAAATTTGGTCAATTGTTGATAATGGTTGTGATAAAGTAGTTTGAGAAGAGTTTAGATTTGGTGCACTATTCTGCAGCATTAAGCTTCACTTTCTCCCAAATATTGATTTTTTTTTTTTTGAAATTAAGCAATCATGCTCGTCCCTAAACTAGACAATAGAGACATTGATTCGAAATAGAAGACCATTGGACAACCTCCCTGTGAAACATAGTTCTTCTAGCATTGATATTACCCTTACACTAGAGTACCATCAATCATCACTTATGTTTTTGCTTTCTTTTTGCTCATACCTTAAGTGAAAAAAGAACTAAATTGATGGCATTGTACATGGCGTCCTATGATCAATAATCAACATTCTCAAAATGTGATCAAGTTCCACAAGTTATGTCCTTACCAAGGCATCTGTTCTATATATATATATATTTTTTTTAGAAAGCATGTGGTCTCATTTAACTATCCTCATAAAGAACTAGAAAAAAGAGTGAATGATTCATCACATCTCATTCTGCTACTTTCTAATCTTAACAAGAAGTGATAAGTCTTTGTTTGTTAGATTAATTTGCATTAGAATAGGTTTCATTGTTATTCTAGTTAACCACTTTAGTTTTTGGTGGGTTGTTAGTGAGACATTATTAGCTTCCTTGTAAGGCTATTTAAGCCACCATTTTTCTTCAAATAAGGTAGATCATTCATTTCCAATTTGATTAGAGTTATTTATTCTCTACAAATTGGTATCAGAGCCAAGAGTCTGAGAATAAACAGAAGCTTTTGTTTTGAGTGATTTCTAGAGAAAATGAGTGAATATAAGCACTTCATGCAGCCATCCATTCCAATTTTCGATGGCCATTATGACCATTGAAGCATGCTTATGAAAAATTTGTTGAAATCAAAAGGATATTGGCACCTTAGTAAGACTGGTTTTATTGAACCAGAAGAAGAAGTTATATTGTCAGATGTGCAGAAGAAAGAATCAAAAGAGTTAATGTTGAAGGATCTTAAAGTAAACAATTATCTATTTCAAGCTATAGATAGAACCACTTTTGAGCAAATTTTGGAGAAACGCACATCAAAGCAAATATGGGATTCCATGAAGAAAAAGTATGAAGGAAATGCAAGGGTCAAATGATCTATTCTCCAAGCATTGAGAAGGGATTTCGAGATTCTAGAGATGAAATCTAGTGAAACCATCACAGATTATTTTGCTAGTGTTATGAGTATTGCAAACAAAATGAGGAGCAATGGAGAAAAAATGAAGGACATCACTATTGTTGAAAAAATTCTTAGAACTTTAACGAAGAAATTCAATTATGTTGTGGTATCAATTGAAGAATCTAAAGATATTGATACTCTTTCTATCGACGAACTACAAAGTTCACTTATTGTGCATGAGCAAAAGTTTCACAGAAGCAAAGTTGAGAAGCAAGCTCTCAAAGTGACCACAGAAAATCAATATGGAAATCAAAGTCAAGGTCGATGAGGCTATAGAGGAAGAGGTCGAGGTCGAGGACGACAATATTTCAATAAAGCATCCATTGAATGTGACAAATTTCACAAGTTTGGACATTTCCAGTATGAATGTCCAACATTGGAAGAGGCTAACTATGTTGAATTAAATGAAGAAGAGGAGATGTTATTGATGTCCTATGTTGATATGAATCATGTCTCACAAGAAGACATATCATTTCTTGATTCGGGCTGCTCAAACCAAATGAATGGAAATAAAGTTGCATTCTATGAATTGGATGAAACATACCATGAATCAGTAAAATTGGGGAACAATACCAGGATGCGTGTTCTTGAAAAAGGAAAGGTGAAATTTTATGTGAATAATATTTTTCATGTGGTTATTGATGTTTTCTATGTTCTAGAGCTAAAAAATAATCTCTTAAGCATTAGACAAGTTCAAGAGCATGGTCTCTCCATTCAAATTCGATCAGGAAAATGCAGTATTTATCATCCAGAAAAAGGGACTGATTATTCAATCTGAGATGACAACAAACAGAATGTTCGTTGTGAAGGCGCAATTACAAATCAACAAAGAAAATGAGACATGCTTACATACTATCACAACGAATTTTACTCATTTATGGCATTGTAGATATGAGAACTTAAGTTTCAAAGGCTTAGGGACATTTCTTACTAAAAATATGGTTTGTGGACTTCCACAACTAAATGTTGAAACTAAAACATGTACCGATTGTATGGTTGGAAAACAACATAGAGATCCAATTCCCAAGAAAAACACATGGAGAGCAACACAAAAATTGCAATTGATACATGTAGATATATGTGGTCCAATCTCTCCTATGTCAAACAGCAAAAAAAGGTATTTTTTATGCTTCATAGACGATTTTACGAGAAAGACTTGGATTTATCTTTTAAGCTAGAAGTCTGAAGCATTCAACATGTTCAAATACTTTAAAAACTTGTTGAAAAGGAATTTGGGTTACCCATTGTATGTTTACGAACGGATAGAGGTGGAGAATTTAACTCACGAGATTTTAATGAGTTTTATAAGCAGCATGGTATTAAAAGACAATTAACAACAACCTACACTCCACAACACAACGGAGTCGCAAAAAGGAAAAATCGAACAATAATGAATTTAGTGAGAAGTATGTTGTCTTAGAAGAAAATGCCAAAAGAATTTTGGCCAAAAGCTGTTAATTGGGCAATTTATGTGCTTAATAGAAGTCCAACATTGGCAGTAAAAGATATTACACCACAAGAAGCATGGAGTGGAATAAAACCCAATATGGAGCATTTCAGAGTTTTTGGATGCATTGCCCATGTATATGTTCCTGATGAAAAAAGAGATAAATTAAGCAACAAGAGTTTTCCTTGTGTGCTTTTAGGCGTCAGCGAAGAATCAAAGGCATATCGACTATACGATCCCTTCTAAAAAAGAATTGTAGTAAGTCGAGATGTTATTTTTTATGAGGAGAAATAATGGAATTAGGATAAAAATACTATTGCACAGAGCTCAAAATGGATCCAAAATGGCAAAGTAGTGAAAGTGATGTCGAGCCAAGTGAAGATGATGCACTTAACCATGAAGGTAGCGAAACAAATATGGACATGGAGATTTGTGGTACACAACCAGATTCAACCTCATCTTCAAATGCGTCTTCATTAGCAAATGAAGATGGAGGAAGAATACGACGAGCCCCAGCTTATTTGGATGACTATGTTACCGGGCAAGAACTTTCAGAAGATGAAAATATTGAGGCTCACATGGCTCAAATTGATGCAGATCCGATTAGCTTTGAAGAGGCAGAGAAATGTCATAAATGGAAGCTAGCAATGGATATTGAGATGGATGCAATAAAAAAAATTATACATGGAAACTGACTAAATTTCCTGCTGGTGCAAAAAAGATTGGGGTGAAATGGATTTACAAAACAAAATTTAATGAACGTGGAGAGGTTGACAAACACAAAGCAAGATTGGTAGCTAAGGGCTATTCTCAACAATATGGAATTGATTATTCTGAAGTTTATGCACCAATTGCTAGAATGGATACAGTTCGTATGATATTATCTTTTGCAGCTCAAAAGGGATGGACGATCTTTCAACTTGATGTAAAGTCAACTTTTCTCCATGGAAAATTTAGTGAAGATGTATATGTTAAGCAACCAATGGGTTATGTGGAAAAAGGAAATGAACATAAAGTATACAAGTTAAATAAAGCTTTAAACGGTCTAAAACAAGCTCCACGAGCTTGTTTTAGTTGATTGGAATCTCACTTTGAGGGAGAAGGATTTATGAGATGTCATAATGAACAAACCTTGTTCATTAAAACAAGTTGCAAAAGTAAAATACTTATTGTGAGTGTTTATGTAGACGACTTGATATATGCTGGAGACGATGAAGATTTAATGAGAAAATTTAAGGAATCCATGTTAAGATCATTTGATATGTCTGACTTGGGGAAAATGAGATTTTTTCTTGGCATAGAAGTTTGCAGAATACAAATGGTATATACATATGTCAAAGGAAATATGTCATAGATGTTTTGAAAAGATTTGGAATGGAAAATAGCAATGTTCTGAGCAGTCCTATTGTACCTGGTTCTAAGCTACATAGTGATGAAGAAGGAGATCTAGTTGATGAAATGCGTTTCAAGCAAATTTTTGGAAGTCTCATGTATCTATCTACCACCTGGCCAGACATGATGTTTGTTGTTAGTCTAATCAGCCATTTTATGTCAAAGCCAACAGAATTGCATTTACAAGCAGCTAAAAGAGCACTTAGATACTTGAAAGGAACAATCAATTATGGGATATTTTATGCACGAGATAAAGTCGAAGACCTTCTTGCTTTTGCTGATTCTGATTATGCTAGAGATATAGAAGATGGAAAAAGTACTTCTGGCTATGTATTCATAATTAATGAACTTAGGAGCTGTCTCATGGTCTTCAAAGAAGCAACCACATGTTACTTTATCAACAACTGAGGCTGAATTTGTAGCAGCAGCAGCCTGTGCTTGCCAAGCTATGTGGATAAGTAGAATTTTAGTAAGAATGGGACTTAAGCAAGAAGGGGGAACAACAATTATGTGTGACAATAGTTTAACTATCAAACTCTCCAAAAATCCAGTCATGCATGGAAGAAGTAAACACATAGACGTGCGATTTCATTTTCTTCTAGACTTAGTTAAAGATGGAGTCATCAAATTGAAATTTTGTGGGACTAAAGAGCAAATTGCTGATGTGATGACTAAACCCTTGAAGCTGGATGATTTTCTAAGACTTTGAGACTTATTGAGAGCTGGATAAACCTCACACTTGACATTGTTCAGTTTAAGGGAGGGATTGATAAGTCTTTGTTTGTTAGATTAATTTGCATTAGAATAGGTTTTCATTCTTATTCTAGTTAACCGTCTTAATTTTTGGTGGGTTGTTAATGAGCTATTATTAGCTTCCTTGTAAGGCTATTTGAGCCACCATTTTTCTTCAAATAAGGTAGATAATTCATTTCCAATTTGATTAGAGTTCTTTATTCTCTATAGGAAGTTTAAATTAATTCTGAAAATATCGATTACCTAAAATAGAAAGAAACAATATAACTATCCTGAAGTGTCCGGGTAGGTCAAGAGACCTTGGAAAATTAAGATATAAAGAATTTAATTCAAGGATGGTCACCTATCTAGAACTTAATATACTATTGAATTTTTGGACATCCAAATCTTGTAGGAATAAACAATATGTCCAGTAACAATAGTCAGCATAAGGGAGCTCTCGAGCAGTCTTATATATATATATATATATATATATATATATATATATATATATATATATATATATATATATATATATATATATAACTTTTCTTAAAATTGAAAATACGTCTGCATTCAACAATGATCTCTTACTTTATCAATCCGAAAAAGATCAAATCAAATCTATCCGACTTTAGAAGATAAGAGAATAGATTGATAAAATAAGAAGAAGGCAAGCTGCATGGAGGAATTCAAAACAGATAAAAAGTTTGAAAATAACGATAAATTGGAAGTTGAAGAAACGAAATAAATTGGTAAGGCCAATTTCAATTGGGTTCGGTTGTGTCAATTCCCTAATTCTTCATAATTTATAAACCGCCAAACTCTTGAATAATATTGGAATATGCTAGATCATTCAACTTTATCTTAGATGACCAAGGAAAGTTCTAGATTATACACATATTTTCTAGATTGGTGGAGAGAATTTTAGAACACCATTTGTCTAAGAATTGTGGAGAGAATTCTAGAACACCACTTGACCAAGATTGGTGAAGAGAATTCTAGAACATCATTGGTCTAAGAATGATGAAGATAATTCTATAACACACTTTGTCTAAGATGGTTGGAGAAAGATCTAGGTATGAACTTGTCAAGAAATATCTACTCATACTTATCCAAAGTGAAGTTATGGAAAAATCATGGCCACATGATTTACTTGATCACCAAGGAAAAATGTGGACCATTGGATCATACTTTGAGCCCAAGTTTATGAGTAGTATAAATAGGTGATGCCATTAGTTTGCAAACCATCCCAAAATCTCCCATGACATCCCATATCTAAATGAGTGAGGGTGTGAGATAAAAATAGAGAGAGTTTCTCTTTATATAAGAGTTTGTTGCTACTTTGTAAGAGAGAAAGTTGTAACTCCTATTTTTATAATGAAGTTCTTCTATCCTTGCCCGTGGTTTTTACCCTAATTTGTTTAGGGGTTTTCCAAGTAAAATCATTGTGTCGTTCTTTCTCTTATTCCTTTTCATTATTGTTGTTATTCTCAATCTATTGTAGCTGCGACCCTGCTCTATTCGATGCAAACAATCATAACAAGTGGTATCAGAGCCTGGTTCTTGGTGGAAATATCTATTTACCGTATGCTCTATGGTTTCCACTAAAAGTGGATCCTCCACATAAAAAAATAAGTTAGATACTTTCACCTTTGTTGACAGGTACGTGGATTGTTTACGGTTCGTGGTAGAAGCAATGGCGGCGAGGTTCAAGATTGAGAAGTTCAACAAGACCAATTTCTCGTTGTGGAAGATGAAGATGGAGGCTATCTTGAGAAAAGATTATTGTCATGCAATCATCACTTGAAGATAGAGGTCATCACAGATGATAAGTGGAAAGAGATGGACAAGAATGCTATTGTAAATCTCATCTGACGCTAGCAGATCGAGTGTTGTGAAGTATGGAGGAGAAGAAAACCACGAGGGAGATTTGGGATCATCTCACAAAAATTGTACGAGGTCAAGTCACTTAACAACAAGTTTTTTCCTTAAGTGGAAATTGTATTCTCTCCAGATGTCTGAAATTCTACTTCAAAGTTTTCCTGATTCGTATGATCAACTTGTCATCAACCTGACAAATGAGGCTCTAGTAGTGACAAGAGGCGGATCAACAGAATGTGGCTTCAGTGGGAGTCAAAATCAAGGAAGGGAAAAAACAAGAAGTAAGAAGAACGTGAAGTACGATCATTCTCATAAGAAAGAACATCTGAAGAAGGATTGTTGAAATCTAAACAAGATAGATTTCAATCTTCGAGGAAATGTAGCAAGCATCTTCAACGAAGGTGGTGTTTGATGTTGTGAAGCAGCGACAACTATCGAAGGCAGAAAGAGTTTGGTGATGAATGGTTTGTCAACTAAGGAGACAGCTATGATCATATGCCTTGAAGATTGTCAGTATTATAGCTATCAAATTGAAGTTCTAGCTAGTTCGTGCAATTCAACAAGTGTGACACATTGAAGACCTGAAAAGAACTTGTTGTCATTAGGTCAACTTGAGGACCTTGATTGCAAAGTTGTGGTTGAGAGGAACGCTAATACTTATGAAGGGAGAAAAAGTTGGCACAAACTTGTACATGCTGGTGGGAGAGACTTTGCAAAAAGGAGAGGCATTTTTTGTCTCAAGTAGTCTAAGTGAAAGGTTTCAAAAGATGTGGCATCAGAAACTTAGAGACATGTCAGAGCAAGGAGTTGAAGTTCTTGCAGAGTAAAATCTACTCCTATAGCTCATTAAGGTATGTTTACCTTTGTGTGGGCATCACGTGACAAGTGGCAACACAGATTAAAGTTCAACACATTAAATTCTAGAATTTTAGTTATTCTGGAATTGGTTCATTCTAATGGACGAAAAGCACTGGTTACATCCTTAGAAGAAGCAAGGCACTTTGTGTCCTTTATAGGCGGTGGCTCCAAGAGGTGTTGGTGTATCCCATCAAGAAGAAGGTAGATGTGTGTTTAGTCTTCAAAGTAATCAAAGCGCTAGTTGAACTTCAACCAGAAAGAAGGTCAAGTGTATGTTGATGGTGTGAAGGAGTATACATGTGGGATCTCACTACCCACAAGGTTACCATCAGCATAGTTCTTGAAGAAGAAATGTGTATGCTCCAACCAGAAGTAAAAATAGAAGGAACTTGGTTTGCAGGTTAAACGAATCTCTATACGGTCTCATACAGGCGCCGAGATGTTACCAGAGATTTTCCTTCATTATGAGCCTTGAATACAACAAGCTTTATGCAGACCCTTGTGTATTTTTCAAGAGATTTGGTGAAAAGATTAAATTATCTTGCTGTTGTATGGTGACGACATATTGGTAGCATGCCCCAACAAAGATTGTCTTGAAGAGTTGAAGGCTCGGTTGGCTAGGGTGTTTGAAATGAAGTACTTGGGACCAGCAAACAAGATTTCGGGGATGCAAATTGACCGAGACAGAAATAATAGAAAGGTTTGGCTGTCTCAGTGAAACTATTTGAAGAAGGTCTTGTAACACTTCAACATGGAAGACTGTAAGCCAATTTCTACCCCTCTTCTATTAATTTCAGTTATCCTCTAAGATGTACCCTAGCAGTGAACTGGAGAGGATGGAGATGTCTCGAGTACCGTATGCATCAATAGTGGGAAGTTTAATATTCGCCAGGAGTTATACCAGACAAGACATTGCACATGCAGTGGGAGTAGTTAGTCGGTATATGGTGAATGCTGGTGGAGAGCATTGAAATGTTGTTACAAGGATCCTTAGATATACTAAAGGATCGATATATGTTGCATTGTGTTGTGAAGGATCAGACGTTATTGTCGGAGGATATGCTGACAAGTCCAAATGGTGTCGATCCTCGAATGGCCTAGCAGGAACATAAGCAACATGTAAATGGAAAGGAAGAAATAATGGTATGGAGATTGAATGATCTTTAATCAAATCTCCAAGTGGGAGAATGTTTTGAATAATATTGGAATATGCTAGATCATTCAACTTTATCTTAGATGACCAAGGAAAGTTCTAGATTATACACATATTTTCTAGATTGGTGGAGAGAATTCTAAAACACCATTTGACCAAGATTGGTGAAGAGAATTCTAGAACATCATTGGTCTAAGAATGATGAAGAGAATACTATAACACACTTTGTCTAAGATGGTTGGAGAAAGATCTATGTATGAACTTGTCAAGAAATATCTACTCATACTTATCCAAAGTGAAGTTATGGCAAAATCATGGCCACATGATTTACTTGATCACCAAGGAAAAATGTGGACCATTGGATCATACTTTGAGCCCAAGTTTATGAGTAGCATAAATAGGTGATGCCATTAGTTGGCAAATCATCCCAAAATCTCTCATGACATCCCATATCTAAATGAGTGAGGGTGTGAGATAAAAATAGAGAGAGTTTCTCCTTATATAAGAGTTTGTTGCTACTTTGTAAGAGAGAAAGTTGTAACTCCTATTTTTATAATGAAGTTCTTCTATCCTTGCCTGTGGTTTTTACCCTAATTTGTTTAGGGGTTTTCCATGTAAAATCATTGTGTCGTTCTTTCTCTTCTTCCTCTTCGTTATTCTTGTTATTCTCGATCTCTTTTAGCTGCAACCCAGTTCTATTCGATGCAAACAATCATAACACAAACAAATTATTAAAAAAAAAATGTATGATAGTTTTTTTTTTTTTTTTTTTTGAGAATGTATGATAGTATATTTGAATCTATATTTATAAGTGTAGGATTCTTATCAATATGCTAAAAGTCTATCCTTTAATTTAAATATTTTATTTATTTATTTATATATATATTATTGCTAATTTGAGTTAGGTTAGGATGAACGGACTAAAAATTAATCAATTCAAGAATCAACACAAGTCAGGGAAAATTATAAATCGTAACTTAATTTAAACAAAAAAGTAAAGAGAAACTTACAAAATTAGTCAAATATAAAAAATAATTACAAATATAATCATTTTAAAATATATATATATATATATATAACACTTATAATCATTGGTATTAATAATATTGGTTTTATACTATCGTATTAATAACTATAAAGATAAATATTTTAAAATTTATCTACATTTATAATTATTTTGAGGAACAGTACAATGAATATAATTTTCCAAAAAGGAACTAAGAGATAAAATGAAAATTATGGACATACCCTTGGGCTTCTTATGCAAGAAAGGTCCACTTTTGGAAAGATTTGTTAGAATCGTTAGGTTTGTAGGGCCGCAAAATAAAGTTTGGAAGTTTTAAATTGGACCTCAATGGGCCCCCAAATTTGAAGTTAAAAGTTTTGCCCAAATTGGTCCCACATGCATCATTCGCTTATCCACTTTTTATATTAAAAACTTTTTGTTTAGTTTTATTTTTGTTAGAAAAACTATCCAAACCACCGAATGGATCAGTGACGCAATGGTTTCATTGTTTGGTTGTAAATCAGTTCAACACCAACGTCACATGTGTTAAAAAGTCATCTTTCTAGACACTGGATGGGGTTCGAAAGTTGACAAAATTAAATAGTAGGTCAAAATGAATGGATTTAAGTATTAACAAGATTTTTTTTTCCACAAAATTAACAAACAGAATCCCATTAAAGTAGGAATTCGATTAAAAACTAGAGTCATCGAGAGATTTGGAAGCTTACACTAGAAAAAATATTGGAACACCCAAAGGGATTTGAAATCTTACACCGAAAACGTTTATATCTTAAGAAATGTGGTTCCAAAGTTGGTCCTTTTCGATGTCTCGTGAATCGAAACCCAATGAAATTCCAATGTTGGTCCCTTTCGAAGTCTCGTGAATCGAAACCTAATGAAATGAATGCATTTCTCTTGTCGCCGTATTTTTCAACGTGGGGCTATCATCAATCGCAAATGTATTGGTGGAGGGTTTTCGTGGGGGTTGTTCAACGAGAAGAAAGAATCAAAATGAATTTTTCATCTTCTTCAAAAACAGATTTTTAAGGCGTTTACTCAAACTCAGGTACTATTTCCAACAATTTTGTAATTAAAAATTAATTAGACTTACAATAATTACACCAACCAACGAGAGTATGTACATCTTATGAGAAAAGTGTGTATAGCTATATTTGTGAACTTTAAGAACAAAATTTCTAAAATTACGTATAAATTTCTAAAATTTTCAAAATCCCTAATTTCAAGGTATTTTATAATTATTTATTTAATTATGTTTTTCTACCGTTTTTAGAATTAGTTAGATTGTTTAAAAAATTTCAAGATTAAAAAAGGTAGTCGTAAATAATTTATTTAAAATAAATTTAAAAAATCTATAAAATATAAGAGGGTTACAATTATAAACTACTTTCCATATTAAAAATCGAAAATAAAAAGACACAAATTTAAAGTCTAAAAATCTTTAGCAGTATCCCTAATTAATTTATAAATTCTAGTCTTTTTCTAATTGTCCCTTTCTTAACCTTGAAATTTGAGAAATGACATCTTTAATTTTTTAATATAAATTTCAAATATAAAAAATAAATTTATTGCTTGCATGATGTCAAAAGAGAAAATAAAACTAATTGCTTGCATTAAATTTTAAAAAGAGCAATACTTATTTAAGAGTTGGTAAGTATTTTGCTTTACATATTTTTATTTTTTTACATTTTTCTCTCTACTTTAATATTTCTCCCTCCATCAATAAACCCAATTTTTCAAAAAATGTGTGTTCATTGGTATGATTGGTCAGTCTGTTTAAATGCAACACTGAATAACAATAAAATAAAGTATAATCCTTTTTTTTATTTGAAAAGAGGACCAGGATAATTAAATCTGAAAAGTAATGGAACTTAATGGAACATTACTTTATATAATTAAAAGAGTCATGAGAATGTGATTTATGTTTTTTTGTCACATTTCAATAAATATTATTACAGAATTCTAATTTTCTTTTTTAAGCCAATAGAGTGAAAAGAAAAGATTATTCAAATACAAGTTGAATCTCTTGACAACTTCTCCAGTGGGGGGACATTCAAATTCCATCTCTTGAATCAACTAAACAACTTCCAATCACTGTACCATTCCATCACTGCACAACTCTTCCAAACCTTTCCTCAACCTCTCGGCAGCAGCTCGGCAAGCATCCTCGACCAGACCTCCGAACGAGATCCTGACATTCCCTGGCGACCCACATGCTGATCCGGGGATCACAACGATCCCGTGTCGGCGAGCGAGCCAAAGAACAACTTGATGATCGTCAACGAACTCGTCGGGAAGCTTGGCCCAGAGGTATATGGCACCCTCCCCGCCTTTTACAGCGCCTTTCCCGAGGGGGGAAAGTGCTTCTAGAATGATATCCCTGCATTTGACAAGGTCTTTTACTTGGTCTGTGACCCATTCTGGGCCTAACTTCAGAGAGTTGAGAGCAAGCTGCTGTGATAATATAGAAGCACAAATTGGAATGTTGTCCTGAACTTTTAGAAGTTGAGCTGCAAGGCCTTCAACTTCTGTAGGGTATGCTATCTGATTGCATATTTCAATCGTCAGTTACGGTTAACGACGAACAGATACGTAGAGAATGAGAACGATTGACGAAACGAAAAACCGTAACTTACATATCCAACTCTCCATCCCATCATTCCATAGGCTTTTGAAAAGGAGAAAATATTGACAATATGATCCCCTTCCACACATGAGTGTTTTAAGCCATCAAACATGAAGTACCTGCAACAACAAATTGAGCACACACAAAAATGTTTGTGAAGATGATAGAGTTGGCTTAAGCTTTTAACATGATTATACCATTCAACATGGTATAGAGCAAAAGATCTTGAATTCATTTTCCTCCCCACTTAAAATTAAATTTCATTTCTGGGGCATTTCTCAAATGTCTAAGCCCAAAAGTGAACGGAATGTTGGTTTATATAATTAAATCTATTATAACTCATTAGTTTAAACTCTTTTGTTGATTGGTAGTTTAATATAATTCTTTTTTATTTTTGAAATAAGGTGATCACGCCCGTCCCTAGGCCAGATACCAGAGACACCAAAAGAGTAGTGTCACAGGTGAGTCTCGAACTTGGGACCTTGAGGGGAGAATACCCTCAAAGCCCAAGTCTTCAACCAATATGCCACCCCGTGGGGACAGTGGTTTAACATAATTGAACAGATCAAATGCCAATTAATTTAAAAGAAACTCCAAACTTTCATGAACTTACTCATAGGTGTTATCCACAACAAGCCAAGACCCAGCCTTTTTGCAGATATCTGCTAATCTCTATGCAAGGGCCAAAAAAGAAGCAAAAAGCTGATTCAGGTAACATAGAAAAATGGAAACTCAAAAGAAAGGAGGGAAACTTTTAAGGCATGTGAAAACATATTGACACTTGATAGCAGGAGTAAAGACATGAGAGTCAGAAACCTTGAGAAGAGGATCTGGAATATAGGTACCAGATGGATTTCCGGGATTAACGACAGTAACGAGTTTAGGGGTCGGTTTGGCTTCGGATAGCGTTTTTTCCAGCCAGTCTGAAAACCAAAATATGATAACAAACTATGAGTCGAACAGCAGATAACCAGTAAGGGCTACTTATCATATGATTTCTGATCAAAGCAAGAAAATGAATAGTACTTCACAATAATATATTTTGTCTCTGCGTAAAAGCATAGACATTAATCATCTTAGGAGGTAGAGGTGTTTGGATGTATTATTGTAGAGTGATTGTATTAATAACTCCTGTTTGTGGAATGATTTATAGAGTGATTGTATTAATAGCTCGTTTGGATGTAGTTGTTTATTGAGTGGTTGTAGACAATAGCTCATTTGGATGTGGTTTTTTGTAGAGGGTTTGTAGAAGAGGTTTGTTGTTTTTTTTAATGATATGACAATTATATTTTTTCTTTAATCTAAAATAATGTTGTTTTATATAAATATTTATTATTCCAAATCCCAAATTTTTGGTAATATCATCTCTTTTATTGGCCCGTTTTAATTTGTATATTAAATTTCCCTATTGTTTTTTTTTTTTTTTTGTGTATGTGAGAATTACTTTTTGTACCAATTTTTTTTTTTATGATATGAATTTTAGTTTATATTTAAAACAATCACAGATAGACAGTTAATTTTAATGATGAAATGTATTTTTAAAATACAATATTATGAGAATGAGACTAATTTTTAATTAATTAGTGAATCGATAATGAATCAAATATTAGGTAGATGAAAAAAGATAAATAAATTTTTTAAAAGAGAAAAAAATATTTATGAAACTTCAATTTTAATTTAAATTGAGAAGTTTTCAAGAAAAAAAAAAACATGTGAACCATAATCTTAAAATATGATTTATGTGTATGAAAATAATCTACCATCAATTAAAAACTCAAAATTTTGGGGAAAAAATGAAAATTTAATTAAAAAAAAGTAATATTGAAATTTTGAAGAAAAAAAAACGCAAAAAATATTAAAAACGGGAATGGAATGTGACACAAAAAAATTAAAACTAAAAAAAACAAAAATATATAAAAATTTGAAGGTTAGAAATAAAAAATAAATTTCCGGCAAATTTTAAAAACTGTAGAATTCAGAAAAAAGAAAATTAACTAAAGAAGTATTAATTAGGGAATTTGCCCACTATAGCATATTTTTTGTTCTTCATTACAATTATAGCACATTTTTAAAAAAATTCATTTATAGCACATTTTGCTCAAAATTCCTATTCTACCATTGTTGGACTTCTATCGGTTCAACTGATAGACTTTAGACTTTTATCAATTCAACTGATAGACTTCTATCAGTTCAATTGATAGTCTTCAATTAGTTCAACTGATACACTTCAATTATTTTGTGCCCCAAATGAATAAGTTTGGGAATTGTGCTATACATAGAATTATTTTGATTTTTATGATATACATACAAAATCCCCTATTAATTATGTACCTCATTTTTTGAAAATTTTAAAAACTGAAAAAATAAAGTGTTAATTTCAAAAAAAAAAAAACCATTGTGCCATGTGACACATTGCAGCTGCGCCACATGGCACAATGGAACAGCCCCATATTCACTCTACAAACCACTCATCAAAAAAAAAAAAAAACCAAACAAAACAAGCTGCTCAACTGCTTAATCCTAACCCCTCCACAACATCCACCAACAAACATCCCCTTAGAGAATTTTGATTAAACAACCATCCTGTGTTGGACTAGTTGTCTGAGATCCATGAGATTATCACCTCAATGCATGTTTTTTACCGACCTAAAAAATAATTTTATACGAATTTTCTCGACATCTAAATATTATAGGATCGAGGTGCGTAAGCTGGCCCAGACATTGACGGTTATAAAAAAAAGTCTGATCAAACAACTATTATCTTAATTCTTGCATCCCAATAAGAAGAATGTTCGATGATTCCTCTAGAAATTTAGCCCAACTGAGGGAAGTCATCCTTTTTGTTTCTTCTTCATCTTGTATTATTATGTCTAAGCTATTTTGTAACTATACACAACAACACTAAATCGACTAAGACCAGATCAAAAGCTAAACTAAATATCTATTTTGAAACAGATATGCAGGAGACTTTACAAGTTCCAACTTCAATGTATACATCACATATAAGTCTTGCATTTTTTTTTTCTTCTTTTTTTGTATCCATGATTGTCCGAATCAGCTTGCGCACTTCAACTAATCTCACATGACAATCATCTTACCCTACTACATTTAGTTGCCAGATAAACTCAAATGATATTAAAGCCCAGTCACCATAGATTGAACTCATTCCCTCTAAGCCCTAGATTATTCTCACCGCCCTCGTCTACTAGGTCAAACCCATGAGCCATAATGGTTCAGAAGTTGTAAACCGTTTTTCAACCTTATATTTTTAAAAATAATGAAAGCAATTAAATGTAAAAAACAAGGACCGTAATGGCTCAAATTTAATAAAGGGGATTTTCCACCTGCAGCACAAAATCAAAACTAATTCATTTGAAGCACAAAATCCAAATTGAGTTCTATCACCCATAGAATTCAATCAGTCACACTCATTCTATCACTGATTGAGTTCTATCACACTCATTCTATCACTAGTCAACGATAGAAAATCATGTGCTATAGATATATTATTTTTGAAATTTTGTTGTAAATATAATTCACGAGGTAGAATGTGTTGTTGAAGGTAACTTATCTTTAATAAAGTAAAATTGTTTATCTATAATCAACTGTATTTACCTGCATCTGGATAAAGCGTTTCCGGGTCACCAGGACCTACCAATATGTTAGTGACACCAGTCATTTGGAAGGACATGTAAGCATTGAAGTAATATGGAGCAAACATAACCACACAATCCCCAGCATCACACAATGTAAGAACAAGATTCACGAATGCCTGCAGAAAAATCAGCCCAAATTTTACTATAAGAATAAAAGTAGATAACACAAGAAATATGCAAGTAGCAGATGTTGCATTTATGTACGTATGCGGACCGCGCCCTTTAAGCCAGTGAATGCCAACATGTCTAACAGATAAGTTATGCTCTACCTTAAGCTGGGCATCCTTGCTAGTTTTGAAAATGATTATTAAAAACAATTTCAGATGATATGCACTATCCTTACCTGATTTGCACCGGCTGTAACCATCACAGAGGACTTGTACAGTTTGTTTTCCTCATGCAGCTACAAAACAAACAAAATGAGTTTTAAGTTTTCATGGTACAAACAAGGATTCAGTTTCAGAAAAATAACATTCCTGTCATGCTAAAGAATAAAAAAGATATCGATACGGAAAATAAACAAGAGTTGATTTTTTTCAACATCTCAGAAACCAACCATTTTTTGAAACAGCGGTAACCAGTAAGGTGAAAACAAATATGAACTACTAAACGTTGAAGCCAACGATCTGGAAAAAGAGATAAAAGAAAAACCACTTCATGTAGCAAATTCACAGATACAGGATACAACGCAGTCGCATAGAGAGCTATATAGGCAAGGAGAATTTTCTATGACTACAAGGCTAAACTAGCAGCAGGCCTAAACATTATAACCTAGAACGTATTGTGAACGAGAGATGTTAAATTAACATGACCACATATGTTATGCATTTCAGTAAATTGGGAAACCGATACGGAAAGGTGTCTGCAATGGTGATCATTTTTACCTAATAAAAGAAGTTTGAAAGCTCTTTTGCGCATTCCCTCTATAATATCACATGGAAGTTAAATATGATAAATCCATATCATGTGAACCATTGAAAATACAAATAGATTGAAAGTATCCCCATTTGCAATTCAGTAGAATCTAGAAAGATCAATTCAAGAGGCTAAATCCATCATCCAGCTCTTCGTTCTCCTTCATTGGCACAATCTTTTCCAAAAACAAATAAAAGAAAAATTGCATTCACTCTTTTTATGTTAGCATCAACTTCCTATCATAAACTTGGAGAAGGTAACAACTACCAAAACCTTGAAATGACACATCAACATTAAATAGAGCACACGCACAGATATCCAAATGCTTCCCCCTCAGAGAGAGTAAAAAAAGAAGATAATGTATATACCTTCTTTATCAGCGCCTCTCTCAGCTCGGGGACACCTTCATCAGCCCCATAGCGACTGATTGAAGGCTCCCAAACAAGTTCTGCCACCTTATTCAAGGCTTGTTTTGGAGGTTGCCAATATACCACTCCCTACACCATGTTGCAATAAGAAAGTTTCAGAACCAGATAAAAGCAGACAGCACATGAAAGCTGCATCTTCAAGGATTGTTAATTTGGTTCAAAACCACAACAGTATAATACTTCAGTTGTGAAAATAGACATTTGAAATGTCTATTTAACTTTCAATTCCAGCTTGGTGGTTTACTAGCTGATTAGGAAAATAAAGGCAAGAGAAAAAAGTTGAACTATGCAAAAATTTATTTAATGTAGACTAGAGAGAAATATCCATCCATTTATTTGGGAGAATAAAGTTTCCAGAAACCATTTTTTAATACCTTTCACACCATGACAGCACTAAGAAACCAATATAGACCCCATTTACCTCACACTCTCAAGCAAGTAATTGAAATGAAACACTAACCTGGGCAAGTGACAAAACATTTTTACTCCCTCGAACTAATTCTTGAATCTGCAAAAAAGTTTTCACCATTCATTTTTCAATAATAATCCATCACCCTAACCAAGAAATAACCAGGCACACACATTTAGATACAGAACAGTTACCTGAACCATGATGGGCATCTCAGTCTCCAATGCCCTTCTTGCAAGTCTTCCATAGGAGCCCATTTCCCTATCCTCCACTCCACCACACAAACCCCCAAAAAAACACCCCTTAACTTAAAAGTCACACCACTTTTCCCACCGATCTCAAAACCTCAAAAGAAACCCAGATTCTAAAAACTCAAAAAAACAAAAAAAAATAAGATGATTACAGCCCTTATTACTCAAGACCCACCAGCCCCAATTGCCCCAGAGCTCAAATTTGGAGGCAGATTTTGTAGAAAGTATTGGAATTTGGGATAGGCACGCCAATATAGTAATAATACCAATAGGAACTTGTCAACGATAAGGCAAAATAAAGCCAAAATACTTGGATTTCCCTCTTTTTTATTCTACTTTGGGGAGTGGAGTGCGGTTGTGGTAATTATACACACGCTATTGCAAACTTTTGTGCGTTTCTTTGACTTCTCTGGCTCGATTTGTCCGTTTTCACCTTACAATATGCCAAGATTTCGTCCTTCGAGCTATAAATCTTACATGGGTCTTTGAATTAGAGGACCCTTTGGAAAGAAAGTTCCATTTTCGACCTCAAACCCCACCGCTAAGAATGAAAAATCCTGTAAAATGGAAAACCCTAAACGGATAAACCCCAAAACAAATCCAAGTTTTGTAGGGTAATTAAGACTCTCTAAAACAAATCTGAGTGTTAAATAAAGGGTGTTATAAAATTGGGTTTTGTACCAAATTGTTGGAAAGCAGAGACAAAAAAAAATACCTGCTCTGGCTGGCTGATGGACCCAAAATTTCAAGTTTGAAAATTTTGTAAAAAATTGAAAAAGTTTTTTCTTTTTTCTTTTTTCTTTGTCAGTGTCTGAGAGATGAAAAAGGACTGTACGATGTTGGTCTCCTTGCATCGATCAGTCTGCGCTCACTTTGATAAATTCATGGAACCTAAAATCGACCATTCATCTAGTTTTACATCAATTTTTTTATGAGAATTCAAAGTACCCAACTTTTTTGGTGTCCATATTTTAAAATTTTTCTTTCTCAAATTCTATCTTATGGCATTGTATGAGGGGAGTTTGAAGGGATTTGGAGTATAAAACTTTGTTTAGGGAGAGGGGTTGGAAGAGGAATGGAAATTAATCACTTTGTTTATTCTAAGGTGTGGATGAGTTTTTTTTAATTTAAGGATAATTGAGGGAATTCTTGATTTTTAGTTCACGAGCTTATACTTATGTCGTTGAGTTGTTGTTCTTAGTAGGGGTGATAATGAAAACCTACAAACCTGAACCGAACCAAATCAATTTATTAGATCGGTTCGAATTTTTCATAAAATATTGGACATGTTGATTTTTATTTAGATAAAACCAGAATTTATTGGATCGGATCGAATTCTATTTGTAAAAATCAATAAAAACCGAACCGAAACAATATTGATTTTTTTACTTTCATTTTTCTTTTTATGCGTTAGTTAAAAAAATTGTTGGTAGATGACTAATTATTTTTGTTTAATTTAATTATAAATTGTGAGTTTTTTTTAGGAAAACAACATTAAAATATGAATTGGAAGTAAAATAGGAAGTAAAAATGAAAAAAATCGTACGGAACCGAATCGAAGAAAATCGAATCAATAATTTTAACACTGGTTTGGATTCTCTTTTTGTTAAATCAAATCGGATCGGTTATCAGTTTAGCCTAAAAATCAAAGAAAATCGAACTAATGGTTTTGTCTTTTGTTGGACATTGGTTCGGTTCCTCTTTTTGTCAAATTGATTGGATTGGTTATCGATTTGACCTATCGAAAAAAATCGAATCAATATCACCCCTAATTCTTTTGCTTTTTAAAAGAAAGTATCTTTCAAATAAAAATATTTAAATTATTAATCGGCTTGATTATTGAAAATGCATGTAAGCTATGAAATTTAAAGGTGCACAGAATAGGTATTAAAGTGAAAATGACAAAGTTTTTTTTTTTTTTTTTTTTTTTAACATTTAAATAACTTTTGCAAAATGTTTAAAATCATGTTTGAAAGATCTATCTAGAATTTGGCACGTGAGATTTTGACATTTGAACTTTAATAGTATAGATTATTAACTAGGAAGAGCATGGTGAAAGGTTTTCTCTATGTGTAGTTCATTGAGATCAATTTTGTTAAATCAAAAATAAATTTTCTATAAAAATGTTTTTCAAGATCACAGAGACCATTGCAACTTGTTCACATCAATTTTGGTGGATCGATCAACCTAAGTTTTTTCCGTAAAAATAATTATTTCTTATTATTTATCGATGAATTTTAGTAAAAAAAAAAATTAAATTCATTTTGTCGAGGAGAAATCATAGTTTTTTAACATTTTTTAACAGATTCAAAGCTTTTGTTAAAAAAAAATAATAAAGTGATCTTAAAAAAAACTTTAAAATTAAATAATTGAGACGAATTCACTTCAAATGAATTAAGATGATTTTGGATAGAAAATGGAACTCGACGACTTATAACAACTTCATATAACAGCAAAATGACATTGTTAAAAGATAGAACGGAACCATACTCGATATGTCTTGAAGCATATTGAAGAATAAGAAGATGCTAAAAGAATTTTAGGCAAAGCTTTTGAATATGTTGTTTACACGTTCAATTGTTCTTTCATAAAAAATTTATTCAACAAAACTTTTCACTGGCACATGGATTGGAAGAAAGTCATTTATTGCTCATCTAAGAATATTTGGGAGTATTATTTATATAGATATGTATTGAATCAAAAGTGCACTTAATTTGATGATAGAAGCAAGAAACATGTGTTTATTATTTATTTATTTATTATTATTATTATATGATGTAAGTTCAAAATGCTACAAGCTACATAATCCTACTACATAGAAGATACTGATAAGTAGAACTGTCGTATTTGATTAGGAAGCAACATGGAAATGGAATGATGTACTAAATGAATACTGAGTTTCTATTTTTTCTGAAAGATGATGGTAAATCGTCAATCACTCCATAGCAAAACACATACCTTCCTCATCTACAAGTTTTAATGAACGTTCTCATCGCATAAGAAATTTATAAGACATATTAGATGAAAGTGAAGATTTAAGTCAAAGTTTCAATAATCTCATATTCTTTTTATCTCTTTGGTGATCATAGTGAACCTTTAAATTTTAAATCAACTCCGTATGATGAAAAATGAAAAACTGTGATAGATGAAGAGTTAAATGTCAAAAACAAAATGATACTTGAGAATTTTCTACTCTTATAAAAAAAATAGTAAACATCAAATGAGTGCTCAAGATAAAGCAAACGCAAAATGAAAAGTGAGGACTCTACTTGAAGTGATTAGGAAAAAAAATATGTTTAAAAAGGATTAAGATCAACTAAATAAGTTTTGAAACTAGGTAATGAGAACTAACATATGGAGTAGCATTGAAGAGCTAAAAAATGATGAGTTCAAGATATTTATTTATGAAGATTTATTTTTTTAGTCTTACAAAATTAGATTTTTTATGGGTTATATATCAAACATCAAATAAAGTGAAAGCCTGAACAAGAAGAAAAGTCAAATGGCAGAGAAAATGTAAACTAAATTTGTAGATTAAATAAAATAAATTTAAAAAAATAATAATAATCATTTGTGTATACACTTCTGACATTAATTTATTTTTGAAGCAATGACATAAGAATCCAACATTTTCCAAATTTTAAAAGTTATTTTTAAGTTTAACCAATAGATGTGAGGTTAGATAAAAAAAGTCGAACAAATGACCACGAGGTCAAAGATATATGCTTTATTAACCTATGTTTGGGTGGGTCTAAAATATGAAGGTATTAATTTAAGAAAACAGAATGTAAATGAATGAATATTTTTAAGGAAAATATTTAAATGATGCCCGGGCAGCAAGATATCACTAAAGTGGCTAAAGATTAGCTGGCTAAAATTTTTCTACATCAATCGCATCATGATACCAGAGCAGCATGTAAATTCTTCTCTATTTTTAAATAGTACATGGATGAAGTTGAATTATGAGAAAAATTATTTATCCATTAAAAATGAAACAAATCTTCTCCTATGTCTTTTTAAGCTATAAAATTTCTTAGTTAGTGATTCGAATTCATAATTTTTTTATTATAAACGTCTCTTAAAACGAATACTCTTCTTGGAAAATATTGTCATAGGTTAAAATGCTAGAGTATCATAGTCCAACTTATTAAAATAGAAAATGACAAAATACTTTAATTTAGGTTTCATTTGATCTTTCAGCTTTATCAAAAGTACAAGAATAAAATTTTGCATAATGATTCCTTGACACTTTTACTTAGATTCATGTACCTACCAAGCACTAAGTTGTTGTATTGTACAAATAAACTTTTCTCTCCATTCCTTCAATATTGTTTTTGTGGGAAAGCATAAAGAGAGAAACTTGCTGATTTTTCAAATAATTTTGGAGATTTTTCTTCATTAACAAAAAAAAATATATGTAAAAATTTTAGAAAAAAAATACCAACTATAGCAAGTTGATGGTTTCAATAAGTCTAGCTTGAAATTGATAAATTTCAATTAAGTAAAATATTTTATATCTTATGATATGAATTTTTTTAAAAAAAATTCTATAAATGTTCAAATAAGAAAATTTTCTAATATTCTTTAAAATATTTTTTAAGTCTTAATGTATATATCAGGATATAAATTGAAGTTTAATCGTTAATTGAAAGTGATTTTTGAAAGAACTGCCTTGGTTGAACATGCTGATGTGGCAGGGATCAATGCCACGTCGATCATTGTTTTCTATTTTGAAACTGTAATCCATAGCAAAAATTTATATTCCTCAAGAAACAGAAGTAGAAGAGCAATAATATGAAGTGTACATAACATCATGTATTTTAGACACCAAACAATTTATTAAAAAACCAGAGTACAATTCCCAAAATTCTGCAAAAAGGTTTAACAAACAATGTATAATGAGAGCAAAACTGGTAATTGAATTCAATAAGAGTTTTCTGTCTCAAAACATTCAGGTCAAACTTTGGCAAAGTGAACCAAAGTACAAAATTAGCAGTAAATACATCAAAAGAAAAGAATCTTGAGCGGTAATTCTACATGGTCTTACACAGGCAAAGCTTCCTTTCGTCGTGTATATTCAACGGCCAATCTCCGCCCAACACGAGATCAATTGGGGAGGAACAAGACCGAAGTCACAAAACTATGAACAGAAAGCTTCAAAAAAATGTAGAGAAAGAATGTTAATGAGGAAAGGGTAAGGATTAACATTAGACATGAAGCTAAACATGTAGAGTTTATGAAAAAAAGAATCTACTCCAGGGAGAATTCTCTAACATTTATATCAAGTATATATGTAACTGTTGGCAATTTGTGGATGGATGGCCTTCGTCTATCACGTGGTTCAGAATAGCGTATCAAGCAATTTCGGAGAAGACAAAGTTGCGACGGCTTTGAACTGTTATTGAGACAACAGTTCGTGAGAAAACACGTATATATCCAAGTAACAAGATGTGGTTTTTCATAGACTTATTCTAATACTCGTTTACCTTTTCTTGTCGATACTTGACGCGAATCGAACTGAGAGGACAACCATTGATGTTCAACTGCAAATCTTGTAAAGCAAGTACAGTTTGTTTCAGATCTGATGTTTTATACGAGGTATAATATTCCAGTGTTGAATTCTGTGAGAAAGAGAAGGGAATCAACAAGTCTAGCAAGTATTTTAAGACTACTTGAATAAAAAGGATAAGTGAGGGGAAAAATGTGCACACCCATGGGTGACTTGACTGATCCAACGTCCATTTGGAAAGAAATACAGCTGATGCAGCAATAACCGAGGGAAGAAACCTCAAGAAACCGTAGTTTACCAGTGTTAGTTCCGCTAGATAGTTGGCGAGGCACTCGAGTTCAAGATTAGGGGTCTGCAAACCAATGAAAATCAAGAAATATAACTTTTTCCTATAAAGACAGGAGGCAAAGAAGCTCCTAAAACTATAAAACAGTGCATTGCAACCACCTAATACATTATTACCTCAAAAGTCGTTTGTGCAGCTCGAACATATCTTCTGAAAATTAGACACATTCACAAATAAGAACACCAATGCCTATATTCACACAAAAGTTATTTATGCACAACCATGCTTTTGCAGCCCAGCACATCAAAATTACCTGAGGAAAGATTTTGCAGTTGGTGCAGAAAGTTGAAAGCCCATATGCTTCAATATTTGACCTTCCATATTCAGTACCTAAAGAAAATTCATCAAAGAAACTTTTAAATAGCAGAGAACAAAAGGAGAACCTCCAAAGGAAAATAATGATCTGGTGGAACGTGTTCGTGGGACTAGGAAAGTTCGGTCAAGAATTTGTTCACTATTTCAGGCAGACCACACTAACAAAGCAATCTATGACATGTTTCTCTTCCAAAGAGCAGTAAACATCCAGGGCCATTTATCAAGTTAAGAAATTATGTTGTTTCCTTGTCATTCACTCTTTTCATTATCCCTTCTTTTCTCCTGAAATCAACCATTTGACCACTCTTGGTTGATAAAATTAAATTTATCTCAACCCATCAGTTCAAAAATTTATGGTTGATTGATGATTTAACATAGTATCAAAGTAGGAGATCCTGGGTTCAAACCTCCAAATCATTTCATTCTCAAATAATATTGATTTCCACTTAATGGACTTTCTCAAATTTCCAAACTCACAAGTGAAGAATCTTGGTTGATATAATTTAACTTACCACATCCTAGCAGCTTAACCTTGAGTTGATTGGTGATTTAACATGATTGAATAGACTAATATCAATTCCTCTTACATAACAAAACTATTTTGTATGGAAAATATGTCATACCTCCTCTTTTGTGTAGGTGCTGTCAGTGATGAAACAAAAGTCTTCAACACGTGGGGCACAAATTTCTTCATATTTCCTGTAGGGCACAAAGACCACAGATGTTACTTCCTTCACACTCAAATTAATATAGCTCAGCTAATCTTTTGGGATGAGCTTTTGCGAGTTCATATACTAAATAATATTTGCAATGTACTTCGGATGAGGATACTAAATTGTTCACTTAATATCATCAATAGTTGCAGATTGCAAGGGTTTATCACTCAGCCTAGAACACAATTTAGACTTTTGGATGAAGTGCATAGATAACCATGCTCTAGACGCGAGAAACTTACGAGGCAATTAACATGCAAGTGATTCCCAACAGTTGAAGTTTTTGTCTCTCGATGTATTTTTGGGAGAGAAACCAATCGATGAAAAATACAGTTAGATAGAGTGTGTCTGGTACTAACTTGTATTCCTCTGATACCTGAAACCAAGAATTTTGGATCAGCCATTTCATAATTGTGCTTCTTCTCCAACATCAAAACTCATGGAAACCTTCATTCTTTCAAGGTATTAGTTCAGCAAAATTTAAGAGATTTGGAAGAACTAGGAGAACACAGAAACATAACTATTGTTAGATCGCATATTGAAAAGGTGAGGGAACCTCCTACTATTTATAAGATAGATGGGCTTATTATACTCATTACCAATTAATCTTGAGATGGAACTCATGTTAAAATGAAATTGGGATCCGATCAATCAAAGAGACACCATCTTGAAGTTACATGTTGAGGTACTCACACTGAAAATGTGAGGAGACCTCCTAACAATTATAAGATAAGTAGATTACTTGTCTCGTTATCAATTGGTTTTGAGATAGAATTTTATACTATCTAATAAGTATCATCTACAACTCCATCAAATCAAGTATTAGTCTATGACTTCTTCTTACAAACAAAATATATAAATCTTTTAAAATAAAATAAAGATTAAGAAAAGAATCTTGACGAAGCAATACTAACCTCCACAATCCAATCAACCAATATTGCCCGCATGCTTTGGGTAATATCAGTCTGCACTGTTTCCATGAAATTGGGACGTGGCCTTCTAGTTAGCTATAGAGAGAGAAATGCAATCAGTAAAGATAACAGAACCTTCTAGTTTAAAGCTTAAAAGTGGGAAACCAATGTGAATCAATTCATCATGCAATTGAAAGAGTATATTGCTTGACACCAATACTAAATTCCAAGTGCATTCAGTTTTTTTATAACAAAAACTTCCAGATCCCGAAGGCACGAAAGCAATGATTCATCCTAGCACAAAGGTTATATGAGTTGATTGATTAATTACGCAAGTCAATTTTTTTGTTTACATCATAAGTCAGAACAAAAAATGTTGTTTAGCACATGCAGCTTTAGATCACTAGGGTCATTTTGATAACTTTCACCCATCAAGGGTTAACTTGGAGTGTTTTCAAATCTCATGAAGTTGAAACTGCTAAGAAAAACAAGTTATAGCCTTACAATTAAAACCTTTCTTAGAACTCATAAATCCCAAACGATTGGACAGAGAAAAGTGCAAGACTAAATTGTTGATGTTAGTATTTCTTATTTGGATCCAAACTTATCAGAGCCTCTTATGGTCAATATAACCACGTTGTGGTGAAAAATATTGCTTCCTTGTATTGTCAATGCTATAGAAACAATGTCCTTTTTGTTCTTCCCTTAAATCACTCTGACCATTAACAAAAGTGTCATATGGAAGATAAAAACAGAAAGTAGATACGAAAAAAGAATCAACATCACATACCTCAGCAACACGTAAATTGTTGTAGATATCATGGGCATAGACGGTGCACAGTTGGGCATCTCTGTCATTACAATCAATGTCCGTAATGTCTAGTTTGCTTCTTGTCTCGAGAAGCAACGCTTTCTCTGGTGTTTCCATTTCCAACAGATATGTCGTCAGCAGTTTTATATGTTTGGAGATGCATTAACCAAACATGAAAGTAAGAACTTCAATGTGATTTACTTGATATTTAAAGAAGAAAGCTCCAAAGTCAAATTGCTATCAATTTCTATGGTAAAGATGTAAATACATATTGTTGCTTGAAGTATTGATTCATTGTTTCATATGTTTCCTGAAATCTCAAACACCAGCTTTCTTATTCATACTCCCAATAGCAACTTCATCAAATGGGTGCTCCAAACATGGCTTCTATAAACAGGTTAATTCACATTGTTTTTGAAGAGTAAAACTGACTTTGTATTACTAAATGGTTACCTTAAGCAAACCAAAATAATTATTCTCCTTTCAAAGTTATCAAAGAAATTGCAATCAAATTACAACACAAAATAAGGATAAGGGGAAAATGTGTCAACAAAATGAGTCTACACAAAATAGAAAGCTGAATTGACCCTATTCCTATTCCTGCTTCTTCAGAGAGCTATGAATGTGTTCGAGTCAAAGAGCAAAAAGTTAAGAACAATTACCTTTATGTTGAAAATTTTGAGACTCCGAAGGACTTTGAGGCCTCCCATTATCATCCTGAAGATTACATGAGATCTCTTCCTTTATACCACCACCTACCCATTGATGCGTCTCACGGTCTTTAGAATTCATTGAATGTTCAACTTTGAACTTAGCTTTTGATTTGACATTTTCTAGCCCTCCTTGTGTTCTAAGATCAAGAGGGACCTTGGATTTAGCCACACCAACTGATGAGGCTACTTTGGTTCTACGATCAAGAGAAACCTTGGAGCTAGCCAGACCAACTGATGAGGTTCCTTTGGACTTCTTGAGACAGTTTTTGATTGTCGGCTTACTACTATTGGCCTGTTAAAACAATAAAGGTAAGTTACAATACAGCAAAGATGCATAACTTGGCAAAATATTCGTCTATTACATCCCCAAAGCATCTAAAATCTCGTTTAAGAATGCGCGGTGCAATTGCACAAGGAAACTATTAAATACTATAGTGGCCCAGAAGACATGGGCAAGAAATTTAAAGAAACTTTATTAGCCCCAAGACATTGAAAGATTACTGTAAGGCTCACAGATTTTCAGAATCAAATATTGTGGAGAAAGAAAACTCATTAACCTGAATTTTAATTGCATCAAAACATTTTGAGTATGAAGGTTCACAACATATATTGCTGACATCCTGAAGCACAACCCTCCTCTTAAGCGGCCGTGATGAATTAGCAATAGAATGGCAGCTATTTTCATCTGAAGCAGCTCTTTTCAGATTAGCTCGTGCAACCGGTCTCTCCTGTTGACGTGCAGGAACTTTTGGAGGCAACTGAGCTGATGCACCAAATGCAGCAGCCCGGGCACGTGTAATTCTACCAGGGAATTCTCCAATATTAGCCCTGACATGATTTTCTTCTTTTCTCATATTTGAAGGTCTCAAAGAAGATTAAATCATCCAAATGCATCTGAGTAAAACCTGAGATAAAATGAACAGCTCTCAAGCAGTGATCTTAACAACATTACTGTTTCTTTTCAAGTTTACAATTTTTACATTTAAACAAAATTCAAAAGGGCCTCACAGATTTGAAGGGATAGAAGAAAAAACACAGAAGTTCCATGGTACAACAACCCTTGAACGTTTAAAATTCTAACAAAAAGCACTATGGTAGCTGCAATTTTCAAGAGGACTGTTTAATTAAAATAGTGTAATTCGCACATGGAAGAGCTATAAAAAATGAAGTAAAATCAGAAGCCATGAATACTATTACATTTGAACAGCACTGGATAAGGGGCAATAAATTACATGCTCTTGAGTTTCACCAGAAAAATATGTAATAAAGGCTGTTTCTAAAGAAATGAAAAAGATTGGCAGAAATAGTACCAAAAATAAAATTCAGAGTAAGAGATGCTAGTTTAACCAATCTGAACTGCCAAAAGGTAAGCAAATCTGAACTTTTATGGCAAATGACTCTAAATTTATTATCCTCTAGTAACAAATCCACCATGCTCATTGACAATGCACTGACCAATCTAAGAAAATTATGTGGATTAAAGACTGATGGGCATTATTATTTCAAGAGTGTGACTGTATGAGATGAAAAATACTCCCAAAAAAATCCATAAGTCGAGTAACATCATGTATGACCTAGTGTTGAATTATATTAAATCATTAATCAACCCAAAAACTTAAGCTTACGTTAAATCATGAAAAATAAGAATTTCAACCATTTCAGCACTAAAAAATCAAGAAAAAATGTAAGCAAGAGTAACAAGTAACCAAGATGTTTGGTCTCCAAGATTGCAAAACAAAAAAGGGGCAAAATCAATGGATCTACACAAAACCACGCTCCACATCAAAGTTTCACTACTGCAATTCACATTCTTGCATTAATTCTAAATAATTAGAATACCCAATTCCAAATTACACAATCTTTTCACAAATAATCCAAACCCAAATCCCACTTCTGTCTCCAAAATTCAACAATCCTAAAAAAGCCCAAAACACCCATCTAAAAATCCCACAAACCCCAGATTCCAAAACACATCAAATCCATCCCCAAATCTTCAAGAACACACAAACTCCACTCCGCCCTAATCCATAACGAAATCAAAAGGTTTGAAACAAGAAACAAAACCTGAATCTATCTTCCAAGCTCCAAGACCTCCATTGGAGATGAAGATCGAGAAAAGCTGAATCAATCCAAGAACACTGGAGAAAAAGACAGTGGAAATGTGGGTGAGTAAAGTTGTAATGAGAGTGAGCGGGATGAAATGGAAATTTAAACAAAGAACAAAGAACAAAATTGAAAAAGAAAAAAGAAAAAGAAAAAAAAGAAAAAGGAAAAAAAAAACAGTTAATATTAATATTAATATTAAATGGATAATTAGTGTTTTAATGGCGTTTGTTGTTTTGACCAAAAAAAAGTATTCGTGGACTCGAAGCTGTCAGCTCGCGCGTGAGACCAGGTCTTTGATTGATTTACCTTATTACCCTTTGCTTTTCAAATTTTTTCCCTTTTCGTTAAGGCTATGTTTGTAATCTACCCCTTCAGGTTAAAATTTGTTAAGAAACAGAGCTGGAATCCTCTACTTTATGGTGCTCCGAAACTTTTGAATTTAGCCGCTTAAGATTTGCCACGTATAATTCCTGGCTTTTTATTGGTTGATGGCTTTGAGTCTACCTAGTTTTGGCCACGTGAATGTTCCTTTTTTTTATGATTTGGAACATATTCTGATTATTCCTTTCTTTTTTTTCTTTCTTTTTTTGTGTTTTTTATGTTAGTTCCCCCAATTTGGGAAGAAATTACTGCTTAATGTTATAAGATGCTAACAATTTATTTTCTCCCTATTTAAATTTGTTTTACTTATTATGGTTAGTTATTTATTAACCAAATCCCTCATATAAATTCTTTCAAATTCATATAAGGGTACATTAAAGAAGAAATTTTTTTTTTAGTAAAAATTGGGGGAAGAGAAGTAACAAATCCTACGTAAAAGACATAACTGCTCTCAAATAATATGAAAGTAAAATGTTAATTTTTGAGTTCGAACTCGTGACTATGAGATTGAAACGAATTGCAACCGAAGTAAAACGAAATTGTTTTTAAAAAAAACCAAAAAAGAAATCATTGTCGTCTTCGAATTTATCCATAATAATAATAATAGGGAAATGGTACTAAATGTCTAAAATTAGGAAGTATCTTAAGGTAATGTCTACACATTTTTTGTATTTAAATTGATGTCTAAACTCAAATTCATGGGAGTGAAATATTTCTTCCCATAATATCCCTATTACCTATTTTTCCATACAAATGTGAATTTTTTTAAAAAAAACCAACAAAAAAAAGGAAAATACACTAGGTTCCCATGAATCAAGGGGAAAACAACTTTTACATATTTTAAATGACTTTAAAAAAAATTAAACTGGTTCAACTACTTAATTATCTCATGGATTTAGGGATAATCAATCACTATGTTTAAGAATCACCTCACACATGGGCAGTTTCATTTTCTTTTCATATCATCCAAAACTCGAGGGTCAGTAGCGCAGTTGGTTACCTTGTCTGGTATTAATCCATTTCAATTCCACGGTCACAAGTTCGAGCCCGAAAATCGGTATTTAACTCTCATATTATTCAAGAATAGGTGTACCTTCTATGTAGGGTTTGTTAGTCCCTATGTAGGGTTTGTTAGTCCCTCTTCCCCCACACTGTACTGGAACATGGGGGAATGTGTACTCAAATTAAAGGTGTATAATATCTCAACTTTTTTTCATCCATCGGTGCTCGACTCGAACTCAATGAGAGATCCAAAATTTTCAGTCTATGCTTTTACAAAATGGTGTTTGTCAGAAGCAATGTCATTGATATAATCGAAGATAGGGATGTTCGGTAAATGCTCAATGACGTTGGCAAAAGGGTTGTATACCAGCGGTTGCATCATAGCTGAAATCACAACTACGCGTACAGATATGTACAACACAGACACATTGTTAGGGTCAGGTGTGACGAAAGTAGGTCCATTGTTTCCGAACAAAAACAGCTTAAATCAAGCACTTTGTAAGTTAGCATTGAGCATAAGCTTCCAATTTAGAACCATAAAGTCTAATAAGGCACAGTTTACTACAATATGCATCCACAAAACTTGTAATTGATACATTCATGCGTCTGTCTATAGGGGTAGCAACTTTTGGGTAGTCAGGAAGTTCACAGACTCCCACACATGCCCACATTAATGTTGTACATGATGACCATAAGTAGGCCACCCCCATAATAGTGTGTGAATACGCGGAATCTGCATTTCGGGCTAACAAGTTAAATGCATATTGGTTGATGTGATTAAGTACGGGTACGAACAGTCGTATATAAATTCAGGTGCAGCCTCTGATCTCAGTTTGCTACATATATTATTATGTGTAGTTGTACAAATAGTTACACACAACCAAAGGATGCAGTTGCCTCAGGTGAGAGTCAAATATCATTTTTTAGGCTCGAACTCGTCACCGTGGAATTAAAATGGATTGCTACCGACCAATTTGATAAGAAGAAATTGTTTAAAAAAACCAAAAAAGAAATATTGTCATATTTGAATTTGTCCAAATTATTGTTGTTATAAGCATTGAGATTTAAAGATTTTAGGCTAATTTATAAATTAGTTAGAATTTAGTTTTGTTATTTTATAAATTAAAACAAGTTCTTACATTTTGGAGCATATTAAAATTTAGTCTATATAAATATATTTTTTTAAAAAAATTTAAAAATTTGATCAAACCTAAAACTTAGTCTTTGTTTGTTTTTTTTATAGCGTCGACAAATTGAGTATGGAGAGTTGAAGTAATTATCCATGCATAAATGATATTATGTTTTTTTTTCAATCAATCACTCAACTCATAACATTATTTTTTACATATAAACTAAACTTTCGTACTTAATTTGCTAATAATTACAAATGAAAAAAAACAATTTTTAGACTGTATTTAACCATAAAAAATAAATCTTAGTTTGTCATATCATAAAAAATAAATTCTAATATAATCCAAATCATAGGAACTAAATTTGAGTTTTTAAGATTATAGAGACTAAATTTTGTCTCTTTTGAAATTACACAAATCAAAAGTTTCCACATAAATTTGAAATAATGAAATTTACTAGTTAAATATAGAAAATAATTACGAATGTATTTATTTAAAGAAAAAAAGAAAAAGAAAGAGAGTCACGTCCGTCTCTAGATCAAACTAATAAATACTTAAAAAAATTAGCAAATGTAATCATTAATATTGATGAGTATTATCATATATAATTTTTGTTTTTATAAAAAACTAATATTAGTAAGCATTTATAATAAAATATTAAAATGTATTAATAATTATGAGGTAAATACTTTACGATTTTCTTAAATTATGAGGTAAATACTTCACCTGTTATATAACAAAACTTTCCACCTGTATATGAACATAATGAAAAATCAGTACACACCAAATGAGACTTTTGTCCTTCCAGAATCTATTAACATGCATCTAGCTATTCAATTAACATTTAAACTACAACTAATTCATTCCTCCATACATAAACACTAATTTTGTATCATATGTCTACCTATGTACTCTGCCCATTCAACTCGTACCTCATCAATATCCGCTTGAGTGAATGTATTTGGGTCAGTCTTGAACTACAAAGTATTAAGACATAAATAAAAACACCAAATTAGTATATGTTCTATATTATGCTATTTAACATGTAAATAAAACTTACAAGTCTCAATACGTGCGTGGATGTGTTGTATATCATCTTCCGTATGAATATTTGGACGTAGAATTTACATACTATTGATTCAATTTGTTGAGGGCACTAGGGGAAAAAATAGTTACATATACTTAGTAAACGATAATAGATCAGCATCACAAAAAAAAAACTATAAACAAACGAATTTGATTTAACTTTTACCTTCACCCATTTCCAATATAATTATTTCGGCCTCAAATTGTGTCTTAAATGCCAAATTCGGTAAACACTATATTAATAATTCTAAACATTAGGATGATTAAATATAAATTCAAAGTCCAAAATGTTTCTATTTACAAACTTACGAAGTTATGATTTGGTATAAACTCTCATGGACCAAATTTTCGCCCAACGAGTTGAAAATGTACATCGTATGTTCCGCAAGAATGATGACGACCAAAATCCAATGGTGTCTATAGAAATTAATTAACCAATATTGAGTTTGATATAAACATAATCATAAGTATTAAAAATCCAAAACGTAGAACACATACCCAGTATTGAAGGGAAAAAATATTCGCTGATTCATATCAACCAACGTGTTAAACTTATCAACTACACGTTCAACTCGTTCTTCTAGATTTTGTTTCGCCGAAACCATTGCAAAATCGTCACCGTCTACTAGTATGTAGTTAGCCAGTATCTCTTTATCACAAATTTCTCATATGTAACTGAAATAAAATATGGAAACGTTATTAGAGTGGTATGCGAATATAATATTTGAGAAAGAAAACAATTTACATACCCGATGTAACAAAGTATGGAAGTATATCCAATTTCTTCCATATTACAATATTCCAAAATCTCGTCTTGTGCAATATAACAATCGGGAAGAAAACCGGTTATGGTAAGTGGGATACGTACTAGTCCACCAACACCCAGTTGATCTCTAGCGTAGTTACGTACTAGCTTGATCATAATTGGAATGGTCGTGTTTGATTGATGGGATTGCGAATCTGAAACTGTCTTCTTACTAGTAGCTGATATAGACTTCTTAGTAGTCATTTTTTTGGGTTTAGATGCCTGACAATAAGCATTTTCGATTATTAGTAAAATAAATGTGTTACATATTAAATTATTATAATATATGATTATATATACCTCTGTTGTTGCAGTATGTGTCTTAATTAATGATTTTGGCCGTGGCACGAAAGTGTTCCAAGCTTGTCTGAGGTATTGCATCTTCTCGTTTAAATGGATGGGCAAGTATAGGTCCTCGTTGCCTTCAAGTATCAAATCGATCATGACACGCGCATTGAATTTCCCCAAAGGCATACCATGTATCGATCATGACACGCGCACTGATGGAGTTACAAATTGTAACGACCCGACCCGAATGGGGTTCTAACTAGGCCATTACCTCAATGCATGCATTACAAATCTACAGAAAATTTGCAAGATGGTGTTCGGATTCTAAGTAAAAACTAAAACATAAAACATCCATTTAAAATCAACAACAATTCCTGAAACCTGTCCCTGTTTCCAAGCACCTGTTCCAAGACAAATACCTTTCCAAAACTTACTCTGATCAGAGATTTATTTAAAACATACAATCTTTACAACAATGCTAGAATCCAGAAATACATTCAGAAAACACCCTAGGGCTCCGTGCCCAACTACATGCATTCAGAGAACATTTAAAACATAATCATAAAACATAAGACTCAGAGTTGAACAACGGGTTTTCCATGATCACAGCTCCTCCTCCAGCCATCCTGTCTCGCACCATGGATACCTGTGGAAAAACCACGAAAATAAGGGTGAGTAACGAATTACTCGAAGAAGAATCCCCAACCGGGGTACAATACGATATAATCGGTCATCTAGTACCAAAGCATGCAAGCAAACAGACTACCAACACGGATCATGGCTCAACGAGCTCATAAAACAAGATCTCGAGTCATCGGAAGTCTCTTTCTTCCGCCCTAATCGGGATTGGATACATCGACCAATCCTGGACATCACCGAGGTATCTCGTCACTCGGGAATACACTGATCCCAAGAATGTCCTCAAGGGCCTCCTTGCCCTTGCACTAATCTGACTTACGGGAGAGTACCCGAGTCGCTCTAACGGAAGGAATGGTGTACTCACGACATTAGCCCGGGGGAGCTCTTCGAACCGCAACTAATGCGTGTGCGCGCGCACACCGCATGCTCCTCTGCAACCGGGGTAAATGGGGGGGCCTAAGGGTAAACTACGCGGGCCGGTGCACATGCCTATGACTCGGAAGCGGTGTCACTGATCACAGTAGCGCGAGGCCCTCGGCGCTCATCTGTGCAGCCTGATCCACCGACCTGAAGCTAAGAACCGGCCAAGGTAGGCTTACACCGTTGGTAGGGTTCCGCTCTAGCAGGCTACAAACTAGGCTCTAGCCGAAGTAGGTAGCTAAGTCCACAACCGGCGGGTCAGGGGGGGTAGCAAGATACGTTATGCTTCACACACTTTACTCCCGACCTGAGCTAAATCCACCTTAGCGACCGGGGGGGGGAAGCAAGATACGTTATGCTTCGCACACTACTCCCGATCAGTGAGGACAAAGTACGTTATGTCCGCTCAGCCTCTGGATGATGACAAACCCTACAACTCTATCTAAGAGTACAGAGAAAAAGCAATGATTCCTGGCTAGCAAGCAAAGACCGACATCAATCACACTACCTAGCATGATACTACGAGCTTAAGCAGGAATCACAAACATGCTGGCAGAACAAACCTAGCATGGCACTAACATGTAATATCAAGCAAACATGCTAGCAGAAAATCAATCAAAGCTGCTCTATTATTATCATGCTCAAAACAGTCAGCAAACAAGCAAGGCAAAATCATGAATATATCGCAGGGCCCACACAACTCCGGTAAGAAATCCTTACCTGGTCGGAAGGCAACAACACACAATAAAATAACTGCGATTGAACCCGAGCAACCTATAACGAGCCAAGCAAAAACATCAATAATCATAAAATAGCCCTAAATAGACTAAAATAAACAGGGCTCGGCTCGGGAGCAACTCACGAGGCGCGGCTGACACGCGAACGAGCCGGCCACACGGGTTAGCGCAAAGCTTGGCTGGCTGGCGCTGCTGGCGCGCGGCTGCGCGCGCGGCGACGCTGAACGACCATTGGCGCGCGCGGGCGGCTGCGCTGGCTGCATGGCTGGCCATGTGCGCGCAGCTTCGCCAGAGAGAGACGGCGCGCGGGCGCGAGCGACATGACGCGGGGGCGCGTGACACGGGCGCTGGGACGCGCGATCTGGCGCTGCGCTTTCGTGCGTCGCGGCGACGCGACGACTGGCGCGACAGGCGCGAGGCAGGGCTCGGGCGACACGAGCCGGGCGACGCGAACCGGGCGGGCGAGCTCGGGCCGGGCGACGCGACGGCTCGGCGAGGGCGCGCGCGAGGGTGGCCGACCGGGGCGGCTTCGGTCCGGCGAGGGCGCGACTGGGCACCGGGCTCGGGCCGGGCGAGGTGACGGCAAGACGGTCAATGGCTGCTCGGGCCGGGCTTGGCTTAGGCAGGCGGCCGCACGGCCAATCGGGCGAGCCAAGGGGGCTGGGTCGGGCTAGGTGGGGGCTCGAGGAGAGAGAGAGAGAGAGAGAGAGAGAGAGAGAGAGAGAGAGAGAGAGAAATTGATTTTGGGGAAAAAAGAAAAGAAAAAAGAGAAATAAAAAGGAAAATGGGAAAAAAGGGAAAAATGGGATTTTAATTCCATTTTCCATCCTTATCCACTTTAAAACCTCAAAATCCCATTTCCCGGCTTCCTCCTTCGAGACCCGACCGAAGCAATCTTTTCCAATAAATCAAACTCACTTAAATCCAACTCCCAAAGCAACACTAAGGGCCCGGGCTCGAATCCCAAAGGAAACACACAACCAACCAACACTTTGCCAAAGCCCAAACCACAACCGAGCATCCAACCGACTAGCCCAAACACCACGGGACTCGCAGCCACCAACAAACAAGCCTCGACAAAGGCAGGAGCTACCTCGAAGCCCAGAAAACCACAAATCCTGCCCGGAGAGCCAAAAGACCAAAATACCCCCAAGGGGCCAAACGGCTCTAAAACCCAACCAAACAACTGAATCTTGACCCGAAGGCACCTCGAAAACTGGAATAGAAAACTGGGCTGTTACACAAATCGACCAGCTCCCCTTACACGCCCACGATGTTCCGGCTTTCCCAATGCTTCAGCCAAAATATCTTGACCTTTATTTGTACGTTTCAAGTTATCCTGTTGAAAAAATATTTTAGATTCACATTCAAAGAGTTGAACCGAAACAATATACAAAAGAAATGAAACAACAACTTACAATTTTTTCGAACGTTTCAATTGTGTCTTCGTCAACGTACTCTTCATTCTTTCCCTTTCAAGCTGCTTTCCATAATTAAGCACGGCCTGAGGGATTACTTTTGATATCTATATGCTACAATTAAAATTAATAGCACATGAGATTTAGTAAAGTAGAAAATACATGATAAAAAACATAAATTCTTAGGGTAGATAGTTTTTTACTAGTTCATGACCGAGTTGAACATATCTCTTTCGAGTCGTACGATGATGATACTTTTGTTTAGCTTGCAATGTTTTTTTCTCGTCACTTTCTTTCTGTATAACATATAATTATATGAATATATTGAAGGTTATAGACATTACACTCATAAAACAATAGTTACCTTGAAGTTTTCTGACAATCTGATGTCTACAAACTGATCCCATTGATTTTGTGTGATCGCAGTGTATTTAACAGGTGGTGTTCTTAATCTCTCGGGTTGGTCTAGAAATGGTTGGACGTACTTCTTGTTTAGATTGTATCTAAACGTTCGGAACGCCGTCGACATACACATCATGACATTATGTTTGGACATAGGATCAACTTAAAACGTCATCTACTAACAATAGAATAAGTTAGATTAATAATTTAGTATTGAAATACATAATGAAATTTAGATGATATGTAGTTACCTCTATAGAATCCCAGATCAACTCTTTTAGTGCATCAGGAACAACATACCAATCTTCGTATGTGATAGGTATTTGGGCCCTAACACACATACCAATATAACTACGCAACTTGGTTGAAGACTCACCGATATCTTGGCCCATTGAGTTGTATTGTGCGGTCTGACGCTCTCCGCGCCATCCGGTCTTGAGCAAGCTCGCGTAATCTTTGTAACTCCTCCGGTATTTTGGTTTCGAGAAGTCCGTCTGGCATTGGGAACATCATCGGCATGATCGCTATCCGACTGAGACATAATGTAAACCTGCATAAGAAAGAATTTATGTTAATTACAAATAGAAAAGATTGTATACAGAATATGAGTTAAATAATCACAAAATTAATAGCACAAACCTATTTATTAATCCATATACCATCACAAATCAGTTCTAACATAGGTGTCTGAGTCATCATCAACAATATTAGGTAGGGATTCTATGATTCCATACCCACAATCTTGGCCAATATCAACTTCATCATGACCGTGCTCTACAACTATTCTCTGTGAAGGCATTAGCACCACTGACCAACGAGGGTTAATTGGATCTTTTATGTAGAATACTTGTTTGGCTTGAGTAGCTAAAATGAAGGAGTCGGATTTATGTCCAAAGCGATTAAGGTCTATGGTCGTAAATCCCATGTCGTCTACTTTAATTCCACCATTGTTTTCAACTCAATCACATTTGAATAAGACGACTTGAAAACTATTGTAATCAAGCTCCCAAATTTCTTGTACTATGCCATAAAAGGTCATGTCTGACATGATTGGATTTTTGTCTTTCGAACTAGAAATTTGCATAGTTTGAGTTGTTATCATAACTCCACTGTTTTGCACACTTTTAAGATCATCGCGTTTTTTTTGTGTGATATTGAATACCATTAACCACATAACTTTCATAAGTGGTAATTTCTGAACGAGGTCCATGTGATATCCACCTTAATGTAGATGATATAGAATGTATTCGAACTCCTATAGCCAATCCAACACGTTCACGCAACCAACTGCTAAAGGTAAGATTATGTTCATCTTGAAGCCATTTTTTTATTTTTAGACTTAGTAGGATTCACTTTAGACAACATTTCCATGTGTTGATCTGTAACGGCCCATGTTTCTATTCCGGTTCTCGAGGTGCTTCCGGTTCAGATTCAGTGGTTCGGTTGGGCCGTTAGAGCTGTTTTGACCCTTAGGGGTATTTTGGTCTTTTTGCTCCCTGGGCAGGATTTGTAGATTTTCAGGGCTTCGAGGCAGCTCCTGCCTTTGTTGAGGCTTGTTTTTTGGTGGCTGTGAGTCCCGAGATGTTTAGGCTATTCGTTTGGGGAGTTCGGTTGTGATTTGGGTTTTTGGCAAAGTTATGGTTGTTTGGGTGTTTCCTTTGGGATTCGAGCCCGGGCCCTCAGCGTTGATTTGGGAGGTTGATTTAAGTGAGATTTGTTGATTGGAAATGGTTGCTTCAGTCGGGTCTCGAAGGAGGAAGCCGGGAAATGGGATTTAAGGATTTTTGGAAAATTGGAAAAATGGATAAGTTTGGATTTTGGATAAGGATAAAAAGAGAAAAAGAAATAAAAATCCCATTTTCCTTTATTTTTTTCCCATTTTCCCCAAAATCCCCAAAATTCCCATTTTCTCTCCCTTTCTCTCTCCTCCAGCCCGACCACAGCCCCTGCCCACGCCCGAGCCCCCCTTGGTCGCCCATGCCCAAGCCAGCCCGAGCCCCCTGGCCTCCCGAGCTTGCCCATGGTCGCCCAACCCCAGCGCCCAACTCGCCAGGTCGCGCCGAGCCCAGCCCCTGCTCGCCCAAGCCCGCGTCGCCCAGGTCCTGCGTAGCCCAGATCCGCCTCGCCCAGGCCGTCCCCGAGCCAGCTCGCCCTGGTCCGCGTCGCCCAGCCCCGAGCCGTGTTGTGCCGTGCCAGCCCGAGCGCCCTGTAGCTCGTCGCCCCGCTCGCGTCCCTATGCTTGCCGAGCTCGCGCCCGCGCGCCGTCCCCTGTGTCGAGCCGCGCCTGCCTGAAGCGCACTCCGCGCCGTGCCTCGCGCCCCAGCGCTGCTGCCTGCTCCACCAGCCCATTGACCCTGCGCCCGGCCTGCTGTTGTGTCTTTGGTTGGTCCAAGCTTTGTGGTTTCTCAGATGGTGTGACGAACCCGACCCAAAACATGGTCCTAAACCGGGGTTCTCACTCAGCATGCAAGTTAAATATGATATCAAGCGGTTTAGTGCTCATATTTAAAAATCATTTCAAACATATGAGAAGGGGGAACCCTTAAAACATAACCAACAGTTTTCATTTAAACCATCCAACGAAGTAAAACAACCTGGCCAGTGTTTACAAATATATACAATACAATTTAAACAACGTTTTAAACAATGTTCCCCTAGGACTCCTGTCCATCTACATGCTGAATAAACAATGCAACAATAAATGACAGAGTGCTTGGCGGCTCCCCATGATCAATCGGCTCCTCCGCTAGCCCTTCCGGTGTTGTCCCAAGCTACCCGAAAGATAAATAAGGGTGAGTATAAAGATACTCGGTAGAATCCCCAACCGGGGTACAATACGATACATCTGTCATCTAGCACCTCAACAAGCAAGCAAACAGCTATCAACACAGATCATAGCTCAACGAGCTCAATAAAACAATATCTGGAGCCATCGGAAGTCTCTTACTTCCGGCCTAACTGGGATTGGATACACTGACCAATCCTGGGACATCGCCGAGGTATCTCGTCACTCGGGGAATACACTGATCCTTAAAATGTCCTCGAGGCCTCCTTGCCCTTGCACTAAAGCTGGACTTACGGGAGAGTACCCAAGTCGAGCTCTAACGGAAGGAATGGTGTACTCACGACATTAGCTCGGGGAGCTCTCGAACCGGCAACTAACGCGCGTGTGCGCGCACACCGCATGCTCCTCCTGCAACCGGCGTAAATGCGGGGCCTAAGGGCAAACTACGCCGGCCAGGTGCACATGCCTATGACTCGGAAGCGGTGTCACTGATCACAGTAGCGCAAGGCCCTCGGCGCTCATCCATGCGGCTGATCCACCTACTCAAGCTAAGAACCGCCAAGGCAGGCTTACACCGTTAGCGGGGTTCCGCTCTAGCAGGCTACAAACTAGGCTCTGGCCGAAGTGGGTAGCTAAGTCCACAACCGGCGGGTCGGGGGGGGGGGGGTAGCAAGATATGTTATGCTTCGCACACTTTACTCCCGACCTGAGCTAAATCCACCTTAGTGACCGGGGAAGCAAGATACGTTATGCTTCGCACACTACTCCCGATCGGTGGGGACAAAGTACGTTATGTCCGCTCGACCTGCGGATGATGACAAACCCTACAACTCTATCTATGAGTACAGAGAAAAATCAATGATTCACAGCTAGCAAGCAATGACCGACATAAATCACATTACCTAGCATGATACTACAACTTAGCGGGAATCATAAGCATCTTTGCGAGAACAAACCTAGCATGGCACTAACATGTAAAATCGAGGCACGCGGGTCAGCGACTCGGACCGGGGCGGTGGCGACGACCGGCGACGCCGGAGCGGTGTCTTGGCGACGTGACTCGGGCGGCTGGCGCGACACTTGTCTGCGCGCGACGGGCAGTCAAGGCGGTGGGCGGACCTAAGCGGCCGGCATGGCGATGTCTTGGTGGGCTCGGTGCGCTTTCGGGCGTGCGCGAGCTGGCGGCGGCCAAGGGGCGAAATGGGAGTCTTTGGGAGAGGCTGCTCGCGGGTTGGAGGAGGGAGAAAGGGAAAAAAGGGAAAAAAAAATGAGATTTTCTTTTTTTTTTCTTTTCTTTTCTCTCTTTTATCCTTATCCAAAATAAAATCCAAACTTATCCAAATAAAACCCATTTTATCCATTTTCCAAATTTCCAAAAATCCTTAAAATCCTTAAATCTCATTTCCCGGCTTCCTCCCTCGAGACCCAACCGAAGCAACCTTTCCAAACAACTAATCTCACTAAAATCAGCCTCCCAAATCAACTGAAGGCCCGGGCTCGAATCCCAAAGGAAACACCCAAACAACCATCACTTTGCCCAAAACCCAAATCACAACCGGAATCCCAAACGAAAAGCCCAAACATCTCGGGACTCACAGCCACCAACAAACAAGCCTCAACAAAGGCAGGAGCTGCCTCGAAGCCCTGAAAAACCACAAATCCTGCCCAGGGAGCAAAAAGACCAAAATGCCCCCAAGGGTCCAAACAGCTCTAACGGCCCAACCGAACCACTGAATCTGAACCGGAAGCTCCTCGAGAGCCGGGATAGAAAACTGGGCCGTTACAGATGGTATTTCCTGAGTCTTTTCTTCGTTGGGCCCGGATTTTTTGGCTGCTGGTTATTGTATTTATTGGGCTGTTTTATGTACTTGATTTGGGTGCTTTGTTTGATGTATAGGTTGTTCGGGATCGATTAGAGGCTCGAGGATCGTTCGTTGATGTGTGATTATTATTATTGTTTGCTGCTTGTTCTAGGTAAGGATTTCTTACCGTGGTTGTGTGGACCCTGCGATATATCTCGATATGCCTTGCTTGTTTGCTGACTGTTATGAGCATGTTAGAGATAGAGCAGTTGATTGATTTCTTGCTAGCATGTTTGCCTGATTTACATGTTAGTGCCATGTTAGGTTTGTTCTGCCAGCATGCTAATAATTCCTGCTTAAGTTGCAGTATCATGCTAGGTAATGTGATTTATGTCGGTCATTGCTTGCTAGCCAGTAATCATTAATTTTTGCTCTGTACTCTTAGATAGAGTTGTAGGGTTTGTCATCATCCAGAGGCTGAGCGGACATAACGTACTTTGTTCCCACTGATCGGGATAAAGTGTGTGCAGCATAACGTATCTTGCTTCCCCCCCCCCCCCGGTCTCTAAGGTGGATTTAGCTCAGGTCGAGAGTAAAGTGTGCGCAGCATAACGTATCTTGCTACCCCCCCCCCCCGACCCGCCGGTTGTGGACTTAGCTACCCACTTCGACAATAGCCTAGTTTGTAGCTGCTAGAGCGGAACCACCGCCAGCGGTGTAAGCCTACCTTGGCGGTTCTTAGCTTCAGTCGGTGGATCAGCCGCATTGCGAGATGAGCGCCGAGGGCCTCGCGCTCTTGTGATTAGTGACACCTTCCGAAGTCATAGGCATGCGTGCACCGCCCGCGTAGTTTGCCCTTAGGCCCCGCATTTACGCCGGTTGCGCAGAGCATGCGGCAGTCGCGCGCACACTGCCAGCGTTAGTTGTCGGTTCGAGTGCTCCCGGGCTAATGTCGTGAGTACACCATTCCTTCCGTTA
Source organism: Sicyos edulis (assembly GCA_036507275.1). Lineage (NCBI taxonomy): Eukaryota > Viridiplantae > Streptophyta > Magnoliopsida > Cucurbitales > Cucurbitaceae > Sicyos > Sicyos edulis. Next base: position 11,901,999 of record CM071852.1, on the reverse strand, counting down.
GAGCCTCGACTTCGGTACTCTCCGTAAGTCCAGCTTAGTGCAAGGGCAAGGAGGCCCTTGAGGACATTTTAGGGATCGGTGTATTCCCCGAGTGACGATACCTCGGTGATGTCCAGGATTGGTCGTGTATCCAATCCTTATTAGGCTGGAAGAAAGAGACTTCCGATGGCTCTAGATCTTGTTTTATGAGCTCGTTGAGCTATGATCCGTGTTGATAGTTTGTTTGCTTGCATGTTGAGGTGCTAGATGACCGATGTATCGTATTGTACCCGGTTGCTAGATTCTTCACGAGTATATTTATACTCACCCTTATTTATCTTTCAGGTAACTTTGGACAACACACGGAGGGCTAAGCGGAGGAGCCGATTGATCATGGGAGCCGCCAGACTCTGTCATTTATTATTGCATTGTTTATTCAAAGATGTAGATGGACAGAGTCCTAGGGAACATTGTTTAAAAACGTTGTTTAAATTGTATTATATATTTTTATAAATCTTTGGCGGTGTTGTTTTACTTCCGTTGGATTGTTTAAATGAAAATGTTGGTTATGTTTTAAGGGTTCCCCACTCTCTCATATGTTTTGAAAGGTTTTTAAATACGAGCACTAAACCGCTTGATATCATATTTAAGTTGCATGCTGAGTGAGAACCCCGGTTTAAGGCCATGTTTTGGGTCGGGTTCGTCACATGATCTACATATGGAAGCACTTCATCTACATTATGAAGTATATACATATGTGCTTGATCAATGATATCTTTAGTTGGTGTTTTATAATTGGAGGCAGATAATGGTCGATCGATATTTGAATCTATCATTTTGTTCGATGTTTGCAACCCTACTGATTCAACTCCTTGTAAGAATTCAGAACAAAACTCTATTGACTCTTCCAATATATAATTTTCTCCAATGCATCCCTCTGGACGATTTCTATTTCTAACATAACCTTTCAAAACTTTCATATACCTTTCAAGTGGATACATCCACCTCAAATAAACTGGTCCACAAAATTCAATCTCTCTTACAAGATGCACCACAAGGTGAACCATGATTGTGAAAAATGCTGGTGGAAAGTACTTTTCTAATAGGCATAAAGTGATCACTACATCATCCTGCAATCCCTTCAACTTAGATTAATCGATCGACTTACTACATATAGCTTTGAAAAAGAAACATAGCCGAATGATCGCATATCTAACGTGTTTAGGCAAAACACCCCGAATTGCTACAGGTAGCAATTGTTGCATCAAAACGTGATGGTCATGCGATTTAAGCCCGTAAAGTTTCAAATCAGTTAGCGAAACTAATTTACTTATGTTGGATGAATAACCTTCAGGCACTTTAAGTTCAGATAAGTTTTTACACACACTCATCTTCTCTTTTCTCGATAGTGTGTAACATGCTGGAGGCAGGAATATCTTTTTATCTCCATTCTTAATTGGGGCTAACTCAGGTCTTAATTTAGCCAAGTCTTCGCGAGTTTTTATTCCATCTTTGTTTTTCCAGGAATATCAAGTAGAGTTCCGATAATATTCGAACAAATGTTTTTCTCAATATGCATGACATCTAAACAATGTCGCACGTGAAAATGCTTCCAATACTCCAATTCAAAAAAGATCGATTTCTTCTTCCAATAAGATTCTGTAGGTTGTTGTCCTTTTTCATACGTAAATTGAAGACTATTCAATTGTGCAAGAATCTCTTCACCACTTAGAGGTTCCCGGGGTATTCCATATTCTTGTTCTCCATTAAATGCTTTTTTCTGTCTTCTAAATGAGTGCTCGATTGATAAATATTTTCGATGTCCGAGATACACATTCTTTTTTCCGCTAGGTAAATAAATTGATGATGTTTTGTCTCCACAAATAGGACATGCTTTATAATCTTTTGTAGTACACCCACACAGGTTACCATATGCTGGAAAATCATTAATGGTCCACAACAAAATAACTTTGAGCGTGAAGTGTTCTTGCCGTTGGGCATCAAAACATTGAATGTCCGTGTTCCATAACATCTTCAGATCATCGACTAACGGAGCTAAATAAACATCTATGTCATTTCCAGGTTGTTTGGGTCTTGAGAATAATGAATTTAACATTAAGAATTTACGCTTCATGCACAACCATGGGGGTAGATTGTAAGTAACCAACATAATTGGCCAACAGCTATATCTAGTACTTTGGTCACCATGTGGATTAACTCCATCTGTTGATAGGGCTAGGCGAAGGTTTCTCGTTTCTCCACTAAAATCAGACCACCTTTCATCTATTTCTTTCCATGAAATTGTGTCGGCTGGATGTCGTATGCACCCATCTCGCTGCCGGTCCGTAGCATGCCACGTCAACAATCTCGCAGTTTCTTTACTTCGAAACATTCGTTGAAATCTTGGAATAGGAGAGAAATACCACATGCCTTTTGCTGGAATATTTTTCACTTCTTCTTTCTTATTCTTCTTAACCGTCCATCTCGATATTCCACAAGTAGGACACAGTTCTGCATCGACAAGTTCTTTTCGATACAAACAACAATCATTGATGCATGCGTGGATCTTTTCATACTTCATCCCTAAGGTACTTAAAATCTTTTAAACATAATAGGCGGATATCAGAATTTCATTAGGACTAAGCAACAACATACTCAATATTTCTAACAGCTCTGAGAAACTTTTATCGCTCTACACATACTTTGCTTTCAAATTATAAAGCTTAATCAGTGTTGATATCTTGGTAAAATCTTTACAATTTGGGTACAATGGTTTCTTGGCATCCTCTAATGCTTCCTCAAATAAAGGGAATTTGTCGTGAAAATAATTTTGTGCAGCCTCAAACATCCCTATTGGGACATCCGGGTCATCCACATTCTCATCTACAACTTGATCTATTGGAACACTTTCACTATTTCTTTTTCTTGAAATTGATTCTCCATGCCAAATCCATGTGTTATAACTTTGATCGATACCATTACAAAATAAATGGTCTCTTATTTCATTCATATTTTGGTACTTGGCATTCACACATTTCAAACATGGACAACAAACAACATTCAATCCTTTCGAATGTCGTATGACATTGTTTATAAATATCTCAACACCAAATCCGTATTTCGGTGACATTCGATCCTTAAATATCCACGACTTATCCATAGCCATTTTAGTAATTCTAGTCAATTAGAGAAACTTAACCTACAAATTGTTTCCAAAAAGGTAAAGTTGAGTCACACATCTCACTCGTATTGCATTGTTTATAAATATCTCAACACCCAACACATGCATGGAAAGATTTTTCATAATGCATTAATAATACAAAAATAAAACTAATACAAAAGGCATAATGAAAATTTAAGTTTCTTAAACTAACTTTGGAAACAAAAGTTTCTTAAATTATATAAAAAATGTCCATATATGAAACAAACAAATTTGGAGCACATCTTGAGACATAGATGAGATTTGAAGCATATTATCACAAATTTGAGACATATATGAGATTTGAAGCACAAATGAACAAATTTGAAACATATATGGAAAGATTACAAAAATGCATCCATGAAAAATTTCCTTAAAAAAAAAACTCTTTTTCTTTATAAAATGAAAATGGACTAGAAATTACCTAGTTTTTGGGAAGGAAATACACAAATTTGAGAAAGAGAAACCAAGTGGCGGCGCTGGCAACGTTGATGGTTGAAAATGGCCGGGAAATGACCGGAGAAGTGGCGGCGGCGGCGTGAGGGTAGGGTTTGGTTGAAGAGAAGAGAAGAGAGAAAAGGGGGAAAATGGCTCGGGTAGAGAGAGAAAAGGAAAGAAAGGAAAAGAAAAAGGTGGCAGGCGACCCTTGCCCGCCACCAAAGCCCTTCTGAGGCGGGCTTGGGCCCGCCACCAAAACCTAAAAGAGGCGGGCCCAAAGTACCCAGGTCCGCCTCGAAACAGAAAAGGTGGCTTGGGCTCGCCACCAAAAACCTTTAAAGGCGGGCTTGGGCTTGCCACCAAAAAATAAAGAAGGCAGACCCAATTTCGCCCGCCACCAATTCTCAGGCCCACCATCTTTCATCCGTGTTTTTTAAACCTCTCCTTTTTAGCCTGCCATCTATAGGGGAATTTCTACTAGTGGGGCTAGAGGTGGACTAATAACCCTTTAAGTTACCACATATGGATTTTAAAAAGGGTAATGGTAGGAAATGACTAAATTTAGAGAATTAATAGAGGTCATGATTATTTTGTTCTGAACTTTAAATGCTAAAAAAAAATAGAAGATGAGATGAATATTTTTTTCTCTAAAGTACTCTTTATTTTTTTTTTATTTAGATGTTTAATGAAATTAAAAAAAAAAACTTCTAAATTTAAGCCAACCAACCACTTTTATTATATAATATATCGTAACTAATTTTATAATATTTCCTTTTTTCCTAAATCTAAACTACTAATAATAGTTAACATATTCCTAAGATTTGGGGGACGTGATTAAAAAAATGAAAATCACGATCGACTTATAAACAATCGCAATTGAAGAATCGAAGATTACATTCAATCAGAGTTGCCGACAAACAATTATCCAATCTAGTAAAATATCTATCTAGTAAAAATCAATCCCGATCTAGGTTAAAGTCACCAATCACGATGTACGGTGGATATACAAACGTAGCACATACCGATAAATTGTATGGACAATATATGTGGTGCATATTTCGAAAAAATAGAAGCAGTGATAGGGGCACATGAACATATTAAGGGGGCAGACGAACAATGTATTCTAATAAACTAATTCATACAAATATACACATTCCAAACAGGATTAACAATTATAACACAACAAGAACGAATAAAATATTCGCATAAATGAAGTCTCAGTCTTACATATACATATGTAGGCAATCCACTAGACAAAAACCAATGATGTAAACCCCCAAACAAAATGCATTATGCAAGGTACATAAACTAAGCAGTCACAAAAGATGACTTGGCAAAGTTTCTATGCTTTGTGGATTACGCGACTGATCTGCGCATGTGCTTAAATCACGATGTACAATGATGGATGTACAAGCATAACGCATACCGATAAGTTGTAAAGACTACATGCATAATTTCAAACCGTCGCATGTGCTTAATTTTGAGTCATTTGAATTCAATGTTGATCTTACCTTTAAAGAGAAACTTGTGTCAACAGTGTCTAAATATGCACAAACTAAATATAAAAAAAAAAATCAAGGAAACAACGTTATTCACATACTATAACATGATATGTATAGAATATATGCCAACAATGTCTAACTTATGCAAAAAAGAAAACACAAAGAAACGACATTATTCAGAGAATATAAACAAGTGACAACACTAACGTAACTAACATGTGTGTCAATACTCTGTACAGAATAATTGTCAACAGTAACTAACATAAAATATATACAAAGTACGTGCAACTAATGTCTAACATATGCGAAATAAAAAAAAATAAAGAAATAATCCCTAATATGAGAGCCAAATACCAATTTCCAGGCTCAAACTCGTGACCGTAGAGTTGAAATGAATTAACACCAAACAAGATAACCAACTGCGCCACTGACCCTCGGTGATTCTTTTTGGTATTTTATACATGTGAACCATGTCTAACGAAAAGAAAATAGAATAGAATAGAATACGTGCAACCCTAAACAAAACGGAATACGTGAAACCAATGTCTAACATATGCTAAATAAATAATAATAATAATAAAGGAATAATTCCTACAAATTCGGGACTCTATTAGGTATTTTATACGTGCCAACCATGTCTAAAAAAAAAAACAAAACAAAACAAAGCCAAAAAAGAAATCTCAATAAAATAAAAATTAGATTTTAGCATTAATATCTTTAAAAACTTCAAGAGATTTGGAAGCTTATACCGAAAAAAATGTTAGAACATCAAAAGATTTTTAAGCTTACACCAGAAACGTTTATATCTTCAGAAACGTGGCTCCAATGACGGTCCCTTTCGAAGTCTCGAGAATCGGAGCCCAACAAAATGCATGCATTTTCCTTGCAGTTGGATTTTTTAATGTGGGGTTATCATAAATTGCAAATGTATGGGTGGAGGGTTTTAATAGGGGTTGTTCAACGAGAAGAAAGAATCAAAAGAAACTTTTCATCCTCTTCAAAAATAGATATTTAAAGCGCTCATAAAACTCAAGCTCAGATACTATTTCCAACCCTTTTTTATTTAAAATTTAACCAGACTTACCATAATCACACAAACCAACGATACCACTTATGGGAAGAGGATGTATAGCTATATTTGTGAACGTTAAGAACAAAACTTCTAAATTGCATATAAATTTTTAAAATTTTCAAAATCTCTGATCTGGTGATATTTTATAATTATCTATTTAATTATGTTTGACTGACATTTTTAGAATTAATTAAATTGTTTTAGATTTTTGTAGATTAAAAAAGGCAGTTACAAAATAATCTATTTAAAATAGGTTAAAAATAAACTTTATAAAATATATGAGAGGTACAATTATAAACTACTCTCCATATTAAAAATTAATTACGATTCGAAAATTTAAAAAAAAAACACACAAAAATTTAAAATTTAAACATCTTTAGCCACGTCCTTAATCAGTTTCTAAATTCTAATAATTTCTCTATTTGTCCCTTCTAAAAATTGCATCTCATCGAGACACTCTATGTTGCAATAAAATGTACGATGTCTTATATAAATAAAATGATAATATTTTATGTATTAAATGTGAATTTGAATATCATTTTATGATAATACTTTTGATATATTATTAATATACTCATATTAAAAATGTCTTTTCATGCCAACAAAAACATTAATTCAACGATATAAAGTGTTCGTAAACTAACAAGTCGTGTATTAGATAATATGGAATTTTTACTTGAAATCAATTAGTAAAAGAAGAATAGCACACATATCATATAAATGTGGTTGAAGACTTATCTCCTTTTTAATATGGAACAAGGTGAATATATATCCGAACATATTTTCTCGAAATGATGCTATATTGAGAAGACTTTTTAATTAGATCAAAATTTATGAACCAAAATATTCACTTATGTTTATTTGTTTGGAGTTTTCACCCGTTTAGGTTGAGTACGGACTACCTTGCTTGAATTGGATCGAAATTTGAAACTCTGATATATAACATTCCACTTTGAAACCAATTGATAACAAAGAAAGTAATCTACAAATTATATAAATATTTTGAAGACCTCTTATCTTTTCAATGGGAGAATAAAAGGAATATTTCCAACATCATAAGTTTGATTATCCTTATCTCAATTGTTATTGATTTTTTTTTATTATTTAAAAAGGTCATTTCATTAACGTACCCAAATAAAATATATCAATAGTATATCACTAATACACTTTAAATTATGCATATAGTATATCAAAATTGGTATACCCGTGGATAAACTAATGGTTACTTTTAAGACTTTTCTAGTTTTTTTTTTATATAACGAGAGTCACGCTTGCTCGTTTATTTATTTATTTTTTGTCATTCTCCCAAAAACAACTTGCTCGTTTTTCAATAAAAAAAAGTATAGAAATAAAAATTTGAATTTCTACTCTCATAATTAACAATACATTGATCAACCAATCAAATCTAAACCAAACATTCCCTGATATATATTCAAAAAAAAAAAAAAAAACCAAACATGGTACATAAACCTATCTCATTATGTGGTACAAATTGAATTAAACCAAACATCATATAAACCAATCAAATCCAGTTATCATATACATTCTATACAAAAAGTCAAAAGCCTATCTTACTATGATATATTAGGACTTTTATAAATTTTTTTAATGTATACTAATTTTACTTTATTCATTATTCCAAATTCCAATTTTTTTTTTTCTTATGCTTTGGAATTTTTTTAAAAATGTCTATTTTTTAATTTTTATTTTAAATTTTGATTTTTTTTTGGAGAATACCTTTTATTTTTTTTATAATAATATCTTATTATTTAAAAAAAGATAATTCCATCTTATTTATTTTTTGTTGATCCCCTTATATATTTTTTTTCTATATAATAATCGAATTTACTTTTTAATGGTTTTTTTTTTGTGAAAATTCTGAATTAATTAACTAAAAATTAATAGTATTAAATAAATAAAAAAGTAAATCAAAACAAAATAATTTATGAAACTATCATAAAAAATCATGAAATAAATTATACAAATAGATAAAAGAAAATCAAAACGAAACAAAATGAATTATAAAAGTACCGTTAGTTTCAAATTATGAAATTGATTTTTAAAATACAATGAGAATAATTTCTAATTAATTATTTTAAATTTAATTATATTAAGTTGTTAAAAAAATTACAATTATCTTTAGCAAAACAAAATTTATTGTGACATCACAGTTACTTTTAAAACGAGATATATATTTTTAAAATATAATATTATTTAAGTGAGAAAAAAAACGAAATTTAGATTGTCAAAAAAAAAAAACGAAATATAGAATATATAATAGTAATAATAATAATACAAAATCAAATATTATATATCATGATAAAAAAATTTAAAAAATTAAAAACATAAATGTTTTTAGAAAAAATGTGAAGGCGGAATAATTGGAAAAAAAAAAGAGAGAAAGAAATAGCTGAAAAAAAAGAAGAAAATACGGTAATACAAAGAAAGAACTAAGAAAAAACAAAATAATAAAAACTCAAATTTTTTTAAATATATATATGTATATATATAAATTAGTGGCCACCTGGCGCATTTTCATTGCGCCAGATGGCCAATTTAAACGCTCAACTAAACGCGCGATTGAAAAATAATAATAAATAAAGAAACGCGCTGCTGGTCGGTGGTTGAAAATCTCAACGAAACAGCCCTAGTTGGCGTATTTATCTTATATTACATAGAAATTTATCTAATATTATATTATTACTAATTTTAGAGGGAAAATAATTGCAATTGTAATGGCATTTTCGAAAATACTCTGCAACTCTGTGCCTTATACCCTGAGGGGCTGTTTGTTTGACATATTTAGGGAGGAGTTAGTTCTAGGATTTACTAACTTCTCCTTAAAAACTACATCCAAACGAGTTTTTATTAACTCTTTCTCATTTTTACTTTTAAAAATAACTCTAATTTCTAACCATTCATTTTTAATCATTCATTTATAACTACTCAATCATTTCTAACCACTTATTTTTAATCATTCCTTTCAAATCAATCAAAATAACTCATTTTCAACCATTCATCTTTAATCATTTCTTTTTTAACTACTAAAAATAACTACTCATTTTTAAATCTACATCCAAACAAGGTTTTGACTCTAACTCCTCTATACAAAAATTACATTCAAACGAGTTTTTAACACAATTCTCAATTTTTAACTTCTCAACCTAACTTCTTAATATAACTTCTTAACTCAAAAACTATCTAAATATGTCAAACAAACAGCCTCTAACGAGCGAAGGCGTGGGAGCAACAAACTTTCGTTTTGGGAGAGACGTGAAGAACTCACGAGATTCAAATCGATTTGAAATTCTTTTAAAAATAAATCCATTTCAAATTAGGTTTAGAATTCCTGCACTTAAATTCAAATTTGATTAATCTCAAAAAAAAAATATATAATAAAATTCAAATTTGATTCAATTACTCAGACAGAGATGTACAAATTTGGAACCTATTAACCACTTTTTAAGGTTTATTAGATACAAACTCAAAAAATTTATGGACCATTTTAAAAATTGTGGGGGTGTTTGCTTCATCGTAATTAGCTGAGTTATTATAAATAAATTTTTACAACTTTTTTATATCTAAACGAATTATTATAATCACTCAATTTAAATTATTTAAAATAATAATTTATTTTTAATAATTTAAAATAAAAATTCATTTCTAAATGTTTATTTATAATTTTTTATTTCTCATTTTTCAAAATAATCACTAATTTTTAACCATGTCCAAACAAGTTATATTGTCTTCAACCTTTCTATAAAAGCCTTGATTAATTTTTAAGGTGGCTATTCTATTTAAGAATTAATTTTCTACGAATTATTATCTTAACTCTTCTATATTGCCTTCACAAGACTAAAACGAGGGAGAAATTCAAAAAAACACATTATTGTTAATAACAACTTGTTAACATTAAAAAATTATTGGTTATAGCTCGAACATGAAGAAGGTTATGGAAATGATATACATATTTATTTTGTGTAGTAAAGAATCAAATAACCAATGTTAGAGATGACCAAACCTGCAAACCTGATTGTTGCCAAAATATTCTGAACTCATTAAGGGTATGTAAACAATCGAGTTGGTTATAATAACTCGACCGATGTTTGCCCCACCGTTTATTATAAACGTTGATTACCTAAACCTGCGTATCCGCTTATCTAAACTTTTATGTCCGTTTATTCTAAACTTTATATATATATATATATATATATATATATTACTTTTTGTTACATAACTAGTCCCACAAGCACTGTTTATCATAATTTCTCTTATAATAACTTGCCCCTTAAACACTATTTATAATAACCCACCGTCTATCATAACCAAATTGATGCCCCAAACACACCTTTTAAGAGATTACTAAGATTATTAGTCAAGTGATTGGATGCACTCGAGTTTGAGTTGCAATTATAATCTTAGTTGTACATTTGGTTAAGAAACCATGACATTCATGGGGGAATAATGTTGATAGCCTCAAAATTGCTATAACCATATAGAGCATAACCCATTAAATTCTGATTATAGCCATTCGTTAATGAAATTGCAACTTGATTCCCAAACATAGGGCATTGTTGTTCATTATCAGTTAGGGACTAACATCGAGACGTCGTTGAGAACCAGCTCTATTCTGATTGAATTCGTTGGCTGAGATTTTGAATTTTCTTAGACTCTTGCTCAAAGACTAAGCAACAATATTAATCAACGAAACCAAGCCATCACTATTGATGCTCTTCAATTCAATTTGTTTCTCATGAGTAAGGAGAAAAGCCATTACGTAGTGCATCGTTTTAGAACAAATTCTCAGTGTGATTACAAATACCATATAATCAAAATCGGAACCAAAACCGAAAAAATGTACAAAAAATGGTCTTATATATATTTTATAGGAAGACATAACTTCAAATTTCAACTCTTAAATATCCTCCAACTAAAAAAGATAATTTAGAAGTTTAATTTTTTTTTACTCAATCAAAGACAAATATGAACCAATGAAACAAATCTTAAACAAAATATAGTACTTTTGATGGTGTATTGAGAACCTAGTAATCCAAAGGTATATCTTTGAATCATCTACTTCAAATGTTGAATAACAATAGACTTGTCTTTTTAGAATCTATTTGTTTCTTTATTTATAAAAATTACATTTCTTGCAATTAAAAGGCAGAAGAAGCACGAAAAAGGGACCATAAATGCATTGGATATGGAAGGCTATCATATCCACAAACCACCCAAAACAATTTATGGTACTCAACTTCCTTTCCTTTATGTATATATAAATAAATAAAAATAGCAAATAAATATTTAAATAATAAAACACAGAGAAACAAACAAGACAATCTAAAAAAACAAACTAACATCCACCCTACATTCGTTATCATTGGATAAGTCTCATAGTTGTACGTAAAGATTGACCTCCTAAGAAAGATCTAAAGTTCATTAGGTACTTTTATATCTTTGACAATATAAGTCTTATTTAATATCCAAATAAATTCTTATATCATACATGGGCAGCTAAGAAAAGATGATATATCAATTTTAGGATAAGGTCGAACTATTTAAACCAAAACAAAAATGCAAATATTGGACCTACCTTAAATGAGTTGGGGTAGATCCAAATTTGAGTAACTTTACGTAAATGATACGTTGTATCATTAGAATCAAACATTTAATCTCTGGATTTAAAGATATATAACTCGATTTAATTGAACTATCTTAATATTGATATTATTATTTAAAAGGGATGATGATAATTAATTCTAGAGTAAATTATAGTAACTATGTTTTTTCTATGACTTGATATAAGATCTAAGAAATTGTATTGTTGGTGAATTAAATATATGCGAAAGTTAGTTTTTCATCTCCTGCAAATAATAATAATAATGTAAGTTAAGTATTTGATTCAACAAAAAGTTATATCATTTACATATCAATAATTACAATGTATATACTTAGTTGCTTGCAATTGCCACATTAAATACTAAACTCTAACTTTAAAATTATATAAAATAAAATTTATTAAAATGGCGTAGACCAAATTTATAATTTTCCTAAGTTCTATCAAAATAAATTGAAAAGGACAACAAATCAAGTCATTAGACTGCAACATGGTATACTATTTGAATTTTGGAAATTTTAGACAAGTTGATAAAATAAGATAAGTGCGAGTAACATTCGGCATAACCTATCTATTTTCAAAATTTCTTATTATCTTGTTTTAATAAATAAATAGCCAATTAAATACTAATAAACACGTACAAATATCAATTTCAAGTTTTTAATTTATTCAGCACATATTTTCTTTATTGAAAAGGTTGATGGTGTTTGATTTTATTGTTAGGTGATAATCAATTTAATACTACGATTATAGATTTGATATGAAAAATCGACAATTTACTTTTATTTATTCCATGATATCATAATAATTAGTTGATTATGAATTTGAGTCTTTTGATTAAATTTAAAAAAAAATACAAAAAAAAACTTACAAAAATCAATCATTCTTTATAAGATAAAGTAGCTATAAAAATACTAACGACGCACTTGGGGGTATTTGAGCGTCATAAGTGAAATGAGGAGAATAAAAAATGATGATGGACTAAGTTTAGACGTTGTTTTACTTTTCAAATCATACTACAATCACTTTTACTTTTGGTTTTTCTTGATAACTTTTTATTATTCTTATAATTACTTTTACCTTTTATTCTTCTTATGATTATTTTTACTGTTTTTTTTCTATATTTTTACTTTTTTTCTTATTCATAATAATTTTTATTCTCCTCGTCTCAAATATCTTAAGAAATGATTTTTTAAAAAAATATTAAATAGGTTCTTAAACTTCTAATATTGGAAAACTAGGTTCAACATTAGAAATATACTCAATAAATTTACAATTTTAGTTTTTTACTTCTAATGTTCTAAAAAATGGAAGAGCTCATCAAACATTTCAACAACTATATAATTCAGTTATTATAAAGTAGGGAAAAATACAATTTTAATTATAAGGTTTAGAGTGTAGTTTCTATTTGGTTATATTTCAAAATTAAATACAATTTTTATTTTTATAAGTAAACCAAATATAGAAAATATTTATAAATGTAGTTTCTTGAAAAAATATTAGCAAAAACAATTTCATTAATGATGTTTTTAATTATCTATCTACATCAATATCCTCCAATTTCTAAATTTGGAAATTCCAATTGCTAAAAAAATGGAAAAATTCTCAACTTCTATATCCACTAACCCCTAAAATCACTTCTATACCGCTCCACCATTATTACAATATCTCATTCATCATCGTTTCGTCTCCTCATTTCCAACCTTTCGTCTTCTCCATTTCTCTGCAAAAATACAGTCGTGATAGAAGGAGAATGCACGCAAAGAGGACCTACACCCGATACTAAGTATAGTTTCGTTTGTTATTTGATTTTATTTTATTATTAATCATTAGTTCCATTAGTTTAAGGTTTTACTAATTCATTTTAGGGTCCAGTTCTTCAAGTTGGGAAGACCAATAATCACCAGGTGTTTGGGGTTAAATCGTTGTGGATTAAACATCGTAGGAGATATAGGGTGAGGGGATTTTGTATTTTCTAGAAATACTGTAGAAGTCGTGGTTGAGGCAAATATCGAACGAGTGATGGAACACCCTATACAATTCTAGTACCTATCAGGTATGATTTGAAGGTATGAAAATATGGGGCATTAAGATATGAGAATGAATATACTGTATTTACATGTGAGTAATACATTTACCTATAGGAATTTGAGGAAATATAAGGTAACAAAAACAACGAGGTTGCAGATAGTTCGAATGAAGAAGGAAACTTGACTAAGAAAGAAGATATTTTCATATTGTAAAGATATTTGTTTAAAGTACAGTGTTATGATTATTAAATGGATGGTTGGCAACAATGTTAATGGTTTTATGAAATCAGTATGTGCAAACAATAGTGTATAAAAATAGAATAAGAAAGATGAATTTATTATTAAAAGAATGCACATAAGTCATAATATGTGATATTGAATGAGATAGAGGCAATGTAAAAAAGTCATACTATACTATATTGTACCATCTGAGCTATATCAGATCAGGAAACCAAGAGATGCACGATAAAGGATGGTGAAACTCATGAGTCTGAGAAAAAACACGGCAAGGTATTATGGGTGAGAATTGTACAAAACAGGTCGTCGAAATTCTAAGTAAAAAACACAGACATTATTTAGACTGTTTTGAGCTCGCTCGAATATATGGAGGGGAAATGAATCGTTTAGAGAAAAAACTTAAATGACACGATGATTTAGAAATAAATATCCAAATAATGAGGTGAGAGATTCTGCAAATCAATTATAAAATTCATTACATAAAAGACTATTTTTAGATGAAATGATTTTGTTAAATATGATTTCTTTCTTTTTTTTTTTTAGAATATTAAATATGAGAAGTTTGATTATCTATTTAGAAATTTAAATTGAATGAAATAAATGAAATGAGAGCAAAATGATATTAATGCAAAATGTGAAATTTGTATTTTAATAAATAAAATTAAAAACACAAAAAAAGTTGGTTACCTAATTTTATAAATATTTTTTTAAAATGGTATATTAAATATAATTCCCTAATAAAAAATTTTGAAAACAAAATAAAGAAACTTAGAGTTTGAAATATATATATTTAAAAAATAGCTTGCCATATGGCGCATTATTGTTGCACCACGTGGCAAGATAATGCATGCAACAACCGCTCCAACAAAAGCTCAAAAAGAAACGAAACAAAAAAGAGAGAGGTTGAGCGCCGCTGTTTGTAACCGCTTTAAAACCCACCCGCTCTTTGTAACCGCTCTATGAGAGATGCAAAGTTATCACCTCTTCTCCAAATCATCAAAATACCATGACGTCTTTTCAAAAAAAAAAAAAAAAATCAAAATACCTTGATGCCAGTTTAATTATGATTTGCAATTTAATATGAATTAGGGGGTTTTCATGAATATTAAAACAGATATATTTTATAAATGTCTAAATTTTAGAAATAAATAAATCAATAAAAAACTGATTCCTATATAATATAAAAAAATGACAAAGAATATTTCACCCACTTGTGATATTCTAACTCCAAAGTGATGGTCTATTAACTCCAAAGTGATGACAATAGACCAGTAGCTCAACTGACATCATTGTACAGCTAATGACTTTAAAGTTTTAGGTTCGAGTGTTAAATTTTTTATTTTATTTTTTTGAAATCTCGAGTGTTAAAATTTTGATATCTTTCACAAATTTTATATTAATTTATTTGATAAATTCAATCAATGATAATCTTATTCTATCACTATTTAAGTTTTATATCAATGATAGAAATGTAAATCGAGTTTTATCACTAATTGAGTGATAGAAATGAATGTGTTATAGATGAATTATTTTAAAAATTATGCTATAAATATAATAAATGTATTGCTATGACAAATTCTCAATTTTATAATTAGAAGAGATTATTGTCCATGACTCGTATGTCCACCTTTATAATAAAACCAACTCACTCCAACACTTTTAGTAAGAGTCACGATGCATTTAGTTATTTTACTTATTATTAATTTATTTTAACTCTACTGTAAAAAAAAAAGAAAAAATAAAAGATATTGTGGTGCAAGAAACCGCCGCAGAGTTTGGTTGAAGAAAATAAAAAAGAAAGAAAAAAGAAAAAAAGAGAGAAAAAAAGTTTTGAACGGATTTTTGTTGAAAAATTTATCAAATTCACATCCGCACACCCTACAACTTTCTCTCTCTTTCCCCACCTTCAAGTCTGGCTCCTAAAATTCAACCAAAAACCAGAACCACAAAGCCAATTTGGAAATGATCATCGATCAGCAAATTCTCACAGCAAGCACAATGGCGACTCAGCCGCTGTTTCCCTCTTCCTCTTTCCCCTCTCCTTTCTGTAGCAACAGTAATGGAGTCCGCTTCTATAAATTCTCCTCTCCCCTCCACACCCACCATCTCTCTGTTTCTCCTTCTTCCTCCTCTTCCATGGCCGCTACTAAGACCACCCCCTCCATTTCCAGGCTCTGTTCTCTGCCGACCCATTTCGCCAAACCAGGTATTTATCGACAGCTTCTGCCCTATTCTCTGTTTCTCATCATTCCGACCGGCTGTCGGTTCTTATTGGGTTTTGTGCGAAATTTTGGGATCTACAATTGGGAGATTGGAATGTGTTCTTCAGTTTTGGAAACTGGGTTTCCTTCTGATGCGGATGGAAATTTTGTTTTACCTTCTCTTGTTTCTTGGAATGGATTCTGTTCATTCTTTGGCGTACTGGCTTTCTTTTTTGTTCTCATATTTCTCTGTGGTGTATCATCGTTTTTGGGTTTATCAATGTATGGTAGTTAATGATTTTATCACTTGTACTGCTGTAATTGGAGCTGGCAACAGCAGAGTTGAGTTAGCTTGGGTCAAGATTCGAACCTTCAAACAGTTTGTGGCCAAGATGGTTTGGGCTGCTGTGTATGAGATGTGGGCTTTAATGTCTTTTCTCAACTTTTGGCCTATACAAGTTTCTTTGTTTGTCTTTTTCTATATTCATGAGCGTTCAGGCCGGCTTACGTTCTCGACTATTTTTTACCCTACAATATTTGGATGTCAAGGTCAGTCATAGAAAATTTGTTTTAAGTTGGTGGCCTGGCCCCATAAATTGAACCAATAACCTCTTTGACCAATATGCCAACCGAGGATGGTTGACCTACCATGTTTGTTGTTATCATATATGTATATTTTTTGGTGTCCAACAACGGTGCTGGGGGATTGAACTTTCTTGGAGAGTATGTCTTGATCAATTTAGTTATCATATACTTTTATATATTTCTCATACTCATTACAGTTTTCTATTATCATTGGTTTGGTAAATATGGGGTAGTTAACATAGCACCTAGCATATATGTTCTCAATCAACTATCATGAGTTGGTCTAGTGACCAAATAAGGGGCTTGAGAATCATAAAGTGCTTAGATGGAATGAATTCAATCTATAGTGACCGTCTGCTTAGAAATTATTTTTCTACAAGTTTCCTTGGCAACAGAATATAGTGGGATTAGACAATTGTGTCGTGAAAATAGTTGAGATGCGTGTTAGATGGCTTGGACACTCACGGGTGAAAAAGAAGTGTATGTTTTCCATCAGTTTTATTTGGGGCGTTTCTTAAAAAGGTTTGTTTGGGCCTTCAAGGGTTAATGCTCAAGCGAAGTTCAAGTCCTCTTTAACCTGGGTTGAGAATGTGCTACCTTCCCTGGATTAGCCTTAAATGGTTGTTAAACGCATGTCCCTTCATCACTTGTACTTAAAAGGATATCAAAATGGTTGGGTTGTTGGGTCTATAGTAGCCATGGAGGTAACTATTTGTAGTCTCTCCTTCTATTGTTTTAAATAGGTTCTTATGCTAGCCAATTTAACAAGAAGGCCGGTCTAATTCAATAACTTTGGTATATTCTTTTGACGTTTTCACTTGGGAAACATATTAGTAAAGTTATCAAGTCAACTATTCACACGGTTTTCGGACCTCCTCTCTACATTCATCAAGGAAATATGACCATCTCTCTAAATTGCATTAGAGCTTTTGGTTGAATAATTAAATTTATCTCAAGCCATCATCTTAAATTTTTGGGTTGATTGGTAATTTGACATAATTCAACATGGTATCAGAGGAGGAGGTCATGAGTTCCTGCCAACATTCTATTTGCGCTTAAAACACTGCTTTGCTTGCTCTTTTAAAGGTGCATTCTCATATGAGTCTTCTATATGTAGTTTGTACTTTGTAGTGAATGCAGAGAGAACTTCAAAATTCTTGAGTTTTATGAATGAACTTTTCTATATTTGTGAAACTCCTCAGAAAGCTACTGTTTAGTTGTGTGATGGCCAATGCTGTTTTACTGTATCTTGTTTGATTGCAAATCCCTTCTTAATGCGTAGATGCAAACTTCTTTAATCATTGATCACTTCCTTCCATTTCCTTTGGAATTTTACTATAGGCAATGGATGTTCATGGATTCAAGATAACTCCTTGTGTCACAGCGTTGCTGCCTCCATTGAGTGTTATCGAGGCTCCGTTTGTCATGCATTACCCACAAAGCAAGCACAAGTTTCCATCGTGGAGGATCTTTTCGAGTTCATTTGCTCAGGTCCCTTGTTAGAGAAGATGGGTCTCAGCCCCGAAAATGTGGCTGAGGCCATCGATAAATGGCTAGCTTATGGCTCTTATCTTTGTCGATTATTCAACGTTAACGAAATGGAGCTCACAATTCCCCAGAAAGCAAGATTTTATCATTACTACGTACCCGTGTTTTTGTGGTGTGAAGATCAAATATCTCAACACCATTCCTCGTTTAAAGGAGAAGAAGAAATACCACCCTTAGTGGTAAGCCTTCGGAATTCCCATATCTTCTTTCTTCTTGTCTTGAACATGCTTATAATAATTATCCGATCTTCTTCCACATCGAGGAATCGAGATGTTTCGCACGAGGCTTTTGGAGCTAAAAGTTTGCTAATCTCCCCTGACTACTTTTCTTCAAATCACTTTGTTGTGCAGATAGGATTTAGTGCTCCGCAAGGTTGTGGAAAGACGACACTAGTATATGCTCTCAATTATCTTTTCGAAGTAACAGGCAGGTAGGCTGTGATGCTAGTAAATATACCATAATTTGAGCTGACTATCTGCTGAGCAGTGATAAGAGTATAAAAATGGATTTTTCTCTGTATCTTTGGTGTATGAGCTGCCATTGCCTTCCCTTTTTACTTCATGTATTCGGCTTCATCCCACCCTGATCTCCTTCTTTATCTCTCTTATTGCTTGTTTCGATAAGCTTTCCCCATAACATCTTCACATTTGAATGAAATTATTTTTGTTTTCTTTCATAAAGAAGTATAAACTATAAAGAATTGAAAAATATAATTTCTGACTGAAATTCTATCTCAGGAAGTCTGCTATGATATCCATTGATGACTTCTATTTGACAGCTGAAGGGCAGGTTGGTTACCAATCTTATAGAGTTTTTAGCATTTTCTTTCCCTTTGCAGTACTAAAATTATGTGTAACATGGTAGGCGCAACTGAGGGAAAGCAACCCTACAAATGCACTTCTGGAGGTAACTCTTTGTGGTCTCTCATTATCTAGTTTTGTAGCACAAGGAAGCAAGTTTTCGTCCTCCATGTTTCTTCTGTTAGTTATTTTCTTTCCGTTTCTTAGTATCGTGGAAATGCTGGAAGTCACGATCTCGACCTTTCCGTCGAAACACTCACAACTCTATCCAAGTTGACAAGGGAAGGTTAGCTTCTCCATCACTTCTTTTGCTTTTGTTTCCTGGGTTTTTATTGGTTACTCATTAGTTCTCTTTTGAGATGAAGGTTTAAAGATGAAGGTTCCTAGATATGATAAAGTAAGTGCAAATAGCCACCACCTTAGTTTTCTCATATCTAATTCCAATCACTTATGATTCTCAACTCCCTTCCTCTTGTTTCATTCAGTCTGCATACAGTGGAAGAGGTGACAGAGCTGATCCTTCTACTTGGCCAGAGGTTGAAGGACCACTGACAGTAAGAAATCTTTATTTAACAAGAAACAAACTTAAAATTTACCGCACCTAAACGCGCAAACTTTGATTTGGTTACCTTTAGGTTGTCCTGTTCGAAGGTTGGATGCTTGGCTTCAAACCGCTCCCGACCGAAGCTGTCACAAAAGTTGATCCACAGGTTATATGTCAATTCATCACTAACACCATTTCTATCTCAATCACATCTTTTTATACTGGTCCAACAATGTATCTCTTCAATCTCACAAGTAGACAAGGAAACCAAAGCCTGAGAAAATCTCACACAAATAAACTTCCAAACTTTACAGCTTGAGACAGTGAACAACAACATGAAAACATACTACGACGCATGGGATAAGTACATAAAGGCGTGGATCGTGATCAAGATAAACGACCCGAGTTGCGTGTACTATTGGCGTCTGCAGGTAAAAGCTTGTGATGACATAACCATACATGGAATCACACCTGCATTTCATATTAAAAAACCAGCTGGTGGTGTGAATTTGCAGGCAGAGATTGCAATGAGAGAGGCAGGAAAACCCGGGATGAGCGACGAAGAGGTAAAACCGAAACGAAATAAGAGTTGGAAAGTTGGATCATGAGTAAGATGTGTGTTGTGAAAAAGTTGTGGTGTTTGTTTGCAGGTTAGAGACTTTGTGTCACGTTATCTGCCGGCTTATAAAGCTTATCTTCCCACTTTGTACTCGGAAGGGCCAAGTGGGTCAGATCCAAACCGACTGCTTGTGGTTGAAATTGATGAACAAAGGAACCCAATTCTTGGATATTAGGTTATATATATATGTATGTATGTATTTTATAATTAAAGTTGTTTTTTTTTGTCAGTTTTCACATGTTCTTTGGCCACCTTTATACACCCTTTGTGGATAGCACTTGCCTAGTTGCATCAAAAGTAAGAGCTCTTACTTATTCATTCATTTGTATCAATTTGTTTATGTGGGGTATGTAATAAGTGTTGGTTTAGCTATAGTTTTTGAAGTCCTACATGAGGGACTAAGTGGGAAATTTTAATACTTATGGATTGTAGATTAGTTTTTTTTTTTACCACTTTTTTTTGTTGAGAAAAAGGAGGAATCTTGGGGCTTCAACTCCACAAGTTGGGTCATTATGGGCTTGTTAGTTTTAAGTGGGCAGTTTGGGCCTTTGGTTGGGATGGTTCATCCTTTATGCTCATGTCTATGACCCTTTGCCATTTTGAAAACTAAATAAAAGTGAAGTTATTCTAGGAGGTTGGGTAATATTTAGTTTTTTTGAAAATTAAATTGGATTCTCCTTATTTCTCTAGGATGATTTCATCTCTTTAGTAAGTATTTGAATTCTTTAACTTTTTTTAAAAAAATATTTTTGAGAACTATTTTTTTTAGTTTAGAAACATGACCCAACTTTTAGATAAAAAGAGATAACATAATGTAGAGAACCAAATAAATATTAAATGGGGTTATCAACTAAAAAAAGAAATCCTAAAAGAATAGGTTTTGCCTTTTACTTTGGAACTTGGCTGAATTCTAATTTTTTTTGAAAAAATTGAAAACTATGTTAAGAAAGAATGAGCAAACAACATAACTTTTAAATTAAATGATCAACAAACCAAGCCTAAGTATTATAGTCTTACCTACATCCCATGTTTTAGGAAGTTAACAGCCACCATAGGGTAATCAATAAGCATTTTATTAATTTTTAAGGCAAAATTATTGCTTTTAAGAATCAAAGTGAATTGAGTTTTATTGACGAATAACTTTCTAAGTAAAGTTTCTTTTATGGTTATTAACTTAAAGTTCTAAATCCTTAAATTTGATTAATTATGTTTACTCTACAATTTTTTTTAACTTGACTAATAATAGTTTTATTATAGTCTCAAAGGACGCAGTCTAACAGTTGAGGCTAAAGACTTCAAGACATGCTTCCTTGAGAGATCCTTAGTTCGATAATGCTGGAAAGCGCTTAAACTAGAATATACTTGAAAGTATTCCGGTGTCACGTCCTAAGAATGGGTCAATGGTGCCCCGTGTATAGAGGAGCGAAGCTCCGATTTCCGAGTTTTTTTTTTAAAATTTTAAAAGAAGGTTTTATTATGAACTAACACAAATTCATAGAAACTAAAGAGGCACATCTTGTTTTATACACTAAACTGTTTTAAATGTTTTTAGGATGTTTATTATAGATTCTCTCCTATTGAATTGTCAATGAAAAAATGGGGCCTTTAAAATTATAGAAAAGACATTAGATTTAAAAACTCGAATCACTTGTCTACATAGAAATAGAAAAAATTAAAAACATCGAAATAATAAAAGTAAAAAAGGAAACTAGTTCCTTAATATAACCAAACAAACTAAAGTAGAAGACAATAATTAAAAATGAATGCCAAAAAAACTAAACAAACTTCATATATTACTATATCTATTTTTATATATGTCCCTCCTAAAATAAAATCACACATGTGACATTGATAATCATAAACTAAGCAATTAATAAAGAGGTAAATTAATTTTATGTCTATTTCAAAACCAAATAAAGTTTCATAACAATTAAAAAAAAAAGATTACAAATATTGAAATCAACCGAAATATATTTCTTGAAGCAACTTTTTTTTTCTTCTTCTTTACTTAAAAATCCTTAAATTGCAAACCGAACCCTTTGGCCTCTGATCTCTTCATTATCCTCAGCCTCTTGCATGATTCAATAAACATCCTGCAAACGTGATAATTATTATTTTTGTTAATTATAATTAGAGGATTAATGATTTAAAATTATAAAATTGGAATATTATGAATGTCGGGGAGGGGGCAAGGGGAATTGAATTGAGGGACAACTTTGTAATCTGCCTGACACTATTATTATGGTTTGGTTCATGTCGGCATCATGTTGTGTGAGTTAATGAATGGGATGGGACTGCGAAAAGACCCTTTTGCCCTCCATGTGCCTCTCTTCATAATTAATTGTCTTAATAATGTACACAAATGACAGTCCAGCGGTTGAAATTAATGATTTTAAGGTATGCTTCTTTAAGAGATCTATGATTTGAGATCGCTAGAAAACCCTTAAACTAGAATACTCTTCAAAGTATCCCGGTGCCACAGTCTAGGGACTGATCAATGGTACTCCGGGTAAAGTGGAGCAAAACATTGACTCCGATTTCCGAGTTTTCAAAAAAAAAAAAAAAGTCAAAATAACATATTCTTAATCGCAATTTGTATTAATCAAATCAAATTGACTTTCACAAAAGACTTCCAATTTAAGCACCGTTAACAACGGTAATACCCAAACTATATATATATATATATATATATATATATATAAAATAATAATCTCATGTGAACTTTAGACTTTGAAGCTTTGGGTTAGAAGTTGAGTTTGAGAATAAGAGGTTGGTACCAGATCTATGTTTAGTTGCAACAAGGAATTCAACAATAATGATTAAAAAATAATTTATATTTTATATAAGTTTTAGAGACAAGAATAAAACATTTCCTAGTATAAAAGATTATATACGTTTTTTTTTTAATTATATACTTTGTTTTAAGAAAATAAAAACATTTCAAGAGTATAAAAGACTGATTTTCACTTAATTTAATAAACGTTAACTCTTTCTAACTAACCAGGTTAGAATTCCCCTCCCTCTGATTTTGTTTTATAAAAAAAAACTCAGTTAATTTTGACTTTTCTTTGATGTAACCTAGCCTTATAGTCTTGGAGTTTAAAAGATTAAATCCTTGACATATCACGAACCACGACAAGAAATCGAGCAAAATGAATATTCATATAAACCCTATAGAATTATAATTTGTGACAACTAAATCAAACATAAAAATTTCCAAACCAACAAGAAGAATAATTCGGCACAAATGTGCACATAATTAAGAGTTCATAAAATCAAATTTCTTACTTTAATTATTGTTAAACTAAAAATAAAACATAACAATTTCAAGAAATGAATTTAATTTTTAAGAATATGTAGCATTCACTATATTAATAATGTAAACATAGTAACTAATAGGAGATAAAAAAAATTAAGTGAACAATTAGTGAAGTATGAGCATAACACAAAGGTAATTAAAGTTAAAATGATAATATTTCATATTTGTTATATAAAATAAAAAATTAAAAAAAGGAGAGAAAAAAAAAGTAAATTACTTACTCCCAAGGGACGTCTCCCACAAGCATCCAGTCCCCATCTTTGTCCTCATAAATGGGAACGTAGTCAGAACTTTCTCCATGCTTTAATGTCTTCCCTGTCAATTTACCAAATATGCCACTTACTTTCTCATTCTATTTCCTTTTATATCTATTTTTTTAATCATTAAAATAAAATAAAATACAATTCTTATACTATATGTATGTTACTCCTCTTAGTTTTCTGATCCATCTCAAATTCTAGATTTTTATACTAAGAGCTACAACCATAGATCTTATATAATTATTAATGCATTAAGAAGTCGCATCGAATGAGTCGGTGACACGATTGGTTATCTAATTTAGTGTTTATTCATTTTCACTCAATTATTGCTTGTGCTCGCCTTCCATTTTCGAGATTTGAAATCTTTCCTCCCATCAATTTTAGACATTTTTTTTTCTTTCTGTATTAATTATTAGTAGATGAAATATTGTTTAACTTTGTTAGGTTAAAAAATTTATGAAAATAAAAATCTTATATTTTCTTTTTTCTAATTTGCCCCCTTAATTTTTCAAAAATTGAAAAATTATGCATGTCACAATTTTGTTCCATTCCTTATAATTTTTTTTGGGTCCAGCCTAATTTATCATATAAAACTCAAGAAATCAGGTAAGAGAGCACACTTCAATTAACCTATAGTATAGATTTATGGTTAAAAGGTCACATATTTCATATTTGAAGCCCTCACCTTAAGTATTGTTTGAATTAAAAAAAAATCATTTTTAAAAAATTAAGCCAATTTTATAAATGAAAATAGATAATAAGCTAATGGACTCTTTCCCTCAATTTTTCTTTTGATATCAATAAATAGAGTATCA
Organism: Sicyos edulis; assembly: GCA_036507275.1. NCBI lineage: Eukaryota > Viridiplantae > Streptophyta > Magnoliopsida > Cucurbitales > Cucurbitaceae > Sicyos > Sicyos edulis. The sequence goes on along the minus strand of CM071852.1, from coordinate 11,877,234 downwards.
CGATTCGAATTCATGACTTCGGTCGTGAATACACATTTTTACAATGGTAAGCTATTACTCTATATTGGCCTTTTTCTCTCATTCTCTCATACCTTTTATTTTACACATCAATTCCTCAAAAAATTAGCACTAATTAAAAGACTAGTAAACCCTCATTATTTATAATCATGCAAGATTAACATATTAAGTACGTGACTGCATAAACCCTAAAAAGGTTTTAAACAAAGACAATTGTAAAATGAAGCTCTAAATTAATTTACCAGTTCCAAAGCAAGCAAAGAGCTTCTCAAGAGCAAGAGCAAGATCCGAGTATCCCTTATGCGAACCCAAGTCAATTTTACGAAGAAATGGCGCGCCATCCATGCTAATCTTCACGTACATTTTCGAGTTCTCACTCTCATGCATCAAATCCTTCTCCCCAAAACTATTCTTTTTCCGATACGAACAAACCGGTGGCCACCCCACGACATGCCCCTTACTCGCGTCATTTTTTCGACCGACATCATCTTTCGTCGGCTCATCCTCACCAGCAATATCCGCGTAGGCTCGTTTCTTCTCATTTTTGTCGCAGTTGCCAGGGAGGCCGAGACGAAGCTCGGTGATCTCGAGTCCGAGGGATTCTTTGGCCATTGATGGAAGATGGGGGGAGGGTTTTGGTTAGGGAAAGGGAAATTGATCAAAGAGGGGATATATAGAAGGGAAAGAAAAAGAAGATGTGGGGAATTGAAGGAGGGAGTGGGGAACATGACAGGTCAACTAAGGGCTTAATGGTCGTTGAGATGAGAACCAAATGTGGGGTCTTAATGTTCCCTAAGACACTATTTTGAACCGGCAAAATAAGTTGGATCAAGGACTTATGTTTAGGGTTTTATATTATTATTCTTATTATTATTTAATTGATTTAAAGTGATATATTTCTAGCCGTTTGATTAGTTGACTTTCTAAATGTATACCACCAAGTGGTGTTATATATGCTTATTTGAGTTAAAATATCATTTTAGTCTATTTTTGGATTTTATTTTAATCGATTTACTTTCGATAAAATTTAAAAATCGATCATTCTTACCTATAGAATATGTATTTAAATGTTAAATGTTATAATAACTCAACCCATTGACATACATAGTCTCAAAACACATCTTTAAGGTACTTTAGAGTGATCTTTGATAGGGCGAGATAATATTATTTCTATTTTTGCATCTTTATATTCTTAAGTCTAAATATCTTTGAAACTATAATATAGTCTCCATTCAAGACAAATGGTACCGAATAATTTTTTCTTACAAAGGTAAGTAAATTTTAAAATATTTATATCTATAATTATTAATATATTTTAATATTGATTATAACTATGGGAAATTTGCGTTGTATAGCGGGCATGTTTGGCTAGGGCGGGAAGGGAAAGGAAAGGAAGGGAAGGGAAGGGAAAGGAAGGGAAGTTGAAGTAAATTAGTGTTTGGTGGAAAGGGAAAAAAGTGATATAATAATAAATTTATGTTTGGTGGGAAGGGAAAGGAAGTGATGTAATTTTTTTTTAAATAATAGATATTTATTTTTTTTTAATGTAATATTCATAAAATATCATTTTTGAAATTTATTTTATTTATTATTTAAATAAAATTTAAAATTAAGTTTAAAAATTCAAATCAAAATGAGTTACACCAAAAGAAAAATATATTAGTTTAATTATTTCAAGTGTTTATATCTTTAAATCATATGGATATGTATTTTCATATATTTATTAAAAAACATGCACGAGTTAGAAAAAATTGATAAATAATACGATAAATATTTATTAATATATATTTTTATACAACAAATTTCAAATGCATGATAAAAATCGAATGTATAAACACCAACAAATATTATTTAAAGAACCATATATATTTTAAAAAGAAATGATAAATATTACACTTTAAAATAAATAAATATACACATAATAAATAAATATAATCAATTAAATTAAATTAATTAATGGTTCAAAGTTAACAACTTTAATTCTTGATTCAAGGAAAACTAAGGTTCCAAACTTAATTTTGACTATTTAATTTGAATAATAATATACCAAAATATAATTATAAAACATTACAAAAATTAAAATAAACACTCATTTCAATTTAAAAGATGACTCATTTTATTTTAACTATTACTTAATGAAAATTTAATTTTTATATATTTAGATCGTTATTATTATCCAATAATTAAATTTGATAATCAGATAAAAACAATCAAATTATCATAAATTTATATTGATAAGCATTACTAAAAAGTTGAAGGCAAAATTCAAAATATATATATATACAAAATAAATTTGATTAGATACAAAAAATGGAGGTAATAAACTATGTGTATAAAAACTTAAAAAGTAAGAAAATGGACTAAAAACAAAAATTGACCAAAAACAAAAAAATGTGGGTTATCCTTTCCTTTCCAAATGGAAGAAATAACCCAGGTGGCCAAACACTGACATAAAATTTCTCTTCCTTTCCCATTGATAAGTAAGGGGGCCAAACATGCCCTTTATAGCAAATTCTGCCGTTTTAAAAAAAAATTTATTTACCTTTTTTATATAAGACGTTGATAGAATATATCATTCTCTAGTGATGGAAGTCTATCAATTTTATGAGTGATTGATTCTATCGATTCTTATTGATAGACTCCTGATAGAATCTGATGGAAGTCTATCAATTTACTTTATTTATTAGTAATTGATTCTATCACCCTTTATCGATAGAATCTATCAATATGAAGTCTATCAATTTACAATTTTTGTTATATGTGCAAATATTTTCATTATTGTGCTATTCATGTAATATTTTATCAATTTTGTAATATACATGCAAAAACCCCATGATTATGCTTGTTGATTTTTTAACTGATTATATTTGTAATTATTTTTAGAATTTGATTAATCACGTCAACTTATTTTTTTTAGAAAAAATAAAATAAAATTATTTGCACCATAAATTTCAAAAAATTATATAAAAAGATAATACAAAGTAACTTTCGTCAACGACATATCATTAACTTATTAAAATTACAAAGAATTTCTTTTAGTAAAAAACAACAAACTCAATTAATAAGAAATAATATGTTAAGATACGTACAAATAGATCATAAAGTCTAAAAAAAAGATCCCTATTAAATAATATCATATGACTTGAAAGTCGTTTCAAATTTCTTACACCAAAAAGGTAATGTCCGTCCAAAGAATTTCATACACTTTCGTCTTATTTGAGAAAATTCTAGAACTTCTTTTAATCCATACAAACTACAAAATCGCACAAAAGACGTCGAACATAATTTGAAATGTCCCCAAAAACAGCTCAGCAGTTGAGGTAAGGATTTTAAAGTATCTTTTCTTAAAAAATCTCTAATTCGAAGCCGCCGAAAAGTGCTTAAACTAGAATAATTTTCGAAATATTTCGGTGCCACAATCTTGGATATAGAGGAGCAAAGCTCCAATTTACCGATTTTCAAAAGAATACAAAAAGGTTAAGGAACAAATATTTGCGTTGATGAAATAAAAAGTACAGAAATCATAATGGTAACAAACCTTAAAATAAAGGGATTAAAACTATATATTTATCCTTCACTTTTTAAATATCATCTTAATGTTAGAAAATAAAGTTTCATTTCATTTAAGATTGAAACTTTCATTCTCCATTAAGATGGTCTATTATAAAATTGTGTTTTAATTGATATGTTATTCAAATGTTTATGAGATTGTGAGTTTCATTGTTTATGTTTATGAGATTGTGAGTTTCTTGAATTTATGTTTGTTTAAGTTAACTTTGATGGAAAGTTAAACTTATGTTAAATGAAGTTCAAACATTGGTCCTTCCTCCACCTATAAATAGGAACACATTTGTCCATCTCAAATGTGTGAAAGTGAAAGAGAAAGAAGCATTAAGAAAGCTTGAAAACACATTCAAGTTTATAGGCAAGGAGGGAGAAACTAATTTCTTCTATTGAAGCAATTGTGAGAAAGCTTCAATATCAACACTCATTCCTTGTGTTGAATAAAAAAGTTCTTGAATCACAGTGTCATGAGGTATATTTTAATCCTAATAAGATTCAATTACATTTTGTAATAATCATGTTATTCAAGATCTTAGGATTCATGTTATGCATAAAATATCTAACACTTAACACATACAAATTATTTAAAAAGTTATAGAATTTTAATGTTTGAGTAAATAGTGGCCGCATCACTTTAAGTTAGTTTTGGGTTAGAATAGCAATACAAAAAAAAAATTCTTTGAAAGAAGACTTTAAAATTGTGTGTTTATTACTTATTAAGATTTTTTTTTAATATATCAACAATATTTGACAATTTCTTTTTTTAGTATAAATTGGGGAAGGGGACCACAAATCTTACAAAGATGATATTGCTCTCAAATAAATAAGAGTCGACTACCGATTATCGAGATCGAACCCGTGAACATGATGTTGAACTGGATTTCTACCAAACAATGAATTCATCAATCATCAGATCACCAACCTTTTTGGTAATAATTTCAAATGTGCGATCTACATGCTAATTGGCGCCAGGCTCAACTAATTTTCAATCTTTTGTTAATTAAACTAGTTAAAGTATTTCAATATTTAGGATTCATTTTTTCGAATTGGAAAAGTCCAATCTTTTTATATTAGCAAACTAAAGCAACTATACGCTTAATGTGTAAGTGTCTGACTTCAAGATAAATAAATGTGGAGTACAATTATATGAGGAAAATTAGGTTAGTATTGATTTATACAAATAAAAGCAAGTGAAAGTATAGGTGAAAAATGATGGATATGGAAGCACACCCATTTTCCTTACATTTAAATGTATTAAAAAAAAATTGTCCCTAATGTTTGAAATTACCAAACTTTATCATTGTTTTTTTTTTTATTATTATTTATTTTAAATTTGAGAAACTTAATCTTGTATGAGGGCTTGGTTAACCATATGAATAATACTAGTTAATCTTAATTTTAAAAGAAAATACTAATTGATATTTTTAAGTTATTATTATTTTGATGACATTTTTATTAGCCACAATACTAGTTATCACTATGCCAACAAGAGTAATAAATTAATAATATAAATGTATGTTCATAATTAAAAAAATCATCTTCATCCCCGATTATTGAATCAAAAAAACAAAAGGCCATTACTTACATTTGATTGTGTCTATCCTACATGTAAAATTCTGTTTTTTTTATAATTATTTATCATCAATAGAATATATTTTTAAATAATCAAAATCAAGGAACTAAAAATGAATTTATAACTTTGTATAATTTATATTTTCTTTATTTTTTCAAGCAAAGTATATATTCTTTCAATGTTTAAAAGTTTCTTTATTTAATTTTTTTGGTCATGTATAGTAATTATTTTATTTTTTATTTTTTTTGAAAACCATGTAAAGTAATTCAAAAACATTTCATGAGTACATACCAATAGACAATGATCACATGGAGTTATACTTTTGGAAATAAGTATCAAGCATGTGCATCCATTGCACATCTTCTAGTTTAATGCATAAATATCTTAATTAAAAAAAACATATAAGTTAGGAAAAAGGAACAATTGAAATTATAGAGATCTTAACCCAACAAAATGTTCAATAAAATATTGAAATGCTAATCATCATTCTATCTTATAATCTATACCATATATACTTGAAACTAATTATTGTAGCAAACCCAATTCATAAATATTCCATAATTGATCATTAGCATATAAAATAGGGGTCTGTCGCAAGCAAAAGAAAATACTCATTTTATTTTTAAAATGGCATAATTCCAAACAAAATTATTCTAAATTTCATGTTCTTTATCTTTATTGTTTGTCAAGTTTGTTTACCATAATTATAAAAATGTTAATCGTTGATGTCGAATTTTAGTGTTTAAAATAAACCGTGATCAATTTGTGAATTTACTGGAAACGAATCACTTGCAGAACATAGAAGGATTTAAACACTAATGTTTAAACACTAATGTTTAAATCAAATTCAAATAACAAAAAAATTTAGGGGAGTATTAGTTTCTAGACTTTTGAGAACTTACCTTCTTATGTTCTCGTCTGGCTTTATAAAGATTCGACCCAATCTAGGGTCTCAATCCAAGTCATTGTCAATAATGCATGAAAATAACGACATCCAAGCATGCATGATTAAACAACAGTCAAATCCATAAGCAGAAACATAGTTCAAAATAAATCTATAAAATAAGTAGTATAGAGTATCCAAAAGTTCAAAATATAAAACATAAGTCATGAGGAGATAAAACAGAACATGCCCCTAAAATCCGTGCAAAAGAAATAAATTAAAGACAAAACTCTAAACATTATGTAGAGGTCCCATGGTCGTTTTTAGCTCTATCAATCACCCATTTAAAGACCATCTAGTAGTATATTTGGAAATCTATAGTGAAAATGGTGAGTTGTTTTTGCCAATTTAGTATAGATCCCCTAGCCCGGAGTAAAAACATGCATCAAGTCAAACACGTAAAAAATATGCAAGATCAGCAACATAATCAAGGGGTCCACAAAACCTGAACTCTTGAATGAAAGTTTAGGAAACATGTCCTTAACCTACACCATGAAGAGCGATCTAAAGGCCTCAAACCGAAAACCTAAAATCCACGAGAGACCATAAATCTCTAGGAAAATTTGGGAAACCTACTCTAGGGCAATGGATTAACGAGTAAGAAAACCTGGTAGCTAAAAGATCAAAAATCCCAACATGTATCCTACTCGCGGTGAGGGTGGATCCAGCACGTTCACCAAGGGCCACAAACCCAACTACATACTTGGAGAATTCCCTAGTCTACTAGTAGAGACCTTGCAGGACTGTGAGCCTTGTCGACAAACCATCCACGAAAGTCTTGCGGCGAGAGAATACTATCTCAGGTCAACAGTGGGTTGACAATAAATCAATCACACTCGCACTCTACGAGTATCTTCTATCCAGTCTCTGTGACTCATTTGTATCCAAACGAGGCACCAAGTCGTGCATCAATCATCATGCAAGTCCATAGCTAGGACATATAAATCACATGCAAGACTGTCTGTCTCTTAATCAGACATATGTTGGTTCACACATAATTAATTAGTCATACAACATATTCTACATGCTTGTCCTAAACATAATATCAATTCTACGTGTTGCATGCTCTTAATGTAATGAATTCAAGAAAACAGACAATACAGATTATGCCATATCAAACAAGTAAGTCAACATTAATCAATCAAGCGCATGTAATAACCACAAGCTTTCAGTAGGGGGTGAAAGGTCACTTACGTTGGCCAAAATCTACTAAATGCCTTCATATAATCCAATTGGAACCACCCAACAGTTAAACCACGAATCCGACCCTTGAACAAAACACAGTCAAAATCAAAAACTTAAACTATCAAAATCAAGTAAAAAATATTAAATTTATCCAAGGAGACGAATTTGGAAAATCTCGAGTGACAACGAGAGTCGGGAGCGCATGAAACAACAACTTAGTAGCATGTAGGCATGCGACTCAATCTAACTAAACACTAACTCTTTGGCTCGGAAACAAGGAACAAGGTTTGGACAACGCAAGGTCAACCTCCTCATGAAGTTGCCACGACTCGACTCGAACTAAAAAAGATGGCATGATTCAACTCAAGAACGATGCGACTCGACTCTGTCTAATGGCGCCATTAAATGCATGACAGTGCAACCTTAGACCAACCTCTTAGTAACGATTTCCCCTTCGCAAAATGACCGCACAGAAATTCCCTAGTGCTACTGGATATTGGCTCGACTTCTACAACTTACTTCCCTCAAAAAACGACGTTGGCAGCTTGGTTGCTCAGCTCATAGCAGCGGCACACTTTAGGGCAAATTCGTGTTCTGTAACGTGACGACATGCACGATACGTCATGGCTAGATAGACGACGGCACTACACACGGCTAAAAAAAACTAGTAGAGCTAATATTACAATAAAAAAGAAGCTAGCGATTGACCTTTCATTGTAAATGATGGAAGCTTGCCGAAAAATAATATTGCGGCTGTTATGGGTGCAAAACTCCACAACAAGGTCTTTAAGGCTGGCTGACGGCTCTAGGGCATAATTTTCCCCTTTAAAACTTTAACCAGAACTGGTAAGGGGACTTAAATATCATGAACTAAAATCATCATTTAGCTACAATTTTACCCGTAAGGCTTCAAATTTATTAAACTAACCTTTTTTAGAAACCAAACCTGTGAGTAATTACATGCTTTTTATATGGAAGTCTGGGGTCGCGTTGGGCCCGACCTATTACGAACCCAAGGTGGGATGAGAACCTGACTCTTTGTGGGCATGGAGGCGGGCTAGGCCCGACCCTTGACTAGTCCAAAGTAGAGCTAGGTCTGACACTTCACGGGCAAGACTTTTCTCTTGTTTCTGACCCTCTTCAAGCTTGTCTGATCCTCTTGGGGCTCGATATTTGTGGGCTTCAACCTCTCTTAGGCTTGGGTTGTTCTCTCTTTCAGCTCATAGACTCTCTTGTAGCTGCGAGCCTCATTGAGTTTTGGCTCGAAATTTCCCTTGCAACATGAACAAATACTTTTAAATAAAAAAAACAATTTTAAAAAGATTATTGTTTTTTTCTAACCAAACGTTTACAAATTACAATCTCATTATAGAAAGATAAAAACATATCTATTTAAACTATATTAGCATTTTTTTATCCTATTTTTAACTTTTATTGATCATCTTTGAGCTTTCCGATGATATCAGCTAGCTATTCAAACTTCTTCAAATCTTTATGAGATTATGTTTGTACATGTCTTAAAAAACATATATATATTCTTTGTAACCAAAGGTAAATGAATTATTATGAATGATGACCTTTGGGAAAATGTTTAATTTTGATTTGTTTGATTCCACATTATTGTGCATGTAGAAATGATTTTTGAAGAAAAAGAAAATATAAAGCAAGAAAAAGAAAGAGGATTGGCAACATTTTTGTTGGAGAGAAAATGTAAAAATGTAAAAAGAGAAGCAAAAAAGTGAAATCTTTTACTACATTTTGAATTCATCATCATAGAAAGAAGAGAATCGTTTCAAGAGATATGGGTGTGCGAAAATAATAATGAATCCCAAAGTTTTAATTTCTGACACTAATTATGTCTCCAATCAAATTAACACAATATAAAAAATACCCTTTAAACATTAATACATTTTCAAAATCTATATAAATATAATATAAAAGATCATACCTTGTATAATTGTTTTTCTTTAAAGGTTTATACATTATACATTTGAAATCATTGGCTAAATTCCTATACTTGGTCCAAATATATCTTTACCATCTCACCGCTTTGAACTTTAACTTGGTTTTATGGTTTTTCTTCCTTCTTATCTCGGAAGAGAGAGAATCTAAAATTTGTGTCAAATTGAAATATATTAATACCAGACAAGATAACCAACTGCGCTACTGACTCTTAATTGTTCTAGGAAGTTATTAATTATGTATAAGTTCTTTTTTTTTTGTTATACATAAAAAAAAAAAAAAAAATTATATATCTATAAGTGTGTGGGAAGCTTAAGCACAATTTAATTATTTTCACGAGATATATTATTTGATTTTACAATATTTGGATGTTAAAAAGATGCCTAAGAAAATAATTCTTAGATAGATAATCATCATACATTGAACCTAGAATTGTTTTTCTTCTTATTATTCTTTTCACTAGAGATGTTCATTTTTTGTGCGGTATTGAGACCCTACGGAAACCCACTCCTAATGAGGCGGTGAATCCCTATTTATATGGGATATGAGGAAGTGAGTGTGGACAAAACAAATCCCCGCAAATGGTGAACCCACTCTTTTATATTTATTTTATTTTATTGTTAATACATATATAAATGTATTTCTTTAAAAAGTTCAATATGTAGTTGAAAATCAATAAATATTATCATTAAAAGTTAACTATTGTTTTATTAATAATTAAAAGTTAATTATTGAACAATTTATCAAAAAAGAAAAAGTAATTAGATTGATTTTAGGTTTGAAAAAAATCAAATGGGGAATAATTATTTGTGGGGAACCCGGTCCCCGCAAATCGGAATTCTCGCTCCTATCTCCGTGAAATTTAACGGTGAATTTTGCGGGAATGAAGATTAAAAATAGTGATAAGATGTAAATGGTAAAATTATCTTCATTCTCACACAGCTCCATGAACATCTTTACTTTTAACCACTAAGACATAGTTAATTTGCTATGTATCAATTGATCTTGGAGAAATGGAGATATGATAAAATTATTAAAAATCCTACCTTCTTTTTTTAAAAAAAATAAAATAAAAATCCTACCTTCTTAATGGGGTGATTTATTTATTGTTATTGTAGTAACTTCTTTTTTCTTTTTTTTTCTTTTTTTTTGAGTACTATTGTAGTAACATTTTAGTTAAGCAATAGTTATGGTAAATCTCCAATTTTATAGGTGACATTCGTAACTCCATAAGATATCTCCAAATTTTATTGATTTTTTTTAAGAAAAGAAAACGTGATAATTATCAAAATGAGAGAGTACGAGAAATGATATATTTAGCCCAAGTATCATATAAAAACTTTTAAGGGTTAAAATGTGATCCACATATGAATTATTATTAGATACAATCAATAAAGCATGTTATATGTTGGGATGAACAACAGCATACAGTCAAAACATTAACACATCACACATTATTTCATGCAACTAATTAAAACTCTCCTCAAGAACCATTCAAATATTAATGAACAAGAAGACATGAAAGGTACAAAATTTCTTCTTTTACCCATTCGCTTTTTACTTCTTTTCTTTTTTGAGTTCAACTACCATGATTTCAAGTATGCCCAATAACCTTAACATTTTAACACACACCATAACCCGTAAAACGACTATTCTTGAAGCAACGTTTCGAAGCTCAACGAGCTAGCCTCAACCCGATACGCGTCGAGTGGATTAGAGATAGAGATGATGTTGGTTAGCAACCGAGCATATGTTTCCTTGGAGTTAGACAAGAGAAGAAGAAAGAAGAGAAAAGGGCAAATCCCTAAGAGAAAGGCACACGTGATAGAGTTGTCTCAAAACATGTCATAAGGTCACCAATGTCTAATTTGGTTCTTCACGCCAACCCATTTATTTAGACAATTAGACCAAATTATTTAGATTTTTGCCTCTCAACCAAATCTCTCTACCACTCCTCAAATCAATAATCATGGACCCACTTTCATTTACATATTCTCTTCATCTCTCTTTCTTTTTGGTTTGATTAAGTTTTCCATTTCTCAACCATTTTTCTTTATCATATTATATATATATATATATATGTTTTATCTTAGGGTGTAACACATTTTTGTGTGAATGGAATTATTGAATTAAGTGCGCACTAAACTTTTTAACAAATTTCCTTCACATTAAATTAAATGTTGTAATGTTCCACGAATTTGTCCAGTAAAGTAATTGGCATGTACATAAACTAACTTTAACACTTACTTATATAAAGAATAATATAATAGAGAAAGATAAAATACTAAGGTCAAAATTACTTTACAAGAACTGTCTTACAAAACACTTTACCTAGTTTTGACTACACACACGCATTATATATATATATACTTTTTAAAAAAAATATTATAAATTAAAAATTCTAACCTCTCTTTTTTAATTGTAGTATCTTTTTAAAACAAATTTATTTATAACAAATATGAAATTTTAATTTGATTGAAACTTTCAAATTCAAGTTTATTAGATGAAGTTTATCATTTATTTTATTTACGTGATTGTAATCTATCAATTTAAAGTAATTGAATCGATTTTTTATATTTACATTTTTTCTAAAATTTTGATCCATAATTTTTTTTTTTTTTTCTTTTCATGAAATATCACCAAATCTCAAATCCTTTTTTTTTTTTACTAAGAAACAGCTCTCTCAAACATGTCGTACAAAAAACAAAGGTTAAATAAGTGAAGAAAAAAAAATGTGTTTAGTAAATTTCTATAATATTTTTATATTTGAAAAATCACGTATTCATTATCTTTTGGACTTTTATGTAAGAGTGTCGGTACATACAGTTCTTTCATATCCATAACATTGGCGTTCAAGGACAGATATATCGAACATTATATCAAGAGGTTCGATACATTATATTTGACAAATATCCAATAAATGGTTAATATCTCATTTTCAATCATCTTTGTTTTTAAAATTACATGAAATAAGTTCTTCCTTTATCAAATGGGTCAATAATGCAATTGTTTCATTGTTAGGTTATAAATCAATTCAACACCAACGTCACAAATTCGATCCCTAAAATCAGTAGTTGTTCTCCTCTTCCGATATGAACTAAAAAAAAGAAATCACTTTCTCTCTCTTGTTTATCTTCTCTCTCTAAATAATAGTTTTAGGTTAAAAGAATTATATCATAACATTTGTTTGGATGGTTGAATCCATGGAATTGGCTATAAGGCAAAAAAAAAAACATGACACATGCAAGTGTTACACTTACTACCATAAACTAAATGTACTATGAGCACTAATATTAGACAAACACTTGTCACCTTCGGCCGCTCTTTACATTTCTATTTGTCTCATGCTTTTATATGCATTCAATTTACAAATTCTTTTAACTTTTCTTGAAAATATATTTTTGAAATAACTAAATGGTAAAATGAAAATTTTGAATTCTTTAATTTTGATTTTGATGGATAGTCAATACTAAGTTTCACAGATCTAGATATTTTGTTATATCATAACAGATTTGTGTTCATCATAATATATAGGTTGTTGAAATTATTATAATGAGATGCAAATAGTTTAAGTTTATATAAAAATAGTGACCAGCCAATTTTTCTATTGAAACAATTGATAAAAGATTCCAATATCAACATTAACAATTCTTTGATCATGATGTTTGAATGGTATATTTTAAGGGAAACTTGTCACATCAGTCAAATGTAGAAAAAAAAATATGGTTAATTTAAAAGAAATATTGCACATATAGTCGTTGAATATTAACAAAAATCCAGTATTAATGAGTATTTATAATACATACTACTATATTATTGAGTATTTATAATATTGTATTAAGGTGTATTAAAAACTATGTATAAAATATTTTAATTTGATTATATTTGTAATTATTTTATGAAATCAAGTCATCCACGTCAATTTCTCATATTTTAATCTTATTAAGACTTAATTGCAATATATGATAACCATATTATTAAAAATCTTGGATTGGCTAATAAAATTTGGAAAACTTATCAAATTAGTCAAATTTAAAAAGTAATTATAAATATGGTTACTTTTTAAAAAAATAACAACTATGAGTATTATCACACACTCTTTTATAATAATCTTGTATTAATGAGTACACATAATACAGTATTAAGATTATATATAGAGGTGTTCACGGTTCGGTTTGGACCGGTTTTTGGTCAAACAAAGGACCGAACCGATACTTTCGGTTCTACAAAATTTAGAACCACACAAAAACCGAACCAAGCTTCCTTGGTTTAGCTCGGTTCGGTTCGATTAAAACTGATGTTTTTTATTAAAAAAAAACTTGCCTCTCTTTTAAATGTTCCAATGGATTAGGGTTTATGATGGTTCTCATCAAAGAAAAAGAAACAAATGGAATCCTACTGCACAGAACTCCAAACCAAAAGGGTGAATGAGAATATTAATAGACCTAAAAATAGGAAAATTAACAAACAAAATTTTCAGATCTATGTTGTTGGCAAAGGAAAAAAAAAAAAAAAAAAAAAGAGAAAAAAATAACTACAGAGGGGAGAATTCAACTACAATTACAAAATAAATAAAAGAGAAAGTTGCATGGGGTTTTAACTTTAATTTGGTTCGGTTTTTTGGTTTTCAAAGATTTTGAATCGAAAATCCAACAAAAATATTCAAATTTTCAAATATATGAATAGAAATTTTATTTTATTGAATAAAAACCGAAAATCAATTTCGGTTTAGTTTGGTTTTTGAACACCCCCAATAAAGACCTATTAATAACTACCAGATATAAATACTTTAAAATTTACGTATATTTATAATTAATTTGTGAAAAGAATTATCCTAATGAAGTTTCCATAAAATTTTAACAACAATTCGACAATTATATACGATTATGTTTAAGTTATCAAAAGTTCTTTTTTTAGAGAAAATTATCAAATATCCTTTTCATGTTAAAAAAGTACTATACTTTTTGGAGTTCTCAAATAAATTGCACATTTAAAATTTGCATATTAATATTATGGCATCAATAAAATAAAATTGTCACATCTAAAAAAATTGATATAAAGTTAATAATAAAAGTTGCACATTATTAATCTCAAAAAAAAAAATCACATTGTTTGGTAGATGCCATTTCATCCCCCACCACATTATCTCTTTGAGACTATTTTTAATGTATTTTTCAAACTACGAAGAAGAAAAAAAATGATCCTCTTGAAATTTTAACCACTAAATAGATATCTCCTAACAAAAATTCTGAACTAAATAAATAAAAAAAACTTATGATTTTTTTTTTAAAAAAAAAACATGACAATAGACTCATAGGTAATATCTGGGTATTATTGTTATTAACAGTAGATAAGTTACTTTTGAAAAGATAAAAAATAATAATAATAATAATAATACAAAATAGTCCAATATTATAAGTCAATTCAAACCTTCGAAATTTTGGATATCTTTATAGTGGAACTATGTTGGGTTGAACGTGAGAAGAAATTTTTATTATGAGAAATTCGGAAATGAAATTTTTATTTTTATTATTATTTTGAGAATGGAAATGCAATTTAAAAACAGATCAATTATGCAAAATATTTACATTAATTTGTCTTTTTAAAAATATATATATATATATATATATATATATATATATATATATATATATTTACATTAATTTCAAATAAATAAAAGGGTCCATATACGTACCCTGTCGAGCGTTTGGCTATGTGAGGAGCTTGACTTAGTAAACGCCATGTGGCTGTACAATGGGCCAGGCTTTGTAGTTTGGGCCGATTTGGAATCCGGCCCAAATCAGGGCCCATAAAAACCAACAGAAAGAGACTGCAGTTTAACCATACGTTCCTTTTCTTCTTTTTTTTTAAGATAACACGATACGTTTTCACTCACAATTAAATTAACATTATTATCAAAAAATTTAAATAAAAAAAAATTATAATAACAATAATAATAATAGTAAATCATATTTCCTAAAATAAATTTTAAAAAAGAACCATAAATTGCAAGTATAAAAATTGGAAAACTAATTTGGTGTACCGTATCTTGTTGTTTTTAATTTTTCGGTCTTTTTTTAATTAATGTTGGGCGAAGTGGTTGAATACTTGGGGTTTGAAGATATGTTTTCTTTAAGGTCTCGGATTTAAAAAATTCACTTGTGACATTATTCATTTAATGTCTTCGTTACCCTTATTTCAATATATATATATATATATATATATATATATAAGCGAATGGGTTAGTGGCGCAATGGTTTCAGTGTTTGGTTGTAAACCAGTTCAACACCAATGTCATAAGTTCGAGCCCGAGAATTGGTATTTATCCCCCGTCTCCCAATATGTATATATATATTTAATTTTCAATATTTTTCATAAATAATAAGAATTAAACATATGAATGATTTTTCTCTAAAAAAAACACATATAAACGATTTTTTAAATAATTAAACATAAACATATATACTTGTGTGATAAATTTATTGTTATTATCTACTTTTTATAGTCTTCGATCAAGTCTCAAAGTATGTAATTTTAATCAAGAAAAGGTTCAAGGTAAAAATCAAATTAAAAAAGAAAGAAAAGCTCAAAAATTTACTATAAATAAAATATTTCTATGTGATAATTATTTTATATATATATATATATATTTAATTTTCAATATTTTTCATAAATAATAAGAATTAAACATATGAATGATTTTTCTCTAAAAAAAACACATATAAACGATTTTTTAAATAATTAAACATAAACATATATACTTGTGTGATAAATTTATTGTTATTATCTACTTTTTATAGTCTTCGATCAAGTCTCAAAGTATGTAATTTTAATCAAGAAAAGGTTCAAGGTAAAAATCAAATTAAAAAAGAAAGAAAAGCTCAAAATTTTACTATAAATAAAATATTTCTATGCGATAATTATTTTTATTTTCTTTTTTTTTTAGTATGTGACCACAATATTAACTAAATTATCACCAAATAATGAAATCATCATACCACTCATCCATTCGGTCAAAATTGAAATAATTAAATAAAAATTCAAACTCGACCTCATAGATATGTACGGAAACCCCATCCTTGGAGAGACATATATTTCAAGATTACATCCTTAATTATTCCAACTCCTCAGATTTAAATTTAAAATAAAATCTTCATAGAGTCCCTTTCATTTGATTCAACATATTTTAATTAATTAGCTAACATCTTATTTTTTGTATACACAAACAAATAAGATAAACCGAAATACAAATATCAAAGATAAAACTTATGACTATGAAGTTAAATTAGATTACAACCAAGCAACACGCTGTCAATCCTTTCGATAGTTATCTAACATAGTTGTTCAAAAAAAAAAAGAACCTTTTATGTAGATTTTGGTGTCCAAAGGGTTGTTGCTCGAACAAGTTCATCAATTCCATGTGTGAAAATAATTGAGTGGTGAAAGTTGATATTTTGATGAAATCATTTTTTATGGGCACTGAGAGTGACTGTAATTGCTTGTCAATACTACATTCTTTTAGGTACTTCATTCTCACACTTGAGAGCTCATAATTCTTTGACACCCAACCAGGAATACTCTGAAAAATCAATATTTTTTTTTCATTCTTGCTATAAATTTTGGGTATATAGAAGTGTGTGATTTATATTTTTTGTCACATGTATTTACGACAGTGGTCTTTTAAATATTAGATTTTGTTGTTTTTTTAATTCATATTTTAATATTGTTTTGTAAGATGTAAGATCTCTCAAAATAATCTTGCCTCCTAAAATAAATTTTCTAAATCTGGTTGGTTTGTGAAGCTTTAATATATGTTCATTGATAATTTGACATGAATATAAATACAAAAAGTAATTAATTAATTTTAAAAAAACCAATATTAGCAAGTATTCTCTCATAAACTAAATTTGGAAGGATTTGGTTTAAGATGCAAATAAATTTACCTAGATGCCTATTATAAATGAAAAATTGAAATGGCAAATGGGTTTTAAAAATTCAAATGCTAAAACCCCTATCTCATTTAATAACCATGAAAAAGCTATCTCCAAATTATCCATAATTTTTTAGGTCTTATATTGCTCTATATTGGTCTACTCATGAGAACCCTACGTATATTATAACTTTTACAAATACAAAACTACATATTTGAGTATAAAATTCTTTAAAGAACATAGAGATGTCTTTGTTTTGAACTAGAATATAGAGATTTCTTAAACAATCGCCAAAATAGAGTATATATTATATAAGAATATAGATTTTCCAAGTTTATGTCATAATTTTATTTTTATTATTCAGCCACATTTTAAAAAGAAAATTCAAGCATATAATTTTATAATTCCTAGGTTATATAAAATGTTAGTAGAATTTTTGCTCTGTTGGCCTAAGTCTATTTTATTAACATGATGCACAATAAAAAATTGAAAAATTGTAATGGATGAGTTATTCTACAAAATAATTATAACTGTAGTCAAATTTTAAAATACTTGCATTCATAATTATTAGGGAATTTGCGCTGTATAGCAACTTTTTTACTACAGTTTACAATTATAGCACATTTTTAAAAATAATTCTTTTATAGCAAATTCTGTCATTTAAAAAAAAAAAAATTATTTGCCTTTTTTATAGAAGACTTTGATAGAATCTATCATTCTCTAGTGATTGAAGTCTATCAATTTTATCAGTGATTGATTCTATCGACTCTTATTGATAGACTCTTGATAGAATCTGATGGAAGTCTATCGATTTACTTTATTTATTTGTAATTGATTCTATCACCCTTTATTGATAGAATCTATCAATATGAAGTCTATCAATTTACAATTTTTGCTATATGTGCAAATATTTTCATTATTGTGCTATTCATGTAATATTTTATCAATTTTGTAATATACATGCAAAAGCCCCTAATTATGAATCAATTTAATATTATATTATTAATACTCATTAATACAATATTATTTATTACTACTATAATATTATGTATTATTAATACATTTATTATTATTACCTATAATTATAGTTGATAAATATTTTTTTTTTTAAAAGTGATCAATGTGCTAAGTTTACTAAAAGAATTTATCAACCAACTTTTGTTCTTAAACATTAAGTTCCTTATTTTAAAAGGAAAAAAGTTTTTTTTTTATATTTAGCAATATTAATATTTACATAAATATTTCAAATTTTGAACTTAATTTTGATTTTTTATTTCAAACGATATTAATTTTGGTTTAGTTGAGTTTTAAAATTAGAGTTTTGTTCTACTTTTAATTAATGTTCATTTATAGCCTTGAAGAATTATGGTACGACTTATTTCAACTAATTTTTAATTGCAATGTGGCAAAATAATTTATAATAAAGAAAAACACTTTTTTTATCAGAGTATTTTTTTATTTAGTCTTTCACATTTCAAAATTCTCAATTTTAATTTTTAAGATAATAAAATTATTAATTATATAATAAAATAGTGACTAAAATGTTAAATTTATAAAGTGGTTATTTTATTCTTGACATGAATTAAATTTTAAGAGAAAACGAATATAAAAGTAAATTCAAAACATACACACAAGAACTAAAATTAAGTATTATATTGATAAATTTCAAGGTAAATGTGTTTAATTTTAAACATTGAAACCAAAGAAAAACTAACTTTAAAATTAGAAACTAAAAAAATAATTTTCAATAAATTATGTGAAATATAGGCAATGACGATTTGATCAATTATAATTTGAACAAGTAATTACATAAATAATATTACCTTATTACTCAATAATAAATAATTATGACTTCAACATTTTATAGCTTAAATAACAATAAACTAATTAATGGCCAATGGAACAATTGATCGACCAGCTAAAGGATGATTTGATCTGTGTGGTGGGGCTTGGCATCAACCAATAAACTAATTACCATGATTTTTGAAATCTTCAAGTTCAAAGTTTAGGTACAAAAACTAAACTAAAAGAAAGAGTTTATAAAATGCGGAAGTGGTATCATGTATCATATAGTAACTAATTGACGAGATCGAATCTCAAATACAGTTGAAATTTAAAAAGAAATAATAATTATTAAATCATCTACAAATTATAATCTAAAGGACATTTACAAGTGAGTGTTCTATTGAGCTGGCTTAAAAATTAAATCATAATATCAGATGAACTAAGTAAAATTTAGATTATAAAATATCTTATTTAGGTTTCAAAAATATTTAGAAAAGTGGAAGGGAAAATCGAAAGAATATATCAAAAATCAAAGTTGCCAAATTCAATCGATACGCACCCTTTTCCCAAAAGTCGAATGTTGAATGAAAGAACCCTAAACTTACAGGACATAGAGGAATTAATCGATTGTATTTAATTTTATAATTCTACAAAGCAAACAGACAACAGCTTCACTTTTGGTCAATTTGAAGGGTGTAGTTAAAAGTATTATCCAAGAAGGCAACAAGGGTCAATTTGATCGAGAACCTTTTGCCAGTCTTTTTAAGCATTATTTTTAAGAAAAATCCATATAAGATAAAATCATAATTACCTTTTTAAAAAAAAAAAGTAGATGAAAATTAGTTGGAAAAAATCCCAATGTACAATAAGATTTAAAGAGTCATAAAGTAGCTCATACACAGTAGATTACAGAAATGATCCAGTAATTAAAAGAAACTCGAGTTAATTAAGAAATAATAAGTTCGAGTCAAACCGCTTACCTAAGAATTAATACCCTATAAATTTGTTTTAACATCTAAATGTTGCATATGATCATATAATATATCTCATGATAATAATTAAAATGCATAAACTGACTCAAATAGTCGTGAATATATATGCAAGATAGCCATCGGAAAGTTAACCTAAAAGAGGAATGTTTCAGCTTGATCAAGCATCCATTTATTTATTTGCAATTGTATAATTAATAGAGTACAGCTTCGAAAATCATTTCAATTGTTGAAATGATTTTTGGTTGCCAAAAGCTAACCTAAAAGTATAAAAAATTATCACCAAAAATGATAGTATAAAATCTCAGAACAAATACATATAAGTTGATCGGTAATTCCACGTCAAAAATTTCCATATTTAGTGTTTATACATAACACAATCAACAAAACCAACAAAGTACAATCTCAAGTTGAGTATCCATCTCTATGTTGCAGGATGATTGTATAACTATAACCATGGAGGATATGGAAAAAGAGAAAAAAATCTATCACTCCTTGCTTAAATATAAGCTCAGACATTGGATTGAGCAAAACCCAGATACAACATCCTTTTGTATAGAATCTACAAAAATTGTGAGCAACTGAAAATGCCAACCCTCCAAATTCAATAGGAACTGGAGGTTGTACACATTTGCAGAAGGAATGCATACCAGAGAATTGGGCAAAGCAAAGTAGAAATGGGGAGCAAGAATATGAGTAAAGAAAAGAGAGAGAAACGAGAACTTCAACAAACTACAAACCGGATCGCCACAGCTAGCTATGAACCTAGCATGTGAAGGTGGCTGTTGATTCTTGGCGCAAGTAACTAACACGGATCCTGGGCAGCTTTCCGAATGATGCTTTTGAATCATCTATCTAGGGGCATATATCATCTCAAAAATTAAGCTGCAAATGCAACAATACCTTACAAGTTTGGCATTAGACATCTCACGGTCAAATAGTAAGATCCTTGAATCCTTCAAGCTTTCCGTTATCTGAAACGGAGTTGGCATCTCGACTGGCACCGATCCTTTCTGTGTCTTTGAATATTTGGTTGTTCACTGAGTTTGGTATAGAGGAGCTGAGGCTGCCTTCAAAATACGTCGAGTAAGGGAAGAGCTCTGAACATCGGGTTTTCCATCCTAGGGAAGAATTCAAATTGGCAACGCAAAGCACCAGATCAGAATAAATTAAAAAATTTAAGATCACAAATATTACAAAATTAAGAATTACAATCTAGTGCTACATGTGAGTATGCCACGGTGATACAAACTTCCCTTCCCAATTAAAATAGGGTGGTAAATTGCAGAGAGAAATCTTGTCCATTATTGCATATTTACAACCTAGCAGGGTGATACAAATTTTACCATGGGTAAGTAACAAACTATCATTTTAGAATTACACATTACCGCCCCCATCAACAAGTCACAACAAAACAGTGGTCTTTTCTAATTTCTCTCTTAACGGGTTGACCCATTTTCTTTCTAATTTCATACATAATGAAATTGTTTCTTACCTAAAAAATACACAAATCACAACAAAGGAACTTAGACAACAGCAAGGTAAAACTAGAGCCTTAACCGATTTCATCCCTTTAGGTACCTTGCCCTCGAGTTTTCCAATACTGAGCACAAAGGGCAAGTACCAAGTAGCATCTAACTACTTGAGTGTATTGCCTACGGTCAGTTTGGTTCTGTGACCAGTGACAGTCTTGCCGAATGCAGCCCTCAACTTTTATTTTTGAATGAAAGAGTTACAAGGGGAGAGAGGGCCAATTGAGCCGATTACAAAGGAAAAAAGGATACATACCCCTTATAGATCCGATGCTGGACAACAACTGCTTTAGATTCGATACTCATCACGTCCTACAGTTTAACTTTATGTTCATCTTTGGCTAGTTCGCTAGGTTTTTTGTGCCTTCTACTTAGCTATCCTAAGTAACTTTTGATAATTATGGATTTGAATGTAGTGCTATGAAGTAGATGACAACAATTGAATCCAGCCACCACCCAAAACCTATGGTCGATGAAGCGCCTATCAGCGGGGTCTTGTTTTACGGAAGTCTCGTTTTGCTTTTGGAAAGTTTTGGGTTCTGTATTTCATTTTTTAGGGTTATGTTTGTTCATTACTCGTTCTTTGCTTGTTTTTGTTAAGCACGTTTTGAGAACAAGGTGTCGTTGAAGGGCTGAGGATTAATGATAGATCAGTCAAGAGTATGTTGGGAGAGTTTTAGTTATAAATAGTGTTGGAGATACCACCTTATGGTGCAATTATCCCACATTGAAAATGTGAGGATTCTACAACACATTTATAAGAAATATGGGTTACTCCCCTTTGTTGCCAATTGGTTTTGAGGTAAAAACTCATATTCTCTAATATAGTATCAGAGCTCCATGTGGGTTAATGGTCCCTCCAAATTCCGATCCTACCCAAAATGCTTGGATTCAAAAAGCGGGCGTGGACTTCTCCCAAGCGGGCATAAGCTTATCCGGGTATTTGATCCCAAAAAGTGCGGATCTTACCCTAGCAAAAAGTAAGTCAAAGCAGGTATTTCGGTCCACAAATTTGGATTCAATTCAAGTTGGCATTTCCCGATATGGCTGCCATCTTGAGGGGGCATGCCGAAGATACTCACCTTGTGGTACAATTATCCTACATTGAAAATGTGAGAATTCTACATTTATAAGAGATATGGGTCAATTCGTTTTGACGTGGAACCCCATATTCTCTAATAAATAAGAGTAGAGTTGGTAGAAAATAGAAAACGTTTTGGTGAACCAATCCTTATGATTTAGTTGTAGGAGAGATTTAGACCTCTCAAGGCTATTGATATTGTAATTTCATTTGCGATAGGTTTTCATATATTTTCTGTCTGAGTGTATCCTGTGGTAGTGGATCTAGGGGTTGGGAGAGGAGAAGAGAGGAGAGGAAGGTATCCAACTCCATGTTTATTTTTTGTACATCACAACCTCTCTCAACTTCTCCTCACATCCCATCAAACTTATTTAATCCTATCAAACTTCATTACAATAAAAAATTAATATAAAATAAAAATCTTCTCTATTAAGCACTAATCCGCAAACATAAAAAATCAACATTTCCTTCCGAAACACAAATCCCCAAAAAGTTTTTCTATCATCTCCTCTCCAAAACACCAATTCTCAAACAAATACTTCATCCTTCCAAATCACTCTACTTCCTCTCCTCTCCCAAACTCCAAAATCCAATCACCCCCTGAGGATCTGGACCATATTCTTTGGAGCTAGCAAATAAATTGAATAACTCTTAAACAATGAATATAAATAACTTAATAAACATATAAATAGCATTACTTCATAAAAGAGAATCAATAAAATTCCACATGCACACCGGGATTATCAGTTGGAAATTAAAAAATAAATGGACTTGAATAGGCAGGGATCTCCTTCGCTTACTTGATGCAGCAACATGGTCAATAAGGACTGTTTCCAAGGACTTGTGAACGGCAATGCACTCCTTAAGTTTCCACTCCCCAATTGACCCAATTGCTCCATTTCTAATAATATCAAATCTTATTTCCACTACACACGCGAAGCTAAAAATCTAAAGAAATCTAAGAAAAAATTATAATAGGGCAAAAAAATGTATTAACCTCGGCACCATGTTGTTTGTTGACTCTTCAATCAATTTGATAGCCTCAGATTTTCTCTGAGGTTCTAATAAATTTAGCATTTCTGCAACTGCAGCTCTATGCATCAAGGAATCTGCAATATGAAAAAAAAAATGTTTTTAAAAGAAATAAAAATCAAAAGAATAAAAATTGTTTCAAAACCTATAAAAACCTACAAAATGAATACAATAATCCAAACACATCATAGAGCTTTCACCATTTACATCGTTTGAAAGTATATATAGGTTATTTCGGATCCTGAGGTTTCAGTTTTCTCATCAGAAAAAACAAAAAATATAAAGTGGCCGAGAAAAAGATATCCCATATGCGTAGACGTAATTAATTATATATTCAGTACTATGGTACATGGGACTGCAATATAGCGGATGAGAACCTTTGTGCTTCTCAAGAAAAACTTCATTCGCCTCCATCAAAGATCTTCCATGCACTTGACTGCAGTAAGGAGTAGATAGAGCCATTTAGGTTAAAGCACAGAATAAACACCAGGTGTAAATCAAAGAAATTCTAAAACCTGATCAGAGGACGCTCTGCATCTAAGACACTCCAAATAAGTTTTCCACCATCAGTCGTTGGAGCAGGCATTGAGTCCACCTTGCAGAAGAACTTGACCTACGTACAAATACATAGGCGCTTCAACTTCAAGAAACCCATAACATTCAAACACCAGTCCCACACAGATAACAAAATTATAAGCTTTGAGACAATATAAGACCAAATATATTTTTTAAAGGTAATCAATACAACACAAAAACGTAGTAGAACTTGAATCTACGATCCAGAAAATGGTGTTTGGTCGTAAGTTAAGAAAATTGAAATGTACTATTAGATTGGTAGAATCAAATATCCTATAAAAGTGATAAATTGAATAGTATTTTGAAATACATACAAGAGAGAAAAAAGGTTTAGAGTGTATACAGACCAGCTTGCACGCCTTGAGTATTCTCACAACATTACCATAGCCCTACTACATTTGTTTATGGTAACTCGTAGAATATTAAATTCAAGGTTGGTTGCCACCTAGCTTGAATTCACTACTTTTTACTATTCACATAGGCCCTTATGTCGCACTATTCACATAGGCTCTTGGTCAACAGTCTATATGGTCAATAGTCTATATTTTATGCCAACTCTAGTTGGGTTGGGTCCTTCTTTCCCTCCATTCTCTGATAGTTTTTCTTAATTTCTATAATAGTAAAAGAAAAAAAACTGCATTAAAAATTGACTAAAATGTATAGTTGATTTCTAACACAATCTTGCAAATGTAAGTATTCATAAAACCCATTGGATTTGAAAACATCAAAAGAAAAAAACATATCAAACAGCCTCCAAGTAGCTTTAGGAACTATTCACATCACATACAACATACCAAACAACGATGTGAATCTGGGTGTTCTGCGTCCAACCTTAGAAGCTGCTTTACAGCCTGCAGGAAACAACAAGCGCAGAAGATAATTTTGAAACAGGAGACAATCTTATTCATTAAGAAAATGAATGAGAGGTGTTACAAAGGGGAAACAACAGGATAAAAAACAAAAACATAAAACAGCAAGAACAGGAATAAAGAAACAAGTAAACAAAGAAAACAAGTAAACAAAGAAAACAAGCAACTAGAAAAAAGCATCTCAGTTCGAAAAGATCTGTTGGATGGAGTAAGAAGCAAAATCCTTAGAGGTGGAATCCCATAACGAGGACTTCATACGGGCAGATTCAGGTCGAATGTTCCAGGGGAGTTGGGAAGAATAAAATTGGGACACAATTTTAAGTCACATCTGGAGCAATTATTTTGGACAAAAAAAAACTACTCAGCAGAATCCACTGATTCTCATATACCACAGCAAGGGCGATTATTATGAAGAGAAGGGAGGAACCCAAGGTCTGCATTTCAACGTATTACATACCTGAAAGGCAAGCAAAATTTTCGGCTTTCTAATATTTACTTCAAAAGAAAGTATGTGTGTGTCCAAGGCATCGGGGGAATGCTTCTGTAGTAACTTCAAGTACTTTGTAGCCTCCAGTAATGGATCTTCAACCTATACAATTTCGGAAATCAAATTTATGGAGCTTCACAAACCGACCCACCCACATACACAAACACAGACAGAGAGCAACCTGCACCAACTTTTCTCCTTGTGGGTCTGTATCAATAGGTTTGACATGCCGTTTCCCAGACTTTGAGACACCAGAATTATTTGTTTCTTCATTTTTCACGTCTGTTTCCTAATGTGAAACAGAATATATTAGAAACGAACAAAGATAAGCCTCCAACAACACTTAACAAATTTTTTTTAATAGGAAACGAAAATTTCATTAATTAAATGATGTGTTACAAGAGAAGAGGACCATTTATTTGAGCCAAAAGATAACAAAACAACAGCTACAATAATAAATCACAATACTTTCTTAGCTCGTGCTTCAGCCTTTCTCTGTTTTTGTCTCATCTTCTTTTTCTGAGAAGGAAGCAAATTCGACATACTATCATCCTCTCCAGTACTTGATTTTGGAGGAGAATCATATAACTTGATATAACATCTGCACCTCAAATTTAAATAAAATGCTTAGAAAAAAATGGTAGACCACATAACAAATGAACTACAGAAACGAGAGGGAAAGGAAAGAAACCAAGCAAAGGCTAGTGTAAAATCTCTTCACAGATTTATGAAGGCTATTGTTGTTAAGGCTCCCAAGTGGTGTAAATGTTTCTTTTATCCCTCGTCGAATTAAAGTTCAAATCTTTAATTAAATTTGCGGGGACATTTTTGTAAACCGAATCAATAAAATATCAGATCTTATTAAATTAAGTAATTATTATTTAAAAAATGAACACCGTGGAGGCCTAAACTTATGTATATACTTAGCTGGCAGTTAAGGACAAACATTTTAATTATGAATCCTCTCGGTTTTTAATATCTAACTTGTGTTGAACACTGGCAATTGATTGAACACTTCAACTACATGGTATTAGATCTTCATAATCTTTTCGACCCATGCATAAAGATAAAGGGTAAATTAGAGAAAGATGTAACTACTGTCTTCACCTTTTCATACAATGTTAAATATTTTGGTTTTTCTTTTATTAAGTTTAGACCATGGACTTCTAAACATGATGAAACTGAAATGAATTGAGATGTGTAAAAAAGTTAATGAACTTGAACATAATTTGATGATAGTTACATCCTTCCCAATATGTCCAATTTCTTAGAAATTACATTTTTTTATATTTTTGTGTCCAGACCAAACCATCTTATGCGCACCTGAACTATTCTCGTGACAATTTCTATCAAAGAGAAAGATGTGTCTTCTGCTTGACCCTACAATATTTGGTTGTCAATGAAACCCGTAGAAAATTAGTTCCTACGTAGGTGGTCATCATGAATTGAACTTATCACCTCTTAGATCTCCAAATCCCTTTGTGACTACTAGGCCAACCCATGATTGCTTGAAAATGACATATATTAATATTACGTATACGTGCATCTTAGTCCTTAGAAATGAAGCTTTTATTGGATCAAAAGATGCAAATGGAGGAAAAAGAAAACGGCCTAACCTGATGGCTCCTATAGCTGCTTTTTTAAAATATGGCTCAGAATGCAATCGATCTTGGAACCTGAGCATATCAACATATGCACGCAGAGTCATCTTCCGCAAGCAATAAGAATGAAAGTCAAACTGGTCTTCGGTAATATCAGCATAATGCTTCTCGATAGCCAAAAAGTTCTTCAGAGCCCGTCCAAGATCACCTTGACGGAAGTAACTTTCACCAGAAGCAAGTTCATACCTTTACACCCATAAAATATGATCACATTTAGTTGAAATTGAGACCAATGATATTAGATAGTTGACAGACATGGAGAAGATCGAGACAAACCACATGCATTGCATATCATGAAGGTTGTTGTGCTGGTCTCCGTCTTTTGTGAACAAAACTGCCGTTTTTTCTGCCAAGGGCACCTTCAAGTACAACGGCGTTTAGAAAACAATAATAATAAGCCCCGATCATACTATGTAATTAACTAAACAAAATATCAAATGCAAATATTGAAAGAGAAAAGAGAGCCATAGGAAAAAACCTGATCTGCCTGCAGCATACGCTTGACACAATCACTATTTATGTATCTATCTGCAAGATCCATACACCTAGCTTCATCTGCCAATGCAGCAGAAGCAGCTGCATTACCAGCATGCTTCAATATCCGGCTCTGTAGTACAATAATACAAAAGCAAACAACAAAAATCAAACGTGATTCTGAATCACTAAAAGATGAACAAAACTTCATCTAAAAAAATGCTGAACTAGCATAAAGTATGTGTTCATGAGCAAGAAGTCATGAGTTGAATCTCCATACCTCAATTGTTGTTGAACTCAAAAAAAAAACAAATGAAGAAATCACAAGTTATTAAAACTACCTATAATTTTTTTAAAGAGAAACTATTTCATTGATACATGGTATTACAATGGATTACAAGATGCCGCGGAGGGGAGGTTACAAAATATCACTCCAGTTCAAGAGGAAGATAGCATAACTATAGTGATTGAAGAGGGGAGCATTTGCACCAACCCAAACTATAACCTCAAAAATTATTATAGAACATTGACTTTTTGTCTTGAAAGATCTGTCTATAACGCTTTTGCCACATGAACCAACAAAATACATCAATGAAATTTTCTAAAGAAGCTTCTCTTATTTGAATGGATGACCCCCAAGGGTTTGTGAGGGAAGCAATTTAGGACCGTCACCAAAATGATTTACAAAAGAACTCTTATGAAAACCTACTTTGAGAATAAATTTCATCCAAAACAAGCCTACAAGCCTTAAATACATTAAATATGTAAGGGTTAATACTTAAAGCTTCCTTCTCTAGCATATTGAGTGCCTACGTGTATCCAAATGTCATCTGCTAATCATTTTATGAAATCCTAATCAAATTAAAACATACACAAAATAATCCTGAATATAATAGGAAAGCAACCCCAACCATTGTAAAACAACTACTATTACAATCATAATCAGTGACTTAAGACACAATGTTTTCCCCATTCTACATCACCTTCACAGAGTACAAGTCAATGACCGTTGGAGTGTGCTTGATAGCGTCATCAATCTTGGAGAGAGCAATGTCATATTGGCCCCTTCTGTCATAATGCTGAACACAAAAGGTTGTGAGCATAAGGTATTTTTCAAAGAAACAAACTCGCAAGAAAAGCAATGTCAAAGCAATCATCAAACAGCAGACACTAACCTGAGCCAGTAAGAATAAAATCCACAAGAGTGTAGATGGGGGCTCCTTTTCGGTACTGTAGCAAAGAAGAGACAGAAATAAATGATGCAGTACTGAAAAACATTTCTTAAACATCCTCTTACTGTTTTTTTTTCTTTAATTAAAAAAGAAAGATATCCAAAACGGATAATCACTGTCCATTAACTAAAGGACAAAATCATAACAATTTGGTTAGGTTTGTTCTATTTTGGTCCTGGACTTTCAAATGTCCAATTTTAGTATCTCAACTTTGAGATTTGTTCCATTTAGATTCTTTCAAATGTCTAATTTTAGTCCCTAAAAAAAGTTCAAAATTATTCTCTTACGTCTTTTTGTAGCTTTTTCATTCATCAATGAAAGTTTCACCGTTTCCTATTAAAAAAAATTAGTCTCTTACTTTTTTCATTAAAATCAATAAAAAAAATAGTTTTCCCTCCTCACACCCTTCTCTCCCGTACCTTCATTCTTTTTTATGGTTTATGTGCTTAAATTTTAATGTCTACTATCCTCTCCAATGGCCACCAACTCTATTCATTTGTTTGACCTTCTATTTATTAGAGAAATATTTACTTAGGAACAAAGAAGTTGAATGCTTGAGATGGAGAGAGAATGCTTGAGAAGAGGAAAAAAATATTTTTGCATTGATTTTAATGAAAAAGTAAACTTCACTAAACAACCAAGACAAATTTTGGACTTCTTAAAAAAAATAGGGACTAAAATTGGACATTTATGTCCAGAACAAACTACAAAATCTAGGGACCAAAATATGACATTTGAAACTCAAAGACCAAAATAAAACAAACCTCAAAGTAAAATGGTATCTTAACTTAACATTTATTACAAGAAGCCATCAAGATACATTCAGGAATATAAATAATAACATAAGGCCATGCCAAAGATAGAAATATTTTTGGTAAAGAAGCCTGATTTCTGTCCAATGATTAACTCATCGAGCATAAAAGAATACTAGGGCATAGTTACATAACATATTACTTGGATCCATTGTAGCCTAGTAAATACAGGGAGACAAAGGTGTTGAAAGATGGAATTCAAAATTTTCAAATTCTTCATTTAATAATGAACCCAACAATGGGTTTAAATAGACGACAAGATGACCTAATTAAAAGGAAAATATAATATCTAATTATAAAAGGAAAAGATGACCTAATCATAAAAGGAAAAGATAATACATAATCCAGCTAATCGTAAAAGGTAAAGATAAAAAATAATATTTAATATAATCCTACAAGTAAAAATAATTAAAAAGATAAAAATAATAAAATAAATATAAACCAACACTCCGCCTCAAGCTGGATTATATATAGATTACAAGTCAACCTTTGAGTTAAATTCATCAGAAATGGTCTTCATTAATGCTTTAGCAACTTAATGAGACACCAATTGGGATGATGATGTGCCTATTGGGATGATGTGCCACCAACTGGAAAAACGTTGATTGGGATGGTGATGTGAATTGGGATGATGCGCTGCCAACTGGGAAAACTGATGTCAAGGCCAATTGGAAACATTGATGCCAGGGCGAATTATTTGGGAATACTGGACAGGCCAATTAGTTGGGAATACTAGAAAGGGCCAATTAGGAATATTGGACAAGGACAATTGGGATTGGATTGATTGGGATGATTCTTCCAATTGCGAGCGATTCATTGACACCTTTGAAGAAAGAAAATTTGGTTGATTTTTTTTCACGAGAAATCTGAAGAAAAAGAAAAAAAGTGAGGAAGGATAGAGAGGATGATTTGTATTTTCTAGGTTTTAAGAAGAGGAAAAAGGATTTTTTTTTTCCCTAAAAGAGGAAGAAGATGATGAAGAAGAAAGTGAAGAAGGAGAAGAGGAAAGGTTTACGGTTTACCTGGATCAAAAGGAGAAAATTGAGGCTCTGATACCATGTTGAAAGATGGAATTCAAATTATTCATTTAATAAAATCCAACAATGGGTTTAAATAGACTACAAGAGATGACCTAATTATAAAAGAAAAATATAATATCTAATTATAAAAAGAAATGATGACCTAGTCATAAAAGGAAAAGATAATACCTAATCATAAAAGGTAAAGATAGAAAATAATATTTAATCTAATCCTAAATGGAAAAAATAATTAAAAAGATAAAAATAATGAAATAAATATAAACCAACAAAAGGGCTAGCGATGCTGGCAATACTTAAAAACAAAACAACAGGATTCAAAAACAATACACACTAGTGGCCCAATGATTAGACTTTGAACGCCACTCATCAATACATGAAGCAACTTCTACGCAAGGGTTTTTATAGGAAACAAGAAACTTTCATTGATGGGATGAAAGTTATAAAAAAACCAATAGTTATTACAAAAAACCCTGCCAATGATGAATTAAAGTATTAAAACTGTAGTCTTTGAAAGGCAAGGATGTATGGGCCCATGTCATCGCCAAAAATGTGATTGATTCAAGTAAATTCTCAACATGACTGTCTTTTCCAAGAAGTATAAAGATTTGAAGAGAAAATTCAACAATTTTAGAAAATAGTAGAAAATAAATTTTCTTAGCACCCATACATTTGTTTTTGGCAGATTCGCTCCGTGATTTGAATTTTTAGAAATTGTACTGCTTTCGTTTCCACAAACTATAGATAAAGAGATAAGTGTTCCGAGTAAGAATGTCTGAAAGATAAAATTCCAAAACAGTTGACTTATCATGAAACTCATTCCTTCTATGCCCTTTATTTACTTTGAAATGCTTCATTTTTCTAATGGAATTTTGTTTGGTAGACCTTCTTCCTTGAGAAGTTCAACAGTTTTGAAAACGTTAAAAGGATAAAACCCATCTACCCAAGAATAGCATTAGAAAGAAAACTTTGAAGAAGATGTCTAGACTTTTTAAATTTTAGAGGGCCTTGTAAATACAAGAAACCAAAACTACATTAAAGTAGGAGACTGGATAGTCCCTTGCCTAAACTTCAGAGGTTCTCATCTAAATAACGACGAATAGTGAATACTTCTTAACTCGGATCTTATATGCATCGTGTCAAAGGTGTGAAGGTTCTTTGGGTTAATGTTGTTGGTTGCTATACTTTTGGTGGTCTGGCCGGTGTGGAATCACTAGAATGAAGAAAACTTAAAAATGACGAAGAAATTTTTAGGTACTGTTTTTGTAGATCAAATGCTTTATCCAAACTCCTTTGTGATATATATTTTCATCTTTTATATAACAAAGCTGAGACTCAAACTGATTTCATAAAAATATATATAAAAAATGGGGGGGATCCAGAAATTTGCATGAATGTCTGCCAAGGTTCCAAGAAGCACTCCAATCAGCACCGAGGATAAAAGGGGATTAATTACAAAAGATGAACACATTTTTACAATATTTGGACCAGCTATATCCGTTATTGTTTAGACAAGCTAGCGTGCACCTCGACTATTATCATGGGACATACATACCGGTCTGACTCTACAATATTTGGATGTCAAGCGAAACCCATAGAAAATTAATTCATTTTTACAATATTTGGACCAGCTATATCCGTTATTGTTTAGACCAGCTAGCGTGCACCTCGACTATTATCATGGGACATACATACCGATCTGACTCTATAATATTTGGATGTCAAGCGAAACCCATAGAAAATTAATTCATAGGTAGGTGGACCCCATATATTGAACTCATCACTTCTTAATTCTCCAAGGCCCTCTTAAGTCTTGACTACCAAGTCACTCCATGATGGTTCATTTATGAAGCTATTTGGAAAAGTAAATACCCAAGGAAGATACAATTCTTCATATGGGAGTTAATGCACGGAGCTATCAGTACCCACGACAAATTACAAAGAAGACTTCCCCATTTATCTATCTTCCCTCGCTGGTGTCATTTGCAAGAAAAGTTTGGAATCCCAATCTCACCAACTGATTGATTGTTCATTTGCCGCATCTTTCTTGGATGACATCAGAAATAGATTTTCCTCGAGCTTGGTTTTACTAAAGGATCATTCACAATTATCTATTACTCTCCACGGACACCCATTTAAAAAAGAATAAAAGCTTCTTCGGGACAACTTCATCTAGGCTTTTTGTTGGAACATTTGGATTGATAGGAATTGTCTACTCTTTCAAAACAAATCATCAACTTACAACCGTTTGTTCGATAACATCACTATTGAATAGCTGGAGATCTTTAGGGTGGTAACTTGGTGCAAACAATCTCCTTAATGTCATAACTTGCTATGATTCCATAATGAATAGGTGGAGATTTTTTGTTATCCCGCGTGAATTCCATCGTGTAATTTCATATTGCACTTTCCAATGGTGTATAAGAGGTGTAAAAAATTGAGTTTAAATGAATATTGCGATCTTCAACGAATGCTCCAACGTAAGAAAGAAATAAAAAAATAAATATTACCTGCTAGGGTATTGACAACTTGACCTGACTGAATGCTCCAACGTAAGAATTAATTGCTCTAGTATATCGGCCTGAATAAGAGTTCATCAAAAGGAACATTAAAAAATGTACAAAGAGTTCATTGAAAGGAACATTAGAGAAATTAAATCAGTAGATTGTTCAAGCAATAAGACATTCTAAAAACTCCATTCATGGGTTCCAAAACTCTTTAAAAATGAAAGGAAGAAATGGGCAAACTAACCTTTCCAGGCTGATCATACAAAGGGGAAAGATCGGAGAACAAAGAAGGAACTCCCTGAAACAAATTAAAAAAATAGATTCATTGAATTTCAGCGTCCATTTCAAAGTTACTATCCAAGAACCATAACAAAAAACCATACATTAATACCTTAGTTAAGAGAGGCCGAATATAATTATCAGCCTGATCTCGAAATTTGTCATCTTGCAGAAAATCAAGTGGTATTCTCTGCAAAAGAGCCACTTGCAACGTGAAATTTTAACAAGGAAAGATGTAGTAATGGACAATAATTGCCAACATGAGTAGTTGTTCAAAAGCACTAGTGTATGCCCAATGACCAGAGGTCTTGGGTTCGAGTCCCCCCAATTGTAATAATCTCAAAAAAAAAAGAAATGGACAATAACAGTTACAATTTAAGTAAATTAGTACTAACATGAAGGACAATGACAAAAGAATTATCCACAAAATGCACTAATTACAATGAAGTGCAAAAACATTAAGAGAGAAGTTTTCTTTTTTAATAAAAGAAACATGTTCATTAAAAGGTGCTGAAATAAACAAAAGATGGCAAAAACAACAAGATGGACAAATTATTACAAGAAGGAATATTAATTATGGGTAATAAAAGAAATGATTGTATAAAATAACTTTTTTTTAAACAGGAAAACGGAGCTTCGCTCCACTATATCAGGGTAACCATGTCCGTCCCTAAGCCAGGCACCGGGAGACATTGAAAGAATGGAGACACGGGAGGTGTCTACAAATTAATGTCACATGTGAGTCTCGAACCTGATACTTTAGGGGAGCACACCTTCAAAACCCAAGTTTTCGACCATCGCACCACCCCTTGGGGACTAATAGTTGATAACCAAGAAACATAACAAAAAAGCCCTAACCATTTCTTCAAAAAGCCCTAGCAAAAGATGGTCACTTGTTTCATACCAACCCAGTTATGCGACTCCACCAAGGCTTTCCCACTTGAAGCGCCATTGGCAAAATGTCGACGAGGTCTCTTCACACCATCTAGTAGACCCTACGTTCCTGGCCGGTGGCCCACATCTCATAACTGCCTGCACCCATTCGTGGTCCACATCACAACTTCGTTCATGGTTGTACTTCTCATTCATATGCAGCCTTGTATAAAGATAATATGAGCTATCTTTCTTGCTCACCAACGCTCCCCATCATCAATTCGATGACACATCCCACACAGTGAAGAATCATAGGCATCTCACTAACCCAAATCCGGCTTCACTTCTTTTTTTATGGTCTCACGTTTTTCATCCTCACTCCACTGGTATTCATTTGATATGGCTTTCTTCCCCGAAAAGCACAAGTGACATGAAGTCTTCAAATCATCCAATCAATCTTTGCTAGGTTGCTACCGTTATCTACAACGGTAGCGCTCTTCCTCTCGAATGCCTCAATCTCCATCTCCACTAATGTTGGATAACATCCCAGGGAAGCTCGAATGACATACTAATGTATTTGAAGCAGTGGTTTGCCACAAAGAAACACAAACACTTATCTCTTTGTCATGATATCATCAATCTTCACCGATGAGACACATTATCACCAACTCTTATCTAAGAATTTTGACCTACGAGTTTGGTTGAAGACCATCTTCACGTATCTTTTACGTTTCTCATTGTTTCCATGGATATGGTTAGGCTTATTAATATCAAATTATCCTTAATTTTTACTCTTTGTTTTGGCCATTGTTTTCGGCTTCTCTTCTTTCTATGTTTCGATAGGTATGGTAACATTTTCACCAATCAATGAAATAATTTTGTTTCTTATAAAATATTAAAAAAAGTATCATGACTCCATGTTACAAAAGTGGGACAAACACCCAACCCTAGAAGTAAAAAAATCATTTTTGTTTCTTCCAAACCAAATTCCACACAATTAGGAAAAAAGCTTCTTTTCCTAACTAAGCCTCTTCTAACTCCAAAATGAGGTGATAGAAGGTATATTTTCCTTATCTATTCACCCAAAGATTTGCTTTCAAAAGGAAACTATCTCCAAAATGAGGTGATAGAAGGTATATTTTCCTTATCTATTCACCCAAAGACTTGCTTTCAAAAGGAAACTATCTTAATCACAACGTTATTAAAGGATGAAGAGCTAACACTTAGTTTTAAAAATTCATCCGGGGTGAATTTCATTCAAGGTTACTATTAATGTTAGATCTATTCATTTTGTTTTGGCTGATGAATCGCCTTTTTCAATCACGGGAGTTTATGGACAATATTAGAAAAACAAAGGAAGCTTCTTTGGCTTGAATTTAACGATCTCCATTCACTGCGCCATCCACTATTTGGGATGTGATCTTAATATTGCTAGGTTGTCTTGGAAGAGATCCACACCCTTGAGATGAGAACACCCTCTAGAGGATGATCGTACTTAATAGCCAAATAGTTGCTAACCCTAATTAGTTCATAGCCAAAACTAAGCTTGCTACATCCCTTTCTCAAATGGTTGCTAACCCTAATTGATAGATTCTCGGTAATTGCTGTCTTGCTGACCCTAATTGCTGACATCCCTCTCTTTTGTTTCATTGGAAAAGCTTTTTTTAAAATATATTTTAAATCCTTTTGTAATATTTCATTCATCTTTTTTTTTAAACAAGGATGACCACGCCCGTCCCTAGGCCGTAATATTTCATTCATCAATGAAAGCATATGTTTCCTATCAAAAAGAAAATTGAAAGATTCTTACTTTTAGATTATTTTATTAGCAAGATTGGTTCTTCTTTTCACAAATTTTGACACCAATCTACTTTGTTGCCTTGCCTCGAGACAGGGCCTAGATGTGGCCTCTCTAATGAATGAGTTTATTAGATTTTGAATCCTAATCGCTTTCCCTCTGTTTTGATTCAAATCACACGTTTCAAATAGTGAAACGTACATTTTTTATAACACTTATCGCATCTTCGAAACTCGGGAGGAAACAACAATCACTTCTCATAAATATAATGAAAGGAATAAAAGATTAGATACAAACTTCATAGAGGAGTGACAAAAGAGAGAATCAAACAGAGAGACCAACCAGAAACAAGAAAAAAAAATAGAATAGAATAAACCAAAATCTAATGACCGAAAGGCAGAGATGCCATACCTTAACAGCAGATGACTGCCCATTTTGCTGCCCAAGAGATTTGTACAGTTCATCTAACCGTTCAATTTCTTCCGGAGAATACTCAGAATTTTTTGAAAATAGCCCAACACAAACTTGCAACCCTTCGTAGTATCTAATGAGTGGCAAGAAAAAAATTAGAATCATCAGATACCTAAT
This sequence comes from Sicyos edulis, assembly GCA_036507275.1. Classification (NCBI taxonomy): domain Eukaryota; kingdom Viridiplantae; phylum Streptophyta; class Magnoliopsida; order Cucurbitales; family Cucurbitaceae; genus Sicyos; species Sicyos edulis. The sequence goes on along the minus strand of CM071852.1, from coordinate 11,840,446 downwards.
CAAATGAATTTCTGAGCCAAAATTTTCATTTACAAAGTCACGCATTAAAGTATATGCGATTATAAATTAAAATATTTGTATATATATTCACACATCAATGAAAAGTTAGTGTTTCCCATCCAAAAAAAAAGTATGTATACATTATATATTGATGTGAACCATCATAGAATGGCCTAGTGGCCAAGAGGGTATTGAAGAACTAAGAGGTGATGGGTTCAATCCATGGTGGTCACCTACCTAGGAATTAATTTCCTAGTTCCTACCGATTTCCTTGACATCCATTCCAAATTTTGTAGGGTTAGGCAGAATGTCTCGCGACAATAGTCGAAGTGTGCGAAAGCTATAACCCAAACAATCACAAACATCAATATATATATATATATATATATATATATATATATATATATATATATATATATATATATATATATATATATATATATATATATATATATTGATGTGAAACAATCAAATGTAGTGTGTGTATTTTAAAGGAAATAGTAACATTCCATTGATGTGATGAAATTACAAAAAAAAAAAGAGATCATATCCAATAGATTTTTAAAAAAAAAACAATTCCAATTGGTCAATAAGAGTAGATAAACTATGATGTATTTATTTGAGTAGAACAACAATATTAGGGGGTTTGGGAATATGCGAACTCAAGGTCGAGAATACATGATATCGACATGTCAATCACCACAAAGCTAAGTTTACTTTGACATTATAGGACTATAATTACAAAAAGGAGGAACCAATTGACACCAATTGAGAGCCAAAAACGAAATAGAGTAGCGGGATAATATGTGAATCATGCTCATTGCTCCTTGTCGGAAAAGAAATGAGAATTGTCCTCTCCTTCTTAAACAGAACAGATGACAATTAAACGAGAGAAAGAAAGGTCTTCATCAGTGTTTTAAAAGGCGTTGTGTTTTAGCTTTTTTTTGTTACTATTTTGACCTATAACTTATGTGTTTTATCTCCCTATAAGCCTTGGATTTAGGGGCATTGTCCCCCAAACCCCCAAAACCGAGCACTTCGCCCTTGTACCCTGCGACTTTCTGACCGAGCAGCGAGATCTCCGTACTAAGTCATTCGAAGCGCAAGATAAGTGATTCAAGATATTTCAATTCCTTAAAAACCTTAATTCTTCAACTCATAGAGACAACAGTCACTTTCTTTATTTCTTGCTATTACTATTTGGGTTGGTCAAAATGGTTTGCTTTCAACTCCTGCCGTGTATACTGTCATTCGCGAAAGAGTTGGGGTTGATTTCTTAAAATCATAAGAACTATCATGTGACTGAAAGAGATGAATCTCTCCTCTCCCCCCTCCTTCTCCTCCAAGTCTCATTGACCTACACTGATGTCTTCACCGGAGAGAAGACATGGCTTTTCAGCACTCATCCCTTTGGATTGGCAGAAAGAAGTTTACTTTTGCAAATGACAAGGACATCCACTCGCAGATCTGCATCATTGAGGAACTAAGAGATCGATCTTCCTCTCTTAATCTGGAAAAAAGAACTTTGGAATGGGTTTTACAAACCTTCAAAAGGCTGAAGGATTATCCTCTAAACCAGAAGTTCTTTTACACTATTAGAACTGGTGGCTCTGTACACTGGATTGAAAAAGTTTCATCAAGGAAAGGATACTCTGTTGAGATCCATAAGATTGCACTAAATGGAGCAAATAGCAAAATCTTCAATCCTACGGGTAATGACGGCAAAGGATGGAGCGACTTTTACAAAAGTTTCAAAGCATTTACAGAGGTGAAGATTTCTATGAAGAATGATGGGAATATTTCTTGCAACAAAGATTTCATTAATCAGCCATTTACCTATAAAGAATCTTTGAATGTTGCGTGCAAAATGAATATAAATGAAAACAGAGCATGGCAGAAACAGAACACTGTACAAGCGCCGAATCTCAAACCCAAAGGACAAAGCGATGAATCCATCCTTCCTCTTGACTTATCTTCTACAGTCATCATTCAGAGAAGATGCTTCCATGACTCATGGGTGGATATCAGAAATTCCATTAGAGTTCAATGGTCTGATGACTCAGCCAACACCCCTCTACTACCAGATAAGGCATTGCTATCGTGCGAAAACAGAGCACAAGCTTGCACCATTGCTAAAATTCGAAATTGGCACCATTTTGGGAGATTTGTGGTTCGCTTTATGGCTTATAGTGCAAAGAATCTCCTGGACAACCCACAAGTGGCTAGCTATGGAGGATGGATAAAGATTCGAGATCTCCCCCTTGATAAATGGTCGATACAAAATTTTACAGCCATCGGAAACGGATGCGGAGGATATATTGAAACAGCCAAGAAAAATCTTGAGAGAATTGATTTGATGGAGATGAGTATTAAAGTCAAAGCAAACCACTATGGCTTTTTACCAGCAATTATACACATTCCATCCTCATCCTCATCAGTTACACCGGTCAGAGTGGACCCTTTCTTCAACGGAAAACAAAGCAATGGCTATTCCTTTAGTGTTTATGGTAAGGTCCCTCTGACAGAGAACGAGGAGTTGAGTGCTAGTGACATTTTGCCATCGAGCTGCAATATCTTCAGCCTCATTATCGTCGAAACGGTTTGGGAAACAACCTGCAACTCCAAGAACAGAGCTTCCGGTGAAGTTGCGTTATCCACGCGCTACCAATGGCCCACGCGCTGTGACTATGGAATGGGTGAAAGTCTTAAAGAAAAAGAACTGTACCAGGTCAGTACTATCTGACGCTATTTCCATTAACCCATCCCCCTTACCCTCGGCGCCGATTGAAGAAGAACTCCAATCTGAGGCAGTGGAGCACACAAACATTCTCTCTCAACCTGCTCGCGGGGCCCATCTTTCACCAATCACAGAGACTTTTTCTTCAGCCATTGTTCCATCTGTTTCCACATCGGATAATAACCCAAAGTTGTCGCCCCAGTCTATTATACAACAGCAATCGCCTGCTCCGTTTGGCTCTATTATCCATCAGTTATCTGCTGGTAAACCCATCGTCATCGACAACAAACCAGCTATTTTGGTTACTGGAACAAAATTCTCTCCACACCCCCTCTCTGAATCAGACGCGGGTTGCTCCTCCCTTGGGGACTCTCCTACTTGCGACAGAGTATTGGCATTGAGACAAGAGCAACTTATGGATGAAGATGAAATTGGTGATTCGAAGGTTGAGAATGAAGACAATCGATTCTTGATGGAACCAGAACCTCTTCGAATTGATAGCTCCAAGATGATTGAGGGACAAGTGCTGGAACAGATCAAAAATCTTTGGGATGAAACTTTAGAAACAGAGATCCCTGAGGAAGTTGCATCTCTTATTCCTTATTTCTTCCCTTGGTTAGCAAAGAATAAACTCTTTATTGCTCCAATGTCGGGGAGTAGAGGACAAAACACATCACAAAAGAAGAAGAAGAACTGGAAGGGAGAGCTAGAAAACTTGAAATCATCTATTAACTATGATTTATCATCTGTTGCTGAACAGAACATTGGGCCCACCGGTTTATCATGAAAATTATCTCCTAGAATGTTAGAGGATTGGGTCTTTGGGGGAAATGATCATTGGTGAAGGACTTTCTTAAAATTCATAGTCCTGTTATTGTCATTTTGCAAGAGACCAAAAGATCTTCTATGGACAAGCCATTTACTAAATCATTTTGGAGCTCTAGAAACTTGGCTTGGTGCACTCTTGATGTTGTTGGCTCATCAGGGGGTATTGTCATAGTGTGGAATGAATCTTACTTCAGAGACATTGAGGTTATCAAAGGTACTCACTCTATCTCTCTACATCTAGAACTTATTGATGGGTTTGATTTTTGGATCACGGGTGTTTATGGACCGAATGATTGCAATGATAGAGACTTGTTATGGAAAGAGCTGGAAGCATTCTTCTTGAAATACAATCCGAATTGGATTATCGGAGGCGACTTTAATGTTACCAGATGGTCGTGGGAGAAATCTACTGGTGGAATCCCAACCAGGGGTATGCAGATTTTTAACCATTTTATTGATTCGCATGGCTTGATCGATGTGCCTATTGCAAATGGAAAGTACACATGGACTAGTGGAAGACACCCACCCACCATGACACTTATTGACAGGTTTTTTATCACTGGTAGCATATCGGCAAAGTTTGACTCTATCTCTGTTCACCGCCTTGAAAGAATTACATCCGACCACTTCCCTTTATGTCTTAACCTTGGTAAAGAGAAATGGGGACCGTCACCTTTCAGATTTATCAACTCTTGGATGGAGCATATCTCTTTTAAAGGAATGATGGAGAAATGGTGGACTGAAAATCCATTAACCGGATGGCTTGGGCATGGCTTTATTCAGAAGCTCAAAGGCCTTAAACAGGAGATTAAGGCATGGAATATCGAGACCTATGGAAACCATAAAGCAAAGTGTTTCGAGTTGAGAGGTATAATCTCTGCCATAGATGATAAAGAAGAAGTTTCTATTCTGAACAGAGAAGATTTTGATAGGCGTATTGAAGCCAAGGCTGAAATTTTGAACATATGTGCAAAAGAAGAATCCATGTGGATACAGAGAAGTAAGGCACACTGGCTTGCACTGGGGGAAGAGAACACTAGCTTCTTTCACAGATGTGTGGCAGCCAATAGAAGAAGAAGTACGATTATGGAGGTTTCTTCTCAACAAGGCAACAGTTTGGTTACAGACAAGGATATCGAGAATGAATTTATCTCCTTCTATGAGCAACTTTACACTAAGAAATAGAATCGAGCCCCCTTCCCTCTTATAGAGGAATGGGATCCAATCTCTCCTGAACAAAGCAACTCATTGGAGATCCCTTTTACAGAGGCTGAAATTTTGAGAGCGATCAATGACCTGGGTACCAATAAAACACCTGGTCCTTATGGTTTTACGGCAGAATTTTTTAAAAAATAAACAACACAATTGCAAGATTGATGAGAAATTATCTGTGGAGAGGAAACGAGGGATCTAATCTTCGCCACTTACTTAAATGGGAGAAGGTGACTCTTCTTCTTTAGCATGGTGGACTGGGAATTGTAGAAATCCATCGAAAAAACATAACCCTTTTGGCTAAATGCCATTGGAGATTTTATGATGAGCCTAATGCTCTGTGGAGACAATGTATTGGCATTAGATATGGGGTCTCTTCTGATCCCAAGAAAGTCGGCGATCGAGGCACTCGATTATCCAAAGGGCCATGGAAAAACATTGATAAATGGAAGCATCTTATTTATAACAATTCCTCCATCAAGATAGGGAATGGAGATCATACCTCCTTCTGGCTCGACAATTGGAGCAGCTCTATTGTTCTAAATTCGAAATTCCCAATTGTTTTCAACTTATCAATCAACAAAAATGCTAGCGTTGCTTCTCTATGGAACTCCACAACATGCACTTGGGACTTCAAACTGAGAAGGCACCTAAAGGATGATGAGATTAGCGAATGGGCTGACTTTTTGCATGAGATGGATGGAATTTCGCCAGGTAGTGGAAGAGATATTTGGCGTTGGGACCTCGAGCCATCGAGTTCTTTTTCTATAAAATCTCTGCTTGAGCACCTGTCAAGCAATAATCCTCATGCTAAGATTGATATGTACAAGGAAATATGGAGCAGCCCACAACCCAAAAAAGTTAAGTTTTTTATATGGGAGTTGAGCCATGGGATTCTAAACACGAACGACAATATCCAACTAAAGGCACCTACCCTATCAATTTCACCAAATTGTTACATTCTTTGCTATGTTGATCAAGAGTCCCACTTCCATCTTTCAAATGGAACCTGACCTTGCCTGGCAGTATACAAGAAATTGTTCTATACTCTCTTGTTGGTCACCCTTTTAAGGATGAGAAGAAGACTCTTTGGAAATCCTTTATTATTGCCTCATGGTGGATTATTTGGAAAAGGAGAAATGCTATACTCTTTGAAGATGGTGATCCCGATGGCATGATTTTCTTGAGTCCATCATTGTATTGGCATTAACATGGGCACATTCTATTGCTCCGGTCAAAGATTATAGCTTTTCTACATTATTGTCTCACTGGAAAAGTTTTTTGTAATCATGCTATAGTTGTTTTTTTGTAATTTTCATCATCAATGAAAGTATCGTTTCCTATAAAAAAAACATTCACTTTCTTTTTTTCTCTCTTCGACAACTCATATTCTCCCACTTCTATAGCCACACATTCCATAAGCTTTTCGCAACACTATAGTCTAAAGTTAATAGTTGAATTTTATGTATCTTTATATGTTATTCTTGATTAAAATTTCCTTTCTTTCAATGAAATGAAAGTTAATAGTTGAATGTTATGTATATTTTATAAATTATTCTTAGTTAAACTTCTTTTCTTTCTATGAAATGAAGGTTAATAATTGAATCTTAGGTATTTTTTATATATTTTTCTTGGTTAAAACTTCATTTCTTTCCATGAAAGTATGTTTTTATTGTGCATATACTTGTATATACATATATTATATTTTTTTTATATAGTGTGTCTTAAGTAAAAAAAAAAATCCGCGCCTTTGGTGCGCATCCGGCTCCATAGAGCCATTGTGCCTTAGTGCGCCTTTGAACGTTTTACAACACTCGTCTTGATATTGAGCGGAAAAGTTGTCAGCAAACCAAGAGCTTCATGACTTCGAGATTCCCCTCCATTTTTGCACGTGACACAAGGGAGGCATATAACTTGTCTAGTGTGTTGAGGCAATTATGGCTTAATTTGCATATGAAAAAGTTAATTTTCTTGGGATAGATACTTTTCCATAATAGCAAGAAAAGGGTCTTTAAAACATTAGTCCCCATGTGAAGACAGCTAGTAAGAAAGGGATTTGGTTGAAAAGACTCCATTCTTTTCCAAGTTCCACAACCTACAGTCTTGAGAGTCACAAAGAAGTTAAGAACTATGTTGTCAAGTTAATGAGAGAGGTCGGCTCAATTGTCAACCTCTTGATCCGTTAAACTCCTAGGGTGAAAGCTCCAAGATGCAAAAGATGAATTCCACAAGTCAGTAACCTTAGCCTCATTCTAAGTTCTAGGGCCTGTACGAGGCAAGTGCACAACCCATTGCCTGACTCTATACTTGATATTCATATTGATACAAATCAGATCTTTGAATTTCTGAATAAATTACTACGGACCTTTAGATGAGTGAAGGTATTAACTTCCAGATTTCAAATCAAATTGTTTTTGAATTTCTGAATAAATTACTACAGATCTTTAGATGAGTGAAGGTATTAACTTCCAGATTTCAAATCAAATTGTTTTTTAATTTCTGAATAAATTACTACCGACCTTTAGATGAGTGAAGGTATTAACTTCCAGATTTCAAATCAAATTGTTCCAAACCACATTTAAAGGCAATTACTTTTCTCCACAGAGCCTGTTTTTCCTTGTGGAAATGCCAAATCCATTTAGCCCATAAAAAAGAAGAATTTTTAAGCTTAATGTCAATGATTCCAAGGGAACCTTTGTTATCACATGTTGATAACTCCAACATTTTTTGCAGTTAGCCTGGCTTAAACTCGTTCATTTGAATATATATGAAATTCATGGCGGTGGCGGGTGAATATACACCTTAGTGGGAAATATAAAAGATCACATTGTTACATGGAAGTTTGCCAAGTTAATCACCTCATGAGGCTTTTCAAGATGTTAAGAAACTATCTACGTGCAAATAATGATTGAATTTGTATCCTATTGCGTTGGTTGATAGGTTTCATAATTAAATATTGAGTTAAATAGAAAGAAATGCCATGTAGATGATTCTTACTCATCGTTTAAAAAAAATAAATAAATAAAACCATGCCCGTTTACTTTAGAGCCAAAAAAATAGAGTGCATCTTTAGATGTTCCAAAAAGCCATATAGTTTGACATAAATGAAGAAAACTAAAGTCATCCAATACCTGTAGTTGTCCGGATTAATGGCAAGTAGCGTCTTGTACAATTCTTTTCCCTCTTCCAGACGTCCAAGCTTAACTAACAGAGATACCTCTTGTTCCTTATAAGACAATTTGTCAACCTGAAAATGAGCCAGATTGGTTACTACGACAGCTTCTCACTTCTTTTCTTTTTTGTTGGGACAAAAATTACAAACTTTTCATAGAAAAGTTTTATTAATAAGAAACTAAACTTTCATTGACAATAATGAAAGTAAAAGAAGGCATGCCAGAAAACATCCTAAGTTAAGGAGCCAACCCATGTTTTTTTATAAAGTAAAGATCCAAACTTTCGTTGATAAGAGAATGAAAGAACAATCCAAAGGAGCATACTTCAAAAGCCCAAACAAGGGAGCCCACTTACAAAAAAGGGCCTTGTGACATGTATTAGTTTAAAGAAAACCCAACTTACAATTTTCAGCTCTTTTTTGTGCAACTCATCAAGAGCTCTTTCAAAAAAGCCACACTCATCCAACAATGAAATCTGAAAGAAGAATGCAAATGGGTTAACAACCAAATTAAACTTGCAAATAACTATACTATTTCCAACGAAGTTCAGCCTTGTGACATGTATAGAAACCTCATCAAAGAAGAACTGGCATAACTACAAGGTACAACTTTGTTTACAGAAAAGACAACAATGTATATAAAAACCTTATACAAGAGCATCTCTCCATGCTCACAGCGTTCGCTCTCTGGTGGATAATCATCTTCAAGCGTACCCTCATATGCTTCCAGAATTTCTACCGCTTTTGATGGACTAGAAGTGACAGAAAGAAGTTATGCAGAAAACCAATGCTCCTCAAATACACAAAAAGAATAGATACTCGAGTAAGATAATCTAGAAACCTTCATAGATAAAAACCAAATACAGTGAAACGTCCACTTAAGACTATAAGTTAGAACAACTAATTGTCTATCATATTGAAGTCACAAGGTTTTCAGCTTCTTTATCTGACAATAATAAAATTAAAACCAATCCATGAGCTGTGGTTTCAAAAAGAATGTTAAGATACATATATATACACTTCTAAAGTATTTTTCAAAACATCAATACTGAATATAATTGTTATTATTATTAGCTTTAAATTTTGTTTGTAATAGATTTTTTTTTTCATTTTTGGAGCTCTCAGAGAAGATATGTGAGCTTAAAATTTTTCCCCATATTGCTAGGGATGATGTTTAAAAATTCTCTTATTCTTTTAAAATAAAATTTGAAAAATAATATATATAAATATAATTTTTTTAGAAAAAAAAAATCACTGGCATAAAATTCTCAAGTAAAAAATATATATTTTTCAAAAGAATAAGAGAATTTTTAAATGGATCAAAATTCTGTACTATTGGGCTATGCCAAATAAGCGTACAACTATAAAACATATAATTAGAAGTCGAACAGATAGGGTCTTACTTTGAATTTAAGTGATGAGCAACAGAAAATCCAATCCAATTCATCCGATGATTTGGTTTCAAGCTGAGAAGTTGTTGTCTCGTTTCAACAAAGCCTTTCAAGTCTCTCATTTGGGCCTGCAACATTAAAAAGGTAAGAACAGGATCCAAAAACATATGCCCAAAAATCAAATATAATAAAGAAAATGATTGCATAATAACATTAAAGTAATCAAGACTAAACACATCAAGTAAGGATCCTCAGCACAGCACAAAACATATAATTTATAACTTTATCTTATTCCTATCCTTTTACTTTCCTTGTATCCATGTTCCAACTTCTAGGCCAGGCGACTTAGCAAGAAAAAATCAATAAATAGTACATACAAAGTGCAATTAGATGGACTAGTGAAGCCTAACATAACAGACACTACATAATATAAACAAATGAAAACAAGTAGCAAAATGCCAACAATCCTAAGCCATACTAATCTCACCCCTCCCCTCATAAAATGATAAGCCCAAATCTAAATTAGCTCTGAGTCTGTGATCGCCACAAACTTGTGCTATTCATACTGCCATAGGAGTGTCATGCCATCTACACCTATGTCAGGCGTCAGCACCAAATGGAAAATTCACCAAGATCTGATCAACAATTAGCCAAAAGATTTATAGCAGACCAATACTGCATATAATTAATAGAAAACTCTGCTTGAGCTAATCCAAAGTCTAATTGCTAGTGTCAGAGGTTTGTTACTGTTTAGTACTACTTATACAATGGACAAGCTCTCCTAATAGTAACCTCAATTTGATCATTAGTTCCTGTAAATTGCATATTGATGTAATAGTTGTTCGATATCAAATAGAAGATTTTGTAAATATTCTCTTAATAGATCGAAGTATTATCCAAAAAAACAAAGAATATTATGATTTTTTTTAAACAAGGAAACCACATCCATCCCTAGGTCAGGCACCGGAGACATCGAAAGAGTAATGTCACAGGTGATTCTCGAAACAGGAACCTTGAGGAAGGCATACTCTCAAAGTCCAAGTTTTCAACCACTGCGCCACCCCTTGGAGACACAAAGAATATTATGATTACTATCAAGATTCATAAGTAAAAAATGATATTTCTGTGTTGCACAGATATAATGCAGAAAACCATGTGTTAACAAAACGAGATATAGTTCAAACCTGAAGAAGTGACAGATCACGTAAAATTTCAATATTGTCGGGATCTATTTTCAGAGCATTCCTGTAACATTTAATTGCCTCTCTGTATTCTCTATCTGAACGATATAAGAGACCATAAACATGCCAGCAAACATGACTTTTGAGGTCATTCTGCGTCAAAACAAGAGCTTAGATGAGCAGGAACTATGATACAAATCAGCTATTATGAAACTATGTATTTTAAGTACAATGACAAGCATACAAACCTTCAATCCTAATCGAACAAGTTCATATGCTTCAGCCTTACGATCCATGCAATTCAACGTTAAACCCTTCATAGATAGAGTTTCTGATATCATGGAAAAACAAGAATTACTCAAGATCGTAAGAAAATAGGAAATAACAAAAGTACTCCTCCGACATTTGAGCCTGGATGCTAATACAAATTGAACTGAATAATCATTAAACAGAAGTAGGAACTACCTCCATGTTCAGGAAACTTCTTCAGTATTTGATCAGCTGCTTTCAGGCCCTTCTTGTACTGTTTTGTTTCGTATGATTTCTACAAAAAAAAGGTAATAACAATTACAGAAGGCACAAAATTCAATCAAACCATTGCAACAGCCACTCAAATATTGACCAATAACACAAACCGATGAACATCATATCAAATACAAAACCACCAAAGCACGTAATATAGTAGTACCCTAAACTCTTGCTACTTAGGCCCCATTGGATAACTATAGATTTTTTGTTTTTGAAATTTAAGCATGTATGTACTCAAATTTTATACCTATGCTAGTACGTGAATTCTAACCAAATTCCATAAAACAAAACAAATATTTAGTGCTTTCAAATTTTTGTTTGGTTTTTTGAAAACACAAGGCAAATATAGGTATAAGAGTAATGAAAACTATATGTTCGGACAGTAATTGTAGGCTTAAAGTTCAAAAGCCAATAATCAAACGGTTATCAAACGGGTTCGTAATCAAAATCATCAGTTTCCATAAAAACACAAATGTTTATGTAATCCAATAAAGTCCAAAATTGGCTCTAATCCCCACATTTCGGGATGAAAGAACCGAAAAAACTAGCAGAAAGTTCAGGAAATGAAATCTAGGGTTTTATTCGACGAAAGAGGGATACGGGTAATGAACTTGGATCGAAGTACGATTGAAGTGATGACGATGAAGAACATAGAGAAAGCAATCGATGAACTTACGACGATGAGCTTGAAGAGGTTGGACTCCTTGGGTGGAAGTGACGCACCCATTGTTGCAGAGAAAGGGATGAACGCAGAAAATGAAGTTGTGAGCTTTGTATGTAGTTTAAGACAGCTTCGTGGGGAGTGGTGCCGTTTATCTGCTTGCAACCCTACGGGGAAGAAACCAAAAACAATTACTCTGATTTTAGGGGATTATTATTGCATTTATATTTCCAATTTCATTTTCTTTTCTTTTTTTTATTTCCATATTGAATTACATTACTCAACTTCCTCACATTTTGCAAAAAAAAAAAGAGAGAGAGAGACAGACAGACCTTTAAGTATTTAAGTATGATTTAGTTTTATGATTTATTAGTTCCTTCTTAAAAATGCAACGTCCAAATGAGAGTTTTTATTGACTTCTGTTCATCTTTGTTTTTAAAAATAATTCTCATTTTTAATTATTCGTTTATAACTACTCAATCATTTTTAATCACTCATTTTTAATCATTCTTTTCAAATTAATCAAAATAACTCATTTTTAATCATTTTTTAAAATTGCTAAAAATAATTACTCATTTTAAATCTACATCCAAACAAGGTTTTGACTCTAATTTCTTTACACAAAAATTACATTTAGACGAATTTTTTACTATGATTCTCAATTTTTAATTCATCAGTATAACTTCTCAATATAACTCATTAAGCTAAATCCTATCTAAATATGTCAAACAAACAGCCCCTAAAATGACAACCAAAGGAAAACAAAACATAACTCCTCATTACTAAACTTCCTCACATTTTGCAAAAGAGTAAAAAAGAAAACAAACCTTCAACTAAATTTTAAAAAATTATTGACAAAAGCATAAATTTAGGGGAATTAGTGTATTGTCATGAATGAATATCATAGGTTAGAATTTATCTTCCTTAAATATAGTTGAAATTATTATTATTATTGTATATATACATAGATAATGACTTAGAGGAGTAGCTCAAGTGACATTAATGTACACTTAATGACCTATGATGCTGGTGTTGAACTGGTTTATAACCAAACACTGAAACTATTACGCCAATAATCCATTCGATTGTGGAGGGCTAATTAATTCAACATATGAAGTTTTTTTTTAATTGAACATAGGATGTATTAGAAAAATAAACGATCAAGCATAGGATGTATTGGGGCTTCATTCTTACTAATATTGTATAATTTTATCATGATATAAAGGTGGTTTCAATTTTGTTAAGACATTGTCTATAAAAATAACTATAATTAAAATTAAAGAATTTATTCTAGTTGCCACATTTTACCACTTATATTATATTTATAACACAATTTTTAAAATAGTCAATCTATAACACATAAATTTTTATTAATAATAGTACGCAACTAGTAATAGAATGATATCACTCATAGAACTCAAGAAATGATAGAATTCAATTTAGATTTTTTTTTTTTGGCTACAAATGAATTAGTTTTGATTTTATGTTGTAGATGGATTTTTTTTTTTTTTTTGGTTATAAATCCAAAATCCCTTTAAAATTATAAAATAATAAAATTGAATCTCTCCTCTCGTTATTGTTGAAGTAAGAAAATTTTGTTCAAACACTGACATCCTAATTACCAAAACATGAACCGTGTAGGATGAGTATGTAATTACCAAAACATGAACCGTGTAGGATGAGTATGTTCATTGCCTATGTGACACAAGTTTTTACCACATATTTATTTTGTTTTCCAATGTTTTATTAATTTTATGTTTTAATGTGTGGTAAAAACTTGTGTCATAGGCAACAAGTATACTCAACTTACACATTCATATGCAGGTAAATATTGCTCATAATTAAATATTCAAAATTTTGAATTTCCAAATTCAAATATAATTGATTTTTGTTTTTACAATTTATGAAATACAAGTCAATACTTTATAAGTATTTTTAAAATTAACTATATAAAAAAAAATTGAAAATGAAATTTTAGGTGGAGATGAATACGTGTACATTTTATAAAGAGCAATACTTGTATATCCATAAATGAGTAGATAAATCTATTTAAAATGTATGTGACATTATTATTTGCCGTAATTATTATTTTTATTTGTTTTTTATTATGTTTTATTCATAAATTTGAGAACACCAAATAGTACCACTTACTATCTGTAAGATGACTTGGCTACTTATTTACTTTATTCTTTTTAAAATGGTTTCAATGTTGACTTGATTATCTAATTTCAAAAGTACAATGATAATGCATTTATTTCGTGGGAAATTTTGTACATATGATAAATTAGTCATAAATATATACTTCATATCAATTAAACTATGATCTTGTTAACTCCTATTTTAGTTATTAGAAGTTGAGTTTTGTCATACTAACAATCTATGGATTTAAGTAAGACTACGTAGTGTTTTTATTACTATTGGTTGATAAATTGCCTAAAGATTTTATGATTTGTGTAGGTTAAGAGTCGACATCTATATTATGCTTGCATTTTATTTACGATTTGAGGTTTCTTGTTTTCTTTCGAGTATGTTGATAATATCGTATTATCTTACTGTACATTTTTTCTCAACCAGAAAATTAGAGCTTCACTATCCCTATACTTGGAGCACCATTGGTTTGTGTGATAGTTCGAATGGTATTATAGTTTAAGCGCTCTCGAGCAGTCTCAAACTAAGAACTTATTAAGAAAACATGCCTTGAAATCTGTAGCCGCAACCACTAGGTTGTCCATCTATTGGATCGGAATGACAACCCTCGAGGGGTGAATAGGGTTCCTTTAACTTTTATAAAAAAAAAATTCTATAATGTGGACCCGATTAAACAAATGAATTTACTTTTTACTAAACAATTAATTTAACCAAGAATACCATGTAAATTAAATAAGAAATTATCAAAAACAGATTTCAATCACCTTATTTAATTCTAATATCAAGATTGGTAAATAATATGCCAAGATAAATTATACCAATTAAATTAACATATAAGAACAATTTAACATAACAATAAATTAATTGAAAAAAATAAAAGAAGTTAATGATAGAAAAATTGACATCGTGAATTTATAGTGGTTCGGCGCAACTACTTCACTTCTCAAGCTCCTCTTGGATATTCCATTAAAATAATGAACCCTCTTTTCATGGCTTAGAGTCAAACCGTTACAGCGTTCATTTCATGGGAGCAAGAACAAACTCAATCTTTTTCACAACTCAAGATCAAACTATTACAACCTCAAAGAGTGGATTTACAAATTTTACTCTCATAAGTCAATCTTCATAATACAATAATTTATCTCTTAAGAATAAGATGAAAATAAATATATTGAAAGCTTGGAGAGAGCAACAATATGAAAACTTCTTTATTTTGGAGGATTGAGAAATATGAAACTTGGTGCCTTCATTTGGAGGAGGGGATGAAGTTTAAATAGACACAAAGACATAATGTATAATAATATTCAAAAAGTTACATTTGTACACATAAAACTAGTATAACAACATATAACTTTCTTTATCTTTAAGAAAGTTACCATTAGACAGATTCTCAAATAATAATATAATAATGGATACCTTTATTTTCCTTTTACCTTTATTTTTTAAAATACAAAAAAGTCTCATATGTCAAACATCCAAGGCTCCACATGTCGCTATTGGATTGACCAATTTTTGCTACGTCATCACGATCAGATTTACCATTCAAAATCGTTTAGGTCGTAGCCTTTTCATTTTAACTTCGATTTAAGTAATTCAAAATGTGTTTTAATTATTATTTCAAGCTCTACATAATGTATACTTCAAAACCTTATATTTGTTAGTAAGTAAATTTCAAGTTTGTTATCATCAAAACATTAATTCATTCAAATTAATTAATTTGAGATAGTAAAAAAGCCAACACCCTCGAGGACTACCTAACACTTCTTAAATCCCTTTGTGTAAGTATAACTACACAAGGTTTATTGAACCGTCCCCGGAAAAAATCCCATTTGTTTTATCTCATGGATCGGGACAGGGATTTCCCGAGGGGATTTTTTTCAATTTAATTTTTTATATATTTGTTGGATAAAAAATTCAAAAAATTAGATTTTTTTTCTTAAAAAAAATATACCATATTAAAGAATATGAGGTTTCACCTCAAAATCAATTGGGCAATGAGGGGAGTAACTCATATCTCTTTTATATTGATGTTGGACTCCCCATTTTTCCAACGTGGGACAATTAAGATCTCAACACACTAATCCCTAAGAAATAGTTTAGATTACCTAAGTCTTTTAATGCAAAGTTCTTATTTAGAGTATGAACTAAATTCGAAATAAAAGCAAGAGAAGAACAAATAACAATAATATCATTTGTAATATCAAAATATAAGTGTAAATATTATAGACATGCATGTCTCGTAAACAATAAAGTATTATCTATAGAATTATTAAAATCACAAGCTAAAATATAGTGCACATTGGAATGCTTCATGTAAACATGCGTGTTTCAACCAATCAAACCAAGCTCGATTAACTTGTTTCAAGCCATAGAAATGCTACATGTAAATTACAAACTAAAAAAGATGGAGAATTGAAATTATAAATGACAAAGCTAAAAGTTGTTGCATATAAACATCTTCGGTAAGAATGTCACGAAGAAAAACATTATTAATACCTGGCCAACACATTAATTGCTAAGGTTATGATTGGTAAGATAATTAAAATATGGTAATTTAATAACAACACTCAATGAGTTAGTGACGCAATGGTTTCATTGTTTGGTTATAAACTAGTTCAACATTAGTATCGCAGGTTCGAGCCCGATGATCGATATTTGTCCTCCTTCTCCCAATATGTACTAATATATATATATATATATATATATATATATATATATATATATATATATATATATATATATATATATATATATATATATTATCTATTACCTAAATTTATACATTTATTTATCTAAACGTACGTGTCAATTTATCTACACCTTACATGTATTACCTTTTGTTACATAACCAGCCTCTCAAACACGTTTATCATAATCCATGTTATAATAACTTGTCCCTCAAATACCATTTATAATAACCTACCGTTTATCAGCACCCTAAATGAAATAGGTATGATAAAAGGAAAAAGAAGAAAACATGACTATTAGAAAATAGTTAATAAAGTTTCACTGATAAATTCAACTTCCCATATTCATGTAAGATTTTAATTGAATATTTATTAACTATTTCTAGAAAATCACGCTACTGAGTTTTTTTTTAATTATTTAAAATAATTCATCAGTTTTATTACTCAAAATAACACCTAATTTATAACCACAAATTTATAATCATTTATTTATAACTACTCAAAATAACCCATAAATGCTAATTACTTATTTTTAACCATTCGTTTCTAACTTTTCAAAATAACTTAGTTTTAACTAGTAATTTTTAATAATTATTTTTTAACTATTCAAAATAATTATTTATTTTAAATCTACAACCAAATAAGTAATCGTCTTTTTAACTCATCTAGGGTGTATTTGGAGAACCGATTTGGTTATAATAGACGCAAGGTTACGATAAACTGTGAGTTATATGATAAACGGTATGTTATTATAAATAGTGTTCGATGAACTGATTATGTAATAAAAATATATATGTAAAGTTTAAATAAACGGACACGCAAGTTTAAGTAACTAATAAACGGTAGGACATCAAACATTAGTTGAATTATTATAACCAATTCAGCCGTTTACATAAACAGGGGCCTAAAAACCCACAAAACCCACATTTTGTGACTACAAGTTTCAATTTTAATGGAGACTACCTCCTTAAACTAACCCTTCATCCTAAACTTCATCCAAACATCTAAGGACCATGTAAGCAAAACGACAAAATTTCAAACGGAGAAAGAATACGAAGATTTGGCGCGTTGGTTCGAATTAGGGTTTGGTTCAGAGCAGGGCAACAATGGCGAGCGAAGAAGCTCAACCCTCCCAGATCGATCCTCTTGCTTGTTATTTCGGCATCAATCTCTTCCCAAGTGCGTTTGGCGTCTTGCCGGATTCGTCAAAGCCACAAGATCTCGGAACCGACATTGATGGCATCCACAAGCACCTCAAATCCATGGTAATTGTTCATTTCGATACTCAATAGTTTACGATGCTTCCAATCTATCGGTTTATTTGGTATATTGTGCTTCCTGCTTGCATCAATACCTAATCCCAAAGGTTTTTCCCCCTTTTGCATGATTTGAGGGATGAATTGGAATTCGTATTCTGCTAGCATGTTTTCGGTAATTATTATAGAGTGTGGCGCGTTTATCCTTTTTAGCGGATGGTTGAATTGGAGACTTGGGTTACTACTTACTGGAGTGAAATATTTTTGGCTTTTCATGTTATAGTTTCATCCTTCCTTAAAATTCAACGCACTTCCTACTTTGGTTATTACTAGGGGATTCAGAGTTCCTAGAAATGGGTGAATCTGAATCATTTGAGTGGAATAGTCTATTGGGGATTTGGGAGAGAGAAAGCCCCCCTTGTAGTTTCGTTTCAATTCAATATTGAAATATTTGATAAGTTTTTTGTTTTTGAAATTTAAGATTATTTTTACTCATATTTCTTACGATGTATCTCACTTCTTTAATAAAGTATGTGAATCCTAACTAAATTTCATAAACAAAAACAAACTTTTGGAAGCTACTTTTTTTTGTTTTCAAATTTTGGTTTGGTTTCTATTAATGTAGGTAAGATGTAGATATCTATGTAGAAGAAAACATATGCTATGGTAGTTGTTATAGGCTTGGATTTCAAAAACCAAAAACTAAAAACAAAATGGTTATCAATCGGGGCCTTAGTTTCTTGCATTTTCTATATTTGGATACCTAACCGAGCAATGAAAACTATGGTGCTAATTGCAATAGCCTTGCTTCTTATTACTACTCTAATTTTCGTCAGGCGCTTGTTTTTTGTATACTCATGCAAAGAGTACTGAAATTTATAAGTTATAAGTTAAAAATTGGTAATTGTGGTGCTACGCCTTGCTTCTCATTCATCCCCTCTAATCTCCATACTCTCATCATCTTGGCTCCTCATGAAGCATTTTGTATCGATATCTAGTTTTCTAGTTTAATTGTGGATCAACGAGTCAAGTGTTTCTAAATTTGTCAGGTCTCAAGAAGTCCTAGTAAACTTATAGAGCAAGCCAGATCAATTTTAGACGGTAACTCCAATTTGACACAATCTGAAGCTGCCACATTTATTGTAAACAATGAGAAAAAAGAGGAAGTTCCAGCGAATGGGGAGAAAAATCTACAAGAAAGAAGACCGGCCTTAAACCGAAAGCGAGCTAGGTTTTCTTTAAAACCTGATACGAGGTAATGTTTATATAATAAGTGAATTTTTCCTACCTATTTTAAGAACAAAAGTAAAATTATGGGAAACTTTTATGATGTCTTCTCTTTTGATAGACAACCTCGTGTGAACTTGGAGCCTACATTTGACATTAAACAACTGAAAGACCCCGAGGAGTTCTTTAAGGCCTACGAAAGGTTTGAAAGTAAGTTGTTCTTATGCTTCTTAGTATGTTGTTTTTATGCTTCTTTTTCCATACAAATTTCAGATGCATGTTGATTTTTGTCTATTTCCTTCCCTTTTTGCAATTGATACACAGATGCCAAAAAAGAAATTCAAAGACAGACGGGAGCAGTTTTGAAGGACTTGAACCAACAAAATTCATCTACAAATACACGCCGCCAACGTAGACCAGGGATTCTTGGGTATAATCATTGATATGCTATATTATTAACAAATTTTGTGTCTTTTCTTTGAAGCATCATGTTTTCTATTGTTTGAGCATCCAAAATCTTGTTGTTGGGCATGCAGGAGGTCTGTTAGATACAGACATCAATATTCACCAATACCATCTGAAAATGATCAGAATGTAGAACCCTCTCAAGTGACATTTGAATCAGGTAATATCAGTCCACTGGGAGTAGAAAAAGGGCCAAGTCCACCTTTAATTGGCTCAGAAAAGAAAACTGATGAAGATGTATCCTTTGAGGAGGAGGGGGAGGAGTTCGTTGGTAAGTAATTTATATTAGAGATCAAAGTGCAACTTTCTGCTGCATCATGATCCAGTTGATTTAATCTATATATCACAATCTGTCGTCTTCTTCATCTTTTCCTTTTCATCTCAGTCCCCATGTTTCCTGCTTGATGTTGTGATACTTTTTTTCTTTGTAGCTTCAATAACCAAGTCAGAGAACAAAGTGAATAAAATTTTGGATGAATTACTCTCTGTTAATTGTGAAGATCTAGAAGGTGATCAAGCCATCGGCATGTTACAGGAGTACTTGCAGATTAAACCCATTAACTTAGAAAAATTATGCCTTCCAGATTTAGAAGCCACCCAAACAGTGAATTTGAAATCGTCAAGAGGCAATCTGCCAAAGCGTAGTTTGATCAGTGTGGACAGTCAGTTACAAAGGTTACAAACTTTGAAATCGAAGGAGGATGATAAAAATTTGGTTATTTCGACACCATCTTCAATAAGTAGTCCATTGGCATCATTATCAGCCCTAAATAGGCAATTTTCACCTTCAAAGTTATCAGGTGATCCATTTTCAGCTCATGATGACATTGACCAATCACCAGCAAGAAATTCCTCCCCTCTTGAACTCAGTAATCACTTATCTGATGCACATGGTATGTCAGAGCAGCCAAGTCTTTCTGATTCGAAGTCACTTTTAACGGAAGGTGGCAGTACTGTAGCTAATGAAACTAATTCGCCCAAAATCCTAATTGGAGATGCTGATTCCACATGTAAAATATCTTCGAGTAATGTGTTGAATATATCCCAAGTTGACAGTGTTGCCAACTCAAGTGGAATTCACACTATCGAGGAAGCTAAGGATATTAGTGGCAGCAGCATAGAAGTGGAAGCAAACGAGAAATTGAGTTGTCTTGAAGCTCAAGCTGATGTTGTGGCTAATGCAACTGACCCATTGGACGATGAGGTTTGTATCTTTGTGCCGGTCATTCTTTTTACCACTGCCCATTAGAGTTTTAAATGTTTTGAAGTTTGACATTGAATGGATTTGTGATATATGTAGATGGAAGATCACGAAGGATCAGCTTCTGAGCAACCGAGCACATCCAAGCTGGATGCAATCAAAGAGTGTTCGGTTGGCCTTCAGAGTCAGTTGGGTATGATCACCAATACCAGTTTATCATTAGTTACTCTAGTTAATACTTTCTTGTACAATCATGTAAGTAAGAAATTAAAACCTAATGTATGTTACTGCATCTTAGTGCTTTTGATGGTTGGAGTTTAGTGATAAAATCTGGACAAGTATGTTCTACTAAATATTTCTGAGAACTGCTATAAAACTCTGTAAGAAATATGTCCTGGATTAGTAAATAAAATTTAGTAGTTCACATTTTGAAGGAACTCTATATTTTTCTTCTGAACGAATAGATACATGCCATTTCATTCATGTTATATTTCTGAATTGGCTTCAGATTTCTATTACGAAGAACCATTTTCTCTCTTTTTAGATTGCCTGTTTATTTATACTCTCTATTTATATGTTGAAAAGGCAGAAATTCATTCATATTTGCTTATGAATTCCAAAAATTTCACTAGGTGGATTAGATGATTTTATTCCGCTTGCTCTTTCTTTTCTAACAGACCAATCAACTGCTAATTGCCCAGAAAATAATGTGGATGGGTCTAGGAGCAGTGAAGCAGATCTCCACGATAAGGTTTTTAACATTTCTTTCTTTTCTTTTTTCCTTTCTCGGATTGTGGTTTCCAGTTGCTCATTGTTGATTAATCGAAGTGCTTTGTCAAATTGTGGCATTTGTCATTTATGAAGGCTTTCTTTATCTTGGTCACCATTGGTCATAAGGAAGTATTGTATTCATTTTATCTGGCACGTTTTTGTTTCATATTCTTGCAATGACTAATATCATTATTATGTTGACGATTCTTGACTTCCTGTGCTATTTTTGTTGATTATAGATCTCGTTAATAACACATTGGAAATAAGTCGATTAATTTACTTGCCCCCACCAAAATAAAGGAAGAAAATGATAAGAACCCTCCTTTTGTTAACTCTACTTGTTACTGATTTTACTTTTGAGAGAAAATTAAGGTTTTCTTGTTGTTATTGATGTATGAACAGGCCAAGCCAAAATCTCGCGCAATCAAACAACGGAAAGGCAAAAGAATTACTGGAAGGCATAGCCTTGCAGGTATTTAGTCGTAGATTTAACCCATTTTTTTAACTCAACAATATTTGGGGTGGGACAACGTGCCAGTCGAGCTCTTGGATATTTGACCTAAATTCTGATTTCTCTAATATTTAGATTTTTCTTTTGAAAACTTTCTGTAATCTGCAATCTTGGCAGGGGCTGGCACAACGTGGCAATGTGGGGTGAGAAAAAGTACCAGGTTCAGAACACGACCTTTGGAGTACTGGAAAGGTGAAAGGCTGTTGTATGGACGCGTACATGCGAGTAAGTAGACACTTCTTATCGCATTCGCATTATTTTACAAATCTGTACGCTTATGTTTCTCTCAAATTCCTGTTTTTAAGGCTCTTTTGGACCGATTATATTTTGTTGGTTGGTCCTAATTCCTAAATGAGTCAACACCAGTGTTTTAAAAAGTCAAAGGCGCAATGGGCCTATGGGGCTTGAGGCGCAAGGCAAGAGCTTTTTTACATAAGGTGTACTATATAAATAAATACAATTTTTTATATATATATATGTGCGTATACTCAATAAAAAATTTCTATAGGCATAAATGAAGTTTTAACCAAGAATAATATATAGAACATACATTACATTTAACTATTAACCTTCATTTCATGAAAAGAAATGAAGTTTAACTAAGAATATGTACAAAACATACATAAGATTAAACTATTAACCTTTTATTTAAGCAAATGTTGTCTTTGTGAGTTGAAAAATTAAGTAATTTAAGGTATTGAAATGTCTTGAATAAGTTATCTCACACTTATAGGTACTCTAAAACACAAAAAATTAGGCAAAAATAGTAGAAAGTCCTAAGGAAACCCAAAAGCCCATAAGGCGCACGCCTTTTGGCACTCGGAGCTTCACATAAGGCACCAAAAGGCGTGCGCCTTATTAAGCGCAGGGTTGCACCTTGGGCCTGGCACGCCTTTTAAAACACTGGTCAACACCAAAAGCTTTAGTTTTTTTTCTTGTTCAATTTGAAAATGAAATAACAGTTAGTCCTCGTAACTTGGTTGGCCGAGACTTGGAGTCTTTAAGGTATGCTCCCTTGAATGTTCCAAGTTCAAAACCCTCAAGTGAACATAATTATAAAATTCCTTATTATCTCTCGGCCCTCAGGTCTGAGCCTTGAGATGGGCATGGGTGTCCTTGGATATATAGTAGCTCATAACTTTCAGTTTGATTCCCCGTTTTAATTTTGTGGATAAATTATAAA
The DNA here is from genome assembly GCA_036507275.1 of Sicyos edulis. NCBI lineage: Eukaryota > Viridiplantae > Streptophyta > Magnoliopsida > Cucurbitales > Cucurbitaceae > Sicyos > Sicyos edulis. The sequence continues at coordinate 11,817,287 of CM071852.1, read as the reverse complement.
ATTTGGTCCATATAGTGCAAACAAAATTAGAATCTAGTCTCTTTGGTTCTAGAAACTAGAATTTAGTCCATGTGGTTTGGAAAAAGTTAGAATTTAGTCCTTATGGTTCTAAAAGCTGGAATTTAATCTCTATGTTTCGATAAAACCTAGAAAATAGTCTATGTTGTTTGTAATTGCTGGCAAAATAAATATGTTGAGATAACTATTCAGTAATTTTTTGCCCAAAGAGTCACTTATTATTTATACATAAATAGCTAACTTTCACATATCTTTCACATGTACCATTATTTAGATTTGAGAAGAATTTGGGTGCAGCCACCATGATGTCACCCAAGGTGCCACACATCTAATATATATATATATATATATATATTTTACTTTATATTTATTATAAAAAAATTAACAAAAAAAGAAGATGTGTGACTTCACATGGGTGACATCATGGTGGAGGTGCAACTCGGGTTACACCCAAATTCTTCTCTTTAAATTAATAGAGACTAAATTCTAGTTTTTAAAAACATGTGGACTAAATTCTAACATTTTTCAAATCATAGGGACTAGATTCTAACTTTTGACTAAATTCTAAATTTGTTCAAAGACTAAATTTATGATTTACCCAATATTTTTTTAAACAACCGTTATGTAAATTGGTAAAATAATGAGGTAGTATTCTTCCATCTTGTATTCTATGGTTCATTTCATGTGGGTTGTTGTAAGTTAACTAACCGGATCCCTCTTGTTAGGCCTAGCAACAGTGATTGGGTTGAAGTATGTGTCTCCTGCAAAAGGTAATGCCCAACCAACCATGAGGGTGAAGTCTTTAGTCTCCGATGAGTACAAAGATCTTGTTGAATTAGCAGCTCTGCATTGATTTTCTGGATTTTGCATGCATAACCAAGTTTTGGTGTATTACATTGTATATTTTCTCAGCCATTTCTTCTAATATCATATGCATCTATCACAAGATGTCATTTTATTGTAAACATATGAAAGTTACTTTATCGCTCGTGTCATACGACTTGTTCTCGAATGACTCATTATTCTTAGGAAGTCCTAGATATGCTATAACTATGTCTTGTATGATGTTGGCAACCTGAAAAACAAACTTGAAATTGATGAAGTCAGTTGGTATAGTTAGGTAGTACTGAACTGAAAATATTGTTCATCGACTTGGCTCGAATAGATTTGATCCTTTATTTTGGTAAACTGTTTTGTTGGAGTTTTTTTACATGTTGGAGAGGGTACAAATTTCTGTCTTTTGATTAAGTGTATGTATATGTCTTCATCAATTGAACTATGCTCAAGTTTGTGGCCTTATTGATTTTCTTGGATGACTGGTTTGGTTTGTGAAATAATATGTTGGTTCAGTATTGGTATATATAAAAAAATAATAGCTATTACACCCAAACATGATTTTTATTGGATGATTGCCTTGGTCTTGTAAGATTGAGGTAAACATCTATATGAAATTTCTACTTTTATTTGGTTTGATAAAAAGTTCAATTATTATTATTATTATTATTATTATTATTATTATTATTTTTGAGTTCAACATAATTAGGTGATTTTGATTCAATTCATGACCAAATACTAGGGATGACTACATATATAATTTATAGAAGAGGTCCATCTTTAATTTTTGGTCTAACCCACAATTTTGTACACAAATATTCAAGGAGATTTTGCATGTATAGCAAGAAGATCAAAGAAAATATTATCAATAAAAAAATATTATTAATAGCATTTTTTTAAAAAATAATTACTTATATAGTAGTAAAATTGGTATGTCACTTAAAAATAATAAAAAATCCATACTTCAATCAATTCAATTATGAGTCTTTATTCAATTTGCTGATATTAGTAAAATTGGAAAAATGAAATATCTCACATACATGTAAGTCTTTTTTTTTAAAAATATGCTATAATTATAAATGATAAAAAAAAAATGATAGGTGGAGCAATATCCCAATATTCAATGCCAATGGAATCAATGTTTTAGCAACAAAATTATGATTCCAAACAAGATAAGATCTGTAATATTAAAATAAAAAGTTTATCATTAATAATATGTATTCATTGAGGAGACAAAACGAAAAAAGGGCACACAAGGATCAAATAGTACACAACAAATTTAATAATCATTTAAAAATATATATTTGGACATTTATGAAATATGATCTTGGAATAACCCACTAGGCAGTAAATAGTACTTCTACTATTTGAGACTTTTTGAAGTTAATCTTTCTAAAACAAAATGTTAGTATTTTACCTTAGTTAATGATACAAAGTTGATCTAATTTGTGTTTAAAAGTTGAAATGCCACCTGAAATATGCTGCTGAATTCATATCCTAAGATTGAAAAAATGCTACAGGATTACAAAATCAAGTTGTAGCTTATAATGTTGAGTAATATATGGGATTATCTCTACTGTATGCTTACATTCATGAACATCAGTACAGAAAATCACAACATATTTTACCTTGTTTTGCCTTTCTGACTCAAGCAATCAGACACTCCCACACAATAATATTAAAAGCAAAAGATAAGGGCTCACATTGAATGCAGAGTTAGCCTATCCATCCAAGTCTTGAAATCATCTACCATTGAGATCAGAAAAATGTGCAAACATTGCAGTTCCTGAATGATCATTGGTTTGGACCTCGGCCGGTTGCCGATTCTGTTGCTCTGGCTGCAGCACAGGCCGGTTGTCGGAGTTCTGTGTATCGACATTGGTAGGAGTAGCGGGGACAACAACTACGGCGGCGGCGGGTTTGGTTTCTTCTTCAGCCTTGCCTTGTGTGAATGCTTCTTGAAGTTGTAATGCATATTCCAAATTCCATAGCACATCCCCCATGCTTGGCCTATCAACTCCATGCTCAGCAAGACATTTCTCTGCTGCTTCAGCAAGCTTTTTCATTGACTCAGGATTTATGGTTCCAACTAAAAGTGGATCCATAATCTTTTCCAAAGTTCCTTTTCTTTTATTTTGCATTGCCCAATCAGCTAAATTCACTTGTTCCCTTGACAAAGTTGGGTTTATTGCTGGCCTTACACATAAAGCTTCAAGTAAAACAACTCCAAAGGAATAAACATCTGATTTTTCTGTCAGTTGTTGCCTTCTAAAGTACTCTGGATCCAAATATCCAAAACTTCCCTTCACTGCTGTACTAACATGTCCCTGCCCCATTGGTGCATCCTTCGACAGCCCGAAATCGGCGACTTTAGCCGTGAAGCTATCGTCGAGCAAAATGTTGGTTGTTTTCACATCGCGGTGGATGATTCCCTGTGCCGTTCCTGTGTGAAGGTAATGAAGACCTCGAGCGGATCCGATGCAGATCTCTAGCCTTTGCTTCCATGACAATGGAGGAAGGTCCTTTCCATACAAGTGATCTCTGAATGGCCCATTTGACATGTACTCATATACCAAAATCATTTCAGAGTTTTCATCACAGTATCCAATCAATGAAACCAAATGCCTGTGCCTTAGTTTTGAAAGCATTTGGATTTCTGTTTGGAATTCTGTAATGCCTTGTTCTGATTGTGGATTTCCTCTCTTAACTGCAACTTTTGTCCCTTCATCAATCACTCCAAGGTACACATTTCCAAACCCACCAACACCAATTATTGAATCTGAATCAAAGTTTTTTGTTGCATCTTGCAGCTCTGCAAATGTGAAGTACCTCCCAAGGCCTAAACCAGATGAGTAAATGTTTGTCTTATGTGAACCATATGAGTTTTTGCTTGACATAAAACTTGAATCACTAGCATGCACAGGCAGCAACCAGGAAGAGAAACTATTCCTCTTTTGCCAATCTTGAGGCCTCTTGTGCCATTTCATCACCATTGCACCAAGTCCGACAAATGCCCCGAACATCATTGCAAACCCAACTGCAGCCACCGTGCCACGGTTCGACCCATTCGCGGACTTACCATCCACTCCAAACTCTCCATCCAGACTATTAACTGAGTTGCTTATTTTCAATACCTCTAACCCGTTTAGAATGGCATTTGTATCGCCCGTTTCGACGTTGGCCGGACTAACTTGAATCTTCAATCCATCTACAATTAAGGAAGAATTAAGCACAACATCCTTGTAGTATGCAGTTGCTAAAGCTCCTAGCTTGTGTGACAAATCCAAGTTGGTTATTGCAGGCATCCCATTTACATAAACATTGAAATACAAAGTATTGAGATTTTTGCTGATAATATCACAGAAATGAAAGCGAATTAGGTAGCAAAATGAAGGATCTGCCTCAAATTTCCATGTGATGTTGAAATTTGGTACATTAACTTGAGCTTCTCCCATTTGAACAGCACTTGCATAAACACTTGGAGGAGCAATTAACATGCCTTTTTCTTTCTTTCCATCTTGATATTTGATGCTGTTTGTCTCAGCAATCACACTCCTACCAGCAGCTAAAGGTATCCTGTAAACTTCATCTGTCCCCCATGTCCTCCCAAGAGTGTCATTTCTTGGAGTGATTATAGGTCCCCCCATGTTCAGCCTATACAATGTCTGAAACGCGTATTTCGTGAGGCCCTCAATGGTCCCGACCGGAGACAGCTCAAAGTTCGAGTCCGCGATCAAGTCTTCCGGAGCAGAGACGAGCTCGATGGCATTGATGAAAGCAGCTGAATTCCTCGAGGGGAGGAACTTGATTGTGAGTTTTGGTTCATTGATATTTAGCAAAAACTCTTTAAGAACAAATGTGGATTCTTTGTTGATGTTGAAGCTGTGAAGCAACACATAATGATCAGTAGCTACTGAGAATTTAGCCTGCAAGAGATCGAAGGCATCGGTTTTAGCCGGAAGGAAATGGAGGCGCAGCCAATGCCATCCCGGCTCGGTCAACTGAAACATGTAAGTAGCTTCTTGGAGGAAGACTCTCGCCGTCAAATCAACCGGGGATGGTGGTTTCGCCTCTGGTGAGGCAGCCGCTAAGATATCTTCCTTGGCATCTAGGTACTGCTTGGATTGCTCATCAGTTTTGAACACTCTTCCATCAGGGAGTGAACCAAGGTCTTTTGTGGAACCACAATCAATGAGAAAACTATCTTTGGGAGTGAAGGAAGCGCCCGGCCCGACCGCGAATGCTACGTTCGGGCCGTAAAAGATTAAACAGAGGAAAACCAGGAGGAAAGCCATCAAAGAAGATGACATAAATGGAGAGGAGATGCTTGGAATTCTCTTCTTTTCTAATTTGTTCTCCATTCCCTCCCTGGTGAGGAGGTCTGAATCAAACAAGAGAAAGAAAGCAAACTCAAGCTAAAGATTTCTAAAAAGAGTCTCTATTATGGTTTTCTCAAAATCAATTTGTTATTTTTATCCACCAATAATTAGATGTAGTTTTGAGATGTTTCACAACAAAACAAAGCAAGAATCTTGGCCATTGAAATTGCTGTTGGTTTTTGGCTACTTTCTTTTTTTAGCTTCACCTTCCCATATCTAAGTATACACATTTGAAAGAGTCAAAGGCCATAACTTTTGTGGTTCACAATTCACCCATGTAGTTTTTGCATGAGAAAATCATTTGATTTTTTTTGAAGAACATGAGAAAATCTTTTTCAAACCTTTTTAGTGTGGAGTTTCATGTTAAATCTATTATAGTGGAATTTGGAAGAACTATATACATCAAAATGAACTTCAATAAAAGGAATAGCACCAATTTTTAAAAAGTCATTTTTTTTCTTTTTTACTTCCGCACTTGACCTGGTCACTACTTAGTGGAGCTTTTTGTTTTGGTCCAATGAATATAAAATGATTCATTTAACTTAAAAACACCAATTTTTTGAAACAAAAAATCGAAACAATAAGAAGCATAGGAAGAATTATTATTTTGATTCTTATGATACAAAAACAATGATATAGTTAGTATCTCTTTTGCATGTTTTGTCATGTTATTCTAACATGATTTCTCTATATGACCATCAATGCACTTTTTTTTTTAAAAAGGAAAAAAATTATTATTAATTTCTCTAAGTGTAATCAAATTTTGACGATTTGCTTTAGCGTTGTAAGGAGTTAGGACAATTATTGTACGAGGTCTACCAAATATTAACAATGACACATAACAGATTGATATGAACTTCATCAGCTGTTTCATAATTAAATATGTGGTTGCATATACCTTTTTTCTCTTTTTCTTCCATAAATCTATAATAGAGTCCAACCACAACAACTGAATTGATTATCTTTATAGGACACTAGATCATCATAACCCTCCTTTTTTTCGTTTATATTCAATGATTATTAGATGATGATTTTTGTAACTTGCTATATATAGAGATAGATAGAGAAACATATATACTAGAAACAACACCTCATATCTCAATGCCACCAAAACAAATACCAAACGAATGATGATTTATGGATGAAATATAATTAAATAAAGCCATTTTGAAGTTCTCTCCTAAAAGAGGCACGGAGCGCAACCACCATGAAGAAGTTCGAGAGTTACGAAACAAACCTCAAGAAAATATAGTCATTAGTTAAGAACAAAAATTGAATTCTATAAGACCTAATTTACCATTGTTCCTCAATAGTTCAGTCGACTATTAATTGATTGGTCATAAGTTCCAATCTTACTTGGAGAGATTTGATTCATTATGAATTCCTTAATTCATAAGGAATGAGTTCGCTTTCACCGCTAAAAGTAGTAACATGTTCCATGTGTCTTTATTTCTATTTCATTTTATCTCATTGTATTAAATTATGTTTAGCTTTATTTGAGAATCATCGGCAATACCTCGATGTAAGTTTGGGATAATTCTTAGTTCCAAAGTATTTACAACTAGCCATATCAAAATTCTCAAGTGTATTAGTACTAGGCAATGCATCTTTGATTTAATTATTGATCTTTCTCGAGAGGTCAAATTATCGCGAGCAAACATATTAATGACAAAGAACACATTTTTGCTATTTTACTAAAACTTGTACTTACTCAACGAAACCATCAAGCGGCCACCAACCCTTTTTAATTGTTGAATTATTGTTCTTGTTGACTACCATCTATCAACTCAGTATAAAAAGTTTACATTGCACTATTTCATTACAGAATGAAACATGATATTAAGTAAGCTATGAAAATAACTGCAGTTCACTACATTAAACTTACAATTGAGACAAAAATGGGAAAAATGAACATAAATATATAAGAACATTTATGCCCCATGAAAGGTGATTGAACACCTAAGCTTTGAAGGTGTTGGTGGCTGTAAGAATTAATTTGCTAGGAGATTCCTAATTTCGCTTCCGGTGCTACGATGTATCTTGATGTCACAATTTAACCGGTGCTCTTTAAGATTTTATTTTGCAAGAATAATTCCATAAAATTGAAACTGACATTGACTCATTATTATACTCGGGAAAAATCGAATACTAATGGTCTCATTACTCAGCAGCATTAGAGGAAATATCATACACTACACGTAATTAAACTTTTGACCAAAGCACTATCATATTCATATTATAGAATAGGAATAGGAATAGGGAATAGGGAATAGGGAATAGGGAATAGGGAATAGGGAATAGGGAATAGGGAATAATTAAACACCAATTAGGACATATCTGTTGGCTGCTACACAAATTTCTTCATCACTTCTCACTTTTCTCGTATTTGGGGAAGCCCTTTTCTCTCTTGCTTCATTCAAAAACCAAACCACAAGAAAAAACCTGGCACAAAAAAACATAATTACTTCTTTTTCATACAATTTTCAACTATACAAACAATAGAATTTGAATGAACCATCACCAAAACAAAATATAGCCCAGAGTGTGATGTTTAACCAGTAATAAAAAGGTTACAAATTCAAATCTTCCGCCCAAATGATAACTTAGGTGACGTCAACTTGCCAAGAGTAATGACTAAAACCTTCGTGTCCATCTATGTAGCCCAATTTGGACCACATTTTATTTATTTTATTTTTATATTTTCTTGGGTTTGGATTTAAAATAAAACAGAATGGAGCTTAAATTGGATCATGACATAGGGCATGAAAGTTAAAGATCATACTTTGGCATCACCTAAACTTTTCTCATAAAAAAAAAAAAGATTGTTTGAACGAACATCTCGACCTTACCGCAATTTAAACAAGGAAAAGACACACGTCAAGGTGAAAATACTGTTCTCAGAATAACGGCAGTAAAGGAGTTCGTCGTATATTCCTGAAAGATGAACAGACAAGAAAGATTAGTCTTGTAGCCAAACCAGGAACAAAGATCCGTGTTGATTTACCTAGTACTTATTGGAAACTATAGCAGCCCAAAGTGCTCCAGAATCAAGCTAGAGATCACAAAGGGCATAGAAGAAGGCCTACAAGATATCAAATATCATAGGTTAGAAACTTGATTGATGCACACGAGTGCAACTTATAGAAGTTCAGTTCGTCACAATTCCAAACCTTTGCTTATTGAAATAGGCTCCATCACTTGGGTTTGCTTACTTTATTGACCAAAGTTCATCTCTGAATATCTGAAACAAGAAAAGGAAACTGGATCAAAATCTACATCTTGATATCTACTAGTGAGCCAAGGCAAACCCATTACGATTATCGACCTTCTCTTCAATTAGTGAGTGAGAATACTGTATATCAAAACTTACCTCCGTGGCTTATTTTGTCGCTGTCCAACACCATCACTCTCAAGTTCTGCAAAAGAGATAAATCAATTTTTCCAAAACCATGATGTTTGTGCCACATGATAAACATAAAAAATCATATTATAGTAAAAAGAGGGCAATCTTACCATTCAGTGAAGTCTTTGACTCGTTACTGGATGTGTTTGTGTTATTTTCTTTGCTGCAGAGAGTAGAAATAATAAAGATGTAGTTATTTATATGCAGCATAAAAGTACCCCAAACAAAACCTTGCATATTGCAGCAAGTATGCAATGAACAAGTGCCCAAGTGGATAGATAAAATATATAAGCAGTCTTTTGTTTGATTTGGGGCACTTTCTTTCGTTTCTGTGCGACTCAAGCCAGAGTGCCACAATATGATAAGACAATTTAAAATTCTAAACAAAGAGCATATTGATACTAAATACATTATTAACTTTCCCGCAACATAGCCCGAGTGCTACAATATGACAATTTAAATTTTTGACTAAATTACACTTCCATAAGGTACTTGGACAGACATAACGATGCCACCAACAGCTTCAGCATCAAGAATTATAAAACCAGCAACAACATACTGACCTCAACATTCCAGCAGAAGATGTCTGTCCTGTCGGTCGAGCATGATAAGCACCATCAACAGCAATATAAGGCGAACAATATGTAGCTCCCAGGGCCCCAGCTGCACCAGCCAAAACTGGTAACCTGAAGAATATATAGCTTCTTAATGAGAACCACCAACCAACAATAGGGTGGTGAAATAGAGATTTTCAGAAGAATATGGTGAATGAGCCTCATGAACAGGCTTCTTAATCTATTGACCATTCCATCTCAGCTCATTCAAGTCTCATAAAGCCAATTTGGTAATTAATGCCATCCAGACAGTGCAAAATGGAAGAATAAAAATCAATGCATCATAAATAATTTTAGATAAAATGGCTGTCAAGAAATATTTGGTTTCCATATTAGCTAATACATTTCATCTAATTGTCAAAAAGTTCCAGCTAAATGTTTACCAAAATTTTGCAAAATCAACAGCATCGTCCACAAAGAGCACTGGCATATTTATGACGTGTGATATAAACATTATTAAAAAAAAATCATTAGAAAGAGAATCCATACCATGTCATTTCGGAATTTCCCATGCCAAGTTGGGGCTGGGCAACATATCCTGGAAATGCCATGCCAACTGCAGGAACTCCCCCCATACCTCCAGGATGCTGACCTCCAAATTGCATAACTTTACATGTTCAACAATAAAAGATTAATAGGAAGGATAATTGAGAAATTGAGAAAACTAAAAAAATTACAAAGAAAATAAGACGGGAAAAGAAAGAAAATATTATCTATTCAAACAAATTCTTAATTGACTAGCAAAATTATAACAAAGGGAGACTACTATTATAGTTCATAAACTCCCATTACGTCAGGGAAAACTAATATTTAAAAATAAGTATTATAATTATGAAACTGATTGAAAGTACAAGACCTATACACAAGCAAAGACATAAACTCAGGCATCTTTACATTCTCAATTTCACACTAAGATAACAGTTATTAGAATAAACTTTACCCGGAAAAAATGCGGGAGTATGAGGAAAGTTCTGATCTCCGGGAGTAATGTTCATTTTCCCAGAGGTTCCCATAAGCTGCGCCCCACCATAAATAAAGGAACCTGCCCCAATACCCTGGGTCACACCTTTTCCTTTTCCAACCAAAGCAGTTTTCAATTTGCTTGATTCTGAAGAAGAATCTGCCTCTCCAGATCCAGATTCAACTGAGTTCACTGACCCAGCAGTTTTTGGTGGAGATGAAGATTGAGATCCACTACCAGGTCGCTGACCCAACTGCTGGACAGGAACCTGAGCAGGTTGAACCCAATTTTGACCAGGAGATCGTGTTACACCACGTGATTGGGTTGATGAAAAGACCTTGTTAACTTGGCTATGTTGTGATGCAGGAGGGTAGCTGCTAGATCCTACAACAGCACCCCCTCCCTGAGGCCGAGATTGGAGAATCTGCCCATTATTGACCATTGAAGTACCAGAAGATGGCTTAGATAAAGAATTTCCAAACAATTGGTTGGCTGATTCATTTATGTAAAGTCTGTCCATGGCAACAGCATCAACTACATGCTTTCCATCAACTATTACACTTGATTGTGGCATGGAGCGACTATTATTGTACATATTCTTTTCAGGAAGTCCAACTTTTACTTCTCTTTTCTCCACTTTAGGGATGTTTTTACTAGATGTCCCTGAAGGGTAGAAAGGTGGAGAAGCAGAATTCAGGCTTGATGCAAGGACATGTTTCCTAACAGAGACAGGCTCACATTCTACATTTGGAGGAGGTGCAAGAGATCTCCCTGTATTATGATGTACTTTCTCAGGAGGCTTCACAGGTCTGAAATCATGTGCAAAATGGACACACTAGATGAGTAAGTATCCATGGGCTATACCGAAAATTGCATCAACAAGTAAAAAGCTATTAAAATTCATTTATATCATTGATATACTCACTGTTTTTCTTGTGAAGGAGAGGATCGGTTATTGTTGTTTACTGGTGTTGGTTCATACCGTCTAGGTCCTCTTCCTCTCACAACTTTAGGAGCATTGTTTTGAGTTTCATTCTTACTGTATGCCCTAGATCTGTTCCCTCGGGGATAACCCTGATCCATGCCTCGACTTTTACCTCGACCTCGTGGATGAACCTTGGAAGTTTTCCTCTAATATGGTATAAAGAAAATATCACATTTGAGAGAGATAGAGAGAGACTCAAGTCATACATTTATTTAGTGTACACAAAAACAAAAGCATTACCTCTTCACGATGCCTTTCTTGCAAAGTCATTTCTTCAAACTTGTCATGCCCCCATTTCATGTCATCCTTGGACTCCCATAGCCTCCTTCCACCATGTGTTCTCCTATAGATTGTTTAAGACAAAAAGATAAAGGGAAGTGCAGTTAGAAATAGATTATACCAAGAAATAAGCTCAGAGCCTGAAGGGAGTGTTTTTGGGTGTTCGAAAAGAATGCGAGGGGAAAAATCCAGTTCTACGAAAAACAATTGTCTCCTCAGCCATCATTTTACTCAATTTTCAACAGGAGAACATATAAGTGCTTTTCTATAAGAAATGAAAATAGATTTCTGAATTCTCCCTATAAATTTCATAGTAATCCGTGTTAATCCGTGTGGGCAAATGACAGAACTTCTCTTAATTGCACTGGGGAACATGGAGATTCCTAATATTGTTTTCATCAGATCACTCGTCAGTATAGGATACATGATACATCATTTCATAGCCGGGAACGATAAGATAAATTAGACCTTCTAAGGATTTATATTTGCTGAGAAGTGCCCATTTCTTTAAAAGCAGTTACAGAGCACAATTTCAATCCCAGAATTCCTAGAACATAAAATAACTAAATGAACATTCGTAGATGGGGAGTTTTCAAGTATAGATGAACTTCAGTGTCTCAAACCATGCAGATAAAATCTACCTAAAATAAAGACTACGGATAGTAGTCAATTAAAAAAATATCATTCTATTGAGTTAAACACCCTAGCATAAAATGCACCCTAATAATGGCAAAACTCCAATCTAACAACTTTCTTAAGAATACCTTTAATTATGTTTGTTCACAAATTTAGCAACATAAATGGTAACATCAAAATGTACGATATCATAAAATAAAATACACCCATATGAATGAATGGAGGGATCATCTAAAAGTCAAAAGTGGGGTGGTTTTTTTCTCCAAATGGAAAAGAAAACAAACAATATACCTGTGTCGACCACCGGCATTGTCCCTAAACCGATCATCATGCATATAGAAAGCCCCAGCAGTGGGAACTGAAAAGGGTTCGTTCACCTTCTTCTCCCCATCAAATTCCCCTTCTACATTCTCCTCGTCCAAATCCTCCAGCCCCTCCCCCAACGGTCTTCCATCACCGTCCAGTTCCTCCACCGCTGCGGCGGCGGCATCGATTCCTCCATGACCACCCAACTTCCTATCCACATACCTCTCCTCATCCTCCACTTCATCAACTACTTCACCAACCTCATCTTCATCGACTACTTCTTCTTCACCCAATTCATCCTCATCATCATATTCCGCTGCTCCGCCCTGTCCATCCGAATCTTCGGAATCATCGGAATGCATTCCCATCCTCCGGATCGCCGGCCTCCCTGCTCCGTCACCGTCCTCATCGTCACTCGCCTCCCGCCTCCGCATAGCCAGTGACCGCTTCACTTCTTCCGGATCACTCTCATAATCGACCTCTTCTACAGTTGCAGTATCCATCAATCAACTAAAAAAAAAAAAAATCTGAGCCCCACGCTTCCGATCGCAACCACGCAATTACGAAGATTCGAAAGGAAATCAAGCAAGAACAAATCCCAAATCCTGAAAAAGCCGTAAACAGTTTATGGAGAACTGAATAAGAATCGGATAAAGCTGTGCTTAACTTGAATTGGAAACTGAAAGAATCTATCTGAATTAAGCACTACAATTGTGGTTCAAATCTAGGGCACAACTTCGATCGGAACCCTAGAATTATAACAAAAACGTGAAAGATTAAGATAAAATTGCTGGGAATTATATATCTAATTTTGAAAGGGTAATTTGGTAAATATGACGACTGGGAAAGAGAGAGAACTAAAGTGAGAACGTGAGCGTATTGTACGAAAAGCTGACCAATTGTAAGTTGCCACGTCAGCCTCTTCAATGAACCTCTTCAAGTGGGTCCCACGTGTACAATTAACCAAGTTTTATTTACTTATTTTTCAATTTAATTTTTTTTAATACATATTGAGGGAGTGTTGAAACTGACGCTGACGTTGAACTGGTTTACAACCAAACACTGAAACTATTGTACTACTTATTTTTCAATTTGATAAAAAACCTAAATTTGATGATTATTGGATCATATAATTGTGATTAGATTCATTTCTAGAAATTCCAAACTTAATTTCATTGTATCTCAATGGGCGACAGAGTGTTGAAAACTTGGGCTTTAACGATACCTTCCTCTCAAGGTCTAAGGTTTGAGAAGTTAGCAAGTGGCATCCACCCAAATAAGTATGAAATATATAAAAAAAAATTGTGGTATGGTGCCACATGTGTACTAAAAATGGCTCCCCTCCTTAGTCATAAGGAGAGAAGTATTTCTCATAAGAAAAATGAAAAATGAATGAGAAAAAAAAAATTATTGTAAAGGTTAAACAGAGCAAGAAATTGACCAATTTGAGAATTGAATAAATACAACAACAAAAAAATCATAAAATTGTAACTCAATTTAACCTATCTTTTTAATCAAACACAATCCTTACAATTTGGTGATCGATTTTTTTACACTCTTAATAGACCTACATCCAAAAACATCTATATTTAATTTCACTATTGATATATGCATAGCACTCCATCATTTTGATTTCACTATAACCCGATTTTTTTTTACATAAGAAATTTTTAACATAAAATCGAAAAGAGCATACAACATGAGAGGTAAAACTAGAGATGTCCACGGGGCGGAGCCGAGAAGCCGCCACTTAATTTAATCCTCGTACTCGAAAAAATTTTCGTTTTTTTTCTCAGAGATTGGGGCAGGGATTCCGCTACAGGGTACCGATGGGAATTGGGTCCCCACTTGAATTTTAATTTATTTTTTTTACATTTTTTATATATTTTTTGAATAATAGTTTTAAATAATTAGATTTTCTTAGAAAATATTTATAAATTTCAACTATAATGTTAATTATTAAAGAAAAATACTCATATGCATATTTAATTTCATCCACAAATATATTTTTATTTGAAAATGAAATGGGTAAAGTATAGAAAAAAATATTAAAAAAAAAGTAAATGAGGCGGGGATTGGAGAATCGGGCCCGTCCACAGCCCCGATTAGCCCAAGGGGAATTTTTCCCTCCTTCACCAGCCTCGTTCCCCGCCTAATCGAAGATTTTCCGTCCTGTTAGAGCCCGGACCCGTGGGAAAAATTGACATCTCTACGTATAACCACTAATGGAAAAGACCACCCCCTCCCCCGACCATTGACATTGACCCCAAACCACAAGATGAAGGGGTGGCATCTAAATCATTATGAATAACACATAAATTAATCGAAACAACCATAAAACCACATCACCAAAATAGACTTAACTAACATAGAATAGAAACATTCCAATGAAAACCAACACAACATCGTCGAACCCACAACAGATGACATACGATGAACTTTGGGGGATTGAGATACACGACCCCACCAAAGTTAGTCAAAGTTAGAATAGGAAGGATTGATCCCGTGAAGGACCCACCCTTGTCCTGGCATGACCCAGTCACAAGTTGATAACTGATTTCTTTGTCCACCAATGCACCTAAGGAATGAACCAGCCTTAAACACCCTATTCTACCCTTAAAATAAAGATCAACAATAGTGTTCACATAAGCAAAAAAATAAAATCGTCAAAAACCAAAAAACCTTGAGCCACAGACGTCCACAATCACACAAAAAGAAGCTAAAAGCATAAGTTGAAACTCAAGAAAATGAGTTGCAACCCAACCCTATTCTACCGTGTGTAGTAGAACCAGATTGAACCTTAGACCGAACCGGCCAGTACTCCTTGAATCGAAAAAACCTTATCGCATGAAAAACCGTCTTTACCTCAGGCCCATCGCTCGCTTTCTGCCTCCCTAACACCTATCTCTTTATGTCTTTCTCGACTCTCCTTTAAGATCTCCATCATTGGCGACTTTAGCTCTGACCAACAGTCATGCTTCTTCGTCTTCTTGGTCGCTCGTATTGATCTCGGCTTTTTCGATGATATATCCTCATCGATGGCAGATATCTTTTCCTTCAACGTCTCTCCACTTTCCTCTTTATACCTGAGACCAACTCCTTCCCATGATCAAAGGGTGTTCTTCCACACCCAATCCTCTTCTTACATTTTTTGTTCTTCTTTCTCATTTCATTAGAGTCATCATTTCTACTTCCTTGAAATTCTTCGTAGAAGCTAGCTTTCACGAAGCCATCGAACAAAAAGTGAGAATGATCGATGACCTTATAATGCACACTGTCGATCTCTAGGGAGAACTTCCCTAAGTCCACCCAAAAAGCACATCTCTCTAAAAGTTAAAGAAAAGGAGCTTTATAGTTTATTGGAACCAAATTATTAAAGTACTTTTGGTCGATCAAATGAAAATTTGAGTCTTTAAACAATTAAATATGATTAAAATACGATTTTGGTGAATTCAAGTAAAAAAAACATGTGAATACTATTTTTTTTTTGTTTTTGAGGAACATGTGAATACATTTTTAAAGTTTATAGAGGAATACAAAAATTTTAAAGAAAAATTAACCCCCCACCCCACAGTCACAAGTCCGTATTTGACTCTCATATTATTTTAGAGTGGTTGTGCTATTCATGAAATATTTTAGCCCTTTTGTAATATCACAGTACCTTAAAGTGTGGTTTAAGGAGAAAATCATTTTTGGACGATTTTGCCCTTAAGCCATATTATATATCTACAAATATGCCATTATTTTTTTCAAATTATTAAAATCATTAAAATCTTATAGTATCTTCAAACTAAATAAGTATAAAATCAAATGAAGATCTTGGGGTTTTTTTTTCAAATTTAGAGAAAATCTTGGTTCCACCTTATTCTATAAATACCACAAAGTTATTATTAGTCATTAAAATCGTAGTGTTTTCAAATTAAATAAGTATAAAATCAAATGAAAATCTTGAGTTTTTTTTTCAAATTTAAAGAAGATCTTGGTTCTAGCTTTTTCTATAAATACCACAAACTTATAATTCTTCCTTATTTTTTTTTAATGTATGATGCATGATCGATTTTAATTCAAATTACTAATAATTCTTTTATCGTTGATGTTGTAGAGATTTTGTTCGGGTTGAGATCGAGTCTTAGCATTGGTGCACGCGGGAGCCATTGTCGTCGAAGGTAACAGTTTTTTCAATCAGTATTTAATTCGTTCTCTTCTTCTTCCTTTATTTTTATTTTTATTATATTTTCTTTTTGTTATTTATTTTATGGTTCAACACTAATTTGTAATTTTTTAAAAAATTTATGGAATATTTAAAATTTTGAAGAAGTGTTTATAACGTTCTTCAAATTAGTAAAAGATAATTTTTTATAATTATTATTTTTTGTTATTATAATAAATATGGCTTCAACATGTAATTTGTTGATTATTCTTTGATATGTGATATCATTAGAGTACTACTCATATTTTGACATATGTACCTATTTAAAATTGATCAATTTTACGAATTAATTAATTATTTATATATATATATATTAATTATAAATATAAATCTATACGCCATAACATTTTCATAGAGAATAAAAGATTTTAAAATAAAAATATAATATTATTATTTTATTTACTCAATTTGTGTTAAATTAATATTTCATCAAAATTCGTTCTATTAGCCATGATAGAAAAATGAGAAGAGACAAATAATAGATTTTATATTTTCTTTTTTAATGTTTTCTTTATTTTTTATTACTTATATAATATAAGGTGAAATAATAAAACAAATAGGATTTTTGAAATTTTAGATTGTGTTTTTTTAAAGGAAATTGTATTTTATTTTACATACTTTCACGTCAAATGAAATGTTTGATAACAAATAAATATATATAAAATAATAAATTTGAGCTATTAAAATCAATTTTTTCAAATATTACAATTAATAGTAAAGATATATGATATATTTCAATTAATTAATCGGTATTATAGTATTTTAAAAGAGTTAGAAATTTGAAAAGATGATTTACGTCTATGTAAATAAAAAAATCGAGATGATGATTAGATTAAATTAAAATGATAAACGAATGAAAAAAAAAATTGGGTACAAAAGTAAAATTTTAGCATAAATATTATAATTTATATTAAAATATATATTATTATTTATAAGTATTTTAATAAATAAAAATATAATTTCACATACCACACTTAAAGAAAAAAATATCGCGTGCAAGCACGTTAAAAAATTCTAGTATATGCAAAAGCTCCATCATATAATTAATTAAATTTTTTATTTAATTATTGCAAAAGTAACTTAAATTTAAAAGTGTCTCCAAAAATTATTTGGTATGACTCTTTTTTTTAGTTAGATTTAAAATTATTTAAAAAATGGTATGATAAATATGTTTTTAATAAAAAAATAACAATTAAAAAAATTAAATGAAAACGGAAAGAACAAACTTAAAAAAAGAAAAAAAAGAAGAAGAACAAACTGGTTAGTACTCAAATTTTATTTTCCATTTTCAGTTACACCTGCTAATTTTCACTTACAGAAAATTGACACTAACCGATAAACGCCCGTAAATATACCAAAAACAAACTCCATCATGTTAAACTGATTAGGTTTTAATTAAATGAAATTAATTAACTTTAAACCGATGAAACTTGAAACGGATAGATTTCAATTTATATTTTAATATGTATGAAATATTTACAAAATGTTTTTAAAATAGGGATATAAGAATTTTCTATTTACAATAAATTTGTGAAAGGGAACTTGCCCAAATAGAGTTGGAAATAATGTATTTTTATTTTTGTGAAGATTGCTGACTTGTTATCTAAACTTGTTAAATTAAACTTGAAAATTGATCTGTGGTAAGGAATTTGCATGTTTGGTGGGAGAATTTCTCACTCGTTTGCCCGAGAAGAATGCATTGATTAGGCTTGTTGAGAGAGTATTGGATTTGGCCTTCAAATTTAATTTTTTTAAAAAGAATAAATGTTGGACTAAAATAGAACCCTCTATTTATATACTTATAAAACTCTGTTCAGGGGTGTTTGTTTGACATATTTAGGTAGCTTTTAGGTTAAAGAGTTATATTGAGTAGTTAAAAATTGAGAGTGGTGCCAAAAACTCATTTGGATGTAGTTTTTGTTAGAGTAGTTATAATTAAAACCGTGTTTGGATGTTGATTTAAAACAGTAGTTAAAAAAGAAATTATTAAAAATGAGTGATTCAAAATAAGTTATTTTGATTGATTTGAAAGGAATGATTAAAAATGGATGGTTAGAAATGATTGAGTAGTTATAAATGAATTATTAAAAATGAATAGTTAGAAATGAGAGTTATTTTCAAAAGTAAAATTAAAGAGGAGTTAGTAAAAATTCGTTTGGATGTAAGTTTTCAAGGAAGAGTTAATAAATCTTAATTCTAACTCCTAGCTAAAAACCTCAAATAAACACTCCTTGTTCATTTGTGGTAAGAATTCTCCTCTTTGAAGGAAAACTTTCAAACGTACCATTTTGCTTCCAATACAAGAAAAAGGAAAAAAGAAAGAAAGAAAAAGATTTTTTTTTTAGTACAAAGTGGGAGAAGGAGGACAACAAACCCTACATAGAGGGCATAACTATTCTCAAATAATATGAGAGCTAAATACCGATTTTCGGGCTCGAACTCGTGACCGTGGAGTTGAAATGGATTAACACAAAAAAGAAAGAGATTGAACCATTTTAAAACGAACAATCGAGAATAAAAAAATTGATCAGATGCAAACTAGACATCCCTTGGCTTAATCATACATGAATGAATTGAACACCAAAAGATCCAAATTCAAAACATCGAGAATTTTCACACGTCAAGGGTTGCCCACACAATAACTATTTTTACGAGACATTGACCCTGTAATATTTGGATATCAAGAAAATCTATTGAAAATTAATTTTTTAAGTAAATGGTCACTATAGATTAAGCCCATTCCTACTTATTTTTTAAGGCCTTCAAACACTACTTCCAAATGGCAGTATACTTATATGATATCACTATGATCCAATATCCAAACAACAAAAGTACTCAAATCTTATATGGGGCAAATGTTATTTCATATTGCAAACTTAAATGGACAATTATGAGATTCTGCCAAGGATTCCCTGGTTTGTCATATTTAGTATGAAGATCTGTTCCACCCAAGATATGGATATAAAAAGTCTACGATCACGAATAAAACTACAACAAAATGAGTACGATGATTCTACGACTCTATGACTCTGCTACATAATAGCTTACGAAATGCCGAACCGAAAGAACTAATCACTTGAGCTGTTGGATAATCTCTGATACACTCCAGAGCAGAAAATATGCAGCTTTTCTCCACCAAGTATAGCTTTCAAGTATCGAGTCCTTAAGGAGAATTCTCTGGCGTTTTCAGAACCGTAGACGCCTTACCTTTATGCTCAGTGACTGCGGCTCGAAACTCCTCCACAATGGATGCATCCTTGAACTTCAAAGCAAATGTCGAAAGACCATCTTCCTTCCCTTCGCTTGTGCTGTTCATGCAGGCAAAGGTGATTCCTTTCTTGTCCATGTTTGTGAGCTTCATGTCAGGGTAAAGACTTGCATTCAAAATTAACCTGTAATTTCCTCTAGCCCTCATAAGGATCCTTGCTCTGCCAGTCCCGCTCGTAGGGACATTAACTTTCAGCTCCCCCTTTCCACGTTCCTTCCAAGATCCATCAATAAACTCGAACAATAAAGAGTCGGCATTGAAAACCGCACGTTCATTTTCTTCACCAGTTTCAACTGCAACCTCTTGCATTGATGGAAAACCACTTTTCTCACTCTTGGAAATAGTGGAAGATCCTGAAGTACCAAAGATTGATGAGCTACCATTATTAGAGAGACCAAAACTAGCACTCAGGCCAACACCATCCTTGGGTATATTACCGAAGGAGAACGTAGATGTTGAAAACCCAGTACCAGCAAGACCTGTGAATGCATTCTGGCTACTTGATAGTTGTTGGAATGAGCTCAAAGGAGCAGCCTCCTTACTAGGTTCTGCTTCACTTCCGTCTTCTTTTTTTTCTTCAATTTCTGCCTTTTCTTGATCCTCAGTTTCCTTGTTCTGTTTCACAGTTCCTTCACCGGGTTCTTCATTTTCACTCGTATCTCTTGCAAGATCCTCATTTTCATTCTTATTGCCCCTTGCAGAATCCGGATTCTCAACCTTACCACCACTTGCACATTCATCAGTCTCAGCCTTATTTTCAGTCTTATCTTTACTTGCTAGTTCTTCATTTTCAATCTTATTGCTTTCAGCAACTAAGCTGTCATCTAGCTTAGGTATCGCAGATTCGCTTACAATGGTGCTATTTTGCACAGCATTCTGCATAGTTGGAACAGATTCACCCTCTGAAGTGTCAATTTTATGTTCTACAGGACCATCATTATGTTTTCCATCTTTTTGAGTCTCTTCATGGGAAACATCCTTTCCATTTGCCTCGTCTGAACCTGTTTTTTCACCAACTGTCTGTGCATCACTTTTAACTTCTGAAGCACTTGCACTATTTTCAGTAGGCGGTACCAAGCGTATCCCAGCAAAAGGGTTAGAAGACGGGGCAGAGGTAGTCTGACCACGCCGCACTTTGACAATTTTTCTGGTGGCTAGCACCTCATCACTAGCCCGCTTGAACGTTCCAGTTGCTTGCTCAGAGGTATCTTCTTCATCATCAAGCCCAGGGTTATCTCGAGATAGCTCCCTTCCAGCAGCTCTCTTCTTTGTAGATGTATTTTCAGCATCCCCCATCGAAAAGTCGAGCAAA
The DNA here is from genome assembly GCA_036507275.1 of Sicyos edulis. NCBI lineage: Eukaryota > Viridiplantae > Streptophyta > Magnoliopsida > Cucurbitales > Cucurbitaceae > Sicyos > Sicyos edulis. Next base: position 11,796,082 of record CM071852.1, on the reverse strand, counting down.
TCAACCAGAGCTTGGGAGTTCCACTAGGATGTAGAAACTGAAAATGTATATCTGAAGATAGTACAAACATTATTACTCAACAAGTTCAAAGGAATAACTTTCTTATAAATAAAGACAAGAGTTAAGACATAATGAAGAAAAGCCTAAGAATGGCAAAGGGAATGAATAGGGGCAATGAAATTATTAACTATATAAGAGTGTTGGTTGATATAATTAAATTTACCACAATCCATCAGTTGATTGGTGGTTTAACATAGTTCAACAAAGAGATTTGAACTAAAAATAAACAAATTCTTTTTTAGACAACATGGTAGAAGGCGATCTCTTATAGATCATTTGTTTCAGATGTTTGGATGATCGAGATGCAAGAAATAGGATGTTTGGATCTGAATATAAAAGTTTTTTTTTTTTTTGGTAATGAACCAAAGAGAAAGAATGAAAGAACAATACCATGCAAAAAACAACCCAACTAGCAAAGGAGACGACCAACAAAAAGGGTCTTCAATCTAATAAATTACACCCAAGGGGTGATTACAAAAAAAAAAGCTTCGTAACTCAAAAAGAACCAAAAAGAACACATAGATACATATAAGTAGATATAAGATATATGAGATTAAAGAATTTCAGTGTTCAATTTTTACACCGGAGTTGGTCATAAATATTCTCGTGGATAGAAGATATTTTTGTTTCTTTTAAAATTTTGGAATTTCTATTTTGGAACTTATTCATCATCTATAATTATTTAAAATCAAGTAATCATACAAAAATTTTAGTCATCTGTAACCATGCTATTATGTAGCATGGCAGATGCTGATTATAGATGAATGATGGTGCCTAGAAACAAATAACTATTAGTAACTTCAATAGAATGAATAATAACATGGAAGTTAAATATGTTGATCAGCCATATGACATATTTACTGAATTTTAAATTCAATAATTTTATCTTATTAATAATGTCGGTGGAACCTTGATTTTTTATTTTGCGTGGCTGTATTCGTTGTTCATCAATTTACAAAAATCATTAAACCCCAAAAGAATCCTCTCTCCCCCCAACCCCTACTAGATCAACAACGAACATCTCTATGCCAAGAAACACAACTAACCTCCTCTCTACGTGCCCAACTCAAAAGGAAACAACTCATACCTATCCACAATAACCTTGTGCTAAAGGAGGCGGATTCACACGAAAAACTCCATAACCACCTTGCAAACAAGACAATGTTACAAGCTCTCAGGTTACCCACGCCTAAATCTCCATAGCTCAACTCTTTAGAAACCTCATCACAATCTTGAGTAAGTGTCACCTCTTTCCCACTTAAACCCTCTCCCAAAGAAAATTCCTCGTAAGCTTTTCCATTTTCTTTGGGAGTTTGCCTTGCTTAGAGAAGAAACATCTCTTCCTAAAAACAGTACGAATAAGAGTGAGTTTGCCTCGCTTAGAGAAGAAACATCTCTTCCTAAAACGAAGGGGAGTTGGGTGAATGTGATAGAATCTGGATCTGTCTATTAGAAAATCATCACGAACATACACGATAAACCAAGTGATTCGAGGTACTTGGACCCTCCCTAACTCTTGAGATCTCTCAAGTCCTAATTCTCATACAATTCCAAGATACCTCCTCACTAAGTAACCCTCTTTATTTATAACCACTCTATGTAACTAAATCTCTAAATAATTGCATAAAGGGCCTCATATTATTCTTTAATATTCCTAAGGCCCAAACCTAATCTATCAGAATGACCTATAGGGAGACCTCAACACGACGAAGAAAAATTACTCACCTTACAACCAAATCAACTCATCCGTCCCCCCTATTGAACTTATTCTCCTCACAAATTAAACCCAACAAAAGACACTTACCCCTATTAATCTTCAAACCTGAACTTTTAGATGTGACTTGACCAAGTCTGAAAATATAGTAACCCCCAAAAATCTTTGCCTAACAGGCTTATAATGGAATAGAACGAAGTAGAAGATATTGTTTTGAAAATATTGTTTTCTAAGGAAAAAATAGTGTAAGAGATTGACTATCACCCCAAAGTATTTAACCAACACCATAGAACTTTTTTTTTTGACATATTGACATGCATTGCAATCACAGAAATATAACCCTATTATAGCTTAAATAAAAACTGCAATAATAAACAGATGGCCATATGTCAAAAGAAACAAAACATAACATAGCATACAATAAGGAATTTCAATGGTTTTATGAAACGGGAAAGGAACTTCGAATATGCCTCCATGATAGTCAACGCCAGAAAACAATCAGCATGCGAGAGCCAAAAGAGAGTGAAGGGTTTCCATGATTGAAAATTACAAACTGCAGATATGATGAGAAGACAACTACTACATTAGCCACCAACCACGGTATAAAGAATCTCCCAGATGATAGCCCCAGCAAAGTAATTCAGCCGACTCAAAATAACAAGCCACTACACAATCTCATAGAATTCACTAGAGTTAGGAGTGAAATGATTACGAAGGGGTTATATGATATCTATAAATTAATATTAATATTATTTTGTTTTTTTTATACCCATGATTATCTGGATCAACGTGCGTGCATCTTAACTATTATAAGAGGATATACCGCTTGACCTTACAACATTTGAATGACAAAGAAACCCGTGTTGGAAATTAATTCCTAGGTATGTAGACAACATGGATTGAATCTATCCCCTCTTAATTTTCCAAGGCCCTCTTGGCCACGAGGCAACCCCACAATCATAAAAGGCGATACTCTTAGAATTCGGAAGATTGTAAGCCTTCAAATCTTTAGAAAGAAACCCTGCATTTGATGTGCATCGCAACAACATAATACCCTAAATAATCAAAATGAATAGCAGAAACCCAACCAGTAAATCACTACAAGGCAAGGAATATACAACAAATATTGAAAATAGAAGACTCAACAAGAGTCACAAAAGAAGTTGAAGCCAACAAATAATTGAACGAAAAGAAACCCAAATTGAGCTTCCCATTGAGGGTTAATTTCTCTATAGAAGACTCAAATCTCCTAATACTCACTGGTTCTTCATATATCGAATTCTAAACTAAAATTAAGAAAAAATCCATCATAACAAAGAACGAGCTATTCCACTACACTAAAACACACACACACAAAAAAAAAAAAATCACAGATTCAAAGGACAACGAACAGAAAAACGAAAAGTCGAAAGCCACTGAAACTAAAACACAATACAAAATATAATCATACACACAAGAAAATGAGAATGGAGCAGGTAATACCGAGAATCCAAGCGAAGCTGTATCAGAAATGGAAGAAATGAGAGCAGAAATGAGGGTTCAAAGAGAAAAACGAGACCGCAAAATATGAAAGGGTTTTTTAGTTTGTTCACTCTTTTTTGCTGCTTATATTCTTTTTAGTTTAATTAATGGTTGTACTAATTTATTTTCTTTCAAATTTATTTTCTTTTTCGGATTTAATCGGGCATTCGGGTTTCTCGATCTCATTATTTGGCCGACATATCTAAACGACGCCGTAGTAAGGAATATGCTTAATGGATAATTTTATTATTATTTTTTTTTTTTCATTTTTGGAAAAGTGAGTTCAAATTGGGAAGAGAGACCACAAATTTTATCATAAAGTATTTCTATTTTCCTATAAGATGAGAGTAGAATATCGATTTCTAAGATTAAACTCGTGAATATAGAGTTGAATTGGATTACAATTAATTAATGAATATAACATGTCATCGACTCTTTCAATATTAGATAGTTTTATATTATTTTAGAAAATTAAAACACCTATATCATCGAGAAAAACATGTGACAAAATATAATATTAACTAATTTCCAGTAAAAAGAATAAGGGAAATTATATTAGATAGTACAATTTCAAAAGATAATTGCAAATGTGAATTTTTTTGCATTTGTAATTAAATATACGGTATAATTAATATTCATCATATAATATCATTTAGGATATTAATACATTATTATGTATTAGTAATACAAAATATTGTATATTAATACAATATAATGTATTAATTATACCGTATAATTTATGTACGGTATGATTATAATTGCTATTTTTTTTTGCCTAGCATTGTAAATATTTTTCCAATTTAACATACTCCTAAAAATACCCCAAAGATTAATTAGTTCTAAAGAATATAGTATAAATTTTAGTAAAATATTGGATAAACATTAGTTTAAATTTTAATTAACTCAATTAGAAATATTTAAAATGATAAGAGAAAAAGGGAGGGATCCGGGTCGGTTGCCCGCGGTGCTTTCACGCTACCCGGAAATAAATTAAACCGTGGGCTGAATTGTTGGGCTTATATTATGGATCATTGGCCCAAATGTCTACAACTCTTCATCTTTCGAAGAAAAGGTTTTCTATTTTGACAAAATTGAAAAAACCCAACCTAAATTATTGAACTTTCGAATTCGACAAATCACCTCTTTCAAAATTTGTTAAAATTGGAAGATTCTCACATACGTGGGAAAGTTAAAATTGTCTCTTTTTTCTTTTTGATTAATAAAAAGCTACTTTTCTAAAAAAAAATTAATTGTTGTAATGAAATTTTTTTGGTCAACACCTTGATCTTCACTTGGGTTATTAATTAAATTCTATCCATTAATCAACATAATTAAGATAATGATTTCATACTTATTCTTTGGATGATTTATATACATTGCTTGTCGTTTTTGTTGTAGTTCAAAGCAAATTCAGCCATATCTCATCTAAGTCATCTTTCCTCTACCTAAAAATCTGCATATTTTCTTTCTATAAAAGCATGCAACTTTCTAAAGAGAGAAATTCACAGCTCCTCTATGTAGTTGCATAATTGGGACCGCCAAAGTTAAAAATGGTCAGGAAATCGAAGGGCTCTTGAGCCAAAACAGAGCTTGGAGTGATCAGTGAAAGAGCTAAGAAAGTGGTGAAAGCAAGCAATGGTTAAGGAATGACACACTCCATGATAGAGACAAAGGAAAATAAATAGAGACCGTTTTTTTTTTATTGTTAAATAAGGTAACCAAACTCGTCCCTAGGTCACGTATCGGGAAATATCGAAGGAATAATATCACAGGTGAGTTTTGAACCTGGAATCTTGATGGGAACATAATTTCAAAGCCCAAGTTTTTAACCACTATGTCAATACATATACCCGGCTTTCTGTTTCTATAGGGAGTGAGTGGCTGCCAATTTCACAACTATAGAGATGGAAAGCTGTGTATTTCTCTCTATGATTGACATGAATTAGGGCTAAATTTTCTTTGAATTATAACAAAATAAATGATAATAATAATAGTGTATATAAATTGTCCCAAAAATAAGTATGTGGATAAAATTTTAATTATTAACCACGTGAAGGAAAAAAAGGTGTTGTCCCACCAATTTCATTTCAACCATAAAGAAAAAAGGAACAAATTTATTCTTGAAAAAAAAAGGGAACAAGTTTACTCTTTTCACACGGTAAGAATCTCCCAATTTCAACGGAGTTAATTGCAACATGGTGGTTTGCACAATTTTACCTTATATTGTGAGTTTTTAAAAGAAGATGAAAAACAAAATTATCCAAACCAAGTCAAATTTAAGGCTAAGTTACCAATTTTCACTTTATGAGAAAAATTAACATAATCTAATTTAGAATTCAATTTCTATCCCTTGATAAAGTCAAATAAATAGTCACTACCATTAGAAATTTATAAGAAAAACAATCAAGGTAGTCCCTAAAGGGTGGCATAGTGATTGAAGACTTGATGACATGCTTTCTTCGAAATTTTGGATTTGAGACTACCTGTGACGGTTTTGATGTATTTAGTGTTTGACCCAAGGACGAGCGTGATTACCTTTATTAAAAAAAATGACATTTAATTGCCATTTTTTTAAAACTCAATTAAAATGAAAAAATCACCTCATTGACAATTAAATAGCTTAATATTACAATTTTTTTTTTCTTTTTGAGAAATTCCTATTACAAACTTAATAAGTCAAAAGATTACTAAGAACCTAAATTGTTTATAAGGTTTTATCAAATCAAGGAATCAAACTGTAACATAGACTGAATTTTAAGTTTATCTAAATTATATGGACAATATAGAGAATTTATTCTCGGCAATACATCCTACCTCTTGCATTATATTTACATTCTATCTCTTGTATTATATTTTCATCATAATTTTTAGAATAATTCATCATTTTTTATTAGTAATAGAACTCAATTAGTGACTATCACTGATTGAATTCTATCGATAATATAACTCTTTACCTTTTTTTGTCATACATGCAAAAATCCCCTGGATTAAAGCCCATGATTATCCAAAAAAGTAACCCTAACCGGGACAAAATGGTAAACATTTTTAAAATTATTTTTTAATAAGAACTTTAAAAAAGATGGAATTAAAAATATTGCAGGAATTGTTTGCTTGTTTGTCTTTTTTTTTTCATACTAGGAAAAAGTTTTTTTTTTTTTTTTTTTTGAGAAAGCTAGGAAAAAGTAGTTAAACTTAAAGGTATACCAAAACCTACCTTCTGTTATAAAATTGAAATTGAAATTTAGTTGTCCGATCAAAAAATGAAACTAGACCGCCAATCCTAGTTTCAAAGAAGTATAATAAAATATTCCATGCAAAGAGAAGTATTAAAAGATAGTGCATTAGAACAAGCAGGAAAACTAAACCAAGAAACAAAGATGGATAAAAATCTGTTGCAAATTTAAACGCCTCAGATTATGGCAATAAGAAAGGCAATCAAACCTACTAGACCTTTTGTTCGTACTGCCAAAGTAAGCGGCAAGAGAGTTGCTCCTCACAGTTATGCCAACTTCTAAGCCTGATATAAAAGACAGGCGAGCAAGTAAACTATGTCGCTATTCATATGATAAAACGAACCTTAGTCGAGCTACCGAAATCGAGTTATAATATAAGATATTGCAGATGGGGGGCTATGGTGCAAAATGGAATAATGAGATCTACATGCATAACCTATGCACTCAAAGGCATGGTTCAAAAATGAAATTGTAGTAATACAAAGGTTAACTATTCTAATAAAAGGATCGAGTTCAAGTACATTTATCTATAGTTACAAAAATTGACTTGAAAGTCATAAAGAATGTAAAATTTATTAAATTCTATATGCCGAAACGATCATAGAGTGTATTTGCACATGGTGCATCCATATCTGTACGAGTCCATCATCTTCAGTAAAGAAATTTTCATCCTCACTTCAACATCGAAACAAGCAGCCAAAACCTAGTGATGTGGTGTTAACACTGCAAAATAAGGAAACGAATACCAAGTAAGAACATTTATTCGACATCAAAAGAAATAGAACAAAGTGAAAGGCTTTCTATCATAAAATCACATAAGCAACATCACATTAGTCATCAAGAGAGATGTTTAGATCGATTGTCACGAAGGGGGTATGGCATATGATTAAAAGAACAAACACGGCAATGCTATCTAGGGGGTTTGAGAGAAATAAAGAAAGATCGATTATATTATGGAATCAATATTCCAATAACAAGATGGGACAAAATGATGTAGGGTGATGGATTCAATCCATGGTACGTAGGAATTAATTTCCTATCGGTTTCCTTGACGTTAAAATGTTGAAGGATCAGACAGTATGTCCCGTGACAATAGTCGAGGTGCGCGCAAGCTAGCCTGGATAGTCACAGATTTCAAAAAAAAAATCCAATAACAAGATGATAATGCATAGTGTAAAAGCACAAGTTAGCAAAGAACAATGTGCAGTGAAATCCTATCAACTGCTTTTCAGGAAACATGTCAAGAAACATGCCAGCTGCGACAATATAAATCTAAATGTTAGATGCAGGACAATGGTGGCAATATGTACTAGTTTGTGATAATTGAAAAATGTTATCCATGCTTTCGTTCGTTGTTGGGGACAGATGTTCAGGTAGCAAGGCAAGAGAGCAGGTTGCATAAAGACATGCAAAGCTGACATTTTAGAATCAACAATCACCCGAGACTACAATTGGATTTTCACATTTGCGCAACCAATTGCTTTAGGCGGACTGGGTTCCTTCATTATTCGTACCCCACTCTTCATCAGCCTCGCTACCGTTAACAAGAACGGCACCGTCTGTAGAATCGGCATCTACCACAACAGGCTCCTCTTGGCTATCTTCTCCATTTTGGTGCTCTTCAGTCTCTTCATCTCCATTCTGATATCAAACCACCACAACACAACTCAGATAAACTGAACTCTAACCTCAATCCAAACTCATGCAAGAAATAAACAAACATATCATAAATGTCAAATTTCACCACTAGAATATACAAAATGGGCCATCATAACTCAATCATTCATATGTCATAGTGACAGGATTTAATTTCCATAAGCAAGTACTTTAGTAAGAAAGAGCGCAACTACGAGTAGTAGAGAGAGAGTAGTACCTCTACAGCATTATACAAAGAAAAAAAGACACACTTAACAGACGGCATGAAAGATCTGCCTTCTTACCAACCAGAGCCCCTTAGGAAATAGTACACATAATCTACCCTCACCCTACTGAATCTCTTTCCCTAAAGCCAGGTAGGAGTACTCAAGGTATGCTTGGATTAATTTTCTAAGTGAGATTTTAGGAGTTTTTTAGGTTTAAGGGTTTGGGTTTGGAGTATTTGGTAACAAACAAAAATCGTTTTTTTCAAAATTATCAATTCGCATGGGATTAAAATTACTCTAAAAATGTACCAATAAAACAAAGTTCTTTTTTTTTCGGTGAGAAGCTAGGCTTTCATGAAAGAAAACAAGGGCATACAAAAAGCAAGTCCAACAAAACAGAAATCATAGACTAGAACCATTTTTATATTCAAAACCAAGTTTTAGAGAAACATTTTTCTTAAAATAGTGCTTAGAAGATATGCCAATTCACTCTTAATCTTAGAGTATTTTGAAATAGAGGTCTCACTAATAGTTAATTGGAGCTCGGAATTTTAATGAGAAAAATGAAAGATTGGAATTTTAAATATATAATAAAGAAAAGTTAATTGTAACTGGAAGAGTAGAAATTTGCATACAGTACATACCTCAAGATTTGAGTCTCCATTTTCAAGAAGCTCCTCTTCATCCACATGCATATTTCTAAATGCCTCCACAAGTGTTGCATGTGACCTGTCAGCTTGATTAGCATACTCCACCGCAGGAGGATAAACACCCCTACAAAAATTAAAGGAAATAAATAAATATACGTTCTGGAATAAAGAATCCACTACCTTGTTGCAATTACAATTAGTTTCTTATCATGAAATGTAGGAAAATGCCATCAACTATGATTGGGCAATCATCCAAATCCAATAACTACAATGAATCGACGCTAGATTGGCAAATAATATAAACAAGAGGTTGGAACTACAATGGAACAATTATTGGAACCGTAGAATTATCTGGGGAGTTAAAGCTGAGATAAAAAATCTTAAGCAGAAGCACGTGCACATACAAATACTAAAAGCAAAAATATACATGAACTCAGATAAATATCTTTACCAGACATAATCTGAAAATGTGTGTTTACTTCTTAGGTTGCATAGAAATGGCAATTGAATTCTACTTATAGATTTTTCAGCATCCTTTTGACACCAGAGCCAATTTTTTCCTTCACATAACCCTAGTTATAAAAAGAAATATCTTGTACATGGCATATGCATTAATTTTTCTACAAAGACCTCTGTTCTCCTCAATCATACCAAAATTCTTTCAACAAAATATCATTATCTCAAAACATGTACTACATATAAAAATGATACACGAATGTACCTGGTCTCTGAAAATTTAGATTCAACGGAAACAGCTAGTTGCCAATCATCAAACAGATTTGGATACTCTTCAGGATCAGCTAGTGAATCGGCCGCTTTCGGATTGACCTAAAATATTTTCAAAATTAAATGAAAATTTTCGTAACCCAAAAGATCTTTGATCAACATGCAATAAGCATAACATAGAAGTGTCATGCAAAATTAATAAAGCACTAAATTGTTATCTATTGACATGAAAAAATTGCCACTTGATGGCACATTTGTGCATGTCATCTTCCTACTATGACTGCAGAAGGATGTACGTGCCTTTAATCTTACTGAAGCATGAGATTGGTAAGCCTCCAGTTAATATTGCTCTTTTCTAATTGTAAATTACATGATGAAAGAAAACCCTTATAAAACTGAAATAGTAGACAAGAGAACTTTCCTCTATCTGTTAACCAACACTTTGGCTATCAATGCATACACACTAGTCACGAGACTGAAAGGCCTAAAGTCCCCAGCTTTCTTCGGTCACTCGTTTTTTTTTCTTTTGATAAGAAACGAATATTTTCGCAGATGAATGAAAATAGACGAGTTCCTATTGAAACCGGTTACAAAAAACATCTCTAATGAGCAATAAGAAAAGAGAGACTGTAATCACAAAATGGATGTGAAACGATGAGCCCAAAATAAGGCTAACTACAACACTCATCTCCGCTGATCAAGGAGGGATTGTATGTTTGCACAACTCCAATTAAAATATTTTAGCATAAAACTCCCAAGGGTTGCAGCAAAAGAGCACTGCTGGGGCAGTCCAAAGATTTTCATGAATCTCTCTCTTCTTGGTTGGATAACAAAGGGATCTTTGCAAGTGAACCAGATGAGAAAATCTAATCTGTTTCTAAAGACCAGCATCACTTACCATCCTCATCATTTGGAACAATAGCTGCAATCTCATTTGAAAGAGAGGCCAATTCATGAATTTTTGCCTGTCCTCTGAGAAATAGATAGTGGCTGATTTCTTAAAACATAATTGTTAGAGACGCTATATGTGTCTTTTAAGATACCACATCTCAACCAAGAGTCCTCCCAAAACAAGAGTAAACCAACGATAATCTGTATAAATTTGTAGCCATGAAATTTGGCCTTTTCAATAGCTTTCCAGGACCCTGTTGAAAATGAGAGACTTACGGAGCCAGCCTTGTGAAAATGAGTGATTTCTCCTTTAGAATATCATCTAAGAAGGTTCAATCAACCATATCAAAGGCTTTCTCTAAATCTAACTTGATCACCCCTCCCTTCTTATTTTGACGGTTCTATTCATCAATGAGCTAATTGGCCATGAATGACGCATCAAGAATTTTTCTTTGAGTAAAAAAAGTCAATTGGATGGGTTCTTTGTGATCATATGGGGAGGACTCATTTCAAACTTTAAAAAAGACATCTAACAATAATCTTGTAAAAACAAGTAGTAAAATTGATGGGCATGGAGCCTGTGACGTTCCTAGCCTCTAGCATTTTTAGGAATGAGAGCAATGTAAGTCGCATTGAGGCTAGCATTAATAACATCATTCTGAAAAGAAAAAAAATACTTGGAACACCTTCACATCAGATTTGATGATGTTCTAAGGTGTTTTTGAAGAATTAATATCAAAATATGCCTTAATTGATAGACATTATATTTTTGGAATATGGATATTATATTTGATAAGACTTCAAAATATATATATATATATATATATATTATAAATCCAAACTTTCATTGGAAAAAAAATTGAAATAGAAAAAGGCATATAAAAAGCAGCCCAAAAAAGGAACCACTTACAAAAAGAGTCTTCAATGTAATAGAATTACTCATATGGAGTAATTAAAAAAAAACTTGGTAACTAACTAAAGCCTAAGGAGAAACATTAAATCCAAAGATGGAACACCTTCACATCAGATTTGATGACGTTCTAAGGTGTTTTTGAAGAATTAATATCAAAACGTGCCTTAATTGATAGACATTATATTTTTGGAATATGGATGTTATATTTGATAAGACTTCAATATATATATATATAATTATATATCCAAACAAGGCGTACAAAAAGCAGCCCAAAAAAGGAATCACTTACAAAAAGAGTCTTCAATGTAATAAAATTACTCACATGGAGTGATTAAAAAAAACTTGGTAACTAACTAAAGCCTAAGGAGAAACATTAAATCCAAAGAGGGACCATATATAACTCAAAGACCACTCCACTCTCCGGAGTCAAACACCTCAAAATATTTCTTCTCTCACCCCAAAACCCCCACAAAATAGCACAACCCTGATTTCCACAAAACTCCCATTTCTCACAAAAGGGAGGAAAGACAAAAAAAGAAGAAGAAAAAAAACTCTATAATCAACCCTCTACAACCCTTCGATCTCGCCAAAACGCAGTCAAATGTCTAAAAATATCGATTCCACACCGAATAAGCTAACTCACATCCCCAAAAAAAGATAATCAAGATCCACTGCCTCCCTTCTACATAAGATCCAATAATTCCACAAAGGGGATGACCTTTCCATAACCTTATCAAATATACGATGACACTGCATTTGTATAGTTTTTACTGGATGGATCCCTTAATTGATGTTCCACTCTCTATTATGTGCAACAATAATATAACTTTTTTCAAAGGAATATTCAACATCAACAGGACAAAAGAATTAAATATAACCTTATTCAGGTCCTTTCTCCAGATAGCAACAATCTCAGAGACTTTACTTGGAAGATAAGACCGTGCCATTAATGCAGCTTCTGGTATCCGATTACTATAAAAAGAAGATGTAAGCATTGATACAAATTCTTATCAGGCTAAAAAAAAAGTAAACTCACCTTTCCACCAACAGTTGTAAGCAGTCTTCTAATTTACCCAATGTAAATAAACAGAGAAAAGCAACATTATTCTTTCCTTGCTCTTTAGCAAGAGAAGCGAGCTTTGATATTCCTTCAGCATCTCCTAAAGAAGAATATAGCAGTAACAGACCACTCAGATCCATGGCAAATTTTAGACATTCCTCGGCCATTTGTAGCTGCAATAACATGGCATAGCAGAGATCGATATCAGAGGATATTAAATAGAAATTGTGAGTAGCAAACATTTTGAACCTTTGAATATTTACACCTTATCTTTGTTCATTTCCAATTGGACTTCTTTTTTATAGGTCACCTATAGGTGTTTGGAGTTTACTTCTTGTTTTATTAATTCATGAAGTTATTTTGTATTATAAAAAAACTGAGTAGCGTGGGACCGCAGCAGAGAATGTAGACTTGAACACCTTTCCAGTGGACATGGCCAATTCTCCAAGCTGCTTCCATTTGGACTCGCTATGTACCGCAGTTGCAATTTCCTGAAAAAGACCAATTAAACCTGATTCCCAATTGAACTATAGTAAAGCACCTGTTACTAGAGAAACAAGAAAACAAAAAGAAAGGAAAGCAAACATTGTTCTAAACAAGTTCATAAAAGCACCGTACATTTGTTTAGCACCAACTGAGTGGAACATACCTTTGCAACATCTAATCTACCAAGCTGTATCGCTAACTCAAATCTATAATCAGGATCCGTTGCTACCTCCAGAGCCTCTTCTATCATACCTCGAGACTCTAAAAATCGAGCCACACTGGTAGACAACAAAAACTAAAAAATAAATCAAAATTTCTTTCATTCTTGAAAAGAGACAGTTATCATTAACAAAAGAGGCTAAGGAATTTACAAAACATTACAAGTGAAACAAATAGCAAAAGGATTACAAAAAGAACTGTAAATCTAAGGGAAAGCAACAAATTGGAAGTTTAAAGTGTGTAGTGTTAAAACAAAATCTAAAATGAATAATAAGTTTTACAAATGCTGCCATTGCCAAAATGAGTAGTACAAGTGGCATCATGTATCACATAGTGATCAGTTAGTTATAGGTTCAAATCCCAAATGTTGTTGAATTCAAAACAAAATTACAAATTCTTAATAAAAATAGAGGATGCAGAAAATATAACGTAATTAATGCTAGAAAGAAAAGCTAAGTTAACAGGATAAAGAAAATATAACATAACTACTGCTAGCAACAACAGCGATGCTAAAAGTACTATGTTAAGATAAGTAGTAGCGTTTCAGAAAATATCATATTAAATATACATAGCAAGTTTTTAAAACTGAGGGTTCATAGCTTACCTATTATGGTGCTCCTTGGGGATTGAAGGTAACAGTTCATTGGCTCTTTCCAGATCTCCACGCATTACTAGCGTCTTGTATTCAATCAAGCTAAGAAGTAATGTGTATCCTATGACACTGCAACAGCAGAATACGACATCATTACATCAGATTAGATGGTAGCAATTTTCAGTTCCAAGAGCATGACATAGCATCTGCTTACTTAAATTCTTTGTCAATTAAATACACGCGACTGTGACTGGCAAGATATCCAAGTAAATACATAGGCCGATCCAGATGAAACATTGTAGTAACCTGAAAATAAATCATACATCAACCAAGGCACAACCAATGCCTTTTTCTTCTTTTTTTTTTCCTTTGAAAGGAAGTATATTGATGTGAATTTAAGGAAATATTAGGAAAATGTCCAGGAAAAACAGGGGCAAGAGGTAGAATAGGAATCATAATTACCTCACCGCCAACACAGTAATTTAGCCTCCAAGAGGAATTATTATAAATGAAACAATCCCCAACCCACAAACCAGTCCTAACACGTTCACTTGTTTCATGCAGAAGCTCAAAAGCATCCTCAACACCTTGTTCATCAACTGATCTCCCACTATCAAGATAAGAGGAAACAACATCGCGCTGCATCATGAAATAAACTTATTAGATAAAATTCTTCATAGCACTGCACCAAAGAAAACAACAGTAGTCATGCTGAAGATGACTTGAGAACATCCACCAGAAAACATCTCATTCTCACAGCACACAACTACAGATAAAAACTACAAAGATATGCTTAAATGGATGGCCACTTACATTGTATTTCAGGATATAAAATGACGACTCGCTGGAAATTGCCACAAGGTCACCACTATCAGCCCAATAGAGATTCTGACATTTGAGTATAATAATAGAAATGCAAACATTAGCACAAGGTCAAAGAAAACTATACATCAACATCATATGTGCCTGTGGAGGCTAGTAGCCTAGAGAGCTTTTTAGGAATATTTGCACTCACTTTCACATTTACATCAATCCGTCGAATTAACCGGCACTCAGCCCAGTCATAAAAGCAAATAAAATCATTTGAGCACATTGCTAAAAGAGTTCCTCCATAAATACGCTCAGCAGAAAATGTAGGTCGAATGCTCTTCTTTTCCTGAAAGAACAGAACATATTTCCATCTATTCAAGTACTCAGCTAACATATGAAATGAATATACTGTTTACAATATTATCGTGATTTTTCTTTTCCTTTTTTCATATGATGATGCATGCTATTTAGATTATTTGATAGTTTTTTAACAATGAAACATTATACCATTTATGTTTGGATTGTACAAAGAAATGTATCATAAAAAAGTTAGCTAATGCATAAACATATATTTTTTTGGATAAGAAACAATTTTGTTGATGATTGAAATTACAATGAAAGCCCAAAAACAACTTTTAAAAACATACCATGTGATTCCAAGACTCCTCAACTTAAATATTTATTAAAATGAATGCAAACCTGGAAATTTTTTGTAAAAAGTTTTATCTTTGAAGTACTCTCTCGAGCAGCATATTCTCCATCAGACGACCAAACAATTTCCAATGCTGAACCAAATGACCTATTCCTCCATGCCAAAGCTGTATAAATAATGTATTCACCATCTCCACAAACAACAACAAATCGTCCATTGGGATTGTGCTTTAAGCTCTGAAAGAAATTGTGAAAGCAAACAAATAGAACATGAAAACGGAGGACTGTCAACAAAAGGTTTCATATTAACTAAATTTAACATGAAGTTTGCAGCTAAACTATCTACAGCTGCTGTATGAAAAGATGAATAATACAAAAAAGAACAAGAATGACGTTAGAAAGAAGGTTTGTATTAATAATTAAGATGTCAAGTATAGAGCAAACAGTCCACAAACATTTTTTTTCGATAAGAAACAATTTCATTATAGTTATGAAATTAAAAGAAAGGACAAGCCCAAAAGAACTATATTAAAGATCTCCAACTAGTTAGAAGAGAGTTAATACTATAGCTGTGAAAAAGAGGAGAAAGCTTGCACCAAGGTACAACATTTAAGATCATATTATCAAAGAACCGGTTGTAGTCAATAGACTCGCCTTGGAAAATACGGTGGTTTCTTTCAATCCAATTGTTCCAACAGAAGGCCCAGATGAAATTTTACCATAAGATCAATTTCTCCTTCTTGAAAGGATGAACGCATAGAGTGAGAGTCAGTCTCCTGATAAAGGGCAACACCATGAGAAGTAGTTGCACATGTAGCTCCAAAGTAGATCAGCAAATGTGTAGGAAATGAACAAATGAGCTTGGGTTTCCAAGTTATTTTTACAAATAGAGCACCACTGTGGAGAAATAGCAAGGTGTAGAAGCCTTCTTTTGTAACAATTCCCCAGTAGAAATGGCACCACCATGAGAAGTAGTTGCACATGTAGCTCCAAAGTAGATCAGCAAATGTGTAGGAAATGAACAAATGAGCTTGGGTTTCCAAGTTATTTTTACAAATAGAGGACCACTGCAGAGAAATAGCAAGGTGTAGAAGCCTTCTTTTGTAATAAGTCCCCAGTAGAAATGGCACCATGGAGCAATTCCCACAAAAAGAATTTAATCTTTTTAAGGAACTTGTTCTTCCAAATAATCTCAAAGATATTGGGAGAGGATTCCATATTAGGACTTAGAACGTCCTAGATTAGGGACTTGATTGTGAACAGTTCTAGTTTCCAAATACTAGTGTCATCCCCATCTGTAAGGGGCACATGGTCCAGCTAAGACGATAAAGAAGAAAATTCTATGATTTCTTCATCTTGTAGGTCCCTTCTAAAACCCAAGTTCCAAAAGTAATGATTTGGGTCCCATGCTTCACAAATAGTCATGGTCCTAGAGAAGAACAAGTTAAATATGAGAGAGTATTAGTAGCAGAATGGAGTGTCATTCATTTAAGGTTCCATCGAGAAGACGATTTCCTCCTCGTTTCTCACTCTATAACGAGTTCTGTTGTGTACCAAATTAGCAAGGGTGAGGATAGCTTTCTAAAGGCCTCTTGCCAAGGCAAGAGATGCAGCTCCCGACATATGGTTTCTCGAAGATCCATTGTATTTAGCATTAATAATTCTTCTCTAATGGGACGTTTTCTCAAACTCGTATCTCCGAATCCACTTAAACAAAAGGGCTTCAATTTTAATCTTCAAGTCAAACCACCTTGTTTAGTTGGTAAATCGATGTTCTTCCATTTGACACGATAGAGACCTTTGTTATTCGTACCCCCTTCCAAAGAAAATCTCTAATAAGCTTCTCCACAACAGAAACCACTATGGCTAACATTTTGTAATGGGCATAATAAGTTGGCAAGTTGGCTAATGTAGCTTGAATTAGGTGTCTACCCCCTTTGAAGATGAAACTATTTTCCCATGTAGCGCTTCCTTTCTATTTTCTCGATCATGGGTTCCCAAAATGATAAGGACTTTGGCTTTCCGTTGAGAGGAAGACCAAAGTAAGTTTTTTTTTATAGGAAACAAAACAATTTCATTGATATCATGAAAGAGTTACAAAAAGATAGAAAAAGAAAGGGAAAATGAGAAGAAAAGATGGGGAGGGGTGCCAACTCCATAGGCAAATAGTAAGGACGGAATCAATAAAAGAGAAGAGATAGTACAAGTCACAACAAAAAGAAGTACGAATATAAGACAATGTTGATAAGCTTGTAACTGATATTGATGTTGGGATGCTGATAAAACCGCCATTAACCCACATAAAACTTGTAGCATAACTTGCAAGATCTCTACCGCAAATCATACGACCATAGCCAAAATCTTAGGATTTGCGACAAAGTCCGCCGCCACTTGTTGATTCAGATATGCACGTATGAACAGTCGCTAACACAGACCAACTAATGCGTCTCTAGATGTTTAAATCTCTACCACAAATCATGCAACCACAACTAGAGTCATAGGATTTGCGACAATATCCCCCGACGCCCATTGTCTCAGATCAGTAACATCATATTCTTCAACCTCTTCTAAATTGTGACTCTAGAGAAACAACATAAAACACACAAACTACAATCGACATCAATAAAATCTTGTCAGTGAGACTCGATGTAGGGTTGACAATGAAGATCGTCTCCGCGAGCATCCCAGCCCACAAACCCAGTAGAAGACATAAAACATAAAGCGCATCAGTCTCTTCCCTCAGTCACGGCTAGTCAACCAATCTTTGCCCAACCAAATTTTGCAAGACTGCCAATGGTCTATGTCGGAGAAAGGGGGCAATTTGGGCGATAGATAAAGGTAAGTTCGGAAATGGAAGAGACAAAGAGGAGGGCTTCAAGGCTTTGAAAAAAGAGGGAAAGAGGAAAAAAAAAAAAAGGTGAATGGAAAAATAGAGGATGGAAAAAAAAGGAATAGAGAAGATGGAAAGATGAACACAAAGACGAAAAGAAAAAGAAGAGAGAAAGAGATGAAAAAAATAAAAATAAAAGCAATAGTGTAGGTTGCCGACCAATTTCCCATCTTGCAACCATGTTTACATGCCAACTCCCACAAACTTCTCGATCTTCAAGATTAATACAAAAAAGTTTTGAATTGTATACATTGATTAGAGACCAAGATTAATACCAAAAGGTTTTGATTTGTGTACATTAATCTTTAGGCCCGTAGATTGCTCAAAGGAGGAGACTATATTGAAAAAAATTTGGAAAGCCAAATTATCATAGATAGAAAACAATAGTGTATCATTTTCGAATTGGAGATGGTTGGTCATTAAAACATCTTTCCATGGGTAAATTATTTCACGATCTTGTTCTAAAATGTTCTAAGACTTTTTGTAGAATGTTCCACGGCGCAATTCAAGAACCAAATGCTCTTTCTTGTCAACAATGTTATCAAAAGTTTCCTTCTTCCATTTCTTAACAATCACTTTAAAACTCTTGAGTTATTGGTAATATGTTCTAGCTAGTCCCTTAAAGGTGTATTTAGCCACTAATACTCCATCATGGGTTTGAAATCTTTGCACCAACCACATATTGTGAATCTGAAAGGGGTAGGACCTCATGTTTAAACACCAACAGATGGTTGAATGGGAAAGTGTAGTGAGGTAGGCCTTTTCAATCTCTTGGTTAAATTCTTGAAATGATTCTAAAACTCCTCCATATAAAGAAATCGATCTAGCTTGGTTAGAGTTGGGGAAGATCTAAAGCCTAACCCAAGTGAAGATACCATTCAACAGGGGAGGTTTATCCAAGCAAACTTGTTGATGATGTCATTAACACATTTCATGTTTGGCGATGGCATCTGTAAACAAATTTTCTTTTGGCTATCTTATAGTATTAAAGTCTCCACCAAAAATTTACACTCCATTACAAAGAGCTGGCAATTGATCAAGCTCATCCAAATATGTTGGAGAGCAATCTATATTAGAGGGCTCATAGATGCCAGACAACCAATAGGCAAAACCAATAGCCAAAGTGATTAAGATTGTTAACGAACCTTTTTTTATCTTGTTACTTTAAATGAGGGGTCATTCCACATGATAAGAATACCCCCGGATGAACCCACGAAATCCAAAGCAATCCATGCCACATTGCATGCACTCCAAATGGTCTTGATAAACCAACGATCAGTGGACTTAACCTTAGTTTCTTAGAGAATGACTAAGGTAGGATTGTGTTTAATGATAGTTTTTTTTTATAGGAAACATAAACTTCATTGATAAATGAAAAACTAATCGGTGATACAAGAGAGGGGGGAGGGGAGAAAGAAGGAGGAGAAAGGGGGAAAGGAAGGGCAATACAAGGGCCAGAAACCAAAAATGCATGAGGCAGTTCAGACCAAAATATTAAAAAAAAAACAACAACCAAAACTGACAAACTAAAAAGATTTAAATAAGAACAAAACATCGTTCCTATCCAAAACCTAAAGTAAGCAAGGGCGAGATTATTTTGATATGAAGCTTGATCCTAGCCTTTTGGAGGTGGAGGCTTTGTGGTTATCATATTGAACAGAGGAATAAAGGTTGATTAACTCCCTAGTTCCTTTAGCTTTCTTTTTGTTGGCAACCGATTGCTTAGCAGAGGGCAGAGGATTGTGTTTAATGATAGTATTCTTCTTCACTACAACCCTCTTTTCCTTGCATCCCAATAATGTAGTGTTATATGACCCACCCTTGGAGGAAACCGTGTTCGAAGCTTCATAGTTAATGGGGGATGAAAGGTTTCAAAATTATGCATACTTATCTTTTTTTTGGCTTCCTTCATCTAATCAAAGAGTTCGGTAGGAAGGGGGAGGATTCCCAAGCCCATGGTTCTAAGCCGACGAATAGTCATTTCTATGGAAGGGTCCACTTTGAAGTGTTTATTCGCTTGGTAATAAGTCTTGGTGTCTTCCATCGAAGCAAAGTATGAAGGGTCAGCGGGATAAGAAATAAGTAGGGGGTCGATTCATAAGAGAAAGGTTGAGGCAATGTGGTGGAAGACGGGTATGGAGAAGAAAGCGGGTTGCCTGAAATCAAATAACCAAAAGAGGTTAGGGTTGGCGAGGGATTTGGTTCCAAGGACAAAAAAGGGTTTTTGGTTGATCAAAATAGGAAGCCTTGAGATGCAGTTTAGATGGAGAGGTTAGGAAAAATAGGAAAAGGGCTTGTCGAAGTGATGTTAGGTGAAAGAGAGATGGAGGATGTGGGCTCCACCACTAGGTTTTGTCCAATAGATAAAGGTTCCATGGGTTGGAGAAAGTTGTGATTGGTCGAAGGTAAGGAGCATGTATGTCAACTGATTGTGCTCTGCGTCTCTCTACCATTAAGAAGTCCCATCAACCAAATATGAACCTTGGGTGTGGTGGCTCGTTGGTAGAACAATAACTCTCTTTCCAATCAGATTTTTCAAATAGAACTTTGCTGAGAAAAATGGGTCTCTGTATTCTGTGTCTGAAGAGGAAAAAGGATGAATCAATAATAATGTTGGACTACTCTGGCTCAATGAGGTGCTTGCGTGCACTGTAGAAAGATGCAGAATTAGGGGGTGCTCTGGTCATTATGCAAGCGAGCTATTCTTCTGCACCTACTATGTCTTCTTTGTCTTCTTGGTCTCTGCTTTGCATATATGCCTAGTTCTGTTTTTAGTGATATGAGTGAGAAAGGAATGTCCTTTAATGAGGATGTTTTTGTAAGAAGGGGGTTTCAGTAGCTAAGTGCGATAAAGAAGTTGAAGTCAACGTGAAGAAGGTAACTGGCTTGGGTTTAATGCTTAGGAAGAATTGTCGATAAAGGTTGCAAGACTTGTTTGTTTTTAGTCATGGCATTAATTTCTTTTATCTCAGACTCTATCATGTGCTGTGTAGAGCCCTGTAGAAGAGGATAAAACAAGTTTGATCCCCATTTGTTCTCTTCTCAGTGTTCTCACCCATGGGAATAACAAGCTTGTTTATTTCCCCATTTGTATCTAACATGTTGATCTCTGCTAGATATCCTTTATGGTTGCAAGTCTTCTCTACCCAAAGCCTGTAGGCTGTAGTCATCAGATCTAATAGTTGTAAAATAGTAATGGTTTAAAGATACATTAAATAATGTATAGAAGCATTTGGTAAGCCCTTACAGAGAGAGAGAGAAGGGACCATTGGAGGGAGATGAAGAAGGCCCTATCTTTGGTAGTTTCAATGAGACTCACTCACTACCTCTATACCTCTGTTCCACATCAACTGTGATCAGCTTCATTTCTATAACAGCAGAACGGGCATATTTGACATAATCCATCTGTGTTGAAGGCCACTAGGTCGAGGGAGGAAGTCATGGAACGAGAGAAGCAAATGAAGAGGATGGAGATGGAAGAGAGAGGTGAGAGAGAAAGGTCAAGAAAGATAAATATTTTGCACCCTACGAACATTTTTAGTAATTAGACATGCTTTCACTGTTGCATTGCTTTAACGATGAAGAAAAAATTGTGACCAATATTTGTCATAAATTGTGACCTTATGACAAGAGAACACACTTGATATTTAGAAGTTGAGAAATCATATATCTTGAAAGACATTTATGAAAAATTACTTACTTGAGGATAAAGATCACAGGTTCCCAATTCCTTGACACCCAAAGGTAACCTCTCCCCATCAGTAACCTAGAAAGAAAGATCAAAAAATGAATAAACGAGCAATCATTATAAAGCAGGATATAAAAAATATCTTCAACTTTTAAGTATAAGCTATTAAGTTCCAACCTCATAGTCTGATCCCACACTCTTAATATTCACTGTTTGAATTTCATTGTGCTTTGCCCAAATAATTTTCCCAGTATTATCCATGCTAGCTACAGGTACCTCTCGGCCAAGTTTTACCATAATCGTACCTTCATCATACCCAATCACCACCCTGTAGGAGAAAGAATACATCGTTTCTAACAACGAACAAACAAAATATCTCAAGCAGATTTTTAAAATGAACTTATAAGCTCAGACACTATCTAGTTCAATTTAGAGGGAGTTAAGAGAGACATTTATTAATCATTTTAATTATGTAACATGATTAATTAATCATCAAATATGCATTATTAGAGTAATTTTTTATATGAGTACTTCCCTGAATACATTCTTTGATTAAATCTGAACAGTGTGTGTTTGATAGCTCACATTCACGATAGGAGCTTAAATGCAGTTTTTTTTTTTTTTTTTTTGAACAGGAGTTTAAATGTAGTTGAATAATCGAAATGAACGAAGCAAAAAAAACATATAAATAAAACATATATCTTCAACTTTTAAGTATAAGCTATTAAGTTCCAACTTTCACTGTGCATTTCACAAGAATAGAATAGTTATTTAATTGGAGTGACGAGGATGTTAAAAATTAGAAATTTATCAAGTAAAAAGAGGAATTGGAAGATTAAAAGAGCAATAGCTCAATCGGCATAAGTGTATTCCCATGACCAGAGGCCAAGGGTTCAAATCTACGAGCCATCACTTGAGATAAGAGAAAAAGAAAAAACAATGCTTATACAGAGAAAGGAAAATTAAAAACTATAATAATTGACTTACCGACGGGAACCCTTAATATATCCAATAGCCCAAACTCGTTCAAGGCCATAATTCAAGGTGTTCTCAAGCCTGAGATGTAAGAACATGGATCAAAAAATAAATCCCAGGAGAACCATGCAAACACATATAATTCAATGAGAAGGGTGACAATATCCATGACCATGAGTGGGTCAGCTTGCCCGCAACTCAAGAATTCTCGATCCACTCCACTATATTTGGTTGTCAAGGCAACTCTAGGATATTGAACTTGTTCTCTCTAAGTTTTTATTATTGCAAGACTCTTATTGACCACCTAGCATATCCATGCTCGTTGAGAAGGGTGACAAGATAGTTACGACCAATAATTAAGGGAACCTCAATTTTTATTCACGATACTATTAAACAAATTTCCATTATTATCAAGCCTATAGTCTGGGATATCTCAAAACTCAAAGCAGCAACCATTCATATAAGTTCAAATATCATAAATGTCACAACAAAACCCAAAAATGATATTGCACATTATGAAAACTCACACCACAACAACATCATTCCTCACTACCATTTTTTTCATGCTTGATGAAGTTAGGAAAATTTAGAATCACGTTGACAAATATATTAATGGAGTTCCAAAAGCCAAACAAATAAATCTAAATATCATGAAATTAGAGAATGAATATACCTGTAAGTGGTTGCATGCCATATACGAACTGTACCATCCTCAGAACCTGTGATAATAATAGGAAGTTCTGGGTGAAAACAAACGGCAGACACATTGTGTGTATGACCTTCAAGTGTTTGTACGCAACTCTTGGTTTGATAGTCCCATACCTGCTTTCATAATATTTAATTAAATGTCTTCCATTTGGATCTAGTGATAGATAGGTTAGGAGTTGGAATAATAGAGACCTTAGCAGTATGGTCATCAGAACCAGTAATTAAATACGGTTTGTCACCACCGGTAAAGTAATCAACGCAATTTACTCCCTTCTGATGGGCATCCAATGTAAAATTAGGGTCAGGAGAGCCAAGATTCCAAATCTGTCACAAAATTTTACCAAATTTTATTTAGTGTCATTATACATATTAGGAGCAAATAAGTTTCACCATTAGAATTAGAAAGTTCTCAATATTACCTTAATGGTGCGGTCAAGAGAAGCACTTGCAAAGGTGTTAGTATCCTTGGGATTAAATGTTACTTGCATCACATAGTGAGAATGTCCCTCAAAAATTTGAGTGCACACCCAACCCTTCTCCCAATCCCAAAGCTTTATGAGCATATCATCAGACGATGACAGAACATATGGAAGTGTAGGATGGACTGCAACACACCTAATATAGTCCGTATGAGCCTCAAAGACTTTTATCTTATCCATTGTATTGTAATTGTAAACACGAATGAACATGTCATCTGCTCCAGCAACGACCCATTGCTTCCGCACAATAAACTTGGCTGACCTAACTGCCAACACAGCAAACAGACAACAAACATTTCATAGCATATTCTTCCACCCCTCACCTTTACTTCTCTATCTCTCCATATTGACTTTACTGCTTACCTGGTAACTCAGTGGCCTCAAAAGACTTTACCATGATCTGCAGAAATTTCCAGAGGATCATTTAACTTTTAAACAATTTCAAATTTCACAAAATTAGACATTAAAGAATTTAGAGATGGAAGGGGAGGTATTTGCATAAATTCACATTTCATGTGCCAAGCGAAGTTAACTGACAAGTGAAAAGTCGGTCACTCTTATAAACCAAACAAGTTCTTATAAAACATAATAGCACTAATAAATAACCCATAAAAGTACTATGGACTTGGGAAAAAAGGGAAAATGATAAAACTTGGGAGTTAGGGAGGACACGATAGTTCTATGTGAACATTACCTATAATACAAAATTATTATTAAGGTCGAGCTATTGTCTCGTGAGAATAGTCAAAGCGCACACAAGCTCACCCACTCATGGATATCCAAATATATAAATATGTAATACATAATTATTTATTGGGGTAATTCCCTAGGATCTCCTCTTTTCTTCTACCCAATGAAGTATATGAATAATGACTTAGTTTATATGCTTTTTCTTCAAAAATTAAGTTTTTGAGTTTCTTCTCCAAATCAAAATAAGAAGACTTGAAAAACTAGAGAGAATCCGACGACATACCCAGTGTTTTAAAAGGCGCGCCTGGGCGCAAGTCGCACCTTTAGCGCCTCGCTTGGGAAAAGCGAGGCGCGGTTAATTAGGCACGCGCCTTTTGGTGCCTTACATGAAGCCCCGGGCGCCGAAAGACGCGCGCCTTGTGGACTTTTGTGTTTTCTTAGGGTTTTTTAGGGTTTATACCTCAATTTTTTGTGTTTTAGAGTCCCTATAAGCTTTTGGCTTCGAGGGCGTTGTCCCCGAACCCCCAAAACCGGGCGCTTCGCCCCTGGACCCCGACTCACTGACCGAGCAGCAAGACCCCCGTACTAGTCATTCGAAGCGCGACATAACTGATTCAAGACATTTCAATGCCTTAAATAACTTAATTTTTTAACTCACAAAGACAACATTCGCTTAAAATGAAAGGTTAATAGTTGAATCTTATGTATGTTTTATATAGATTCTTTGTTAAACTTCATTTCTATTCATGAATAAAGGTTAATAGTTAAATGTAATGTATGTTTTATATATTATTCTTGGTTAAAACTTCATTTATATCTATGGAAATGTTTTTATTGTGTATACACACACACACATATATATTTTTTGTGTTTTTTTATATAGTGCGCCTTAGGTAAAAAAGCCCTCGCCTTTTGGTGCGCCTTGCGTCCCATGCTCCAGGGGTCATTGCGCCTTAGTGCGCCTTGCGCTTTTTAAAACACTGGACATACCAAAGGTTTTACAAGTTCCATTTAGAGTGACAGTTATCTTACTCATTGTCAGAACTAAATTGGGGAAGTTTGCGAGGTAGATCATTGAGTCAACCAAAAAATTATGTAACATACTTGGGGGAAACACAAAAATTCATTGATATAAAAATGGTCTCGCTTTAAGAGCAATTTTGAAGTACTTCCAGTAAAAGGAATAGTTCAAAAGGTATCCACGTCCTCATCAATCATAAAATATCCATACCTGAGATTGGTAGTTCCAGATGCAAACAGTTCCAGAATACAAACTGGCCAGAATCCTGCAGTATGGTGTGCGTCAGAACTTTCAAGTTTTCTTCATATCTTAAGCGGTGGAAATATGATATAATCAGAGTTTTGTACATGACCAACTAAGAACTCTCAGATTCGAACCAAATGGGAAATGGATAATCATGGACTACAATATTTTAACATTACAAAAACCATTTTCTTGGACAAGGGTAACCACGCCGGCCCCCTAAGCCAAGCACCGGAGACATATGTCACAAGTGAGTCTCGAACCCTTATAGAAACCATTTACATCAATCATAATTTGAACTGGCTCAAAGTGGCCTAAGATGTAGCATTGCCAAGCCACGGTAGCACCTATCCAACTTACCATGGTTCCGTTGGATGCAAATCCACAGACTTAACCCTTTCCGATCTTTGAGCGAGTTTCCTCTGAACCAAATAATATAAAATGGTATTACATTAACACGCAACAAGAATCATAAATAATCAAAATCAAATACATTCTATCAATTTAACAGATAGAAGATTTGGAATACCTTGATTTCAAGTCTGAGAGGCTGCGAATACACAAACAACCAAAAAAAACAAATAATTAGTAGCAGAAACAACGATTCGAAGCCGTAGACAAAAACAAAAGAAGTTAAAGCAGTAGCCGCGAAATTCATCAACATATGAACGGCCAGGTTGAGATTTTGTTTTTCAAGCATTAGAATGCCAGATCCTGGCGCACTTCTTCTCTCAGAAAACCTAAGAGAACGAGAGGAAGAGAACAATTCCATATCGGAGCCCCAAACAAACAAGCAGAACCAATTCAAGCTCTCGCACTCAAATCATCAATGAGAAGAATCGAAGAATTCAGAAACCAATGCCAAAAACAACAAAACTGAGCAAAAACTGAGCGATTGCGATCAAATCGTAGCTGATTTCAACCAGATCTAAGCTATGACTGAATGCAGATGCGCTCAAATAAATGGAATGAAATCTTGAACTCACCATGTTGAGCAAAGGAGAGCTTCGGAAGTGGGATCTTGATCGCTACGCCCAAACGGTATTGGTGATCGCAGCTTGAAGAACAGAAATGGGGAGAGAGAGGTTTCAGAGATGAGCCATTCAAGTCCTTCGTGCTAATATGAGAAGGGAGCGAGACCAGATCGAAGCTTAGCAGTTACGTCAGAAATTTACGATAATGCCAGAATGATTCGATGCAACCGGTAGTACAATAAACATTAAAAAAAAAATGTTGTGATCAATAGGGATGTTCAAACAACCCGAGTAATCTGAACCAACCCAACCGATTTGAGTTGGATTAAATACATTTTTAGATCGGGTTGGATTCAAAGTTATGAAAATTTTATGGGTTTGATTGAGTCAATGATTAACATAAAATTAACTCAATTCAACCTACTAACTTAATTTATTATTTAATTTAAAAAATATTTTTTACCTATGACATAATTATTATATTATTTAGATTATATATATATATGTTTGTTTTTTAAGTCAATATAATCTACCTATCATGAAAAAAAAATATAAAATATGTTATCTATTTCTGATGGTTTTGATTATCTATTTGTTTTAATGAAGTCGAATTATGTCTTTTTTTATTATTATTATCTAATTGTTTTATGTTATATAGCTGAAATCTCTAATATGAACCATGATGGTGGGATTAAAAGTTGGTAACTTTTGATTGAATATTTTACGTATTTAATATTTATATTAATTTCATTAACTTAATATGACAACGATTGGAGATTACATTTTATTAATGCATAGTGTATGACTGTTTTGATAAAAATAAAAATTAAAAAAAATTATATTTTGCAACTTATTGTTGAACTTGATAACCCACTCCAACCTAACACGAAAATAAGTTGGGAATTGGTAGATAACAACTTGTTTTGATGTGAAATTTTGTAGATAAATTGCAAACAATAACTCATTTTGATGTAGATATTTTTTAAAAGAGTTGCATGAATAGATCGTTTGAATGTGGACTTTTTGTGGAGGGTTGTATGTGTATTTGAGAGGAGGGGGACCCTTCAATCAATTTTCAAATAATAGTGTTCAATTAGTTTTCAGCTGATAACTTTCAATCAATTTGTTGATAGTTTTCATTCAGTTTTTTGAGAGATTCAATCAATTCGCCAATAACCTTCAATCATGTATTGTTACTTTTTTTTTTTTAAATGGTAAAAATTACATTTTTTAACAAATAAAGTAGAAAATTCTACTAT
Source organism: Sicyos edulis (assembly GCA_036507275.1). Classification (NCBI taxonomy): domain Eukaryota; kingdom Viridiplantae; phylum Streptophyta; class Magnoliopsida; order Cucurbitales; family Cucurbitaceae; genus Sicyos; species Sicyos edulis. The sequence goes on along the minus strand of CM071852.1, from coordinate 11,767,767 downwards.
AAATGAATTAAATGTTATAATGGTAATAAACATCCTAAAAGTAGCTACAGATTTTGTAAGGGGTGTTTTGGTGAAGTTTTAGATGAGGAATTATCTTGACTAAGTAGTTAGAAATCGAGAGCAAACACGTTTTGACGTGGCTTTTAATTTATAGAGGAGTTAGAGATAATAACGTGTATGTATGTAGATTTGAAATTAATAGTTAAAAAATAATGATTAAAAATAAATTATTAAAATGAGTTATTTTGAATAGTTAGAAATGAAAGATTATAAGTGAGTTAATAGAAACAATGATTTATTTTGAGTTGTTAGAAATAAATGATTAGAAATTAGTTATTATAGACGGCGATTTATTTTGAGCAGTTATAAATGAATGTGTATAAATAAATCGTTAGAATAAGAATGATTTTTAGTATTAAAAATTGTGAGTTATTTTGAGTAGTTACAATAACTTGTTTGGATGTTGTTTTTCGAGGAGTAGTTAGTAAATACTCGTTTTAAATGTTTCATAAATTCAACAAACAACACTCCTACTTGTTTATAAGGTGAAGATTCTTCAACATATTTATAAGAGATATGAGTTACTCACTTTACCAATTGGTTTTGAAAAGAAACCTCACATTATTTAATATGGTATCAGAGCTTCATATGTGTTATTGGTCCTTCAAATTTCAATCCAACTCAAAATGCTTTGAATCTAAAGTGAGCGTAGACCCCACTCAAGCGGATATAAGCTTAAGCAGGTATTTGATTCCAAAGTTCGGATCTGACCCAAGCAAAAGTAAGCCAAAAGCGGGTATACTCACCTTGTGGCGGTTTTGAGGTGGAACCACATATTATCTAAAAATGTTTACATTTTGTCTTTACTTATATTACAATTTTTAACATTATTGAATTAAATTTCATTAATATTAACTTCAAAATTATCGTAAGGACTTATTTTAAACATTCAAAAAAAAAGTTTAGAAATTAGAATCGAACATTTGAAAGTCTAACGATTATATAATGAAATAAAATTCAAAGTTTATGGACTAAAATTAGACTTTTGAAAGTTTAAGGACAAAAATGGGACAAAGCTCAACGTATAGGGACCAAAGTAATATTTTAATGAGTCTCCAATAGGTGTCGCGTGGTCAAAATGTTAGACTTTGAAGGTGTGCTCCCCTCAAGGTTTCAAACTCGATACTCACTTGTGCATTAATTTGTATACACCTCATGTATCTCCATTATTTCGATGTCTCCCAGTGCCTAACAAAGGGACGAGCATAATTACTCCAAGTATAGTGGAAAGAAGCTCTGATTTTTCGATTTAAAAAAAAATTAATAAAATATATTTTAATATAAAATTTTATTTTCAAATATTAAGTACAAAGTTCATAATGTATATATATACATTAAATTTTTATTTTATCTAATAAATTAATAAAATTATGAATCAAATATCAATCTACATTTAATAGGTTGCCAATAAGAGTAGAAATCTACCAACATCTTGTATTATCTTGTAACCATGAGATTACAAGTTTGAATTCTCCTTTCTTCAATATTATTGTATAAAAAAACTACATTTAATAAGTGAATATAAAAAATATAAATTATTTTAAAATGAGAAATTATATTGAGAATTTAAAAATATAAATTATTAAAAATGAGTGATTATTTAAGTTTTATATATAACTATTGTTTGAGGATGAATTATAAAACCTCATTTAATATCTTGTTGACAATCAAACACCCCCATAAACGACAAAAGAAAGGTAAACACGTTGCATTCTTTTACTCGAATTTATTTTTAGTCTTAGTTGATTAGGGACTTGCCTCCATTGGGGTCGGGAATCTCCCTTTAGGTGGGGAAGATGGGATTTTTCATTGGCTAAATGGCGCGGGGGACGAGGATTGTATTCTTCATCCTCGATTTCCCGATCCCTATTTCGTTTACTTTTTTTAATATTTTTTTTATTTATTTTACTCCTTTCATTTTTAAATAAATATATATTTATCGGCTATCTGTGTGTATAAATATTTTTTCTTCGATAATTAACATTATACTTGAAAGTTATAGATATTTTTTTTAAGAGAAATCTAATTATTTGAAATTATTGTCCAAAAAATATATAAAAAATGAAAAAGATTAAAATGAAAAAAAATCTCTATAGGAACCCCATCCCTTCGATACTCGCGGGAAATCCGTGCCCTGATCTCTATGAAAAAAACTTGAATTTTTCTGGTGACGGGGATTAATTTTTGTGGCGAGGACTCCCCTGATCTCGTTCCGCCCCGTGATCATCTCAACAATTGACATTCTCAGTGTTCGATTAAAAAAATTGACATTTCTAATATATAAATAATTACTAGCGACAAAGTTACACTCCACTTTCTATTAAATTAAAAAAAAAAGGCAATGCATCACATTATAAACATAAGTTTTTCCACTAATTAATAGGTTATTATATGATACGCGATGACAATGGTGTAGTATTCATTTTTACGCAACGTAAGTTGTGTTATAAAAAATAGTACAACAATCAAAAAGAAAAAAATAAAAATAAAAAAAGAACTAACAAAATTCACACAGTTCATTAACGATGAACTAGCCATTGATAGATGGTCATAGAGATTGGGAGGCCATGACTCCCAAAATTTTAGGAAATTAGGTATTTTGCACCTATAAATTAGGTCAAAATGGTCATAGAGATTGGGAGATATGACCTCCAAAAATTTAGAAAATTAGGTATTTTACATGTGAAAATAGGTCAAAATTACACTGGTTAAAAAAAGTAAAAAATACATTAAATATATATTTATGCATAAATGGCCACCAATTTTTTTGGTGTTTTTTTATATATAAATAAAACTATGAGAATTTATCATCAGCACATTCTTCGTATTATATTTGCACCATAATTTTTAAAATAATTCATCTATAGCATATTTATTTCTGCTACAAATGAAGTTATTTTGGATTTTTTGTTATAGATGAAAATATTTTGCCATTTTTTGTTGGGGTTTTTGCATGTATATTACAAAATAGATAAAATATTACATGAATAGCACAATAATGAAAATATTTGCACATATAACAAAAATTGTAAATTGATAGACTTCATATTGATAGATTTTATCGATAAAAGGTGATAGAATCAATTACTAATAAATAAAGTAAATTGATAGACTTCCATTGGATTCTATTAAAAGTCTATCAATAAGAGCCGATAGAATCAATCACTGATAAAATTGATAGACTTTCATCACTAGAGAATGATAGATTCTATCAAAGTCTTCTATAAAAAAAAAGTAAATAATTTTGTTTTAAAAAATGGCAAAATTTACTATAAAAGAATTATTTTTAAAAATGTGCTATAATTGTAAACTGTGGTAGAAAAGTTGTTATACAACGCAAATTTCCTTTTTTGTTATACCTGCAAAATCCCCTAAAACTATTGTAGTTTCTGCACAATTTTGGCCCCCCAATTTATATTAACTAGACTCGCTCGCTCCTAGAGTTAGCTACGTCCATACATTGATGAAAGAATACTTTTATTAAATTGGAGATAAAAATACAAAGCATGGATTTTAATAAAGTTTATATAATGCACTCTCATAAAATTATTTACCGTATAAACTCAAATACATAAAAGCTTATATACATATGCATAAACCCAATTATCTATTTCATCTAGGTTTCGGGCTGTTGTCCCCAACCCCCTACCATGAGTTTTGCCATTGAGACCCCGACTTGCTATACTTCGACTAAGTAATCATAGAGCATCAAACGATCAAAGCATATCTCAACAGATTGGGTATAGATCATCCCGGCCTTCGACACGTGGCTTTTTGTTAGTGGATAAAATATAATTCCACGTGTAAATGTTGATACAATCCACGTGGATCCACTTAGAGAACTAGCCACAAAATCAGTCTGATATTACGAAAGTGACACTAAACTTCAACGATCGCAGCCAGATCACCGTAAAAGGGTTTTCTAAAAGGGTGTAAAAGTCAATTCGCCTCAACTCCAAGCCTTCAACGGCAAGTGCGAAGCCATAGAAATTATCTCGAAAGAGAAAGAGACTGAAACTGTGAGAAATCGGCGATGGGGTTTGCAATGGGAAGCAATTGCTTCTCTCAGGCTCCGCTTTACGTTTCTCGCTTTCCATTTTCTTCACTTCCTTCTTGTTCTTGTCCTTCTTCACAATCAAATTCAAGAAATGTTGCAGAGGCGAAACGGAGAACCGGATTTCCGGCGGTTCTTACGAGCAAGAATTACTTAAACGACAATGGATTGTGGCAGAGAAGGACGATTTTGTTTCTGGGTATTTCGGTTTTTCCCCTACTACAATGGAAGGCTCAAGCTCTTGACAGTTCGGACGCAGGTAAATTAGAATGTGTTTGTTTTGGAATTTTATGAGATGGGCTGAAATTTTTTGTTGGGGGTAATTTTTTACCGTTTTTGAAAATTTTGTCCGTTCTTGAATTGGCTTTAGTTAATTAACATTATTATGAAGGCAGTTGAGTTCATTTTCGTGTTTGTAGTGTACTTTATGTTGCAATGGATAAGAGTGTTGGGTTCTTGATAGGTCAATGGGGAATCTGATGAATTCACTAAGTATACGGGAATAGCAAGAATCTCTCTTATGTATTAGACATGATTTCCTTAGTTTATTGGAGTTCCTAATTTTCCTGATATATGAGGTTTTATAGCAATGGCTTAATTAAGTAGGGGCTTGGATATGTTTTATTTTTTTTGTGTGTGTATTTTACTTCAATGCCCGAGGTTAGGAGAGGAACGTGGATTGACCTGTGCTGCGACCTGTGTTTTAAAAAGCCCAAGGCACAACGCACACCAAAATGCGCACTATATAAAAAAATATAAATATATGTGTGTATACACAATAAAAACATTTCCATAGACATAAATGAAGTTTTAACCAAGAATAATATATAAAACATACATTACACTTAACTACTAACCTTCATTTCATGGAAAGAAATGAAGTTTAACTAAGAATATATACAAAACATACCTAAGATTAAACTATTAACCTTGAATTTAAGCAAATGTTGTCTTTGTGGGTTGAAGAATTAAGTAATCTAAGGTATTGAAATGTCTTGAATCAGTTCTTGCGCTTATAGGGACTCTAAAACACAAAAAATTAGGCAAAAATAGTAGAAAGCCCTAAGGAAGCACAAAGCCCACAAGGCGCGCACCTTTCCCAGGCGAGGCGCTAGAGTTGCGCCTTAGGCCTAGGTGTGTTTTTTAAAACACTGGTCGCGACCACATTTGAATGAGAGTGATCATGAGGATATGGAAGTTTAGTTATGGCTAAGAAATGTTTAAAAGAATTGATAGTTATTGCATATACCAACGACAAAACATGCTAGGTGATCTTCTAAGAATTTTCGTAGGAGCATGTAAGTGAAGACAAAACATGTTGAAATGACTCATGTTGGTGTGTGGAGATAATCTTCACTATTATAAGCAATCAAGGGAACTACTTATCGTGTGGTCAAGTCGCAGGGGAATGCTGAGGCCAAATCCAGAGTTCGAATCCAGCCTGGCGTTACAATTACTTTCTTTGTTTGGTATTTGCAGTATAGTTTCTTAAAGTTAATTCTTTATTCTGAAATTTGTTTAATTCCAATGTTTTAGTTACCAAAATATAGGTAAAGTTGGTTTTAGTTCAAGCTCAATAAATAAAATATGAATTTTTTTTCCCTATAGAGCTCATCTATACCGTCGTAGGAATGGTTATAATTTATGGACTATGATTCTTTGTGGAAGAAGGCTGAAAGTGTATTTGCAATTAGCTTCTTATTTTTCATTAAATACTCATCTAGTTGCAAAAATTTCTCCTGAAGCAAAGTTGTAGACGACAAGAATATCAGAAATCTGTGGGTTGTTTTGTTAATTGGTCCATTTGATGCCCTTTTCTGAATTAGATGTATGTTGTTAAGAAGGCAGAGATTTTTTTAGAAGTCTTTGTGAATATCACATATAGCTGTGATGAGGTTTGTTACTATATTAAGTTTCATTGGCTTTCAAACATTTGTACCAATTTAATTTTAAATCTTTATTTATATAGTCTTCACACATCTACTTGATATGTTCAGATACAACTGAGGAAAAGGTTCAAGAAGAGAATCAAAATATGGAGGTTTGAATCTCTGCTTAAGTTAAAAAAATATCATTATTTGGATTTATTTTTACTATGTTATGATTTCTACCATTCCTGAAACTTTCCTAATTATGCTGTTTCTTTTGGGACAGCTAGGGGCTCAAATAGAGAAACCTCCAAATCCTTTTGCATCTTTACTCAATGTAATTGGAGTTTTTGGTTCGGGGGTGCTCGGATCACTCTATGGACTAGCTCAGGAAGAGAAGACGGCAGCCGAGGCAGCACTAGAATCTGTAAGCTCATTTTTGACCAGGCAACTTTGCAACACCCAACTTGCATGCCTTCGAATTTCACTTTGCATTTGTGTTATTGTTTGGCTAACAATATGATTAGCTGAGAAATTCTATTGGTTCTCCCTTTTACCTCGTTTTTTGTACATATAATTAGCTGAGGAATTGTATCTGAAGTATGGTATCTGTTCTTAATGACATTATATGGATCGATATTTGAATTCACAGATAAATGCTGAACTGAAAGAGAAGGAATCTTCAATTCTTTCAATGAGGAGATGCTATGAATCAAAGTTACTGACTGAACAGGAAGAACGAACCAAGCAATTAAGTAAGGCAAAGGAAGAACAAATTTCTTTGGTGAACCAACTGAATTCAGCCAATATTACTATTGAACGCTTGGGACTTGAGGTCAGAAATGAGAAGGGAAAAATAGAGGAACTTAATGTTTGCATTGGTAACCTACAAAATGGCCTCTCGAAAGCCAAGGAAGATAAGCATAGACTCGAAGCGAAACTGCAAGAAAGTCTCGAGTCTATTGAATCTCTACAAGAAAGGGCTAGTTCGCTTGGTTCGGAGCTCAACGATAAGGAGAATGGTATTCAAAAGATCAGTTCTTCCCTTTCAGAAAAGGAAGGTGCGTTGAAGAACTTGTTGTCTTCGTACAATCAAGCAAAGGATGAACTGGTTGCAGCCCATTTAGAAATTCAAGGTTTAAACAATGAGCTTCTGAACAATAAGAAAGAGCTTGAATTGAGGATTTCCATGGTGGGTGAATTGAATGCAAGTGCAGCTTCTTTGGTCCTTGAGAGAGATGATTACAAGAGCAAGCTGGACAGTGTGGAAGATGAATACGACCGTCAGAAATTATCGGCAGAAAGGCAGGCTTCAATGGATGCTGAACTTTTAGGAGAGAGAGAACAGGGGATTCAGGACCTGGAGGAACAACTTAGGATTGTTGTTGAAGAACTAAATGGAAACCAAACAAGAATTGATGTTCTGACACAAGAAAGAGATGTTTTAAAAACGAAGCTGGAATTGGTATCAAGTAATGCACAAATGCTGAAAGATGAACTGGAAGTTGCTCGTGGAGATCTTAACGCGTCAAGAAACCAAGCTTCTGACCTTACGAATCAGTTAGAGGAATCAAAATGCAAGTGCACAGAACTTCAGTTTGAGGTTTCTATACTGCAGGCTGAATATGATGAAGTTAGAAACTCATTACAAAGAAAGTTTGAAGAGGCAAAACGAAATGGTGAAATCTTAGCCAGCAAGCTTTCGGAAACAAAGGAACTTCTCATGAAAAGTAATGTCGAGTTACAAAATGTGTCCGAAGAGCTGGCTGCGGTTGTTGAAAGTTGCAATGGTTTACAGAAGGAATTGGTTGATGCCTATCAAAAGGAAGAAACAGCAAAGAATGAGTTAGAAGAAGAGAGAAAAGTAGTTGTTTCTCTTAACAAAGAAATTCAAACATTGGAGAAACAAATTCTGAAGGACAAGGAAGCACGAAAATCTCTTGAAACAGACATGGAAGAAGCGATCAAATCACTTGATGAGATGAACCGCCATGCATTGACACTTTCTAAAGATTTGGATAAGTCGAATTCCCTGGTAACCAATCTCGAAGATGAGAAAGAAGTGCTTCGTAAGAGTATCTCAGATCAAAAGTATGCCACCATAGAGGCACAGGAAAACTTGGAAGATGCCCATAACCTTGTCATGAAACTTGGAAAAGAAAGGGACATTTTTGAGAAGAGAGCAAAGAAACTGGAAGCAGACTTGGCATCTGCAAAGGGGGAAATATTGAGGCTCAGGAGTGGTTTGAAGTCATCATCAAATGCCAATGTGAACAACAACCAGCAACAGCCAAATGCTGAAGCTGAAGCTGAAAGCAAGGTCAAAGTCACCATTGCCAAGAAAACCGTTCGGAGGAGAAAGCCGGCTGCCCAGTCGGAGAAAGAACTGTCCTGAGTATTGTTTACACTAACCCGTCTCTGCTTCCAACCTTCAACATCTGGTTATCCTGTTACTCTCTTTCCCAGCCAAGTGCTATTGGTCTTTTTCTTGCCATAGGCATTTGCATTCTACAAATAAAACAGCAGGTAACAAGTGTCGATTGTCCTTGCTGCTAGGAATTGAGCCGTCAATACCAAACACTTGGTAGTTTCACATGCAGCGTATTTGAGAGGTAAAGTAACCTACTGAACATATTCTCTACTCTCCCATTTCTTTGGAAGTTACTGAAAAAAGCAGAGTTGTATGATTGTGTCTAGCTTGCCATGTATAATTTGACAAGTCTGGATGTATACTGTTGTGGATCCATTTATTAAAACTTTGTATTGTTGAGCAGTATATATTCTATGAAATGGGGGATAAAGAGTTGCAGTTTTCATTCTCAATTACTAGACTTACTACTAATGTCAACAAAAAATTATATTTCATATCATCAATATACTATTATCGTTGTTTATAAGAGCCATAGCTCAATATCATCATTGTATACCTATGAAACAAAGAGGTTATAGATTCGATTTCCAACTTCATTGTTGAACTCAAAAAAAGAAAAAAAAACTTCAGTAATGTGTTGTTTGCCCTTTCTTTTTTCCTATTGAATACAATTTCCCCTGTGAATAGTTTTCTGATGTAAAAGGTCTTCTTCTATTATTTACAAATATTGGAGTCATTGAAGTTTTTATATTTGTCTTATACGTCCAACCTTAAAAAGTGTCAAACAAGTTTATAATAGATTCACCATTTCTTATCTAATAAATTTTTGAACTTTTGTTTAAAGAGAATCTTAAGTTTTATTGTAGTATCTAATTGGTTGGTATTATGTATGAGCACTCCCATCTATGGCCTTTTAACACACATAGATTTATTGTTTTTAAGGCTTAAAAAAGGTTTATTGTGTGCGACATTGCTAGTTTAGAGGTTCTACGGGATACAAATTTAATTTTGTGTGAACACACAAAATTGAAAGTTGGTAGATTTGGTAGATGTTTTCACAATTCAATGATCTATTAAGTGCGAAATTACAAATATATTTAGGGTGTGTTTGGGCCCGTTTATGTAAACGGCCGAGTTGGTTATAATAACTCAACCGATGTTTGCTCCATCATTTATTATAAACGGTTGTTATCTAAATCTGTGTGCCCATTTATCTAAATCTACGTGCCCGTTTATCTATACTTTACATATAATATTTTTTGTTACATAATCAGTCTCTCAAAGACCGTTTATCATAATTCTTGTTATAATAACTTGCCCATCAAACACCATTTATAATAACCCGCCGTTTATTATAACCCACAATTTATTATAACTCACCATTTATTATAACCTTCCGTCTATAATAACCAAACTGGTGCTCCAAACGCACCCTTAAGGTTAAAATACCATTTTGGTCTCTCAACTTTGGGGTTTGTTTCATTTTGGTCCTTAAACTTTCAAATGTCCAATTTTAGTCCTTTGATTTTATTGTTTGTCCAATTTTGGTCCCTTTACTTTACTGTTTGTCCCATTTTGGTCCCTCGACTTTTAAATGTCCAAACTTACTTCCTAGACTATCCATAATGTTAAGAAATGGTCCTTTCGTGAAATAAATTTTTTCCCACTCTTAAATTATTTTCTTTCTCTTTCATCATTTCTCATTCTAAAAGTTTTATCTCTCTTAAATCCATTTCTCTAATCCTCTTTCCTACTCTTTTTTTTTCTCTTATTCTCTCTTCAATCCATCTCATCAAATTGTTTAACATGAGATAATTTTTCTAAATAATAATTTTCCTACTTTGATTAGTCACTTTTTGTATTCCAAAATTCATAGTCTACCGTGAACCAAAAAGAAAAAGAAAGAGATAAAGAAGAAAAAAGAAAAGAAAAGAAAGAGGGGAAGAGAGGTGAATTGAAGAGGGTTAAAACTTTTAGAGAGAGAAATTATGAAAATGAATGAAAGAAAAAATAATTTAGGAGTGATAAAAAATTCATTTGATTAAAGGACCAAATTTGAGAACATCTGAAAGTTGAGGGACCAAAATTGGACAAACAACAAAGTTGAGAGACTAAAATTGGACATTTGAAAGTCGATGAACCAAAATGATATTTTAACCTCTATTTAAAGTTCAATCTACGATGTTAACCCTACAAAGAGGGCACAATTGCTCTCAAATAATATGAGAATCAAATACTGATCTCCGGATTCAAATTTGTGACCGTGGAGTTGAAATGAACGAGTACCAAACAAGATAACCAACTGCGTCACTAATCCAGGATATCTACGATGTTAAGTTCATTTACCTATTCCGTTGGTAATTTAATCAAAATAATTGTGGACCAGTTTGTGATGAAAGTTAAAACTTAGGATCATTCACCTATACCATTTTTTGTGTGTTAAATAAGTAGTATAAAGTTCATTTGCTAAGACCGAGGATCAGTGACGCAGTTGGTTATCTTGTTTGGTGTTAATTCATTTCAACTCTACGAATCATGAGTACAAGCCCAAAAATCGGTATTTAGCTCTTATTAATTAATTCATTATAATTTTTTTTTTATAATTTTTGAGAAGTAATGAAAATTGAAAGCTTTCGATTTTATATTATAACTGTAGCGCATCTCCACGAAATAAAATTCCGCACCAGAAGCTCGAGCACGACCTAAATTTTCAAAAGAAATAAAGGGGAAAGAAATTTTCTCGGAAACCTAAATTTCGCTGCCGGCCGATTCAATTTGTCTCTTCTCGATCTCAAGATTTACGCTTATTCATTTATCGGTTTGAATTCTTTACTTCTTTCTTGTTCGGATTCAGGATTTGTTTGATTCCGAAGAGATGCGCAATTTCACGAACAGAAATGGGCATTTCGTGGATTTCATAGCCAATTTGAGAGTGTGAAGGGGATAGATAAGCATAGACACTTACTTTATTGTTGGGAATTCGATTTTTTTTTTCACTCAACGAGTTTGTAATTTGTATTTGGTTTTGTACTGTACGAAGTGGGGTTCTGTTCAATTTAGGATATTGAAGTCATGTTCTTTGGTGCTGTGGTTTGGGATCCTTGGCTAATCGTTGCCCAAATTGTTTGCCTTCAATGTTTGTACTATCTCACTCTTGGCCTATTTCTGGCAATTTTAGTTGGGACTCGTGTTTCGAGGATCACCCTTGTTTACTTCTTTGATTATGCTACCTTAACTGTCTCTACAGCTACTGGTTGGTGTGTTATTGCTTCATTTCTGCTAAGTGCGCTTGCTGGGTAAGGACTCTGCCTTAGCTTTTATCCTCACTATATTTGGTTTTATGTTTATTTGCCCTGCATTGTTAGAACCATCCTAAGTCGGCCTAGTGGTCAAGAGGGTAACCAAAGGTTATGTGATGTAAGGGATAATTGGGTAATTTGGGTAATTTTCTATTTGTTAGTTAATAACCTTTCTCATGTATTAGATAACTTTCATTTCATTAATAAAGAGTTTTTCTTGGTTCTTGGAGAATTATCTCTCAACCAATCCTAGGCTACATCATTATGGATTCAACCCCCTGCCTCGGAATTAATTTCTTAAGATTTTTTTGATATCTAAATGTTGTAGAAATAGATGGGTTACCTCTTGAAAATAGTTGAGACGCACGTAAACTGAGAAAATGCATTGTTAGAAATGCAGACCACATACTAGTTGTCGCATACACTCTTTATAGAGATTCAAATTTTCCTGGCCCATATGTTGTTCAAACTCTCAATTCATTGTTAGGAGTAATTGACTATGGTTTGGAGAAGCTGCACTTTATGGAACTTTTATTCGATTATTTGGAATTAAATGACATTGTTTTGATTGTTATCCATCAAAATGGTTTGTTTTTTAATGTCACATTAGTGATTTTTTCTTTATCTCTATATTTTGTAACGAGACCATTTTGGTATCACCCTATAATTGGACGTTACTCTTTGATGTCGACGTCCAGAGTTTTAATGGTGTGCAAAATCCTATTTGTTGTTCTTTGATTCTTTCAGCAATTGATGTGAATTTCTATGTTCAAGTCTTGCTTGTTCCATTTATTCTAATTCGATTTTCCTATCATAAAACTTAAATATAGGAACCCTACAGAAAGTGAACCTTTTCCTAAATTGTGTTCTCAGTTGAGTCTGGGGTTGGAATGGTTGGGGATAGCAAAATAGTCTTGGAATGTTACCGACTAATAGGTCTGGATTTTGTTAAATGTTATCCTGAACGGCACTCTATAGTATTATTGCCTTTTCCTTATATTTATACGATTGCTAGTGAGTGATTCCTTAGACCCGGGTTGATAGTCATTTGGTTTTCAGAAATTGATGTTGAGTTACATTAAATTATCAATCAACCCAAAATCTTAAATTGATAAGTTGGAGAAAATCTCTCTAGTGCCTGGCCTAGGGATGGGTATGGTTACCCTTGTTTCAAAAAAAAAAGATAAGTGGGAGAAAATCTTATTACATGTCCAACAAATGAAAATCAATGTTAATTGGGAATGAAACAACTTGACAAGAGTTAAAATATGACGTTCTTATACCACTTATAATCAATTTGTTTTTGTTTTTAGAATTTTAAGAGTTCAAATCTTTCCTTGAAAAAGAGTTCAAATCAATCTTATACCACTTTAAGAGTTCAAATCTTTCCTTGAAAAAGATGAAAACCAGCATAATTTTCAAAGTAACCAATATTGAACCTTTGTTTCTTCATGTGGTTTATACAAAACTAGTGTCAGCTTCTCTCTCTCACCATTACATTTTTCTTGTCATGCAGAGTAGGATTTTTGGTCTATTTTATTGAAAGAGCAAGGAAATGCTTAGATTTTGCAGCCACACTCTATATACTCCACCTTTTCATCTGTATAGTTTATGGTGGGTGGCCTTCCTCATTGACGTGGTGGGTTGTGAATGGTACTGGGCTTATAGTGATGTCTTTGCTGGGCGAACATCTGTGTTTCAAACGTGAACGGCTTCCTATACCGATAAGACGATTGCGTTCAAGTAAGGCTTCTTTCCTCGGTGAATTTAACAAAAGAATATTTTTTGACATTCATATCGTTGAAAATTCACAATTCATCATAGTACTAACTAACTAACATGCTACTGCGTTCCTAAGGAATGATCTTGTTGGTAGAGATTTGGGGTCTTCAAAATATTTGTTCAGCCTCCGATTCTTGATGGATAGAAGGAGCCAATATAGTTTTGAGATTTGACATTTGGTGTTTGGAGATTTTTATAACCAGGAATGAGCTTCGCCCCACTATATACCGGAACACCTGCTCCCGTTTCAAGGCCCGAATCCCAAAGACAACGAGGGATCTTACAATTAAGGGATTTTACAATTAAGCTCACTTGTGGGTTTCAACCCTTAATCTCCAATGGTGGAGTGAGACCCCAAGCCTCTATCAAGAAGGTCGCTCCTTGGGAATGTGTAGGGGGAATACGAATAAAAGATATTATCTTTGGGATAAACACATCATTAATGGGTGCAGGGAAATGCTATATGTTAGGTGTAACCAAGTAAGAACATTGTAGTTCTTTGGGAGACAGATTAGGCATCTTGAATGGGTGTAACATCTATCCAGTTATCCAATTTATATTCTATTTCTATCTCTTTGAAAGGTTAACCTAATAGTATGTTTTCTAGAGATTTTAAGTTCAAAATCTACGAGTGAGCTTAAGTGGGTGTTTGAACCATCGGTTATAATAACTGATTGGTTAGCCTGTAACCCTTTATCCCAACCATAACAATCCTCTAGCTTGTTATAGTAACCCATGCTATATAAAACTCTCTGCTAGCTTGTTATAGTAACCCATGCTATATAAAACTCTCTGTTACGTTTATAATAACATGCTCGTCAAATGTAGGTCATTGCAAACTTTCCTGTTGTAATAACCAGCTGTTTATAGTAACTTAACTGTCCCTCAAAACCTAATAGTAAATTTCTTTGTTATCTTCCGGAAACGGGCATGGGTGTTCTCATGCATGTAGTTGGGCCATTTATTAAAGTCTACATGTGTATAGCTCCGATTTTGTGGTAAAAAACATTAAATAAAAACTAACATGACTGCCTAAACATATTTGATACTTGATAGTACAAAAGTCTTAATTCATGTTAGGCTTGTTTTTACTCCCTTCGATGCTTGGATTTTCAATTGAGTTGACATGTTCCTGATATGTAAATAAAAAGGCTGACAGCTTACTGTTTATTTGTTGAAAAATTGGTCCTCTTGTTTAGGATCGATAATGTCGTAATATATGCTCCGTCTCATTGGTGGAGAAGCATGTTTAGCTGTATCATAACACGAGCGTATTTTGATGCAGATGTTTGAGCACCACCACCTCTTGATGTGTGAATTTTTGGTGGCCTATCTTATTAGATACATCTGCCTAGCTAGTGGTTAAAGCTGATGATGAAAAGGCAGATCAAATTAATATCAAGGAATAACTAAGAAGAATTACTTTGATATATGATGATCGATCGTAAATATCGGAAATACCCTGGATTTGTGTACTGGATTATGAACTATAAATGCTTGGAAGACTTTACATTAGTCCAGGTAGTTCAGTTCATGTAACTAGGGAAAAGAGGCAAGGGCTCATTGTTACATGAGCTTTATTCCTTTCTTCTTCTTTTTTCATGGTTAAAGGAGATATTAGTTGATTTCATTCTTTTAATTCTTCACTTCAAACAGATGAGATTATAGCTTTTAGTTTGAAACGAGTCTTCTGTTCCTCTTTCTTCTTCTCTGATGTTTATGAGAACTTAATATGCAAACTAAGGAATGTTAAGGAGAATTGAGAATGCGTATGGAGATGATGAAAATTAGGAGTAGAATATGAGAGATAATTATTCGAGACTATGATTATTTATATTTAGAGTGAAGAGAGAATGATTGTGGGAGAAACTATTATTGTGTTTGAGGTGAATTGAATAACTATGGAGAGAATAAAAAGTAGTTACAAGAAGAACAAAAGGGAGTTATATCATGATAATGAGCATGAGGAAAATAAAAAGTAGTTATGGGGAAATAAGATTACTGATAAATAATTATCAATTGTTCAAACTTGGGTAAAATGATCATTCTCATTCTATTTGTTCCAAACACCCCATAAATTTGCCTCGAACACCTCCTCAGGCATGTTTGTTTTTTGTAGAAGAGTGAAAGATTCCAACCTCTTATTTGGATTTGGTGGTAAACAACCACTCATTAAACTTTATGTTAAACCTCACATCAAAGGACAAGTTAGTTATCCCAACTACTATTAAAAATAATTCATAAACCAGTAATTAAGTCTCTATTTGATAACCATTTTATTTTTTGTTTTTTGTTTATGAAATTTAAGTTTATTTCTATTCAAATTTTCTATCATGTGCTTCATTTTTCCTCCAACGTATCTATCTTTCTTTAAGAAAGTAGGAGAATACTAACAAAATTTCAAAAACATAAACAAGTTTTTGGAAGCTACTTTTTTTTGTTTACAAATTTTGGTTTTGTTTATTAAAATATAGGTAAGATGTAGATATCCAAATAAGAAAAAAAGGTATAGTAAAGTAGTTGTTGTAGACTTAGATTTCATAAAAAAAAAAACGAAAAACAAAAAACACAATGGTTATCAAACGGGGCCTAATTAATTAAGTTTCGTTTGATAATCATTTGATTTTTTACTTTTGGTTTTTTAAATTTAATTTTTTATTTACTTAAATTCTCTACCTATGGTTTCATTCTAACCAAATTCTACCATCTAAAACAATTATTTGGAAATGGAAATTATTCTTTTTATCTAAAATAACGGAAACCATTTGTTAGAATAGTGGTTGTAAACTTAAGTTTTAAAAATAAAAACAAAAAGACTAAGACCCCGTTTCATAACCGTTTAGTTTTTAGTTTTTTATTATTGAAATTTAAGTTTATTTTTATTCAGGTTTTCTACAATGTGCTTTATTTTTCATATAATGTATCCATCTTTCCTCGAGAAAATAGTTGAATGTTAACCAAATTTAAAAAACAAAAACAAATTACTTATGAAATAGGATGTCAGTATATAACCCCAAATACCATTAACCCTTCCACTCCATTTCATTCCGCTCTTTCATATCTAATCCAAATACGCCCTAAATGAGAATTCTGTTCGTTAAGCTTCTCTTTAAGAAGTTGGATTGCTTTAATATGAACCAATATCTTTTCTATAATTGCTATGATACTCTGCTTTCCTTATGGTAAAAGGCCTTCCTTGTCGCCATTATATATATAAACATAAATATAAATACGCGTTCTTCTTACGCCTCAAAGCATCTTAAAACGATTTACAGCTAATAATTTAAAAAGTATCCACTTCTTCCTCATATTTGAACTAACAACCAAAAAGAACGGTGCAATTTTTACGAATTTCAGGTATATAATTAGAAAAGAGAAAAAAAAAAAAGTCATTCCATTTTTTTAAAGGACGGTGAAGAAATGTACACATTTCCTTTTGTTTGTTTTTAATGAAAACAGAATACCTTCTACTCATCATTGGTTGACGAGATAGAAATTTTTTAAAAATCATTTTGACATTGAACGTTAGGGAAATTGATTCTACCGACCGAATAAGAATGATCCATCGATTTTCAAATATATGTCGATTGATTCGAAAAGATTTCTTCATATAATATTAATAATTTTAATATAATCAATTAGATTTCTATTTAATTATTACAAAATTAACTTAAATTTAAATGTGTTTTAAAAAAATATTGGTTTATTTACGAAATTCCATTAAAAAGTTAAATGATAAATATATTTTTTTAATAATAAAAAAATAATATAAATGAACCAATTTAGCTAATAATTTGGTTTCGGTGTCATTTTTAAGCAAATCGATAGGTTAGTTTCGATAAGATGAAACCGACAGTGACTAACCAATGAGCACTCTTAATGGCACAAAAGCTAAATTGTTAGTCTTTCAGGATGCCTTTTGCTCGCATAACTTTTGAATACAGAAATGTAGTTTGGAGTCGGCATAATCTTCATTATGTTTATTCAATGAGGCCTAATGTTTTCAAGCTTGGTATAAGATGCCAATAAAAACTAAATATCTTCCCATAAAAGGATGCTCTTTCCTAAAACCTCATTCACTTTGATTTTTTAAGAACTCATAAGCACCAAATTACAATAATAATGAAAGCACAAAACCTTTTAAGACTTGGGTCCAAATATTTTGGACACTAAACTAAACACATAATGGTTGTATTGTATTACACAATGGAAGTTGAAGGAATTGGTGGGTGTTAGCTTCATTGTCAAGAAAAGAGTAACAAAGAAACAGATTTCTTGTTTGGATTGAAAACATTTCATCGCCTCTTTTAATTGCTATCTAAAGGGTGGAATGTGTTTTCATAAGGAAAAAACTCTCCTTATCAACCAGTTTTCTATTTCATTCAGACTCTCTTCTCTATGACATGCTTTTGAAGATTTAAGTTATGGTGTCCTCTTCCATAGAGAAGAAATGTCCATCACAGCTTCTCCGACTGAGAGGTAGAGTCCGTTGAACTCAAACTGCTCCAACGACTTCGATTTATACAGTTTTTCCATCACGTTTCCACCCGGATTTGCGAGCACGAACTAAACAAAACAAACGAATACGGAAATGTCGGTTAGCAAAAAACGTCATGGGAAACATGTTTGTTGTACAAGCAGGAGGAGTTCTGGCTATATGGATCTTACCTGCAGTGATTTTTGCATTAGTATCTTCCTAAGTTCACATATTGTTTCTATACCACTTGTGTCTATGGATGTCACAGCTGAGAAAAACATATGACGTGTGAGCGAGAACTAACTGTATGAGCGGAATAATCTCGAAAAAAAGGCTTCTTTTCTACCGGCTTACAAGCAAAATTGTTTGCTCAACATACCTGTCATGTCTAGGACTACACATTTTAGTGGACTGTCGTTAGTCGCTTTTATTCGCTCTTCTTCTTCCCTAATCCACCTAAGAATCCTGCACACAGATTCAGATATGTTATTGTTCATGGAGACTCATCCACAAGATATACATAAGATTTATATGATATCAAGCTCACCTTTCTTGTAGGTATGTTGAATTCGCGAAGTAAATTGGAGATTCAATGGAAAGAATGAGGAATGAAGGCACCCTCGAGGCCTCTCGGTATCGATCAAGGTTTTGGAATATTTGAGTCCCAGAAATATTCCCCAAAACCATGGTGTTTGGTCTAGTGACATGCAGAAGAATCTTGAAAACAGAGACTCCAACCTGAAAATACCACTGTGTTAATGACATGACCTTACAGTTCAATAAAACTAATGTCATAGCAATGAGGAAGCTTACTGCAATGGCAAGACCCAACGGAACCGAGATGAAAAGAACGCCGAAGAAAGAACAGATACAAGCTACGAAATCAAGCTTGTCAACTTTCCACAACCTACAGGCAGCTTGGTAATCAATTAGTCCAATTACTGCTGTTATGATGATGGCTGCCAGGATGAAATTTGGAGTATAATGGAACAGTGGCATCAGAAACAACAACGTTACGAGCACAGCTGCAGACATCACTACATTTGAGACTGCTGTTTGTGCTCCAGCATTATAATTCACAGCCGACCGAGAAAACGATCCTGAAACACCAACAATTCAAACAGTTAATTTTTTTTTTCAAGTTGTGACATCAAATAACGCCATAGAGAAGATTTAGGTAGGAAGGTAACAAACACCTGTAGTGACGTAGCATGAAGAACAAGATCCAGCCATGTTCATAAAACCAATAGCCATCATTTCTTTATTCCCATCCACTTGATAGTTTTTCAAACCAGCAAACGTCCTTCCTACGGCAATTCCTTCCTAAATTTTATAAAAACAAAACGAAAAGGATCATTCAGCCATGCAGATAGGAGAAGTAACCAAACTCTGGACTATATTCTGCTATAATATCTTTCTTAAACAAGGACTTACAGTGAGAGAGAGAATTCCAGTTATAATGCCAGTTTTAATGGCAAGTGCCAATTGAGGTCCAGTAAAGTACAACATGTTCAAAGATGGAGGGTTGACGCCCTTTGGCAAATAACCAATCTATTAAAGAACACCAAAAGATAATCAACATCTATAGCTATAAGTAAAGTATTTTCGAGAAAAACGGTATCAGTTTCAGGGTACATATTTGAAGTTTAAAATATATGTTCGTACCACTGAGATTCCAGGAACTTTTGCTCTAAGAAGGAAGACTAAAAGAGTGGACAAAATAACTGATGT
This sequence comes from Sicyos edulis, assembly GCA_036507275.1. Classification (NCBI taxonomy): domain Eukaryota; kingdom Viridiplantae; phylum Streptophyta; class Magnoliopsida; order Cucurbitales; family Cucurbitaceae; genus Sicyos; species Sicyos edulis. The sequence goes on along the minus strand of CM071852.1, from coordinate 11,748,125 downwards.
CAATGGAGCAGCTGCTGAAATCCAGAAAAGCTTTGGTTTCTTGATGCTCTGTGTCAATTCATGAATAGAACACATTAGAAACAGAGCTATTATTATTTTAACTTATTTTTCGATGTTCTAGAACATTTCGAGGCCCTGCTTCTTGAAACATTCTCATGGCCCACCCCACTGATCCTACCTCTTCGAGGCTAAAACAAACATAAATCACAGTAACAAAAAAAAAAAAAATTGTGATATAACATAAAGCCACTTACTATATGCCTTGTTCCTAGAAGAAAGAGTAAGAAAATGGAGCCTAAAACAATAGTTTGCCAGGACCACTGCACATTAATTAATTGCAACAAGTTAGAAAAATGAAAAAATTTAAATAAATAAAAAGAGGACCCATTAGTTTTAACACCTCAGAACATCTAGAATATTAAAAGCGAACACTTGTAAAGTATCTTCAACAATACAATAATACACATCAAGATCCTTAGTCCTTACTACATTAACAAATTATGATAAATGATCGGGCTTTGGTTTTTCACCATTAAAAAAAGAAATCTCTAGATATGCTTACAAAAAAGTATATTGTGAACTACTATTGCATCTGGTTGCTTGTTCTTTTCACATCTTTGTTTCCCACCCAAATAAATAAAATAATGCTTCAAGAACTTACCTCATCTTTGCGGTGAAAGACAGAAGACATGACAGGAATAAATTGCATTTTGGAAGTGAAATGGGAAATTCCAAGCAACCCTTTGAGTTGTTGCAACGACACAATGACTGCTGCTCCAGCCATAAAGCCAACTAAAGTAGCCTTAGACAGAAAATCAATCACAAATCCTAGCCTGTAACAAATTGATCAAAACCAAAACAACAAATTGATCAAAACCAAAACCAAAACCAATGAATTAAATGAAAGGCACTCTCAAAAACAGAGAAAATTAATGGGAATTCATTCCTTCCCTTTAAGTTATGCTTAAATTGTTATATACCTTAACAAACCTAAAGATGCTTGGAACACACCAGCAAAGAAGGTAGCAGTAAAAGCCAACTTAAGATACAAATTTGGGTGCTCATTATAAGAGACTGCTTCATTAATCATCGACCCCATAACCAAAGAGGCAATTGAAACAGGACCAACAGCAAGATGTCTAGAGCTTCCAAGTATAGAATATATCAATGGAGGCACAAAACTTGAATCTACAACAAAACCCCACAAAGATTTAACAAATCAAAATCCCACTTCTAGTAATTTAGTTTCATTTATCACTTATAAAAACAAGTTAAACTCACATAATCCAATGATTGGAGGCAAATTCGCAAGTTTCGCATAGCTTATCCCCTACAGAAACCAAATCAACAACATAAAAAATCCAAATAAAACGGAGAAATCACTTTATTCACAAGACTAAAAAACAAAAAAAACGGCATTAAATTAAAGATAAACAAATCCGACCAACATTAAATAAAAAATTTTTTAAAAAAACCCCAAATGAAGCCAAAAACCCTCAGTGGAATCAGTAAAAACAGGATTATATTGAGGGTTTTGAATTTTCATGGAGCGATTAGTCAATCATACCTGGGGAATAGCGAGGCTAGCGATTGTGAGACCTGAAACGACGTCGGATTTGAAGAGAGCTAGGGTATAATCGGGCCCCCACTGAAACACAGGGAACAGAAATTGAAAGCCTAAAAGCAGTTTTGTAAACCACGTTTGGTTCTTGAATCTGTGGAATGGATCATCGGGGAAGAACACTTCCGATAACTTGTGCTTGAGTTTCTCAACCGTGGTCTGGTTCGGCGGCAGGCAGACTTTGTGAATCTCCTCCGCCGCCGCCGCCGCCGCCGGCATTGTCTCCGGCGGAATCGTCAACGCCGTTTCGCGACATTCCAAGCTCTCAACTCGATTGGAGTTCATTCCCATGGCGGTTTGGAATTTGAGAGAAGAGATTAGTGAGAATTTATTGCCGTTTATTTTTTTTGAAGAATGAAGAAGAAGGAAGCTCTATTTATAGAGGTGGGAAAAAAGAGATGAACCAGAAATGGGCAGTTACTCGGTGCTCACATTTCTTTTTTTTTTTTCCTTCTTTGCATGTTAAGGGTAATTCCGTCATTTTCATTTTTGTTTCATTATTTCTCAATTTTAATGGCTGAATCAAAACAATAAGGCCATAAGTATTTGGTTTTTTTTTTTTTATGAAATTTAAGTTTATTTTTACTTAAATTTATTATTGTTTTACAATATATCTATCAAGAAAGTAGGTGAATACTAACAAATTTAAAAAATAAAAATAAACTTTTGGAAGTACTTTTTTTTTTTACAAATTTTAATTTTATTTATTAAAATATATGTAAGATGTAGATATCCAAATAAAAAAAAGTATGGTAGGGTAGTTGTTATAAGATTAAATTTCAAAAACAAAAAACGAAAAATAAAATTATTATCAAACGGGTCCTAAAATAAAGGAAAATAGTCTTTTTTTTATTCGTAGATGTTATGTTGTTGGAAAATAGTTATAAATTCACTTTTATATTGTATTATTTTTTTTTTATACATAATCATTTCAATAATTCTCAATTTTAGTTGATATATTTTTAAAGCTCACTCTATATTGTTTTATTTTAAAATTTTAAATATCAATATTAAAACAAAAATTTCAATACATTCAAATTTAAATTTAATCTAGTTATCATATTTGTCAAGATTCATCATCTCTATCAAAATTACGTCATCCAACTAAAAGATTTTGTTAGTTGAAAAATAAAATTGAGCATTAAAATGTTATAGAAAATTCTCAAGATTTTATTAGATAATGTGGATAAACGGTTGAATTATTGTTTTTTTTTTGAAAGGAAACGGTTGGATTATTGTTAACTTCATTAAATTGCGAACATGTTTGCAAATAAAAGCAGAATCTATTATAAACTAAATAAGACACTAAAATTACCATCTCAAAAATGATATTCAATCCATCATCTCACCTTTTTTTAAATTGAAAAATACAAGAATTTAAGTTGATTTTTAGTGGGTTATAAGTATTTGTTTTTAGGAAAATAGCATCACTGGTACTTTCTTCGAAATTAGTCATGTGATATTTACATTTGATGCATATTTAATTTCATGTCTATTTGATAGTGAGAGATATTTTTATTTTTCAAAATACTTCTTTTTAATTTAGTAATTTCACCGAACAAAAAAACGAAATTTAAAAATAAGATGATAGTCAAATACTGATTTTCTAAATCAAACATTTGATTGTAAAGTTATGAATTACAACTTATCAACCAAACCAATACACAAATCACTCTATATGCTTCTAAAAAAGTTAGCCTAAGTGGTAATTTTTAAAAAAATCTTATTTAATAATAAAATTGTTAAATTTTCTGTAAAATTAAAGAGTGGATTAAAATTAAATGCATACTTGATTTTCAAAGTATTATCATTATCCTACCAAATATTATTTGGAGGGCTAATAAGTAAAAAAAAAAAAGGTTTTTTTCCCACCAATATGCTCAATTGGTCATACCACCACTTTTTCACACATGGTCGGAAGTTGCCTTTTTTGGTATTTTTAAAACAATTATTTTATTATTGTTATCAATAAATAATAGTTATTTTCCAACTTCCCATTACATGATAAAGAATGTAAAAATACTCCAGTGGGTCAGTAAGGCCATCGATTGAAAGATTCAGCGAATTTAAATAATAAAAAATAGGATGCTCTAACTACATTATTTAAATTAGAAAACCATTTTTTTAAAAATTAATTGGAAAGCAAATTGAAATTTCATTATAAATTAATGCTTTCCAACAATTGAATTTGGAATTAGATAGAATATTTTTAATCGTCTGAACTTAATTCAAAGGGTTATGTGATTTGAGAAAATGATGGTATACCCGGGGCACTATTGATCCGTTCCTAGAGTATGACATCGGAAATGGTATATCAAATTTAAGTAATGTATTTTGATGCATTTGAAAAATACATACCAAACCACCATCTATATTCATGTAAAATTGAGATTAACATTTAACATTGACTAACCCACGTCGTATGTCTTTAAATCTTTCTCTCTAATATAGTGGTATAATAGTTTTATTGTTTCGTTGTAAACTAGTTCCATACCAACATCACAAGTTCGAATCCGAAAATCGGTATTTGTCCCCTCCTTTCTCAGTATGTACTAAAAAAAAAAAAAAAAACTTAAAAAAACAATAATCTTACTAAATCTCGATAAAAAAATACATGTCAAATTATATTAAAAAAGGATGATAAACTATTGAATCCTCTATTTTAATATTGTTTTTTTAGGTACTCAAAACACACATACACACATATATATAGTTTTTTTAGTTTAATAATGAAAGAGAATAGGATCAAATTCATGACCTTTTGATATACATTGATATAACAGACAGAGAAAATAAAAAAGCAAAAATTATAAAATGTTTTTTCATTTTGCTTTCCAAGATTATAAAAATTAGACACAAGAAAAACATAAAAAAGGAAAGAAATTCAAGAAAAATTAGTTTGAAAGGTACTCTCATTTAACTTGATTCCTTGAAAGATAATTATACGCAATAAAACAAAAAAGAAGAATTAACAAAAAAAGGAAAATAAACCTTCGATTGTCATTTCCAAACACTAAGAAAGAAAAGAAATGGCGAATGAGGAAAGTCTCCTACTATTTGGGTTGAAAATGTTAGTCTACCAAATAAGAACAATAGGTTAAAAGGAAAATCATCTGTGATTCTTTCTTAAATAGCTGGAAAATCATAATTATCATATCTTTACACTAAGAAATTGCAATAATAAGAATATTATGTTACCTTTGTTGGGATGTAGAATTGATGGGATTATAGAATCATATTCCAAATCTTTACATTCTAAATTTCGAGTTCTTTGAAACTTGTCTTAGAAAGAGATTTAGTGAAAATATCAACAACAAACATCATAAATGGTACTAATTTTGTGAATTAATTCTTAAAAATTACATTTTTCTCTTACAAAGTGTTAGTCGATTTATCTATAAGATGTTCTCACATGAAAAAGATTGGATTCTAAAGAAATATAGGTTAAATTTAATATCTCTTAATAAAAAAAATAAGTCATGTAAAATTTTATTGTGGTTAGTATGTTGAATAAACTTAAAATATATTTAATATATTTTAAATAATTGTTAATTGAGGAAATTAGTGGGTAGATAATTAAATAATAAATGTATCATAATTTTAGGAGACTAATTAAAGAATTAGTAGATTAATTTAGGCATTAATCAAAGAATCGGTAGATTCTTCATCAGCAAGAAATATTTATGGAAACAACTTGGAGAATTTTTTTTTGTAATAGGCTGAAAATAGAGTGTTGATTTGTTGTGAATTTTAGAGAAAAAAAAAGAGAAAGTGTTAGAGAGAAAAAGCAATGTAAGAGAAAGATTATGAAATTGTGAAATAAAGTGAATTTCTTGTAGACAAAATTTGTATTTTATTTTTTATTCGAATTTAGTTTTTTTACATAACAGCCTAGCTCTATATTTCCACTTATGAACTTGATCATGTTCCTTAGAATTCCATGATATGCAATTTGATTCTAAGAATATGCATGAACGTATAGTGCGCTTCTTCTCTAGTGTTTTTTCATGGCTTTGATAACATAAATTACTGGGATTTTTCCCAAAAAAAGAAGAAAATACGACGTTTTCATATTAAGTACTCTGCTAAGCATTATATTAATCAAATATACGGTAAATAAAAATCAACTCAATATACTGAAAGAGTTGTGGTGTGTTGATTTACTTGATTAGTCGAATCTATTTCAACTTTACAGTCATAAGTTTAATTATGAAAATCCATACTTACTCTCATTTTATGAAAATCTATTTCAACTTTACAGTCATAAGTTTGATTAGTCTACTCTCATTTTATTTAATAGTAGTAATACTTGTTAAAAATATCAAGGATCGACTAAATCAATTTATATATACTTGTTGGGCTCCTTTAAAAGGAAATTGAAATTGTCGGTGAAACTTAATGTCGACCAATCGACGAACACTCCATTAAATTTCCAAATACAAAAAAAAGAAAAGAACATAAAAGAAAATCATCTAATGGAGTGTTCATGGTTGATCACAATAATATATATTTTTTTATTTTTACGAAAAATTAGGAAAGTATCTATGAGAATAAAGTAAACATTATCTTAATTAATTTTAATTATTTAATTCCCGTTTAATAACTATTTAAGGCATTTCTAACGGCGAAGTAAGGAAGAAACGACACTTGCAAGCCATTCATGATCCTTCCTGCCCAATCATTTTTCAAACTCGAGCGACATGTCGTCACCTTACCACACTCCAAAATCACTTCACATGCATCTCTTAACCAATATCTAAATTATTATAGAAATAATAGCTCAATTCATATAAATATTATATTTTCAAGATCCAAATTAAATGATTGTAAATTTAAATTGAATTACAATCGATTAAACGAGTTCATACACAGTCAACACTTTAACTTTATTCAATTGTTTACAAAAAATAATATATATTCAAAACTAGAGTTTTATAACTTAAAAATAACAAAAAGTTATTGAAATACCTTAAAATTATCAATATGTTATCCATCTTTTCGACTCAAAGTTCTTAATTAAGATAAAATAGTTCGATGTATTCTTTATGAGTTTTATTAAATAAATACTTCATTTTAACGATTTTTTTTTTTTAGAATGTTTCATGTGTAATAAAAAAAAACCCAAAAAATGATATGAATAGAAACTTCTTGGATGAAGTTCTTTTACAATAGGAATTTGGGATGAACGGAGTAAAAATATGAAAAAGTCCAATAAATTGAATCCATTCAACATATAATTTTTAATCAATGTATGTATATTTTTCTATCAATGTCTCAAACCTTTTTCATATCACACAGTCTCAATCAAGAGACCGTGAAATGCATAATTAAAATATGAAAGAAAAACATCAAAATTCTGTTAGTAATGAAATATTTCTAACTTTTTTTAAAAAAAAATTCAAATAGCAACAAAAAAGTTGCTAAATTCTCTCTTTTATTTTGTTTTTTATAAATTTTTTGTAAATGGTATTATTATAACGGTTTCAAAAAAAAAATTGTATTATCTAAAAAAAAAAAGAGTATAGGGCAGATTTTATATTATCTAAAAAAAAGAGAGATTTTATATGATCAAAATTCGAATTCTTATGATAGAGTAAAATAATGTATCTTTTTTTTTTTTGTTGAAATAAAATATGTTTGAGTTGGTTTGACGATAGCTTTAGAATATACCATATTTTAATACAAAGTATCTTAATTCTTCTTAAACATTTCACATTTTCAGCTGAGATGATCACAATCATTTATGTTGGATTATAAAATTTATCTTATGAATGTGGTTATTTATTCTAAAAAGAGTCTAATTTACCCTTTTATCATTTCCTAAATGTTTTATGACTATCAATGGAAAATTCACATAAAATTTTGGATGAAAAGCAAAGTAACCGAGCATCATTCTTTTCTAAGGATACTAAAAAAATCTATTAACAAATGAGTTTATTTTAAATAAAGAACAAAAAAGGAAGAATGCATTTAAGACACATTGCAAAGTTTAAGATTATATATGCCATCTAACCTTTACCGAGGAGTTTGTGGATTCGAGCTTCATTGATTGTTCATTTAAATTTTACGATAAAAAAAGAAGATTATTATATATGAAGTAGACGTATCAAACATATGGCTTTAAAATGGATATATCAAATTATCAATTGAATTATGCATTCCGTTTTTTTTATAACTACCTATTTTTTCGATTTTTTTACCAATCAAATATAATAGAATATACCTCTATTTATTGATTTAACCACTTATAAAATTAGTTATCTTCGGGCCCTGTAGTAGAGTATAGTAAATAATAATGTATATTTTATTATAAAAAGAAAAGACATTTGTATTTGTGTTTGACGTTAGCATTTGTTGGTTCCATTTTTAATATAGAGTAAAATAAAAAGAACCATAAAGAAGCCGGAGAATTTATTATTTATTAAGGGTGCGTTTGAAGCTTCGATTTGGTTATAATAGACGGAAGGTTATGATAAACCGTGAATTATGATAAACGGTGAGTTATTATAAATGGTGTTTGAGGAGCTGACTATGTAAAAAAAGTAAAATACGTAAAATTTAGATAAATGAACATGTAGATTTAGATAAACGGCCACGTAGGGTTAGGTAACCAAATGGTGAGACAGACATCGGTTGGATTAGTATAACTAACTTACCCATTTACATAAATGAAGGTCCAAACACACCTTGAGTTAAACGCAAATTCGAACGCTGCCAATGAAAATGGAATATTTTATTTATTTTCTGAACCAGAAAAGGAAATTGAAATGTCCATCGAACCAGAAAGGCGCGGAATCTGGACCGTCGGTTTGATATCGGATGCGCCAGCTTGGAAATTTCTTGCTTCTTCTTCTTTGGCACGTTCTTTTTAATCCCAAGCCTTTATTCGGTGAAAATGGTGTCTCTTTTTATTTCAAGAAATAGAATTAAAAATGGTGTCTCTTGGTAATTAAGCTGTCTTTTTATTCTGTTTGGTTGCGGTGCAAGACATGTCCAAACAATTGACGTGATAGAAATAAATCCACCCATTTTCACAGCTATTAACTTTTATTTTCCAAAATTTGATGCCAATTTTTTTCTTTTTAAAATTCTACTATAATTGGGTGGAGGATTGAATATGTTCCATTGTTGTTTTTATTGGCAAATATAATGTGGTCTAAATAAATTTTACCGGCAGTAATGAATATGTAACCCAATTAGGAGGTTTCATGTTTGACCCCCAACTCTTAACTAAAATGTACTTAAAAAAAATTTAATTAATTATAAATAAATAAATATATATATATATATAAATATATATATATATATATATATATATATTGATTAAAAACTGAAAAATGATTATTGAATGGATTGATAGCATTATTAGTTATCTGGTTTGATGTCAATATATTTTCACTCCACGATTACGAATTTGATTCTTACAATCGGTATTAGTAGTTCTCCTTCCCCAATGTTTACTTATAATTTTTTTTATCACTCCAAATTATATATCTTAAATTAATTATTTTATTATTATTTTTTACTAAGTTGGTAACTCATGTTATCTTTTTTATGTTAATCAATTTCCATTATATAGTTACGAGTTTGAGCTCACAAATAGTTAAATTAACTTTTAATCCAAGTAAAAAAAATAGGTAAATTCACTTCTATTCCAAGTAAAAAATATTCTTAAATAATTTTTAATAAGTTCAAAAATATTTTTAACCTTTAAAAAAATTGTTTATGAGATTTTTTTTTTAAAAAAAGAGAAATGTTTTTTTATTTATTAAAAACAAATTGGATATTGGATTGGATTAAAAATTGAACCGAATTAATGGTTCTATATTTTATTAGATATTGAATCACATTCATTTTCGATTTGATACAAAACCGACAAAAATGAAACCAAAATCACCCCTAAAATTTGTTAATCCCATTCTTTCAATTAGTTCACCAACATTTGTGTACACACCTAATTATTGTAATCTCAAAAAGAAAAAAAAATCACATCTCCATTTCCTATTTAAAAGGAAACATTTTTTTTTTTCTTGAATTTCAGCTTCTTTTTATTTTTTATTTTTTTTTGAAATCGTTTCTCTCTAAACTTTTCTCCCTACATAAACTTTTCTATTTTCTTAAAAAAAAAAAAAACTAATATTTTTCTCTTTTGTTCCTCTTTCTAATAATTTACTTTTACTTTTCCTACCATGTATTTTTTTTACATTTTTAATTTATCTTTATTTCTGTAATTTTTTTTTGAGAACCTTTATTTCTCTAATATATCTCTTGCACTTGCAGTCTTACTTTTAAATTTATTCTCTCTCAATTCTCAAAAGAAAAAAAAAAAAACTATCAATTGTATCTTTTTATCTATTTTTTCACTAATTTCTTTTTTGCCTCTATTTTGTTGATCTCTAAAACATGTTTTCATTTCTCTAACTTAAAGAGTCTGTAAACTAAACGAAACTAAAATGATAAAAAAATCTTGATCATTATATGTTTTTAAAAAACAGAAAATAAAGAATATTTATTTAACTTATATGGTTTTTGCTTTTAAAAATCTAAAAAGAAATTAACATTAAACTAAAAACTAAGACCTTGGTTGATAATTATTTGATTTTTTATTTTTTATTTTTAAAATTTAAGCCTATACCTTACCCAAATTTCCTTCCATGTTTTGTACATTTTCTACCATGTATTTATCTTTTCTTGAGAAAGTATCTGAATGATAACCAATTTTAAAATTACAAAAACAAGTTTTTGAAAATTATTATTTTTTATTTCTAAATTTTGATTTGGTAAAATCTAGATATTCAAGTAAAAAAAAAAATGAATAAAATATGTAAGCTTAAATTTAAAAACAAAGAACAAAAAATCAAATAGTTATCGAGACATAAAATGATAATCCAAACATAATTCAAATGTTTGAATTTCTTTATGATAGTAAAATGTTGACCGATTTAACCTAATAAGATAACTACAAGAGTCATGACCGTTGTTTATTCAATAAATTTCAGTGAATGGTCTAAATAAGTATTTGAAATATATTGCATGTGCTACTTTATTTTATTAAGCCTTCGACATTATTTTACTCTTAGTCCTATCAAATCAACGAATATTTGAGTGTATTATTATTTTTCTATCTTACTTTATGGATGAAGCTTGTAATTTTTTACATCATTTTTGTGGGCTTAATTCTTTCATCCCCGACATAGAGATGTCCGGCGAGAGTGAGGAAATGACTTTTTCGTTCTTGTCATCGCACCAAAATTAATTCTTGTTCTTGCAAAAATTACACGGATCGTCGAATTGTTCATGGGGAATTAGTGGAATTGAGTTCCAGCAGATAATTATTTTGTTTAATTTTTTCTCTTTTCTAATTTTAATTTCTATAAGTATTTTTTTTATAATATTTGTAGTTAATTTTTCATAGATATTAATTTGTAATTAAATATTTAATTTAAATAAAATATATATTTGAATAAATATTTCTCCATATAAAAGTATAACTAAAGATTGATTGAATTGATAAAAAGAGTATATATATATAATGGTTCTTCGTCCCATTCCTGTTGAATTAATTTTTGTCGTTGGAAAACTTTTCGTTATTTTTCAAAGATCAGGGCGGGGATTCTTCGTACGGCACCAATAGGGATGGGTCTCGTGGGATTTTTTTTTTCTTTTATATATTTTTTAGACAATAATTTTAAGTAATTAAATTTTCATTTTCATTTTTTCAAATAATTACATATAAAAGTATAACTAAAGATTGAATTAATAAAAAGAGGGGAGTATCCATATATATATATGAAGCCGGGAAAAGAGTACAATTTCCCATTCCAATTAAAGATGTTCGCGGGGGATTGGGTTTGGTGGAGATTTTTTTTCCTTTTCAATTTTTATGTATTTTTTGGACAATAATTTTTAGATTTTCTTAAAAAATATCTATAACTTTCAATTATAATATTAATTATTAAAGAAAAATATTCATGTGCATACATAATTTCAGCCACAAATATATATTTATTTAAAAATTAAAGGAGTTAAATAAAGAAAAATATTTTAAAAAAAGGTAAACCAAGCAGAATCGAGAGAATAGAGAATGGTGAATACAATCTACGCATTTACTTTGGAGATGAATTTTTTTTTCTCTCATTTACTCCCCCCTACGCTGCCTAAACAAAGAATTCATCAAGTGGCGTGAAAAATGGACATTTTTAATTATATATCATTTTTTAATGTTCAATTTTTTCATTAAATAAAGGTTTTGTGCGACTAATAAACACAACCTCCAATATTGTAGGGCTAAAGTTCTCATTCACTTTTATTTTCGTTTCCTTTTTTATTGTTGGCATTTTCTTTTTCATTTTTCTCTTGACTAGTCGATTCCATTTTGCACGCGTCTCTCCAAATTTGACAAAAAAAAAAAAATACATTTATCATTAAATAATTTGAATGTTTTGAAAAATGGTTATAACTTGATATCTTATCAAATTTAATTAATCTTCTTTTAATAAAGTTGGATCACATTTTCTTTCCCTTTGAATATTTTGTGTGGAAAAGAGCTATACATGTGTAAAATCAAACACCCAAGAAAAAAAAAACAAATAAAATAGCATGGTATATTCAAAATACAAAGTTGCAGTCTTGTCAAAAGATTTATCTTTTGAGTCATTGGATTCTCAAGGTTTTTAATATTTTTAATTTTTGAACTATAATTATAATTGTTCTTAAAGAATGTAAAATTAAAAAAATAAATTGAGTTAATTTAAAAAATAGATCAGGGCAAATGCAAAAATATGTAGAGTAGAACTCTAATAATATACTAACTTGAAATGGTTTCAACTGAAATGTTTGGTGATATCAATTAAGATTTTAGATACTCCTTACAACCAACTTGAAGATAACCAAGGATTTGAAAAAAAAAAAAAAACTTGAAATCATAACTTAGTAATAATTGAATTTAAGCATACATTTGAAGTTGAGATTTTTTTATAAAAAAAAACAAGTTGGAGAAGACTGCGGTCAAATAAATGAAAGTCAAATACGAACTAAATTATCACGAAACAATGAAACCATCAGATCACCGTTAATTGTTGACGAATTAAATAAGTGAAAGTTAGTCATTCATGTGTGTGAGTTAATTGATTAATTGAACAAAAAACTAATATCTTTTACGTGTACATAACTACCTACATGTACTTAATTTGTCAACAATTACAAGAACTAAAATTTACCTTTTTCAATGACTTGACTGACATTTTAACGGTGGGAGGCTGATGTTGATCAGCCCCACCAAATGAATGTGAATATTATGTTGGAACGTTCGAATATTGGGGAACCATGGGACGTTCAAGTCAATGACTTGAATTGACATTATTGAATGGCGAAATCCCCAATTTGCTACATTTTCAAAGCTTATTTTAGTATTTCTATTTAATTTTATGTTTATTGCATTTTAGTTGTAGTGGTCAGAGAAAGAGGTGTTTGATAAAGGGCATCTTAATATCGTGATGGATTAGTGTTTCCTTCTAAAGAGATTTGCTTCCTCTACGGTTTTGAAACTCTTTTCTTATTCTTTGGTGTGTTTTTGTTTCTCGGTGGTTTTTATGTTATAAAATTAACCTTCAAAGTTACATGTAAACAAGTGTAGTGCTAATCTAAAAAAAAAAACAAGTGTAGTGTTAAATAATTGTCACTCCCTATTTTAGCGTTGGGATTTATCATTAAAAAGATTAGTTTGAAAGGTTTCTCATATCCTTTTAAGATCCCATTTATTTACAATATTTATTTTCTCTTTTACTTGATTTCAGTCCAAGAGCCTTGAATGTGGATCAAAGTTTTATTCGAGAATTATTTCACTTCTTTTATTTTCCTTTTATGCGAGAATTATTGTATGGTTTGTTTTCTTGTCAAAATGAAGAAGTTTCAATTAAAAAAAAAAAAAAACTTTTTTCTAAATAAAAAATAATCTAAATTCTAAACTTTAAAATAATAAGAACTAAATTATGAAAAATATATAATCTAACCTTTAATTTGTCAAATATAAATATGAAAAATGCTAAAATATAATACAATAAATTATTTGACCACAAAGCAGATGTAAAAACTTTTCAAAAAAAAGAAAAAAGAAAAGAAAATCCAACACTAGGAAATGCTCCTCACCAGTACCACTAATATTTAGTCAACGTCAGTAATATTTAAAATATTATTAGGACATGCACAAGAATGTGAGTTATTTCAGTCAATTTATAATTTATTTCATTGTTATTATGTCACATAAAACAAATATGAGCTTAGAAATGAAATGGAAACACTTCCAAAGGAGCAAAGTTGGTGCCATTCATTTAATTAGGGTTTTTGTTTTGGGTAATGTGATTATTGCGAGAAAGTCAAGGATCGAAAATGAATATTCGAGACTGCATGGAAGCCATATGTGCCCTTCCCCTTCTCTTTGTAAACTGAGCTGCACTGTTATTTTCATACAATAAATTATTAAAATATCTAAATTTGATATATATATATATAAATTAATTTATAATATTTTGATTTTTCAATTACGGATCAATTTGAGAATAACTATTATCTCTATTAGAGAATATGAGGTTCCACCTCAAAATTAATTGGCGATGAGGGGAGTAACTCATATACCTTATAAATGTGTTGAAGAATTCTCACCTTATCAATGTGGGATAATTGCACCACAAGTGAGTATCTCCAACATGCCCCCTCAAGATGACGGCCATATAATGGAAAATGCCATCTTGAATTGGATTCGAATTTGTGGCCGAAATATCTGCATTGGCTTACTCTTTGTCCGCTTGAGTGGGATCCACACCCGCTTTTTTGAATTAAAAGCATTTTTGCACCACAAGTGAGTATCTCCAACAATCTCTTCATTTTTTTTATTCAACAACTTTGAGTATTTTTTTTTATATTTCAACCATTGAACTAAGAGTAAACAGGTTTAAAAGAAAAATAAATGTAGCCCTCAATAATTTATTTTTTCAAAAATAAAGTAAGGGAGAATGCTATTTTAGTTTTAAATTTTTATTTTGGTTAGCAAATTTTAAGATTCCAAATCAGCTCTTGATTAAAAAAAACGACATGATTTATATGTTTTTACTAATGCTTTATGCTTTTAGTTTTTTTTTTTTTGAATTCAAATCAATATTTAGAGTTTGAGAGATTTAAATATGTTTATATATCACTTTGATTTTTATGTGTTTAGTTATGCATATAGATGTATATGATAAGGACTTTGCTTATTGAATATTGTCAACTTTTCACCTTATAATAATTTGTTTAGATTGGATTGATTGTAACTTAAGAAATATAGATACAGACACAAGATACAGATACGACACGTAAACACGTTATTATTAAAAAATTCACGACATAGATGTGTCAATGTATATAATTGATTATCATTTTTTTATAATATATTATTAAAAGATCAAATTCAAAATATTTTAGGTAGTTATAAATTTACTTTTAACAATTTCAAAATATTTTAATTTTTACCCAATTTCTCTTCTCTCCCTTCTATTTTTTTTTCTTTTCCTTTTATATTTTAGTCCATCTATTTTCTAGGGGAGAGTTGCAAAGTTCTCATTCTATTCTAGAGTGTTAGGTTTTGACTAAAGTGTTTTCTAGGCAAAAAGGCATCACGCAATCATATATAAATATTATTTTTATTATATTTTTAGGCTGATTTTAATAATATATTCAACTTTGTTTCGTAAAGATATTATTTATATTTCTGTTTTAAAAAAAAAGATATTATATATATAAATGTTTTTTTTGAAAAGGTGATATTATTTACTATTTGTATATATGTTGAACCAACGGCATTTTTTAAAATTCAACATCAATTGGAAATGGATGTTTTTATTTTTTATTTTTAGTACAAATGGAAGGATGAATTTCATAGGTTGATTAAATCATTGTTAGTGACCACAATATTAATTTAATAACATTAGTATAATTCTCTCTTCATGATATAAAAAATAGTATTTTGTTTTGCTACTATACGTTGTTAAATAACTTAACTTTTTATACATAAATGTTTTTTTAATTTAATTATATATATAAACACTTTTTTTTTCATATGTGTTTTTTAAGATCATATTGGCAAAATGTTAAATAACTTATTATTGTACAAACATATAATATTTCATGTTGTCTTCGGGTTTTGAGTTATTTTCAATAAAAAAAGGATTCAAAATTTTACAAATACTAAAATGGTAATAGATAATATATTCAAACAAAATAATTAAAAATCTAGTCAAATATTTGCATTTATAATCAAAACTACAGTATAATTAATATTTATTATATAATATTATTTTATTAATAATACAATATTTTATATTATTAATACAATATTATATTTTATTAGTACAAGATTATATATTAATATAATAATATTATTATTATTATTAATATCATTTTTTTTATCTAGTATGTAAATATTTTTTCAATTTGATCTTTATCCCTAAAAAAATCTTATAAAGCAATTTTATGGGTTCCATTAGGGTTGGTTCGATTTGGTTATAGATTTTAGTTATTTCATCAAAGAATTAATTAAAATGAATAAAGTTAAAATATCATTCTAGTTTGCCAATCTCAAAAAAAAAAAACCATTTTAGTTTACTAATAAAAATAGAATTCAAACAATTTCAAAAAAACTGTAATGACATCATATATAATCTAGTAATCATAAAGTTACACATGTATAAGAAAAAAACCATTCTAATCTTAAATTTTTAAATGACTAATTTTAATTATTGCATTTAAACACGGATCTATTTGATCAATTTGAAGTTAATATTAACCCAAAAAATTTAATAATCTTGATAATTTTAATAAAAGCAAAGAAAAATGTGAACATAGTCTAGTATTTACAGAAGAAGAAAGTAATTAGTTTAAGAGATCTAAAAAAAATGGAAGTAATTAGTTTAAGAATAAACACTTTTTTTAATAGAAAAACTAAATTAAATATTTAAAAATTAAAATAAAATATAAATAATATGGAATTTTACTCCCAAACCAATTAAAGGAAAGGTTACTCAAATAATATTTTAATAGAAAAATAATAATTAAAGGTTGGTTTCAAGCTTCTTTAAATTAGTTATTGATTTGATGTTTAACTATTAAACTTAATTCTTTTAAAAAAAAAAAAAAAACTATTAAACTTAATTTATGTTAGGAACAAGAGTATATTTTTATTTTTATTTTTTTGATTGAAGAAACAAGAAAATAATTTTAGTGGAATGAAGTATAATTTAATAATAAAAATATTGCAGGCTTCCCTCCACTTAGGGGTTTGTTTCATTTTAGTCTTAGGACTTTTAAATTTTCAATTTTGATCCTTCGACTTTGTTGTTTGTCCAATTTTAATATCTTGACTTTCAAATGTTTAAAATTGGTCCCTAAATTATCAAGAAAGTTAAAAAATGGTCCTTTTAGTTAAATGAACTTTTTCTTACTCTTAAATTATTTTATTTCTATTCCATTTTTCTTCATTTCTCTTTCTAAATTTTTTTCTCTTAAATCTACCTATTTAATCATTTTTCCTTCTTTTTTCTCCCTTATTCTCTCTTTAATCTATCTCATCAAATTGTTTAACATGAGATAATTTTCCTAAATAATCATTTTCCTATTTTGATTTTTCACTTTTTATTTTCAAAATTCATATAGTCTACCATGGAAGAGACAATTTTCCTAAATAATCATTTTCCTATTTTTATTTGTAACTTTTTATTTTTAAAATTCATAGTCTACCATGGAACCAAAAAGAAAGAGAAAGAGAATGAAAGAAGGAAAAAAAGGAAAGAGGCGGAAGAGAGGTGGATTGAAGAAGTGGTAAAATTTCTAAAAGAAAAAGGATGAAAGATGGAAGAGAGATAACATAATTTAGGAGTGAGAAAAAAATCATTCGTCTAAAAGGACAATTTTTCAACTTTCTTGATAGTATAGAGACTAAATTTGGACATTTTGAAAGTAAAGATACCAAAATTAGATGAATAACAAAGTTGAGGGACCAAATTTAAACATTTGAAAGTTAAATGACCAAAATTAGACAAACAACAAAGTTGATGGACATAAATTGGACATTTGAAAATTCAAAGGCCAAAATGGAACAAATTTCAAAATTAAAGAACCAAAATGATATTTTAACTTAAATTCAAATATACAACATCAAGCAAAAATTTAAAGTTACTAAACCATCATTCAATAACTTAATGATCAAGAAGGTCTCGAAGAATTAAAAGCGAGGTGATGAGTTCAGTCTATCATAGTTATTTATCAAAACAAATTTTACAAATTTTTTTGACATCCAAATGTTGTAAAATTATATCGTATATACGTAACATTGGTCGAAATGTTTGCAAGTTGGTTCGAAGGGTATTGATATATTTTATTAAAAAAATCTTTTATAGGTGAAGATGTCGGGTGTGGTTCGTTGACTAAATAGTGCAAAAAAAAGTCCACACTTTTTCAACCCTATTCTGTTTCCTTCCCTTTTCGTGTTTGTCTTAATAGTCATAAAAAATCATTTCAAGGTTTTGAAATTTGTCCGCTTAATTTGAATAGGAATATTATTTAATATTAAACGTGAGATTAGTGCTTCTAAAGTTGATTATATTTTGATTTTGTCACAAAGCACCAAAGTTTTGACAAATGTCCGTACGAATTAATGAGGTTTAGCAGAACGAGGCATAAGATTAGTGGGACGAGAGACTTTTTTTTAGTGTGTCGATGTTTTGAAGACATAGAGCCAACACTATTGATTATATTATGTCACCACAATAATCTCAAGTCAATGGAACCCACAACACGTGATTCATTTTTTATATTAAATGGTTAAAAAAAAAATCATTTTGGTCTTGGTTAGAAGATTTACTCCATTTTTGTTGCTAAATTTTTGGAAGTCTAATTTTTTTTTTTATAATAAATCTTAAAATTGATATTTTTTTTAATTAAATTTTCTCCTTTTTGTAAAAAAATAACTACTATCTTTTAATTTTTATCCTATAAAATTAAAAATATGTTTGCATCGCATACTTTATTTTATTTAAATTTTTTATATTGAACTATAATATAAATTTATCACAGACATTCATTTTAAATTTTATTGGGAATATGCAAATTAAAATTAGATTAAGATACTTGAAAAGTTATAGACTAAAATGAAAAACTCTCAAGTATTTGAATTTTTGAATTATACTGTAACCAAATTAGATCGTTAAATGATTCGAGAGTTGAAATTAAAATGCGTGGTGCAACAAAAAACCGAAAATCGAATTAAATCGAACCAATCTAAGATCAATTTTTTAGCACACAAAGTTGGACATATTATTTTTAATTTGAAAAAAGAAGAAGAAAATATTGGATCGGTTCCGCTTCTCATTTTAAAAAACCAATAAAAACGGAATGAAACCAATATATATATATATATATATATATAAATCATATAAAGTTATCTTCCTTCTATTATTTATAATATTTTCTAAAGTTTTGAAAATTAAGCTCTTATATAAATATTTTTTTTATTATTCAAATGTAAATATATATTTTTCAAGTAACATTCTCAAATTTTACTTTTTTTCATACTAGTTGTCATTATTTATTAGAAGCTAATTTTACTTAAGAAAATCAAATGGACCTACCTCGTTAATATTCAGATCCTTCTCATTCATTGACAAGATGAATGAATGAACCATCCAAAGCAAATCAATTTCATATTGGAATACATTATTTTCAAAGAACTGATAAAAAAAATTAAACATTGGATCAGATCTAAACCGAACCAAACCAATTGAATATTGAACAAATGGTTCTATACTTAGATATTGAATTTGATTCATTTTTTGAAAACCGAAGACATCGGTTTGATACAAAACACCGAACCAAAATCACTCCTATGCCTAACCATTTGGAGTGTGTAAGGCTCTCGTTATTTTTTAGAGGAGATATTCACCTTGCCTCGTATTGGATAAGTGATGAGTTTTCAACATCTTTAAATGATATATGAGCTATTCCCCTTACTACCATTTAGTTTTAAGGTGAAATCTCATATTATCTAATATTTTCTTTAATTAAGATAGAGAGTTAGAGAAGATTCGAACCACAAATCTTATAGTTTATAATATCAAGATTTTAGTTGAGTTATTTTTTTTTTCTCGTTTTCTTACCATTGAATTAGGTTCAAGCCCACCATTTCTAATATATGCATGTAGTTTGATCTTCTTCTTTCTTTTTTATTTTTTGAAATTGAGAGAGGCGAATCACAAACCTTACATAGCCACAACTCTCCAATAAGATGAGGGCCTAATATTGATCTTTCAAGATCGAATTCATAATTGTGAAGTTAAATTGAATTACAACTAAACAAGATAACCAAAGCATCATCAACTCATTCGATTATGTAGTTTGATCTTGATAATTATGTTATATAATGTTTTCAAAATTGATGAACTTGAAGAAAAAATGGTGAGCGTAAACTTTTTTTTAGTTCAAATTGGAGAGCAGAATTACAAACCTTATGACGAAATATTGCTCTCAAATAAGATGAGAGCCAAATACTAATTTTTATGAAATTATATTTAATTATATAATTATATAAATGATTGAAAAGTAATTTCGAGTTTTTTTAATGACCTGGGAACTTGAAACTTGATACTAATTCAAAACTTGGGATCATTTTGGAAATGAATTCTTTAGGGAGTACACCCTCAAAGGTTAGGCGCTCAACCACTATAACGCCTTTAGTGACTGAACTTAATTCAATTAGCTAATGTGATAATGATTTATTTTTTAAACCTAAAGACTTTGAATCCTCTGTGTTTTTTTATTGAATTAAAAAAATGTTTTTCATATTCCCCTACTCAATATGATATTTATAAAAGAAAAGGAAAGATTATATGAGTCGTATATATTCTCCCAAAGGACATGTTTGATAGTTTTTAAATATTAAATTTGTAACATATCCATTTCTTTGTGATTTGTTGTGTTTTATTATTATTATTCTTATTATAAATATTGAAACATTTTAAAATCTTACATCAAATTTTAAATTTAAATTGCAAAATAATGATGTGTGTTATTTTAGTTAACAACATATGTTCTAATTATGTTAAACTACTAATCAACCATAAAATTTAAGTTGGTGGATTAAAATAAATTTATTTTAAAAATTTGTGAAATGTCCTAGTTACAAGTAGAATTTGATTTTAATTGAAAAAAAACGACTTGACAGATAATCAAACTCAAGATTCTTGCTTTGATTTGAATTATGTTAAACTATCAATCAATCAAAAAATTTAAACTGGTGGATTAGGCTAAATTTATTTATATTAACTAACAACATATATTGAAGTAGAAGTTCTAACTTCTACCTTCTTAAACATATATTGAAGTAGAAGTTCTAACTTCTACCTTCTTAATCAAGAGTATATATATTCATCAATTAAGGCTCAAATCTGTTTAAAATCAATTGGTCATAAAAAGAGTAAATGTTCCTTTTATCTTATAAATGTTATAAATATTTTAAAGAATATTTTCTGAAATCCTTCCTATGCATCACTACAACATTTTAGGCTTTCTGCGACGGAACTTTTTGTCACGAAAAGTGTCATTTTCCGTCGCGAAAGCCTATCGCGACGGAAATATTTCCGTCGCCAATTCTCGGAAAAGCCCGTCATGGTAGCCTATTACGACGGAAACATTGCTTCGCATCGGCCAAAATCCTCAATTCTGTCGGAGAAAATGTTCCGTCGAGGTAGATATCTTTTCGTCGCGGTAGGTCCCTTCCGCGATGGAAATTGGTTTGGTCATGGTAGGTATCTATCGCGACGGAACACTTCCGTCGCCTTAGCATTTTAGATTTTTTATTTTTTATTTTTTATATATATATTTTTTAATTTCTATACCTTTTAATTCTTTACCAAAATACTTGAATACAAAATAAATTTAATAACATTATCATTCAACTCAAAATTTCATACAAAGTTTAAATGCCAAGTGTTACTAATCCAATACAAACTAATTCAACACAAAAGTGTGTACAAATGTTACTAAAACCATAATTGAACACAAAGTTTAAAGATCCATATACAAAGAAAATAATTAAATGTGAATGCACGACACTGCCTCCCATGATCGCGATTGTAGGTGACCACCTGAATCAAACAAAACAACTATAAGTCTTTAGTTTACAAGGTTTCTAAACTAATATTAAGTCATTCTCAAGTACAAGTTACAAATTTAGAATCTTGGAATTCTATATACATTTCGGCAGCATAATGACGTGTTTTGAATTATTCCCAAAAAACCTAAACTTGTTATAATATAATTAAAATATGGATTATAGCTATCTTTGCTGCAGGATAGCGACAAACAAATAAATTACGTTATTTTACTAACATATTTCTGAACATTGTAATTAAGTTTATAAAGGTTGACACTATGAAAAAGTTTTCAAATGTACCTATTTTGACGTGTCATTGCCGACATTCATCTTCCTAAAAACTCATCATCTATACTTCCATCTTGGCTTGCTCACATGTCAAACAAATGAAACAAACTAGAACTTAAAAAACATCACTTAAAGCCATTGACATAACTTTAATCAAAGTTATAATCCAAATCCAAATCACACATAACAAACATAAAACATAAAAACAAATCAATAACCATAATCAAAGTTTAAAATATAAATACAAGTACAAATTTAAATCTCAAATCTAAATTCAAATCAAAGATAAAACATAAAACAAACAATTTATTTACATAACTTTAAACTAACTGTACAATTCAAATCCCTTAATTTCTTTTTGTCCAAAACTAACACATATGTCATAACTCAAATTTAAGTATCAACTTTAAACCACTTACATAACTTTAAACTCAAATTCTTAATTTCTTTTGTCCAAAACTAACACATATGTCATAACTCAAATCCAAATATCAAGTTTAATCTAAGTGTCCAACTCAAATCCTTAATTTCTTTTTGCCCAAAACTAGCACATATGTAATAACCCAAATTTAAGTGTCAACTTTAAACAACTTACATAACTTTAAACTAAATGTACAATTCAAATTCCTAATTTCTTTTGCCCAAAAAATAACACATGTTATAACTCAAATCCAAATGTTAACTTTAAACTAAGTGTTCAATTCAAATCCTTAATTTCTTTTTGCCCAAAACTAACACATATGTCATAACCTAAATTCAATAACTCATTTTATCTACAAAAACACAAACTTTGAAAACACATGATAACCCATAATTATTTAAAAACACATAACCCATATTCCAAAACTCATATCCCATAACTCATAATTTCAAAACTCATGAATCCCCTAATACCATTTTCTCCCAACACATTTCATTTCTTCATAATTTCAATAACTAACTTTCTCTAAAAAATCACACACAAACTTTGAAAACATTTAACTCATAATACTTTGAAAAATACATAGCTCAATATTCCAAAACTCATACATAGCTCATCCATAATTTCAAAACTTATAACTCCTAATACCATTTTCTCCCAATACATTTCATTTCTACATAATTCCAATACCCCAAATTTCAACACACATACTCTAAACCAAACCCATAAACAAAATCAAACATAAACTCATATCCTTAACTCCAAAAATTAACTCTAAATACATAGAACTTTGTTTAAATAGATAAAAAAAAACTTACAAGTGGGAGTGAAAGAGATGGACAACGACAAAGGTGGTGGAGACGTCGACGGTCACTAGATACGAAAAGGGTGGTGATTGTGGTGTTCGGAGATGGAGAAGATGGGGCGGTGACCGGAGACGGACGAAGGTGGCGGCGGTGGTGAGTAGGGAGGAGGAGAAAGAGGAAAATTTTGGGAAAGTAGGAATTTTGGGGGTGTTTTGAAATGGGAAAATCGAGGGTTATTTGATTTTTAAGGAGGCAACGCCAACGGAATTAAGTTCCGTCGCAAAAGGTAGTTTATCGCGACGGAACTCCATCGCGAAAGGTAGTCAAACGTGATCGAACTTCGTCGCCAACAGGTAACCTACCGCGACGGAAAAATTTCCGTCGGCTTAGTTCGTACTTTTCCCCCCAAAACGAAAAAATAGGGGGGAAATGAAATTTTAGCCGACGGAAAATGGTGTTCCGTTAGCAAAACCCAAAGCAAAGCCGACGGAAGGTGCTTCCGTCTGCGTAGGTCACTTTTCGTGACGGAATTAAGCTCCGTCGCCAAAGGTTCCGTCGGGAAAAGTTATTTTTTTTGTAGTGCATGTATAAATTTCAAATTATATATATATAAGTTGAATCAAATGTCCGTCTAAGTTTAATGATTGGTTGGTTACCTATGAATTTTCCATTTCAAAATTAATTAGTGATGGAATGGAATCGTAAGTACACTATCTAATAAAATTGTTATAGAACTTTTTTAATTGCAAAATATAGACGATTCATTCTAATTTTAAATTACAACCACAAAATTCTCTCGGATATAATATAATCAACCTTATGTATACCAAAATATAGACGATTCATTCTAATTTTAAATTACAACCACAAAATTCTCTGGGATATAATATAATCAACCTTATGTGTACTGCTCAAATTCTTTCAAGATTCATTCTAATTTTAAATTAAAACCATAAAAAATTAAAAAAATAGAAAGAAAAAAAAGGAGAAAAGTTGAGAGAAGATATATATGCTAACAAAGATTGGTTATCAAAACATGAGTAGATAAAAGTCTCCCACTAATTAAGATACACATGGAAAAGATCAATTAGAAAAATGGTTCATAAAATTGAATTGTCCAAGAACATTATCATGATGCTCATTCATGCCCACCAATATGAATTTTTCTTCCCACTAAGCTAAAAATAATAAAAGGGTAATTTAGGGAATCTCCTTTAGTTTGGCTATTGGCTTTGTAATGGGACTTATTACAATTTCTAAATCACATGCCAAAGTGCAAGGAATTGTGAAAATGATGTATTTCTAAATAAATAATATATTTAGTGCTTATACAAAATATGACACTTTCTTCTATCTTATAGAACAAATATAATTGACGTCGATGGAAAGCTAAATGTTTGTTTCGTTTCTCCTCTCAATTGATACTATTCGTTTTAATCATTCTCAATCATGTGGTATATATGTATTTAACCTTCTTCATGATTCCATAAGAAATAAAGATAGAAAAGGCATACACTCTTATATATCAAATTTGTAGATCCCTCCATTTAAGGGCACGTTTGGATGGGAAATAATGAAGTGATTTAAATGAGAAGTTTGACGTTTAAATGAGTGATTGTACAAAAATCATGTTTGGATAAAATTGTTGTGAAGAAGTTATAGAAAAAATGTTTTTGATTAAAAGTATTTGAATGAATTATTTCACAAAAATCTTGTTTATAGAATGAGTGGTAGGAAAACAAAAAGTTGTTTAGAAGAGAAATTGTATAAAACATTATTTTCAAAAAGTTATTTGGATGAGAAGTTAGAAGGAGGGATTGAAATATGAAGTTGATGGAAAAAAATTTCTACCTTAAACAAACATGAGCAAATCTTACCTCACATTTCTTCTCTCTACTTCTACTTATCCATGTTTCCTTAAATTAGGTATTATTTAATGAAAATACTTTTGGGGTAGTTTTTTTAGTACATTATAGGGATTGGTAGACTCCGAACTATCTATCTTGTGGCCCTTAATGTATCAATAATAATCAATTGGAGCTATGTTTATTTTGGATTTTCGGTATTTTTTTTTATGTACGATCAAGTGCATTTTCTTCTATCCGGTATAACCATTTTTTTTAATTTGCGTTTAATTTAACTGATGTCGATAGAAAAGTTTAGGCCCCGTTTGATAATCATTTTATTTTTTTATTTCCATTCAAATTTTCTACCATGTGCTCCATCTTTCCTACAATGTATCAATCTTTTCTTACCAAAGTAGGAGAATACTAACCAAATTTAAAAAACATAAACAAGTTTTGGAAGCTTTTTTTTTTGTTTACAAAATTTGGTTTTGTTTATTAAAATATAGGTAAAATGTAGATATCCAAATAAGGAAAAATGTATAGTAAAGTAGTTGTTGTAGACTTAAATTTCATAAACAAAAAACGAAAAACAAAATAGTTATCAAACGGGGCCTTAGTGTGTCGTTACATTTATTTCTTCTCTCAAATGATACCATTCATTTTAATAATTCCCAAATCTTGTGGTATCATCTTCATCATTCTATAAAGAAAGGAAAGGAAACAAAATTTCTACTCTCAATTTAAATTATCTTTCATTTAATAAAAGTTAGATTTGAAATTTGAATTATTACTTCCTTATAGTAGACGTTATTTTGATGGATAGGATTTCAGAGATATTCTTCTTATCCTATATTAAAAAGATGAGGAATGTTTAACATTTCTAAGAGATGTGAACTACTCTTCTTACTACTAATTAATTTTGAGATGAAATCTCATACTATTTAATATGATACTTTGTAAAATCAGAAATGTTTTTTAACTCTATATTCATAATTTATTAAAAAAATATATATCTAAAACTTTAGTATGATTTTAGTAATTAACTTTTACGAATTAATATGGTGGACTTGCTTTTTGTATAATCTCCTTGTATTGTGTGACAAATAAGGCAAATGATAAGTATTATGCTTTTATGATTTTTTTTTTTAGTATGTGTTTCCGAAGCAGGAACGAGAAGTTGTCTATTTTTATTATTTTTAAACAGGCAACTAGACTATTAAAAATTAATTGATTATGCTTAGCAGAAAAAACTATCAAGATTTACCGGGTCGACGTAATAGTTTTAATGTTTGATTGTAAACCAATTCAACACCACTCTCATAGGTTCGAGCCCAAAAATTGGTATTTGTCTTCCTTTTTTGTACTTAAAAAAACTATCAAGATTTTATTTACGGAGTTTAAACTTTTCCCAAATTTCAAGATTTTTTTTTTCTTTTTGAAACTAGTTTTTTTTTAAACCTTTTCTGAAATTAGTTTAGTCAATGATAATTTATATGTATTTTTCAATGATAATTTATATGTATTTTTACTTAGAGATCTATATATATGAATCATCAACTTTAAATATTATTGTTGTATTAAAATAAATGTTTTTTTTTTCATTCTAAATATCTTTTACATATATCTATTTTGTTTTGATACCATAATTCAAAAAGAAAGTTTTAAAATGAGTGAACTTCTCTGTCGAATAATATGTAATTATGGTACAAGAAATTAACCAATGGTCCTGTTGAGTTGCATGTTTTGATAGGGCACCTTGTGGGTAAGGTTAACTAAAAATAGTCCTTCATCCATTGAACCCTTCGAAGAGGGAAGAATAGAATTCCCTTTTTGACTTGGAATTTGATATATATATATATATATATATATATATATATATATATATATATATATGAAGAATATTCTTGTCCTTGTACTTGCTAGAAGAATGGAGTCCTCAATTATTAATATTCACTTGAACTTTTTTTTTTCCTCATCATAAGATAGTTTGGTACTTATCGAATTTATCTTTTAAAGATGCAATTTCATTAAATAGTCAAAAGAATCTCTTTTAAAAGACGATTCTATGAATATCATATTTTGTAAAAATAAAATTAAAAAATAGATAGGTTTCAAAATTAATATAGATTTGTTGGAGAAATTATGAAGTTGTCGAAGAGCACATAGCAGAAGCTACGATCAATGAACCAAACGAAGGTATGGAGAAGAGAATAACACGCAAGTTTTAAGTGGTTCGGCAATATACCTACTCCACTATGTAACGAGAGATATCATTTTTATTACAATCTTGAAGAAGAAGAAAAGAACTCTAGAAATTTTTCACTTCTTTTCAACTACAATATGCTCACCTGTTATATTAGCTATACAGTTATTAAACAAGTCTAACAACTTAACCAATCAGCCAAACTATTTTTGGTTAGCTGTAGGCTGAAAGTTGGAGAGTCAGTTCAAAGGACTAACTTCAGAATGCTGGTAAAAAATCAACAAGATTGAATCATAAATTTTGTCTTTATAGTTGGTGAAAAGTTTGGAATTTAATTTTTTTATTTTTTTGTTTAGAACCTTTAACCTCTTGATTTATAGGTTACATTGATATTGTTAAACTATTCTCCTGATGGTAGTTAAAATTTAATTTCTAACATGTAATAAATGCTACGAGTGAATTAAGCCGGTGATGTTTAGTTATATGTTAATATAATAGTTTTTTTTGTATTTAGTTGATAGTGAGTTAAAGTACGTGATTACAGGGTAATAATAATAACTAAAAACAAACTAAAATGAACTCAAGTTATCTAAATTCTATCGGTTTATAATTTAGATTTTTAACACAATAATAAGTCTCATTCGATAATTATTTTGTTTTTGGTTTTTTGTTTTTGAAATTCAAGTCTACAACAATTACCCTACTATAACTTTTTTCTTATTTATATTTTAATAAACAAAACCAAAATTTGGAAGAAAAAAAAAAGTTTCCAAAAGCTTATTTTTGTTTTTGAAATTTGGTTAGTATTCATCTACTTTCTTAAGGAAAGTTGGATATATTGTAGGAAAGATAGAGCACATGATAAGAAATTTGAATAGAAATAGACTTAAATTTCATAAACAAAAAACCAAATGGTTATCAAACAGGGCCAAATATTTCGATTTTTATTTGGAGAAAACCAAAAGCTAGGATCCTGTTTGATAACCATTTTGTTTTTAGTTTTTGAAATTTAAGCTTACAACAATTATTTTACCATATGTTTTTTCTTACTTGAATCATCTTACCTATATTTTAAGAAATTAAACCAAAATTTGGGAACAAAAAAAGATAGCATCTAAAAGTTTGTTTACTATTCTCAAATAAAATGAGAGTCAAATATCGATTTTTGGGCTCGAACTCGTGGCTATAGAATTGAAATGGATTAATACCAGACAAGATAATCAACTGCGCCACTGACCATCGGTTGAATTTATCATTTATTGGACAATGGTTTGGGTCATCTTTTTTTATAAAATCATTTGGATTAATTCGGCTTTCAATTTACTTTAAAATAAAAAATTTTGAACCAATAATTTTGCTGAACATTGATTGGGTTCCTCTTGTCAAATTGACTAGATCGATTGAATTCTCAACTTTTCCTAACACCAAAAAAAATTGAACCAATA
Source organism: Sicyos edulis (assembly GCA_036507275.1). Lineage (NCBI taxonomy): Eukaryota > Viridiplantae > Streptophyta > Magnoliopsida > Cucurbitales > Cucurbitaceae > Sicyos > Sicyos edulis. Next base: position 11,719,318 of record CM071852.1, on the reverse strand, counting down.
ACCTCAATCAAGTTGTATAAAAAAATCGATTGAGATTTAAAAATATAAAGACTTTAGGCATACAAAGATCAAATTAATTTTTTTTTTTAAATTTTCTCTTTAATTTTAAAAGTTAGAATTTAGTTTTAATAGTTTATTAGATTTTATTTAACTACTAAAGTAAATTCTAACTTTAAAAAGGGAAAATAATAAAGATCAAATTGAAATAAAAAAGTTTGTTAAAATAATTTAACCATTAATATATGATGAAATTTAAGAAATTGATTTATTCCCAAATAATAGTGAGAGAGGCTGTAGTCTAGTATGCGGCGAAGAGATCGTAATTGATACCCTTTGCAATAAGATGATGGTGACATTCTAGTATGGACTATAGGTTAAAGCAACATAATTGATATATGATGCCCATATTTGATGGACAATTTTGAGCCATTTAGAAAAAAAAATAAAAATTCACCCACTCTCTTCTCTATCATATAGTATAGATAATGTAGAATATTCTTTATTTTACTTTTAAATTTTTTAGTTGAATTGATATTATGGGCTGAATGTACTCCATTTGCTCTTTTATATTCAAACTCCATTAAAAAAATGTTGAGGGTATATCAAAATTTGCTGTTTGTAATATTATTTCTTCCTTTTTCAGCATTTTAATAGTGCAGTATGTCAAACCTCATGCCAACATTGACATTTATGCATCCAAAGATGATTTTGAAATGGTTAAAATCAATTTTATTGATTAATAATCACTCTAAAAGATATTTTAATTATTTAAAAAACAATTCTCATGGTATGAAAATCGACTTTAGAAGTATAAATTAAAGTCAATCATTATTGATTTTGGATGACTAAACTAATTATGACAAGTGATTTTAACAATTTTAAACCAACTCTCTAAAATGCACTCAATCAAGACTCTTACAATGTCATCTCTCTTTGTTGTTAATGGAACATATATCACATATAATGTTTTTAGCACCACACATTCGGTTTAATGCTTACGCAGTGGTGCCTATATAAACTCGAATTAAACCCTAACCATATAATGACATAATAACATAATTCTGTATCTGTAAATTTCCGTTTCTCTCAATATAATTGTTCTCTTCTTCTGCCCGTGGACGAGCTAACACTACGTTGGTGAACAACGTAAATTTTTGTGTTGTTTCTTCTTCTCTCACGTTTAACCTTTATCTGTTTCTTTATTTTTCGTTTTACGATTGTTGGTTGCCATTTTCATAAAAATTTGTTTGAGTTGAACAACAATTAAGTGAAAGTTTCAAATTTATGAATTATTTATCATAAGGTTACACTTAAAGTTATGTTCTTTGTTTAGATTTTGCCATTAAATATAATTATTTTTTAATTAATAAGAGGCCTACTAATATCGTTAATAAAAAATGAAAGGTTACCAAATCGGTTGATGAGACGTTGGCTATCTTGAATCTATTTTAACTCCACAATCACAAATTTGATATTAAAAATTGATATTTAACTCTCAATTTGACCAATTATTTCTTCTATGCAGGGGTTGAGGTTCCTTCCTCTAATTTAAAAAAAAATGTTAAATATCAAATTTAGTCTATGAAATTTTAATTTTGTGTTGGATAAGGCACTGAATTAAAAAAAAAAAACTTCAAACTTTCAATTTTGTGCATGTCTCTAGAATATTTAAATTTTTTTAAAATGTATTAAATCTATAATATATAGAGTATTGAATATATGTCTAATATGATAGTTTTTTTAATATTGTTTATTATGATCCTGAGCTCTCAATTATCTATTAGAAGTTTGTAATAAAAAAAATATAGACTTTATTTGATAATAATTTGATTTTTTTAAAAAATTTTAGTTATTAAAATTTAAATTTTTATTTACTCAAAAAATTTATATATATGATTTCACGTAAGTAGGTGAATTCTAATTAAATTTCATAAATCAAAACAAATATTTAGAAATGATTTTTTAAAGTCGCGTTTGATAATCATTTAGTTTTTTTATTTTTGATTTTTGATATTTAAGTTTATTCTTACTCAAATTTTCTATAATGTGTTTCACATTTTCACCCATTTTTTCTTAAGAAAGTATAAAAATGATAACCAACTTTTTTAAAAAAAACTACTTTTTTTTCTAAATTTTAATTTGGTTTCTACTAATATAGGTGAGATATAGATATCTAAGTAAGAAAAAACATATGTTACCATAGTTGTAATAAATTTAAATTTTAAAAACCAAAAACAAAAAATCAATTAGTTATCAAACGGGAACTTATCAAGTTTTGGATTGCTTTTTAAAAACACAAATAAAAAGTAGATATCAAAGTATTGAAAATCATATATTTAAATTTCAAAAATAAAAAACAAACCGCCCAATGGTAATCAAACGAGATAATAAGAATAAAATTTTAATTAAAGTTGGGGTTTGTCACTATTGAAACCCACATTGATAGGGAAATTGGGTTGGTAATGGAGAAATTTGTGAGGTCCAAGTAGCTTAGCAATGAGGATGGATAATGGGAATTAGAAGTTGAAAAAACGAATGGCCAGAAGAGAAGAAAGAAGAATTTGGGGCACAAAATTTGGTATCATTTTTTGGTTTGTGTTGAAAAATATCTTCAACCACAAAACCAGCTGCCACCCTGAGCTTTTGAAATGCCAAAGATTTAAAAAAAAAAAAAAAAAAAAAAAAACAAAACAATTTATTGTATTTTTGGATTTTAACTTCTATGCCATTTTTAATTTTAATTTTTTGTTTTTGCTTTTTTTATTTTTTTTGAGATTACAAATAAGAGTAAGGAGACCCCAACCTAAGACCTCTTGATTATTGGGTGTACATATATTTTGTTTGTTAGTTCAAAATTATACCTATGGATATTACTACTATTTATAGATTTTATTATTTTATTATATACCAATTACCTATTTTTCAAAAAAAAAAACTTTGTATTTAATAAAATTAAAAGACTTGTTTTTATTCTTGGAATTTTATGAGAGTTTAAATGATTTCAAGAGATGAAGAACATTATACATAATTAAAAAAAAAAGAATTAGTTATCAGAACCTAAAATAAATATTTTGCTTTGATTTTTTTTTTATTTGTCTTATTTTGTTCAATTTAAGCTAATCATAAAAATTTCTTCTTAAAAGTATTATTATATTAAGGTCAGCATTAGTCTTTGTTTAAATGGATGGACTTGGGATAAAATGATGTTAGAAAAATAATCGAATAAAATATTCATTTTTTGAAAAAAAAAATTAGGGACTAAAGTTAATATTTTAGAAGTTTTGTTTTTTGAATTTAACGACAATTGAATAATATATATTTGTGAACTACTTTGAATAATAAAATTTGAATCCTTAACTTTTTAATTAATAAGTCATATGTGAGGTTAGTGGAGCTTGTATATCTTTGGGCTAATATTTTAGAAGTTTATGTTTAATTTTTAAAACAACTAAAATAAGAAATAGATATTTGAAAACTTCAATTACAAAAAGTGAAAAGCTTGGATCCAATTTAATACCGGGTTTGATTTTGAGCTCGGTAGTTTTTCTTGTTATATGTTCTCTAAGTTTTATTGTTTTGTTATCTATATTTGTATGTATATTAAAAAAAAAAAAAAAAAGTTTTACAAAATGGTTAAAAATTACGCTCTGAACTTTCATAAATTTAATAATTTAGTCTTTAAATTTGCAACTATTTGTTATCATATTTTTTCGCAATATGATCCTAGCACTATTGCTTTATATGTCTGTATGTATATATGTATACATTTTTTAATAGAAATATTACTTTTTATATATATATATATATGTTTGAAGAATTTTCTTTCTATACTTTTAATTAGAGCTCATTCATGTAATTTTATACTTTATAGAATGCAACCATTTATTTCATATTTTTAAAGGTTTCATCAAAACTAAACGTTTATTGTTAAAATGGTTATAATATCCGTAGCTTATAAATAAATATATTGAATCCCTAATTAATTTATCAATCTACTTAGGTAAGAAATTATATTAAATCTCAACAAGATTTTTCATAATGCGAATTACATGGTTACAAATTTTAAAATATATAAACGAAATTGTTGGACAAAATCGTTGAAAATTGAAATTTTATAAGACTAGACTCTTACCAATAAAAAATCATGAACTAAAGTTGAAGAAACAAAGGTGATGTGTACTTTTTCTTTTTTGGAATTTGGCTTAAAATTTAAATGCTCGTATGTATGAAATTCATCCTTAAATAAATGATGAGAAAATAAAACATACCGAAGAAAAAAATAAATCAATTGATAATATTTTGTGTTAATTTTTGTCTCATGCAAAAAAAAAAAAAATTGCGTTAGTTTCCTTTAACTTTTACCGAATGAGTCAATGACACAAGTAGTTATCTGATTTTTTGTTAATTCATTTCCACTTTACGGTCACAGGTTTGATCCCTGTAATCGTATTTGTAATTCCCTTCCCTCAACTTATATTAAAAAATAAAAGTAAAATATATATTTTCTATAACAAATATGTATATAATTTTTAGTATATAACAAAGTTAAAAGAGGTTTTTTTTTTTTAATTATTATTTATTCATTGAGATAATGAAGGATTCGAATATGTAACTTTGTTGGTTATTAAGTTGTATAAAATGTTAATGAAATTTTGTTTATTTTAGCAATTTAAAATAGAGATATTTGAACTTCTAATCTGAAGATAATAAATAGATTTTGTGATCGCTAAATTATAGTCGTATCGTTATAAAATCGAATTTAAGTGAAATAGAGCTAGCTAGGGTTGGTGTTTGGTTGACCATAAGAAATAAAAAATGGAAAAGAAATGCAAACTCTTGAAGGAAAATGTGTGATAAAAGCAAGCACTAGAAAGAAAGAAAGAAAGGAAGCGGCAAGGCACGATGATAATGATGGGAACTCAAATCATTCAAATCTTTTTATCATAAAAATTCTAAATTTAATAGTGAAATTGAAAGTTCTTTTGCTCTCTTCACTTTTATGGACCATATATTGGCTCCAAAATGCTTTTTTTTTTTTTTTTTTTTTTTTAAAAAAAATTTATTTTGATTATTAATGGGATAGAATTTTGTGTGTTATTGGAGCACCACATGGTACGACTCTCTTCACACAACAAAAATAAACTTATCCAAATCAACACGACACATATTAGGTCAAAAGTTTTTCCTTTTATAATGTCCCATTTTTCTTCTTCTTGGAAACTCTCATTTCCACCATATGGTTGATTGAACAAGACCAATCTCAAATGGGCGATTGAGGTGGGCGAGCTTTTTTTATATTTATAAGTGTTCAAGTCAGTTTATAAACACTTTAACTATTTTTAACTGTATAAAATCATTTACACCATCATATTTAGTTGCCAAAAAAATTTATAAAAAATTAATTTTAGATAAGTAATCACTATTAATTGGACACATAATTTTTTGATATCGGCCATAAGAACAATTTTGATTTACTAAGCATAGTCGTATTTTGGTGAAGGTTTACCTAACTTTGTGAGTTCAACTTGGCAAACTCATGGTTCAAACAACTAGTATCTTATTATTCCAAGAACTTCTCTAAGTTCAAGCTTTTCTAGACTATCACTTGAATATAACTTGTTATTTTAGATAGTAGTGATTTCGATTCAGATTTTGTCGGTTTTGTACCAAACCGAACCGATATCTTTGATTTTCAAAGAATGGATCCAATAAAATTTAGAATTATTGGTTCAGTTTTCAATTCGTTTGGCTCAGTTTTGGATCCAATCCAATGTCCATTTTTTTGTCAATTCTTTAAAAATCATGTATCCCAATATAAAAGTGATTTGCTTTCGATGGTTCGTTCATTTACCTTGTCAATGAATGAAAAGAATTTGAATATTAACAAGTTCGGTTCTTACATCCAATTTTCTTTTGTAAAATTAGTTTCAAATAAATAATGACAACTAATATTAAAAAAAGAGAGTAAAGTTTGAGAAAGTTACTTGAAAAGTATATTGACATTTTGAAGGATGACTTTTTATATATATATTGAGTTGGTTCGGTTTTTATTGGTTTTTTAAAACGAAACCCATAATTGATCCAATATTTTCAGTTTTTTCAAATTACAAATAGATATGTCCAACTTTGTGCTAAAAAACCGATTGAATCCATTGGATTTGATTGATTCGATTCGGTTTTTTGTTGTACCCATATTACATAATGTGTGTATCTATCTCAAAATCAATTTGTGATGAGATGAGTAACTTACCTATCTTAACATATCTTTTCAAGATAGTGTCTCTTTTGGGTTTCACTAATTTTTAGTTGGATCCTAATTTAATTTTATTGAACTAGATATCGTTAAAACTTAATGATCTCTATATCATACTCAGTGGTGTAGATATCTAATTTAGATTTTTAACACTTATCCATTCTAAACTCCTCACTTAAATGGTTAATTTCATTAATCCGAGGATTAAAACGACAAAATATTTGTGTTAGACAACACCTTAAAATGACAAGATTTTTGTCAAACTGTTGTAAGCTTGCATGAGTATTAAATTGGAGAGGAGGGACCTCAGGACATTGCTATTCTCAAATAAATGATAACTAAAAACTGAAAATTCAATTATTTGTACCTTGAGTTAAATCATATATATAAATTTGAAAAGATAAATCAATGTCATGATCTAAATTACTCTCCTAAAGAAATTGAACTCGATAAAACTAGAGTTTTTCATTGGCTCTTTTTATATTTCCTTCTTTTGTTACATAAACTTTTTAGTATTTGACTAAGATTCTATCTCAAAATAAAAAAGTGAAAAGACTAATGGCGGTTGGTTTAGAAAAAAAAAATGAGAAAATCACTTTCTAATCGAAAGGTTTATTCCGGTATATACCGTTTTGTTGAACAGAGTGTTTGATCTTTAATTAAAACAAATCTCAAAAGTAATGATGATTTACTTGAATTTAAGGCACCTTTTTAACTTCCTTTTAATCCTACCTTTTAATGGTTATATCTTTTAATCCACTTTTCTTTTTTCTAACCACTTTTGTTAAAGGTCAACTTCATTGTCATACACCCCACACTCTTTCCTTCATTTTGCACCTTCTTTTGTGGGGAGAAATGGAAGTTGGTTGTTTTTCCTTTGTTCATAATGGAAAATTTAATTGGTAGATATGACCTTCTTTTTGTTGATTATATAATAAAATAATGTTTTTCGAGTTAAGATTGTCATTTCATCATCAAGAACTTGGAGAATTGTTTTTTCTCTCCCTAATATATGAAACCTTATATTGATTTTCTTATTTGATTTATGTTGATTGTGCTAGGTCGAGTGAAGTAATATACTAAATAAAATAATGACGTTCATGACGTTCAAGATTTGACAAGTTTCTTTTTATAGCCGTCAAATGGAATATATAGTTTCAACAGCTTACAACCTTGTAATAAAAAAGTTATAGGTTCGAAACTCTCAATCCCAAATAAGTGTTTAAGTTAAAACAAACATTATGAATACATAAAATAAGTCATCGTAGACTCGTTTAATGGTTAAAATGTTTTTGGGAAACTAAGAGTTTATGAATTTAATTCATGGAGCTTATATATCTAGAAATTAATTTCTTACACGTGTAGGTTGGCTAAGATATTCAAATATCGAAGCAATAATAATTCAAAATAGTTTTAAATGACGTGTGTAACTGTTTAATTAAATCACTAACACACCAATACCTAAAAAGTAGATTACTACCCAACAATAATCACCGTCACTTTCGGTAGACATTAACACATTTTAAAATTTAATACTCGTAAACCATTGCACTTTGGAGTAGACAAAATATATTCAAACATTAGTCGTATTTATGAGTGGAATATTCACAAAATATTCAAACATTTCTCCCAACATTCCCTAAAAAGTCCCATATGCTCTATTTAAAATTAAGTGGCAAAAAGAATGGTTTTGATTTCATTAGCTATGTTGCTTGAGTGTCAAATCTTTAAATATTATCATTGAATGATTAGCCCTAATCAATCACCCTATAAACTTAAAACATACTCCATCAAATTAACAAAAATTATGAGATTGCAAAATGAATGTATGGTTTATTCTATGGAATATGCCTTCATCTCCATTGGTTCTCAATGGTGGAAGAGTTTGATGGTTTATATTTACAAGTCAGAGAACTTGTTGGCTGCAGAACTATGCTCTAAATCCTTTACAAATCTACTTTTCTTTTCTTTAACTTTTGGAATAAACTAAAATATTCATATAATTCTTTTGATTTTTAAAGATAAACTTGTTTTCTTCAATTCTCTCTACAATGCTCCCAACACAAAAAAAATATACTTTCATCTCTTTTCAAGAAATATTTGAAATATTAGCTAAATTCCCCGAATGAAAGGAGAAACTTACAAAACTAGTCTAAGTCTAAAAGCTCATCACAAATACGATGAGTTTAAAAAAATATTAACAAATGTAGTCATTGATATTAATAAGTATTATTATATATACGGGTATCAATAAGTATTTATAATATAGTTTACTATATTAATGATTATTTATAATACAATATTAAAATGTCTTAAAAATTATGCATGCAAATATCACATATGTACTTTTTTTAATATTAATATCAATGAATATTTATAATATAGTATACCGTATTAATGATTATTTATAATATAATATTAAAATGTTTTAATCACAAGCATGCAAATATTTCAAAATTTTCCTATGTTTGCAATTATTTTGTAAAAAAATCAAATACAATTTCCTAAATTATAATATATATATATATTGAAAATATGATTTGATTCTTGAAAATATACCTAAAAGGTAAATGATTAAACAATGTAATCTATAAATGAAAATATAGACGTTCAAAAGAAAACTAAAATTACTAAAAAAAATTAAATATGAAAGCTCCCTTTTAATAATCATTTGATTTTTTTATTTATTAAATTTAAATCTAAAAATACTACACTAATTTATAGTTTTCATTATTTTGATGTCTATGCTTATATTTTTAAAAATTAAACAAAAATTTGAAAGTTAAAAAAACAAAATCAATATTTACTTAGATTTAAGAAATTTGGTCATAATTTATATACATGAACAAAATAAAATGTATTTAGAGATTTTAACTAAATTACATGCTGAAATTTCAAAATCTAAAAAACTAAAAATTAAGGTCTCATTTGATAACTATTTTGTTTTTCATTTTTTGTTTATGAACTTTAAGCCTACAACAACTACTTTACTATACATTTTTACTTAGTTGGATATCTACATCTTACCTATATTTTAATAAACAAAACCAAAATTTGTAAACAAAAAAAAGTAGCTTCCAAAAACTTATTTATGTTTTTGAAATTTGGTTAGTATTCTCCTATTTTCTTAAAGAAAGATAGATACAATGTAGGAAAGATGGAACACATGGTAGAAAATTTGAATAGAAATAGACTTAAATTTCATAAACAAAAAATAAAAAATAAAATAATTATCAAACGAGATCTAAATAATTCTCAAATAGGAGAAACATGATGTAGACTTTATAAAGTATATCATTGGAGAGAAACTCATGTTTATGCCACGTCATCCATCACTTCCTAAAGTGTCACTAGACAATTATATCATATTCATAGGTCAGCACATACGTTTACAAAAGATTTGAGTTAAATGGTTGTGAAAATTGAGAGCTATAGCATGTTGAGTAGACTTTAAATTTAGGTTATTTGATTGAGCTATTTTGTTGTTTTATTTTCATTTCAAATGTAGTGTACAAAAATAAGGTATGGATATTGAGAATTATACAAACAAATTGCAAAAATACAAAAGGGGCATCACCACATAGTGTATGAGTTTTGTTTTACCAATTGTAGAAATTAAAAGGTGATGAATTCAAGATATAATGACTATCGTATAAAAATTAATTTTCTACTAATATCTTTAGCAGTTACATATTATAGAATCAAGCAGTACGTTCCATGAATATGGTTGCGTTTAGAATAGTTCGAAAACTCACGAATATCATTAAAAACATATTAATAATGTTAAAAAACATATTGAATCAACAAAGTGGCCGAATTGAACCATTCACAACCTAGCATATTAATGGTGAACAAATAATTAATATAATGTATAGCCTAACAAACAAGTATATTACGCTAAAAATGAATAGTACTTTAACGACATCATATATAACAACGTCACCAATTAATTTACGAATTCAAGTCACAAATGTTGTTGAGTTCAAATATATATATATATATTACAAGATTGTTTCATAAGCTTGTTTATTTTATGTCCTTTCATGAACGTGTTAAATTTATTAAAAAGAAGGCAAGTTAGGAAAAGTTCAAAATATTTACATTTATAATCATTAATATTATATTATAAATACTTATTAATATCAACATTATAAAAAAAATGTGATAATATTTATTAATACCACTAACTATATTTGCTCATTTATTTTAAAATCAATATATTCGTAATTATTTTCTAGATTTAACTAGTCTCCTAAATTATCCAAAAATAAAAAATGAGGGGAAGAAAAAGAGCCATATCTTGGAGGCCCTTATATTCATTTCCCCATAATTTAACGAGTTGCTTAAGGACCTTTTTTGATAGAGATCATGGGACGGCTTTGTGGTCCAGCCTTTTTACAACAATTAAAGCCCAAAAAATTCAGAACGCCATATAGGCCCATTAATTAATAAACCCACAGCCCAATAGCATGGGCCCATCAAGAAGCAATAGTAGTCTCAGCCATTTTACAACAATCAAAGCCCAAAAAGATTCCGAACGCCCTGTCGGCCCATTCACTATCAAAAGTACAGCCCAATAATATGGGCCCAACAGGAAGAGCCATAAATTGCTCTGCGTACGTTAGCAGCAACCTTATGACATCCCCGAGTCTTTTACTCTCTCATCTGTCCTCTCAGTTTGCCCCTAAAAAGCTTTATTCCTCTCATCTTTCTCGGAATTTTTCCGATGAAGCTCCGATTTTGAGAACAAGATCAAGAACGAGCTTCAGCTGATAACTCGAATTGTCTCCTTTTTGTTCGAGGTAAGAGTTTGTGGACTCTGATATTCTTGAAATTTTGGTTTGGTTTTTTTTTCTTTTCTTGAAATTAGGGCTTTTAGAGAACCTCAAATTTTTCTGTTGTGCGTTGTTTGAATCTTCTGTTCGAATTGGTGTTATGGAGCTATATTATTCTCGAGGCGAGATGGTAGGTAGAGGAGTTGTTGATTTTTTAGCTCTTTTTTCGTCGATGAATTGGGGTTTCTTGCGTCTTATTTCCGGATCTGGGTCGAGATATAGGGAATCTGCGGGAAGATTTATTGTTTTCTGTCGAGGTTTATGTTGAAAGATTTATTTTAGAGTTAGGGATTTAGGTTATTTGGTAAGAACTTAGAAGTATTTAATTTTTGGGAAGTGAAGATTGAACGGAGGTTGTACTTCTTTTGTTTGTCTTTAATCGCAGTTTGGTAATCTGAAAATTTAGGTTTTGATATAATTGAACAATTGATTGGGATTCTGAGGAACTAGCACTGAGATATTCTGTGTGTTATTTGATCTCAAATGGACGGAAATGGAGAAGAAAGATATCCTATATCCAAGCGTTACGGTGGAAACCATCGGGATAGCTATGGTTCTATACCTCGTTCGAAGGTTCCTCTCCGGGATGCTCCTTATTCGAGGCCAGTCAGCAATCAATATGTAGACGATGATGTTGAAGATGACGTTGAAGATGATGGACTGGGGGAGGAAGAGGATGAAAATGACCAGAATAATGGTTTTGCTAACACAAGCGAAGAAGTAGATGATGGTGACGACGAGGATGAATTTGATATGGATGAAGACAATAAGCGGAACAGAACCGTCAAATTAGATGATGTTGATTTGGAAAGACACCCCAAGAAGCGGCGACTGAAGAGTTTGATATCCAGTTATGAACTTGCTCCTCGTATGCCAGCTCCATCATCGGTTACTCCAGCACAAAAGTCATTTGTCGGGGGCAGAAATTCAATGACAGATTGGAATGAACATGAAACGGTTGTTCTTCTAGATGCCTGGGGCGAACGGTTTCTTCAACACGGGAGGAAAAGTCTCCGATCTGAGGAATGGCAAGAGGTTGCTGAGAAGGTGTCGGAGGTTTCTAAGGTTGACAGGACAGACACACAATGCCGAAACCGCCTTGATACATTGAAGAAGAAGTATAAAAAGGAAAAATCAAAATCAACAGAAATGGGTGGTTCTACCAGCAAATGGGTGTACTTTAAGAATATGGACATGTTAATGTCTTCACCACCAAACCAAGGAGGCCTATCATGCGGGTTAGACTCGGGGGAGTATGTGTTCATGAACCCTAGAGCTTATCTAAACCGTTCAAATGGATATGATGAGATGAGAGATAGCCCTGACATTTCCGAATCGGATGATGGTGACGATGATGACGATGAACTTCCACCCAAGAAAACAATGCACGGGGACAGTGATGATGGTTCTTCATTCAGGATGCTAGCTGACTCCATTCACAAGTTCAGTGAGATTTATGAGAAAATTGAGAGCAGCAAAAGGCATCAGATGATGGAGTTGGAGAAGATGAGGATGGACTTCTTAAGAGATCTAGAGGTGCAGAAAAGGCAGATTATGGAGAGGGCCCAAGCGGAGATCGACAAACTTGGGCAGGGCGACGATGAGGAATACGGTGCTTCTGCCAAGAGTCCAAGTGGATAATGTAATAATTTTAATCAGTAATCTTGCACATCTACTACTACTTAGTATGTTATTGATCACTCGCTGTCTGTAAAATATGTGGGAGGCCCCCTTCCTCTATTGATTTCTGATCAGTGCAGTATTTTAGATGGAACAGTTCTTACTTTTGATGACAATAATAGAATTACAGGATTATAATTCACTTTCATATCATATCCTAACCTGCCTTTAGGCCAGATATTTGTCTTCAAATTCAAGGTAAGATTGTTTATTTTTTTTGTTTTTTTTTAATATGTGCCTGCAGCTTATTCCTACTTCTGACTATAATTTTGTTATGAAAAACATAAACTTCTAATTCCTAGATAAGTACCATGAAGTAATTCCACAAATGGATATGCCATCTTTTCAATATTCTCAACCTTGGATGGGTTATAGCAATTCATTATCAAGTTGGTAAGAGTGAATAAATATTTTAGAAATACTTACCCACCTTAAATTCATATTTTTTTTTTTACATTTGTCTCTTCACAATATTTCTCTCTCTACCAATTAAAGCTAATTTTTAAAAAATACATAAAAATATATGACTCTAAGATAGGTAAATATTTCCGAAATACTTATCCACCTTTACCTAAATTATTGCTCTTCACCAATTAGCATAGAACAGATAGGTATGAGGCCATTATATTGTTTCATCATGAACTATTACACGGCTAATTAGGGGTAATTTCAGTTTGATTTTTGTCGGTTTTGTACCAAACCGACAATCGAATCGATATCTTCAGTTTTTAAAAAATGGATCCGATCCAATGTTTGATAAAGTATAGTCATTGATTCGATTTTTTAATGTCAAAAAATGGATCCAATCCAATCCAATGTTCAATTATTTTTAATATATAAAAAACAATATTTCTCATATAAAATTAATATTTTTATAAACTACTATTTTTTTAAAAGTTTAGTATTTTAAACTTATTCAAAATTATGTAAAGATATTTTTTACTAAATTTAAAAAATATTTTTAATGAAAAGAAAATAACTTTATTGACAACATTTGAATTGCACCCTTACGGCTAATTCCCTGATCCACCAAGGCCTGGAATCAGGGTTCCTTCAAAAAGCAATTAGCAATTTAACCGAGCAACTTCTATTGATCAGGCAAATTTCAATTGGAGCAGATTTCAAGCAGGAAAACGGTTGATTTAAATCAAAGATAAAGAACAAAAATTATCCATATAAGAATCTTTTGGAGTGCCAAATAGTATAGAGATCAAGTATGTGACCCTCAACAACGAGAGGCTATTAATAGCATATAAACCTTTCTCTGAAAATTTTCCTTCCGAAAAAAACGGATTAGCGAAGGGCTCGATTTAGCAATAAAAAAGAAAGACCCTAGCAAAACAAACCAAGCAAATACAAAATGCTTCACAAGTGATTTCACATGTCAAGTACAAGGCCAGCTTTCCACCATTCATCAGCTCATCAAGATTTCGTTTCTTTTGGCTCGATAACAGTTCCTCATAAATAATAAAAGCAAGGTGTCTTCAGGCAGATTAAGCAGCACTCGTAGGTTCTGGTTTTTCCGTGTCCATTGGCTCTGTAGAGGCCGAGGACACCTCAGTTTCATCAGCTGTCTTTCCGTTCGGACCTGCACTAGCATTAGAAGCTCCACTAGCGTCCCCTCCTTGCTGCTCGCTGCCTTGAGAGGCTGGTGGAGGTGTCTCGGGCGCAGCTGGCTTGGGTTTCGTCATTATCGGTCTGCAAAACCTGCAACAATGCAACAAATATATCTTCAAGTTACGAGAAAAATCAATGCTTAAATAATCTGGTCGCTTTTTAGTATAAGAAACAAAAGCAAAAGTGATGCTACAGAGGAGAAAGGGTAAAATTGCTTATACAATAAGATGTGGAAATTTGCGCCTATCGTTACACTTGAGACATCAAAGGAGTAACGTCACAGGTGAGTTTCGAACCAAAAGTCTTGAGGGGAATATTATCCTCAAAGCCCAAGTCTTCAACCACCATGGTGCCAGTGATGTGGAAATTACAAACTATAAATGAATGAATTGAGGGTTCTGAGCTTTTTTGCTTTGAATTAAAGTATCCAGCATTCATTCCATGGACAAAATACAAACTATAAGCTGGGTTAAGTGATTGAGTTGAAAGTGAGCAAGCAGACAAGCTAAAGGAATGAATGAACTAAGGGTTGAATTTGAGATCGCTTCATAATAAACAACTTTTAAGTAAAAGCACAGAAAGACCCACACAAGTTTTTTAATGCACCACCAACTTACAAATTATCATTAGCACAAGAAAAGGATGGCTACCTGTCAAGTGTTTCAGCTTTCTTTCTCACATCAGCAGAAAGGAGGACTGGTGTAGCATGTTTGGGAAGTGAGTCTTGGTGCTGCTTTTTCTCCCTTAACCAGGCCTCTGCTTCCACACACTCATTCAGAACCTGCAAAATATTTGGTTAAATGATTTGTTACAGGGTAACCATAAATTGCACAAACATAAATTGCACAAGAGAATGAAACAAGGAAATACTACCTTCTGTTTCTCAGAGATATCGATGTGGTCAAATTTAGGATCAGCTGACATTGCCGCTTCCCTGTAGCTGTTCACACAGTAAACAAGTTGATCTATCACAGTTCCTCTCTCCGTGTTCTCTTTGAAACGCTGCTCTATGGGGTCACCTTGCTGCAAAGTATGTTCGATATTAGTATGCGGCCCAAAGAACGTGAACAAGGACGGAAATTATTGAAATCAATATATCATTATTTTTTTCCTAGTTAGAAACTTGAAATTCACTTACTTTCTTCAACTCCTCCAGCTTAGCTATGTAGACTCCTTTTGTTTCATCCTCTCCATCTTCGTAAAGCCAATCTTCAACCTCCTGAAGTTTGGCAGAAAGCTCTTCTCTCTGTGAATCAGTGACGAACTCCTGGAGTTTGTCGTGCAACTGGAGACACAAAAAACTTTCATCAGTTAAATTGAAATTCAACATCCAGTCTTCTTGTTGCTGGTTTACTTTCTTAACCAGGCCTCTCTACTTATCGTAAACCTTTACCTTGTTCCTCATTTCATACACATATGCCTCGACAGCATTTTTCTTCTCTTTGGTCTCCTCCATCACCCGATCCTGTAAAGCCATTTCGAACTCCTTTTCCACCGCCTTTTGGACATCAGCTGATGCCAATCCACCATAAACTATTTCTACCACGGGGATGTTGGTTTTCTTGACCTTCTTCTTCGGTGCTTCAACCTGAATGCCAAAAGCTTCAGGTAAGTACAATGCAAAATCACGTACCCAAAGATGATATCATGTACTGAATGTTTAAACATGGAGCATTGAAATTTTTAGTGAAACATCAAACAATACGTAAAGGTAGTCCAACTCAAGTTGGGACTTCAACATCTTTTAATTACTTCATGATAATAACTTGTGTAATTTCAAAAATAACTTTAGAAAATATATTTTTGATAACTGAACACATTAAAAACATTAGTAGACTAGTAGTATTGATTTACTTTGTTATTAGGATAAAGCTATGATTTCCTAACTTCCAATTTATAATTCGAAACAGAGAAATCTGAAACCTAAATGGATTCCTTATTTCCTCTAATCTTGAGGTAAGTGGAAAAGAAGAAAGAGGTACGAAAAATTTGAGGATAAGGAAATGAAACTCCCCCGTACATACCTTGGCATCTGTCTCCATCTGCACAGATTGGTCTCCTAACTCGGCTCCACCGTTTTCAGCTCCGGCATCTGTGCTTCCCTTGGCATCTTGCATGTTAACATCATTTTCTTTAGAACTGGGAGGAGCATCAGCAGGAGCTTCATCAGTCTCCATTTTAGCCGACTGTTCTCTGGTGACAGGAACCTCTACTTCCTCCTCTTCTAAAAGCTAAACATACAGAGATTCCCCGCTCAGAGAAGATTAAATACAAACATAGACAACAACATAAGAAATAAAGATATATAGACAGCTTACTGTTGCAGATTCAATGGAAACAATTCCGTGCAAATTAAGTCGAACCTTCACCTTCACCTTAGCCCTTCCACCTTTTGAAGATTGAAAAGGACCAATCTGGACATTCACATCACCAACAATTTAATCTCAATGACTACGAGATAGAAAAGAAAATGCTTAGGCTACTAAATTTTGATGGTCAACTCTTACCGTGTATGTACTAATCTTTGGTTGTTGATCAGAATCAGTATAATGTACATCAACACTAAATGTGCCAGGCCTATAAAATGTAAGAGCCTTGACACTAGGTATAGCATTCCCCTTAGCGAAAACAATGGTGCTCTGCTGATTTTCCACTGCTCCATTTTGGGCATCTGAAGCCACACCTTTCCACGAAAGAGCTATGGAAAATGGAAAGTTCTCATTTACCTTCAAAAGAGGAAACCAACAGATCAGGGAGAAATGCAAAAAACAGGTACCCAGCCAGGTCTTTTCACCAACTTCACACAAGATGCATATTAAAGTTCAGCTTTAAACTTTCATGTCGCAAACAAGTTAATATGAAACATTCTTATATTTGTAATGAGCAATACACAGATGAACAGAAAAATAATAAACTTCTGTACTCGAATGTAAAGACCATGTTAGTCAGAGGAAACTCCAATAAAAAAGTTTGATTGTAGTCATTCAATATGGTACTTTTACCTGAAATTCTCGCACTTTGAATGTGGGACTGAGGATTGCACACTGAAGGGCACAACCTCTAGCAACACACTCGCTTGCGTTCATAGTACGCCTAGGCTCCTTTTTAAAGAATTCAGTCAATATTTTGATTACAGCTGGGACACGAGAGCCTGAACCAACAACTTCAACTACATGGACATCTTCAACGGTAAGACCAGCTTCTGCAAGAGCTTGCTCCAATGGTCCTTTCACACGTTCCAATATTGGAATGCTTATTTGTTCAAATTCTTCGCGTTTAATGATTCCCCTCACATCCTTCTCATCCATCAAACATTCTATGTTTAAAGGTGCCAAAGGGTTTGCACTAAGAACTTTCTTAAGCTTCTCACATGCAGTTCGGAGCCTCAGACAAGCCCTTGCATTCTGATAAACATTTATTTTGTACTCATCCTTGAACTTCCCCGCAAAGTGATTGAATAATACCTCATCAAAGTCTCTGCCACCAAGGGACTGATCAGATGAATGGGCCAACACTTTCAACTGTCCCTTCTTAAAGCCAGCAATGCACACTTGCATGCTTGCATGCCCAATATCAACAAATGCCACATTCAATTGGTCATTTTCAGGCAAATCAGTCTTGTATATACCATATGCCAAGGCCGTCGCAGTAGTTTCATGCATTAAGCGAAGGGGATGCAACCCTGCAATTGTGGCTGCATCTAATACAGCCCTTCTCTGAAGATCAGTGAAATAAACTGGGATTCCAATGCAGCAATCAACCACCGCTGCATTGAGATTCTTCTCAGCAATTTCTTTCAGATTTGAAAATAGCATCCCCAACACCTGGGTTGGGGTAAATGTTTTTACTTCACCCAGGTAACGCACATGAACTAAAGGAAAGCCATCAGGCCCCTCGGTTAAAGAAAATGGCAATGACTGAAGATCCTTTTGCAAGCTAGGTTCAGAGAACTTCCGGCCAATCAGTCTCTTTATCTGAGTGATTGAATTCTTGATGTTCATCAAAATGGATGCTGCACCAGCTGTTCCAATAAATCTCTGTTTGTCACCGAAGCTAACAATAGCTGGAGTTTCCCGCTTGGATTCATCATTGAGAACAACATCTATACCTCGCTGCCTTGCAACAGCTACAATGCAGCTCTCATTACCAAAATCAAAACCAACAACACTCATCTTGAAAGAGATTGAACCGATGTTTCAAAACAATCGGTCAGTCGAAAAATAGAAGAGAACCTGAAAATGTAATTGATGATGTTATTATCAACAAAACAGAGATGTGCAACAACCACTCTTCCTCAAGAAGAGCCAGTGATTATTTTAACAAGTACCATTTCGTATATCGTTCACGGGAACTATAGTAGACTATATCACAAACAAATCAGTATTTCAACTTGCTCATTTGATATGATCTGATACACACGTTCAAATAAAATTCAAACAGAGTAAAGAAACAAGAAACACCACATCCACAACTCAACTAGAGCAATCCATTTACTCCACCTCGTAAATTCAAGTCCATCTATATATCTAAAACTCATACAATAATCTACAAAAACTTATAATCATAATCATGTCAGTAAGTCAAAACATTTCTCGAACCAGATCAAACAAGGAAACTAAAAAACGCATTAAATACACGAAGTAATCTACAAAAACTTCCATATCTAACTAGGTCGAGATTCTTCAACCAGTAATTAAAGCTAAAAACATCAACAACAACAAGAAACTTAAGCAACAGATTCATTTCCACAAAGCAGAAATACAAGCACAATTCATACAAATGTAAAAGCAAAACACACCAAATCTGAACACAAAAAGGCCAACAAACCGCAAAGAACTTCGAAAAGGCACAATCGAGAAAGCAAACTCCCAGATCTACAACTCGACAAAACAAAAACGAGTGAATCAAATACGATTTCAGCGTACGAAGATAAACCTTCAGAGCGATCCGAACACGGCAGGAGCGAAATCGAAAGAGAAATTGAATTGTTGGGTTCCAGAAAGCTCCACAATACCGCTCTTTGTTGCTGCTAGGGGAAAGGTTATAAACCAAAAGGGCTACGTACAAGGGCTTTGTGGAATTTTCAAGTTTATTTTCCGGTTTTTATATTTATAGAAATTGTTCGGTTGATTTTTCCTTTTCTTTTATATTTAATTTAATTTAATTTCCGAATCGAGAGGCAGGCTGTTTAGAATTGGAGTAGTCGTGGGTCCTAGAGTCGTCTAGAAAGATATACTGAAATTCTAGAAAGATCTATTCGCACCGTGCCTTCCTTAGATTCCTCCTTTCTTCGATTCTGGACTGGGCCTGCTCTATCTCAATTTGGGCCCGTTCATGCAACGGCCCAATGTTTTAATTATTTCGTTTAAGGGGAATTCAAAATACATTAAGGGGCCGTTCTCGAGATCCCCATGAATGTAGTAATATTTGGATGCCCTTTTCATAGATGAGTTTCCAAGATTTTCATAATGAGGTTTGCCTCTTTTTTTTTTAATATTTGTATTCATCGTTTTTCTTTATTTATCTATTATTATTGTATATTTAAAATTATTTTTAATTAAATTTGAAGTGTTTTTTTTTTCAATAATGGTTTACATGTATAAAAATTATACAAAAATATAAAGTTAATATTATTTCTTTCAAAATTTTCTTTTTTCTTTTTAATTATATAATATAAGTTATAAAAAATTATAATTAATTATATAATTAACTTTTTTAACATTTATACTTCACGTGTCATTATTTTTCTACACAACCATACATTATAAAATTAGGATATAAGAAACTATTTTTTTAAGTATAAATTTAATTCAATATAAAAAAATATATTATATAAAAATTTAAATTATATTAAATCAATACAAAATTATATAAATATTGTAAAGGTATTTTTGGAACATTAGTTAAATTTGGACAATTTCTTCTAAAGAAATAAAGTTATCTAAATATTATCTAGTATTCGTAAAAAATATTCCCACAAAGCAACATACAGTGATCAAAGGATGCCGAACATCTGTGATTCCAGACATCTATTATTTTGGATATCTAAGATTCTAGCTATCGTGATTATTGAAAAGTAAACGGCCACTAAGGGTGTGTTTGGGCCCCGTTTATATAAACAACCGGGTTGGTTATAATAACTCAACTAATATTTGTCTCATTACTAAACCATACATATATTATTTTTTGTTACATAACCAGCCCATCAAATATCGTTTATCATAATCTCTTTTATAATAACTTGCCCCTCAAACACCATTTATAATAACCCACCGTTTATCATAACTTTCACTATCATAACTAAACGTGAGCTCCAAACGAACCCTAATATCGTTGACTACGGGTGTTATGGATTATATATACAAATATTTTAGTTTGCATTTTGGAAGATTATTTTGTACTTTTCTTATATAAGTTGAAAATACACGTAAATCTCATGTCTAGTTTCTTCTTCCCTTCATCGTCTTCTTATTTATGCTTTACAATTGTGATTGTTCTCGACTAAATTAGGTTAGTCTTTCGATCTTGGTTCAATTTCGTCACAACATCTCCTCTCATTTTACTGAAGAATTTTACGAGGAGCTTTACAATTGAGCTTATTCACATAGAATAGTAGGGAATTATTCATTTTTCATATCATTTGTAATATGTTATATTCAACCTTTTCACCAATCAAATGCAAGATAATGAAGTAAATATATGTAATTATTAATATCAATTATTATATTTACTAAATTTTCTAAATAATGATTGCATTCGTAAATATTTTCTAAATTTGACTAGTCTCATAAATTTTCATTTAATTAATACAATATTTGAACACCAACAATTCCTCTCGCTCTTATAAGAAAGATGTATTAAACCTATGCATTGTAGTTGACACAAAAATGCGTTTCTAAAAAAAACGAAGACAAAAATGCAAAGGGACTAGCTTTAGGTCTTTTTTTTTTTTTTTTAATATAAACCCAACTCAAAATTTCTCAAACCATAAAAATCGACAAAAAAGAACAAGTTTAATTTCTCCAGTAATTTGTCAACAAAAAGATGAAAGAACTTATTCTTCAAACAAAACATCAAAGGTTCCAACCTTAAAAAATCTCTAGTCATCTATGACTAAATCTTTGCAGAAATGATAAAAAATCTATAGTCATCTATGACTAAATCTTTGCAGAAATGATACTTTATTTAACTAAATGAATTAGATCAAATCAAAACAAATAATTTCTTATCTACATCAGATTTATGGCATGTTGAGTGGCTTTGAAAGGATTAAAATAACTATTATTATGTTTAAAATTCTTCCAAAACGTGTCTTTAATCCTAAGTTAATTTAATGTTTGACTTTACATTTTTAAACGATATTTTGATACCAAAATTAATTTTGAATAATTAGAAGCAAGTTGTGTTTGTACCATGATCTTTGTTTCGAATAATACACATTTCAAAGTCGATACCAATCCTACATTTGTTTTTAGTACATCAATCTCTCCTTCGATATTACATCAAATCTTTTATATAATTTTATCAAATGTCACAAACATTTTTTAATTTCAACTATATAATATATTATAAAATATTTTTTTAGCTAATCTATCAAATGTGACATCAAACGTTCTTTTAATTTTCTACCACATAATATAAAATAAAATCTATTAAATTTATCAATTGATACAAATATGTAATGATTACAATAAAAAAATTAATATAAAATAAATACTTCTCCAATATTTCCTCTCCAAAATGTTAATCTCCAAACAAGTACTTCATATCTCTAAATCACGTCATTTCCTCTCTCTCTTCCACTTCTCTTCTCCTCTTTTCAACTCCAAAATCTAATCACCCGCTTTATGGGTGCTTCTAAAAAGACAAAGCCAAGCCAAAATAGGCCTCAATCTTGGTCCTAGGTGCATAAGAGGGGCCTTGCAAAGTTTTTTCTTAAGATTATTGAAGCTTAAACCTTGCACAAGATGTGAATATTAATAAAAACAAGCCCTCAAAAGAATAGAATAATATCATAATCAAATTAGCCAGCCACTTACCTGGACATCACGTTCTGCATCAGAAGGTTGTATGATCGGTGGTGGGCGATATTTCAAGTTCAAACTTTGTAAGGACTCGACCCAATCCAGGGTCTCAACCTAAGTTTATAATACTAATTGCATGAAAATATAGACCATCAAGTCATTTATATCTTAAAAAAATCAACACTCTTTTGACCAACACCTCCATCCTAAAAACGAAAAGGATAAGTTTAAAATACATAGGAAATCAATATATCAATATAATAAATTAATTACGAATGTCCACATAAAATAAAATTATTAAGAAAATGTCTACTATATTTTAGACTTCAAATCAGTGTCCAAAAACAAAATTAGGGAGAGCCTATCTTCAGATTTCTTTTATGGATTTTAGTTAGTTTCTGACTTGGCCAAAACCAAGTTCCGATTATCTATAAAAAAAAATGTATATCTCGCGATTTCTTATTATCTATTCACGTTTTCCTATTAGTCTATAAAAGTTTTTTTAAAAAAATCAAATGATTTCCATCAACGATTATCTTTCTAGCATTCTAACAAATTTGTGCCAATGACTCAATATTTCTTCACGAACCCATCCTTTTCATCTCCCACATCAGTCAGTGCAGCTGCTTTTGAATCAACCAAGTTCCAAACAAAAAACCAAGAAGGGAGCATAGGAGTGATGTTCAGGGGAATTAAAGGCGCAAACGAATATGAGTTTTAGGGGGTAGCAAAGCATCGTTAGTCTTTTTCACAGTAAAGAATCAACAATAGAAGCTACACTCATCACAGTTACATTCAATAAGAATTGGGATGAAAGTGACGCGTACTTAAACTACAAAACAAGTATGATCGAAGTTGGGGACAAGATTTTCTTGCGAATTTCGTTGCTAAAATTATTGAAAAAAATCTAGGAATTTATCTTGTCACAGTTTGTTGTCACTATTATTGTATGTACATTACAACTGCCAACCCTACATACGGTGAAAGGGTATATAACTCTACATAATGCCATATATGAGCATATTGACCCTGCATAAAGCGAACAATATAGATAGATTACAAACATGCAAGATTGATAGTACCAAATTATCGGCTCCATACTGATCTAGAAGAAAAATATACATATCACCACATAGGAGCATATTGATGCACAAAACATAACCAATACTGTATGTACACTAGGGGATTCAAGGCAAAGAAGTAGAAAGGTTTGTTTACTTGTGAACGCTGGAGAAATTGGTGTTTCAGAGCATTTGCTAAAATGACCTCTCGACCGGTGGCGCTTTCCGATCTCCGAGGCAACATTATATTCGATTAGTTTTGAGACTGTTGTTAAGGCTGTGTTTCGAGCACCAGTTATGTTATTGTAGACAATATGTTTAAAGTTCTCAAAGGGTGACATAGTAGTTGAAGACATGAGTCTTGAAGATATGCTCCGCTAAAAGTTCCAGGTTCAAGACTTAAACGATGTTTAAAGTTTAAGTTATAGTAAATAATGTTTGAAGTGCAGATATTTATAGTAGAGGCTATTAATTAAGTAAATAATCTTTAATAAACTAAATTAAGTTATTTCATGGTGATTTTTTAATTAAGATAGAGAGTTCATCTTTTTTCTTTTTTCTTTTTAAAACAAAACAAAAAAACATTTGCTTCCAAATCTTCTCTAGTGATAGAGTTCTTCACGGTTTTTGAGTTCGTCTGTCTTCAATCCTTGGGCTACGGATTAAATATGAAGCTGTTGTATCTTGGGAGGTTGTCATTAATTCATTCTCTAAGCACGCTGGGAGGAAATGGTGAATCAACTTCAAAGAATCTGACTACAGGCCTCAGCTTTCTTATCAGGTATTTATTTTATTTTATTAATTATGTTCTATTTCATTTAAGTTTATCTCGATTTAATCTTTTATCATTAAAGTTATTATATTCGATTGTTATTATTAACAATAATCTTGAAGTTGAATTTGTTTTTAACATTCGTTTTGATTAAAGGTTTATTGATTTAAATTTCAAATCATATTTGCTGTTAAATTTGAATTTGGACGTAAATAAATAAAATTTAATTAAATAATAATAATAATAGTAATAATAGTAATAATAATAATAATAGTAAAAATAATAATAATAATAATAGTCATAATAATAATAATAGTAATAATAATAATAATAGTAATAATAATAATAATAAAAATAATAATAGTAATAATAATAATAATACTAATAATAATACTAATGATAATACTAATAATAATAATACTAATAATAATACTACTACTACTAATAATAATAATAATGATAATAATAATAATAATACTAATGGACATTCTGGTCTGGTTTTTAGCTTTGCTAAAATTCCTCACGTTTAACAAAATAGTGTTTGATATCTATTTCTAGATTTAATTTCGACTAAATGCCAGATGTTTAACAGATTATCAATTATTGTATAATAAGATTGTAGTTATGTTCCAACAATTTTTACAATCCTCTTTCTGATTACTTTTCTTTATTCTGTTTTCAGATAGGAAAAGAAAATGACTAGCAGTAGTGCTAACTCATTCGGTTTGGATCCTGTTGTCATTGGACATTTTACGGGTCTAATCGTACCAGTGACTTCCTCTATAAGCCATCACGAAAAATGAGCAAAATTCATTAGACAGAATTTCAAAACGTGGCAACAAAAAATGTTGTTTTATTTGACCATGTTGAATCTGGCCAAATATTTGACAGAAGAACCTCCTGCTGTTGTGGATGGTGAGATAGATTTGGCTGTTGCCCAAACTATTGTTGATGCTTGGAGACACTCTGAATTTCTTTGTCAAAATCTGATTTTGAATGGTTTGACTGATGCACTTTATGAAGTGTATTGTGTCAAGAAGACGGTTAAAGAATTGTGAGATTCTTAGTTGATTCCAAACTAAGAAATTCTTAGTTGCAAAATTCTTGAATTATGCTACGGTTGATTCCAAACTTATTATGAATCAAGTGCAAGATTTTCAGTTGATCATTCATGGCATTCTTGCTGAAGGAATGGTTATAAGTGAATCTTTTCAGGTGGCTGCTATTATTGAAAAGCTACCCCCTAACTAGAATGACTTTAAAAACTACCTTAAGCATAAGAAGAAGGAAATGACAGTGGAAGATCTAATTGTTGGACTTTGAATTGAAGAAGATAATCGAGGTAATTCGAAAAAGCTCAACAAAGATGTTGATGTTGCCAAGGCAAACGTGGTGGAGACAAAGAGGGACTCCAAAGGAAAACAGCCTCATACTGAGTCGAAGATGGGACTAAAAGATGGTGTTTCAAGAAACAAATTTTTCAAAGAAAGTGCTTAAACTGCAACAAAATGGAGCACAAATCTTCTGACTCTAGACTTTCGAAGAAAGTCAAGAAAAATAAGGCTAATGTTGTGGATGAAACATCTGATATGGACCTCATTATTGTGATTCTGATGTCAACATGATTGACTTAAACCCAAGAGAATGGTGCCACAAGACATGTCTGTTGCAACAAGGACTCTTTTGCTTACTCAAATCCAAAGCCAAAGCTTTATTTATTAATGAGAAAGTTTCTACTTTTGTTTATATGCTTGAGTCTTTAAACTTATGGCATGGTAGGCTCGGACATTTTAATTATAATACAATGCGTAGATTAATTAACTTAGATCACATTCCTGCATTTCGCATTGATCATAAACATAAATGTAAAATATGTGTTGAGGCAAAACAAACAAGATGTTCAAACCAAATAGTTCAAAGAAATACAAAACCGCTTGATCTAATACATAGTGATGTATGTGATTTAAAGTTTGTACCAACTAGAGGGGGAAATAAATATTTTATTACATTTTGTACAAAATATTGCTATGCATATTTGCTTAAAGGAAAAAACGAAGCTATAGAGAAATTTACTCTCTTTAAGCACGAAGTTGAAAACAAACTTAATAAAAATATTAAGACGGTTAGAAGTGATCGTGGTGGTAAATATATCAAACCATTTGATGAACTTTGTGCAAAACATGGAATTATCCATGAAGTGACACCACCACACTCTCTCCAATCGAATGGAGTAGCAGAACGTTACTATCGAACTCTTAAAGAGATGATGAATGCAATGCTTGTTAGCTCTAGGTTATCACAGAACATGTTGGGAAAAGTTGTTCTATCAGCCAATTGTCTTTTAAATAAGGTTCCCCGCATGGATGAAGAAAAAACATTGTATGAGTTGTGGAAGGGAAGAAAACATTCTTACAATTACTTTAAAGTGCGGGGATGTCTCGCAAAGGTAAAAACTTCTTTACCAAAGCAGGTAAAAATAGGTCTTAAAACAGTTGACTGTATTTTTATTGGTTATGCTAAGAACAATAATGCATATTGGTTCCTAGTGCATCATTAAAAAATTTCTTATATACACAAGAACATGATAATGGAGTCAAAGAATGCTACATTCTTTGAAGCAATGTTCCCTTGCAATACAAGGGAAACTAGGCAGAGTTCTTCAACCCAAACATCAGAGACTATTGTAGAAAATAGTCAAGATGATGAGCCAGAGGTTGAAGAGGAGGAAAAGTCTAGACAAAGCAAACGAGCAAGGGTAGAAAAATCTTTTGGTTTTGATTTTCTAACCTACATGCTAGAGTCTGAACCTCAAACTTACGGTGAAGCTATATGCTCAACGGATCACTCTTTGTGGAAAAATGCCATTAAAAGTGAAATTGATTCCATTATGCAAAACCATACTTGGGAATTAGTAGATCTTCCTCCAGGAATTAAACCACTAAATTCTAAATGGATTTTCAAACGAAAAATGAAAACCGATGGAACAATTGATATAAGAGGTTATAAAAAAGAAAAGGAAGGCTTTGATTACTTTGACACATTTTCTCCTGTAAGTAGAATGACGTCCATAAAAATGATACTTGCTATTGCCGCTATGCGAAATCTAGAAGTACATCTAATGGATGTTAAGACAACTTTTCTTAATAGAGAACTGGATGAAGAAATCTACATGGAACAACCTGATGGTTTTGTAGCTCCATGATAAGAAAAGAAAGCCTGTAAACGGGTAAAGTCATTGAATGGACTTAAGCAAGCACCTAAACAGTGGCATGAAAAGTTTGACAATGTCTTGTTGTTGGTTTTAATATCAACGAATGTGACAAATGTATATATGCCAAGACTACAAGCAATGGTTATGTAATCATGTGTTTATATGTTGATGACATACTCATAGTTTGTAGTACTGACGAAATGGAAAAATGTACCAAATATATGTTAAACTCAAGATTTGACATGAAAGATATGGGACGAGCAGATGTGATTTTGGGTATCCAAATCAAATGTTTATCTGATGATCTTATATTAACAACCACATTATGTTGATAATAATCTTGAGAAATTCAACAAAGATGATTCCGATGAGGCCAGAATTCCAATTGATCCGAGTCAACACTTGACTAAAAACAAAGGTGAAGGTGTTAAACAAGTTGAATATGCAAGATTCATAGGTAGTTTAATGTACCTTATGAGTTGCACTCGTCCTGATATTACTTTCATTGTGAGTAGTTTAAGCATATTTCATTTATGCTTGTTACCTCGCCCACTTCTGTAGAATCATCATATTTAAATATAGAATAAAAAAACATCTAAAAAATTTCGTAAACCGTCTTGAACAGAGAGTTAATACTTATCTTGCAATTTTTCTCACCTTTAAGGATCATATCAAAGTTTCAAATTAACTTGTACAACATTCCACTGGTAACTTTCCACTTCCAGAGAACCTATTAATTTAACACAAACTAAGACGCCAACAAGGAACTTCACCAATTACCCACACAATTATCCTACATACACAAAACACCCACATCTTCCCATTACCAATGTTTTAAGCCTTAAATTAATCCCGAATATTAAAGTTCCAAGCTAGGAAACTTCATACCAGATTCTCCCATATGTGATGTTCTACCCATACATAATTTATCCCAACGTTACTTTAGGTTACAAAAGATTCATCACACTAATAATGGTAAAGACACCCACACACACGCTTTGGTGATCTTAAATCGCTCACACGCACACACTAGAGAGGTTCATCCACCCACACTCAACACACATGTGATCTTAAATCGCTCACACACACACACTGGGGAGGTTCATCCACCCACACTCAACACACATGTGATCTTAAATCACTCACACGCACACATTAGGGAGGTTCATCCACCCACACTCAACACACATGTGATGTTACACCCCACTCACACACTAGTGATGTTAATTACCCACACTTACACACTTGTAATGAACTTACACACTTGTAATGAACTTACACACACACTAGCAAGAGAATTATTTGAGCACCTCTCTTGCCTACCTCAATATCTAAAATAAGTAAAACTAAAAGAAAGTCTTATAACCTGTACCTTGGGCTTTGAAGCCAATTGTAACACCCAACTTCTTGAGCACCTGCCTTATGAAATAAGCCAATTACTTGCCTTAACAACGTGTAGAAAATAAAAGCAAAGGAGATTTACAACCTAAAATAACGTTGTTCCCTAAATTCTCTAATATATAACACACCATAAAGAAAAACATGAACATCCAAGCCTATACATCTAGTCTAGAAGCTCGATACAAAAGCAAAACACATATATAAATTTCCTAAACTCGGGTTCTCATAATGTAAGCTGGGCCTACTGGTTTGTTAGGCATCCCACGAATGCTCGCCAAGAAGACCCTGCAGTATCAAACCAAAAGGATATTATTTAACAACACATATAATAATTACGATTACCACTAAACATGTCTACCCTTTCTGCTCGCCCTTCAATAAAACCATCATTCTTTACATCGAGCCACCCCTAGCCACTCACTCACCTTTTGGTTTTACCTACCATCACGCTCATGTTGTCGTTGTCATTTCCTTACAGTTTTGTTAGCATATGACTCCTCGCCATTTTGACGTGCAAGCTAGCCATATAAAAAATGGCTCATAATGTACTATAAGGGGGATATGACTTGGGGGATATGACTTCTTGAAACTTCCTTCCTACCAAGTTATATGAGCATGCAGTATAGTTGATGTGGTCCTTATTGTGATGTTGTATAACCTTTCGAAAGATAAAAGCATTTCTTAAACTTTTTTTCTCCCTTTATCGAAAACCTTTTCTCAAGTCTTAAGATAGAGGTTGCACTCAGTTATGCCACCCGCTTTACGTTTTTGTTTGGCGAAGTTGCTCGTCGGGTTAGAGCAAGTGCCTCACAATCCCTTTGCATCGTGACACACTGCACCCAAATATTTAAGAGCTAAGTCGAGAGACGAAATTCGAAGGTAAGGTAAAGCTTGGAGAATGGTGTCTCGAGGACTAAAACTTGTAGTACACAAGAAGGCATACGGTTGATAAGATAAGTAGCCATGAGAAGTGCTTCTCCACAATAGTATTTAGGGATATGGGTAGAGAACATGAGGCAACGAGTGACTTCCAGAAGATGACGATTCTTCCATCAGCCATTCCATTTTGTTGAGGGGTGTTAACAAAAGAGCTAATAAGAATGATCTCTTCTGCAAATAAGTAATCTTCCAGAGAAGCCTTGAAGAATTCTTTCGCATTGACTGTTTTGAGAACACGAATTTTGGCTGGTATTGAGTTTTAATCATAGTATTGAAGTGCATGAAGCAAGAGTATACTTCAGACTTTTCTTTCAGCAAAAAGACCCACGTAATACGTGTGTGATCATTAATGAAGGAAACAAACCAACGAAAAAGACAGGGTCTTTATTTTTGAAGGGCCTCAGACGTCACTGTGGATTAAAGAAAATGGGATAGAAGGTTTGTAATCAATATAAGGATAGGAATTTCAAGTATTCTTTTCAATTTGACAGATTTCACACGATAATGAAAAAAGGATTTTTATTATAAAACAACTCATAAAATAGTTTGGATAAATATGAAAAATTGGGATGACCCAGGCGACAATGTAACAACATGATTTCATTATCGTTATTGATGCTACGAGAAACCAGATTGCTAGAAATGAAAGATAAAGAAGATGACTTGTCTTTGATTGACAGTGAGTCTTGATCATAGTTGAGAAGGTAGAGCCTCGAACAAAATTTAGCACTACTAGTCGTCCTCCCCCATTCCAAATCTTGAAAAACACAAGATCTTGGATAGAATTTAGTTACAAATTTTACGTATTGAGTCAATTTACTAATCGAAAGTAGATTGCAATCCAAATCGGGTACATGAAGAGCAGGATTAAGAGTTAAGTTTTTAGTGATACGAATAGAACCTGTCCCTGTTATTTTCGAATGTGACCCATCTGCGATTTTCACTAAAGCGTTGGATGTGTCTGTTTGATGCTGATGGAACAATGACATATTCCCTATCACATGGTCTGATGCCTTAGTATCGATGATCCAGGGCTGGGTTCCTCCTCTGCTAGCGGAGAAAACAATTAGTGTGACCTTTTGAGCAACTAAGCCTATATCCTAAATTGTGTTACCTATGATTGTTTGCAATGCATCAATCTGTTCCTTGCTAAATTGAGATATTTGAAGTCACATAAGCCCTACTATCACAATCATTACAGTTTCTCGGTTTCTAATCAATGGGCTTTCCATGAATTTTCCAATAGGTGTCTTTTATATGACCGGGCTTCCTGTAGTGGTCACACAAGGATTTTTCTCATTTCTTCTTATATTCTCCAGTTGGAATATAGTTTCTCGCAGCAAGTCTGGATACCTTTTAGGTTGGACCATATTCTAACTTACCCATCATAATATTTTTCCTACGTTCTTCTCGCCGTACTTCTAAGAAGGCTTCACAGAGGGATGGCATCGGCTTGACTCCCATAAGTCTACCTTGAACTTCATCAAGATTGTTGTTCAAACCAAAGAGGAACTTATAAATGTCCTTTTTTGCTCTACCAGCTTCGTAAATTATGCAGCATCGTCGACACGCTTCCATGTATGAAGTTCCAACAGGTCCAACTATTGCCAATTGCGTGAGAGATTGTTGAAGTACACAGTAACTAACTGATCTCCTTGACGAGGGTGGCAAGACAGACTCAATTCAAAACAGTTCTAAGGTATTTTCTTTACTTGAGTATGTTTCTCTTGCCGCTTCCTAAATCTGATAAGTTGTGTTGAAGTTCAAACAAGTCCAACTATTGCCAATTGCGTGAGAGATTATTGAAGTACTCAATAACTAACTGATCACCTTGACGAAGGTGGCAAGACAGACTCAATTCAAAACAGTTCTAAGGTATTTTCTTTACTGGAGTATGTTTCTCTTTTCGCTTCCTAAATCTGAAAAGCTGTGTTGAAAAGTAAGAAGTTTTCCCCTATCCATATCTCAGTAGTCGTAGAGTTAATCAACCATGACATTACCATGTTGTTTTCTATTTTCCATTGTTTGACCTCGGGGTCACCAGTCTTAGGTTGTGTTTATCTTTTGACAGGTAAACATCTTTACCCTTACCACATGTGAACATGTTTGTTGCTTATGACCATTGGACATAATTCTGACAATTTAATTTATGACTCGTGATATAAGATGAAGATGATGAATAAAAAAAATGTGTAATCAACTGATTTAGAGGAAGCCATAACACAATAACAGTCTAATATGAGCCAAGACTAATGGTGTAAAGTGAATTGAGAGAAACCAAAATAATAGCACCTATTGGATGTTAATATTCTTGTCCTTTACAACTTATTAGACATGAATACCTTGCTGGTAATTGATGAGTCTAGGTGAAGCTTGCAGAAGCTCAGTTGATGAAGGTCGATTGAACGTTTCAAACTAATTGGTTGAGAAGCTGGAAGCCAATTGGGAATTCTTTAGAGACTTACCGATTGATCGTCTGAGAATCGATTGATCAATTGAAAAGAAAGCCAACTTAGAATCAAGTGATACCACCATCAATTGATTGCAACGGGAAACAATTCAAAACAAAAACAGTCGATCGATTGAATCGAAAGGAAGCCGATTGAATATTTGACGTGGGGAATCGATTGGGGAAAAATCGATTGATTGAAATTTGATCTATTGAATTGTTACCGATTATAGTGGCTGATTTCGGTTGGGAAATCGATTTTGAAAAATCGATTGATTGAAATTTGATCGATCAAATTGTTGCCGATTTGAGCGGTTAGTTTCAATTGGGAAATCAATTTTGATCAATGATCTGCCAATTGAGGGATATTTCAATTGGAGTATTTAATTGATTCTGTAGTTGATCAATCGATCAATTTGATTGAAAGATTTTTTTATTTTTCCATTCCTTATGGCTTTGATACCATGAAAAAACTCTGATTTCTTATTTTATTCACTCCAAACATAAGAATATGTATACATCCTAATGAAATGAAAGTACAAGATCTTCTCCTTTAAAATCTCAACTGAGTAACAAGCCTAACAAAAAACCTACAGAAGTTTCAAATAAATAAAAATAAATATATGTACAAATTACACAACTATACCCTAACTTTCAACACTCCACAAAACCTAGCTTTCCTCTATGACTCTATTAGTAACCCACCTCATGAGCATAACAGAAAAGCCATTAACGATCTGCTCCACAACCTGACCCCTATCCTTGTGCAACTGCCCTTTTGTCTCTCCTCGCAAATGTTTGCAGTACTTGTGGGGTAACTCTATTCTCCACATTCTCAACTCTCGACCTTCTAGCATGAGTATTAATTAATGGGGTCTAACACATCGTCCCCCCAAGAATCGGCCATATCGAACTTTACAAAGCAGTTGGCACCCTTTAAGCCCCCTTCAAATGATGTTGTCTCCCCTTTCCATTTCTCTATGACACCCTATGATACACACCACTAAGCTCACATAATGATGTACTACATTCAGTGCTCTAGCACAATTCATCATAATCATAAACATACTCCCTATTCGCATTACTAACAACTGCCTATCACATCGGTGTATTGCATCACTCTTATAAGTTTGGTGATATTAATCTTGCAGACTTGTTATTATAGTGTGTGGGTAAATGAAAATGAGTAGAAATAGATTCTTGTGGGGTTGACGCGTTATTATAGTGTGTGGGTAAATGAAAATGAGTAGAAACAGATCCTCGTGTGGTTGACGTGTTACTAATCAAACTAAAGTGATTATTCTGATACCAACAAGATATTACTCTTAATATTATACATCAGCTTTCCGTAATACCACCAAATTTACACCAAATCTATAGCAACCTTCATGATTTCATTCATACCTCATCTAAGTGTCACATGTGGCATCTTCTAAAAAAAAAAGTGTCACATGTAGCAATCCTCCATTCTCCTACTTTAAACGCTCTTTAATAGGGTATGATTATGAACCGTCTCCAACAACACAAGGACATGACTTAGAAACCCATATTTTAAGGAAAAAATAGTTCAAATTAGCCGATATTTTTAGGGAATAATACAAGTCAACCGATATTTCAAAAGACTAAACGAACCTTCTCGATATTACAATGGACAAATTCGAGCCAAATGTTATTTTAAGGGACTTATAATCCGAGGCAACTGATATTTGAAGGGACTAAATCTGAGCCAACCGATATTTCAAAGTACAAATTCGAGCAAATCGATATTTTAAAGGACTAATAAGTCAAAGTCAATGATATTTTAAGATACTAATACGAGCCAACCGATATTTTTAGGGACTAATCCGAGCCAACTGACATCAGACTTATAATTGGAGCCAACCGATTTTAAGGCACTAATCTGAGCCAATTGATATTTCAAGGGGAATAATCCAAGTAAACCAATATGTCAAAAGACTAATTCAAGCAAACCGATATTTCTAGGGATCAATAATCTGGGTCAACTGATATATTAAGTAACTAATCTGAGCCAACAGATATTTCAAGGGACTAATCTGAGTCAACCGATATTACAAGGGATAATCCAAGCAAAAAGATATTTCAACAGACTAGTAATACGAGTCAGCCGATATTTCAAATGACTAATCTGAGCCGACCGATATTAAAAGGACAAATTCGACCTAACCAAATATTTCAAGGGACAAATCCAAGCCAGCCAATATTTTAATGGACTAATAATCTAAGTCAACCAATATTTTAAGAAAGTAATTTGAGCCAACAGATAATTGAGGGGACTAATCCAAGCAAAAAGATATTTCAAGGGACTAGTCTGAGCTAATCGATATTTCAAGCAACTAATCCGAGTAAACCAATATTTCAACGGACTTATTCGAGCCACCCGAAATTTTAAGAGACTAATATGAGCAAACCGATATTTTAAGGGACTAATTCGAGTTAATAAGTATTCCAAGGTACTAATTCAAGCCAAACGATATTTCAAGGGACTAAATTGAGCCAACCGATATTTCAAGGGACTGATAATCTGAGTCAATCGATTCCTCAAATGACTAATAATATGAGGCAACAGAAAAATAAGTATAATTTAAAAAAAAAAAAAAAAAAACATACCATTAGAGATCACAAACTTAAATCCCAACTTTTCTTTCCACCTCATATTCAAATATGTTCCGAAGGACATGAACTCTTGATGTAGAATAGGAACAATCTAGCATAAAAAATGAGCTAAGTACATGGAATTAC
The DNA here is from genome assembly GCA_036507275.1 of Sicyos edulis. Classification (NCBI taxonomy): domain Eukaryota; kingdom Viridiplantae; phylum Streptophyta; class Magnoliopsida; order Cucurbitales; family Cucurbitaceae; genus Sicyos; species Sicyos edulis. The sequence goes on along the minus strand of CM071852.1, from coordinate 11,684,316 downwards.
AACACAGTATTGCATATTGATTATTACATAATTCAAGGAAATATTCTACATACATCAAATAGTAAATGATAATTTCTTATTAGTCGAGTACATTATTTACAATAATTTGTTTGAGTATTTACTGCTACATTTTGTTTGCTTATACTTAAACACAACAACTAAGTATGGACCATGAATCAAACAAACATTTTAAACTCACAAGTACTAATGTAACAAGAATTAATTGTTTAGAGACTATCTAATGATTTCCTAACATATTTGATCAATGTTGGAATATTATTGACATACTTTCTTTTTTAAAGCTATAAGCATGGCACGTACATAAAAAAGAATTACCTAATGATTGGCACGAGTGTTATACTTCAAAACCCATAACTTCCTTTGGCAGCTATATTTCATGGGACCAATCCAAGCCAACTAATATTTCATGAGACCAATCCAAGAAAACCGATATACTTCAAGGGACTAATCTGAGCCAACTAATATTTCAATGGTCCAATCTGAGCTAACCAATATTTCAAGAGACTCATTCGAGCCAACCAAATTTTCAAGGGACTTAGATTCAACTGATATTTAAAATCCAAGCAAATAGATATTTAAATAGACTAATTTAAGTCTACTGATATCAACGAACTAGTAATACGAGACAACCGAAATTTCAAATGACTAATCTAAGCCAACCGATATTTAAAGGAACTAATCCCACCTAACCAAATATTTCAAAGGACAAATCCAAGCCAACCAATATTTTAAGATAGTAATTTGAGTCAACTTATAATTGAGGGGACTAGTCCAAGTCAATCGATATTTCAAGGAACTAATTCGAGCCAACATATATTTCAATGGACTAATAATCCGAGTCAACTGATATTACAAGGGACTAATCCTAGCAAAAAGATATTTCAAGGGACTAATCCGAGCTAATCGATATTTTAAGCGACTAATCCGAGCAAACCGATATAACAAGGGAATTATTTGGGCCAACCAAAATTTTAAAGGACTAATCCGAGTCAACGAATGAATAAAAGGGACTAATTTGAGCCAACCGATATTTTAAAAAACTAATTCGGGTCAACCGACTAATCCAAGCCAAACGATATTTCAACGAACTAATCGGAGCCAACCGATGCTTCAAGGGACAAATCCAAGCCAACCGATATTTCAAGGAACTAAATCAAGCCAACTGATATTTAAAGGGACTAATAATCTGAGTCAATCGATTGATCAAATGACTAATAATTTGATGGAACAGAAAAATGAGTATAATATTTTTTAAAAAAAAACCTTTAGAGATCACAAACTTAAATCCCAACTTTTCTTTCCACATCATATTTAAATATGTTTTGAAGGACATGAACTCTCGAAGTTAGAATAGGAACAACCTAGCATAAAAAATGAGCAAGTAGCTGGAATTACAACACAAGCACATTTAAGGAAATATGCTACATACATCAAATAGTAAATGATAATTTCATATCAGTCGAGTACATTATGTACAATACTTTGTTTGAGTATTTACTGCTACGTTTTGTTTGCATATACTTGAGCACAACAACTAAGTATGCACCATGAATCAAACAAATTAACATTTTAAATTCACAACTACTGATGTAACAAGAATTAATGTTTAATGACTATCTAATGATTTCCTAACACATTTGATCGATGTTGGAATATTATTGACATACTTTCTTTTTAAAAGCTATAAGCATGACACGTACATAAAAAAGAATTACCTAAAGATTGGCATGAGTAATATACGTTGCCGGCCGGCCGAGGACTCTATGTGCTACTTTCCCTTATTAACTCATACAAAGAAAATAACTTCCTTCCTATGGCGCTCATATTTCATAGGACCAATCCAAGCCAACTGATATTTCATGGGACCAATCCAAGCAAACCGATATACTACAAAGGACACTTCCAAGCCAACCGATATGTCAAGGGTCCAATCCGAGCTAACCAATATTTCAAGGGACTCAGTCAAGCCAACAAAGTTTTTAAAGGATTAATAATCTAAGTCAACTAATATTTAAAGGGACTAATCCGCGCCAACCGATATTTAAAAAGAGTCTACCGATATTTCAACGGACTAGTAATACGAGTCAACTGATATTTCAAATGACTAATCCGAGCCAACCGATAATTAAAGGAACTAATCCGACCTAACCAAATATTTTAAGGGACACATCCAAGCCAGCCAATATTTCAAGGGACTAATAATCTAAGTCAACCGATATTTTAAGAAAGTAATTTGAGCAACTTGATAATTGAGGAGACTAGTCCAAGTCAATCAATATTGCGACTTATCACATATATTAGGTCATATGGTATTTCCCCGTTCTCTCCCCCGAGAATCCAAATTTGCGGATTACTGACCCTTTTAATCCAGTACATATGATGTCCTTTTCGGGAGCTACCCATGCATTTCGTTGGTCAACAACCAACCTTCTTCAAGAGACTAATTCGAGCCAACCGATATTCAATGAACTAATAATCCGAGTCAACCGATATTCCAATGGACTAATCCAAGCAAAAAGATATTTCAAAGGACTAATCCGAGCTAATCGATATTTCAAGTGACTAATCTGAGCAAATCAATATTTCAAGGGACTAATCCAAGCCAAACGATATTTATACGGACTAATCCGAGCCAACCGATATTTCAAAGGACTAATCTGAGCCAACCAATGTTTCAAGGGACAAATCCAAGCCAACCGATATTTCAAGGGACTAAATCGAGCCAACTGATATTTCAAGTGTTTGATAATCTGAGTCAATCGATTTCTCAAATGACTAATAATTTGAGGCAACAAAAAAATAGGTATAATTTTTTTTTTTAAATACCAATTGAGATCACAAACTTAAATCAAAACTTTTCTTTCCATATCATATTCAAATATGTTCCGAAGGACATGAACCCTCGATGTTAGAATAGGAACAACCTAGCATAAAAAATGATCAAGTAGCTGGAATTACAACACAGTATTGCACATTTAAGGAAATATGCTACGTACATCAAATAGTAAATGATAATTTCATATCAGTCGAGTATATTATGTACAATACTTTGTTTGAGTATTTAATGCTACGTTTTGTTTGCTTATACTTGAACACAACAACTAAGTATGAACCATGAATCAAACAAATGTTTTAAATTCACAACTACTGATGTAACAAGAATTAATTGTTAAATGACTATCTAATGATTTCCTAACACATTTGATCGAAGTTGGAATATTATTGACATAATTTCTTTTAACAAGCTATAAGCATGACACGTACATAAAAAAGAATTACCTAAAGATTGGCACGAGTGTTATACTTCGAAACCCATACAAAGAAAACAAATTCCTTCCTTTGTTGCCAATATTTCATGGGACTAATTCAAGCCAACTGATATATCATGGGACCAATCCAACCAAACCGATATACTTCAAGGGACTAATTCGAGCCAAACGATTTTCAAGGGTCCAATATGAGCTAACAAATATTTCAAGGGACTCGTTCAAGCCAACCAAATTTTTAAGGGACTAACAATCTAAGTCAACTGATATTTAAAGGGACTAATCCGAGCCAACCAATATTTCAATGGACAAATTCGAGCCAACAGATATTTCAATGGACTAATAATATCTGATTCAACCGATATTACAAGGGACTAATCCAAGCAAAAAGATAATTTCATATTAGTATGAGTATATTATGGTACAATACTTTGTTTAAGTATTTATGGCTACTTTTTGTTTGCTGATACTTAAACACAGCAACTAAATATGCACCTTGAATCAAATAAACATTTTAAATTCACAAGTACTGATGTAACAAGAATTAATTGTTTATTGACTACCTAATGATTTCCTAACACATTTCATCGATGTTGGAATATTATTGACATACTTTCTTTTTTCAATCTATAAGCATGGCACGTACATAAAAAAGAATTGCCTAAAGATTTGCACGAGTGTTATACTTCGAAACTCATAACTTCCTATGGCGCCGATATTTCATGGGACCAATCCAAGCCAAATGATATTTCATGGGACCAATCCAAGCAAACTGATATATTTCAAGGGACTAATCCGAGCCAACCGATATTTCAAGGTTCCAATCCGAGCTAAACAATATTTCAAGGGACTCATTTGAGCAAACCAAAATTCTAAAGAACTAATAATCTAAGTCAACTGATATTAAAATTGACTAATCCGAACTAACCAATATTTAAATAGACTAATTTAAGTCTACCAATATTTCAACGGACTAGTAATACGAGTCTACTGATATTTCAAATGCCTAATCTAAAGCCAACCGATATTTAAAGGAACGAATCCGACCTAAACAAATATTTCAAGGGAAAAATCCAAGCTAGCCAATATTTCAAGGAACTAATAATCTGATTCAACCGATATTTTAATAAAGTAATTTGAGCACACCGATAATTGAGGGGACTAGTCCAAGTCAATCGATATTTCAAGCCAATCGATATTTCAAGGGACTAATTCAAGCCAATCGATATTTCAATGGAGTAATAATTCGAGTTAACTGATATTACAAGGGACTAATCAAAGCAAAAAGATATTTCAAGGGACTTATACGGGCCAACCGAAACTTTAAGCGACTAATCCGAGCCAACAAATATTTCAAGGGACTAATCCAAGCCAAACGATATTTCAACGGACTAATCCGAGCCAACCGATGTTTCAAGGGCCAAATCCAAGCCACGATATTTCAAGGGACTAAATCGAAGCAATCAATATTTCAAGGGACTGATAATCTGAATCAATCGATTCCTCAAATGACTAATAAATTGTGGCACAGACTAATAAGTATAATTTTTTTTTTAAAACAAACCTTTGGAGATCATAAACTTAAATCTAAAATTTTCTTTCCATATCATATTCAAATATTTTTCGAAAGACATGAACTCTCGAGGTTAGAATAGGAACAACCTAGCATAAAAAATGAGCAAGTAACTGGAATTAGAACACAGTATTGCACATTCAAGGAAATATGCTACATACAGCAAATAGTAAATGACAATTTCTTATTAGTCGAGAACATTAGGTACAATATTTTGTTTGAGTATTTAATGTCACGTTTGGTTTACTTATACTTAAACACAACGACAAAGTATGCACCATGAATCCAACAAACGTTTTAAATCCACAACTACTGATGTAACAAGAATTAATGATTTAATGACTATCTAATGATTTCCTAACACATTTGACATACTTTATTTTCTCAAGCTATAATCATGGCACGTACATAAAAAAGAATTACCTAAAGATTGGCACGAGTGTTGTCCTTCAAAACCCATACGAAGAAAACAACTTCCTTCCTATGGCACCGATATTTCATGGGACCAATCCAAGCAAACCGATGTACTTCAAGGGACTAATTCGAGCCAACCGATATTTTAAAGGTCCAATCCGAGCTGACGAATATTTCAAGAGACTCATTCGAGCCAACCAAATTTTTAAAGGACTAATAATCTAAGTCAATTAATATTTAAAGAAACTAATCCGAGCCAACCGATATTTAAATAGACTAATTTAAGTCTACCGATATTTCAACAGATTAGTAATACAAGTCGATTGATATTTCAAATGACTAATTTGAGCCAACCGATATTTAAAAGAACTAATCCAAACTAACCAAATATTTCAAGGGACAAATTCAAGCCAACCAATATTTCGAGGGACTAATAAACTGAGTCAATAAATATTTTAACAAAGTAATTTGAGCCAACCAATAATTTAACGGACTAATAATCTAAGTCAACTAATATTTAAAAGGGACTAATCCGTGCCAACCGATATTTAAATAGACTAATTTAAGTCTACCAATATTTCAACGGACTAGTAGTATCAATCAATATTTCAAATGACTAATCTGAGCCAACAAATATTTAAAGGAACTAATTCGACCTAATAAAATAATTCAAGGGACTAATTCAAGCCAACGAATATTTCAAGGGACTAATTTGAGCCAACCGATATTTTAAGGAATTAATTCGAGCCAACTGATATTTTAAGGGACTAATTCGAGTCAACCGGTATTCCAAGGAACTATTCCAAGCCAAACGATATTTACACGGACAGATCTGAGCAACCCGATATTTCAAGGGACTAATCCGAGCCAACTTATGTTTCAAGGGACAAGCCAACCGATATTTCAAGGGACTAAATCGAGCCAACTGATATTTCAAAAGACTGATAATCTAAGTCAATCGATTCCTCAAATGACTAATAATTTGAGGCAACAGAAAAATAAGTATAATTTTTTAATGACTATATAATGATTTCCCAACAAATTTGATCGATGTTGGAATATTAATGGAATACTTACTTTTTTCAAGCTATAAGCATGGCACGTACAAAAAAATGAATTACCTAAAGATTGGCACGAGTGTTATACTTCGAAACCCATACAAAGAAAACAAATTCCTTCCTTTGGTGCCAATATTTTATGGGACCAATCCAAGCCAACTGATATATCATAGGACCAATCCAACCAAACCGATATACTTCAAGGGACTAATCCGAGCCAAACGATTTTCAAGGGTCCAATCTGAGCTAACCAACATTTCAAGAGACTCATTCGAGCCAACCAAATTTTTAAGGGACTAACAATCTAAGTCAATTAATATTTAAAGGGACTAATCCGGGCCAACACATGTTTAAATAGACTAATTTAAGTCTACCGATATTTCAACAGACTAGTAATACAAGTCAAACGATATTTCAAATGATTAATTTCAGCCAACCAATATTTAAAGGAACTAATTCGACCTAACCAAATATTTCAAGGAACAAATCCAAACCAGCCAGTATTTCGAGAGACTAATAATCAGAGTCAACTGATATTTTAAGAAAGTAATTTGAGCAACATGATAATTGAGGGGACTAGTCCAAGCCAATCAATATTTCAATTGACTAATAATTCGAGTCAACCGATATTACAATGGTAGTCCATTGTAATTCAAGCAAAAAGATATTTCAAGGAACTAATCCTAGCTAATCAATATTTTAAGCGACTAATCTGAGCAAGCCGATATTTCAAAGGACTTATTCGAGCCAACCGAAATTTTAAGGGACTAATCCAAGCCAACGGATATTTCAAGGGACTAATCAGAGCCAACCGATATTTTAAGGGACTAATTCAAGCCAACCGATATTTTAATGGACTAATTCGGATCAATCGGTATTCCAAGTGACTAATCCAAGTCAAACGATATTTACATGAACTAATCCGAGTCAACCGATATTTCAAAGGACTAATCTGAGCCAACCGATGTTTCAAGGGACAAATCCCAGCCAACCGATATTTCAAGGGACTAAATCGAGCGAACTGATATTTCAAGGGATTGATAATCTGAGTCAGTTGATTCCTCAAATGACTAATCATCATTTGAGGCAACAGAAAAATAGGTATAATTTTTTTAAAAAAAAAAATACCAATAGTGTTGAGATCTCAATTGTCCCACATTGGAAAAGTGGGGAGCCCAACATCAATATAAAAGAAATATGAATTACTCCCCTCATTACCAATTGGTTTTGAGGTGGAACCCCATATTCTTTAATATGGTATCAGAGCCCATAAAAGCCCAAACAGGTATCGATCCAATAAAAATGAAATTGAGCCCAAAAGAGGAACCATTTTAAGGGGCCATGTTGAGATCTCAATTGTCCCACATTGGAAAAGTGGGGAGTCCAACATCAATATAAAAGAGATATGGATTACTCCCCTCATTACCAATTGGTTTTGAGGTGGAACCCTATATTCTCTAATAAATAGAGATCACAAACTTAAATCTCAACTTTTCTTTCCTCATCATATTCAAATATGTTCTGAAGGACATGAACTCTCGATGTTAGAATAGGAACAACCTAGCATAAAAAATGAGCAAGTAGCTGGAATTACAACACAGTATTGCACATTTAAGGAAATATGCTACATACATCAAATAGTAAATGACAATTTCATATCAGTCGACGACATTATGTACAATACTTTGTTTGAGTATTTAATGCTACGTTTTGTTTGCTTATACTTGAACACAACTAAGTATGCACCATGAATCAAACAAACATTTTAAATTCACAACTACTGATGTAACAAGAATTAATTGTTAAATGACTATCTAATGATTTCCTAACACATTTGATCTAATGATTTCCTAACACATTTGATCGAAGTTGGAATATTATTGACAAAATCTATTTTAATAAGCTATAAGCAAGGCATTTATATAAAAAAGAATTACCTAAAGATTGGCACGAGTGTTATACTTCAAAAACCCATACAAAGAAAACAACTTCCTTCCTATGGCGCCAATATTTCATGGGACCAATCCAAACCAACTGATATTTCATGGGACCAATCCAAGCAAACCGATATACTTAAGGGACTAATTCAAGCCAACCAACATTTCAGAGTCCAATCCGAGCTAAACAATATTTCAAGAGACTCATTCGGGCCAACCAAATTTTTAAGGGACTAATAATCTAAATCAACTGATATTTAAAGGGACTAATACGAGTCAATCGATATTTAAATAGACTAATTTAAGTCTACCAATATTTCAATAGACTAGTAATACGAGAATCAATATTTCAAATGACTAATTTGAGCCAACCGATATTTAAATGAACTAGTCCGATCTAACCAAATATTTCAAGGGACAAATCCAAGCCAGCCAATATTTCGAGGGACTAATAAACTGAGTCAATCAATACTTTAAGAAAGTAATTTGAGCCAACTGATAATTGAGGGAGGACTAGTCTAAGTCGATCGATATTTCAATGGACTAATTAGACCCAACCGATATTAGAAGGGACTAATTCAAGCAAAAAGATATTCCAATGGACTAATCCGAGCCAACCGATATTTCAAAGGACTTATCCGAGCCAACCAAAATTTTAAAGGACTAATCCGAGTAAACGGATATTTCAAGGGACAAATCTAAGCCAACCGAAATTTTAAGAGACAAATTCGAGCTAACCGATATTTTAAAAGACTAATTCGAGTCAACCAGTATTCCAAGGGACTAAAGTAAGCCAACTGATATTTCAACGGACTAATCCGAGCCAACCGATATTTCAAGGGGCAATCCAGGCCAACCGATAATTCAAGGGACTAAATCGAGCCAACCGATGTATATTTCAATCGGCTAAATCGAGCCAACCGACATATATTTTAAGGGACTAAATCGAGCCAACCGATATATATCTTTCAAGGGACTAAATCGAGCCAACAGATATATATTTTAAGGGACTAAATCGATCCAACCAATATATACTTTAAGGGACTAAATCGAGCCAACCGATATATATTTTAATCGTATTCAAATATGTTCCGAAGGACATGAACTATCAATGTTAGAATAGGAACATCCTAACATAAAAAATGAGCAAGTAGCTGAAATTACAAAACTTAAGTTCAAAAACACAGTATTGCACATTCATTATTACATAATTCAAGGAAATATGCTACATACATCAAATAGTAAATGATAATTTCATATTAGTTGAGGACATTATGTACGATACTTTGTCTTAATATTTCCAGCTATTTTTTGTTTCCTTAAATTTAAACACAACAATTAAGTATGTACCATGAATCAAACAAAAATTTTAAATTCACAAGTACTCATGTAACAAAAATTAATTTTTTAATGACTATCTAATGATGTCCTAACACATATTTTAAGAAAGTATCAACCAATATTTTAATAAAGTAATTCGACCCAACAGATATTTGAGAGGAATAATCCAAGTCAATCAATATTTTAAGAGACAAATTTGAGCCAACCGATATTTCAATGTACTAATAATCCGAGTCAACCGATATTTCAATGGACTAATAATCCGAGTCAACCGATATTATACGGGACTAATCCAAGCAAAAAGATATTTCAAGGGACTAATTCGAGCCAACCAAAATTTCAAAGGACTTATCCAAGCCAACCGAAATTTTAAAAGATTAATCCGAGTAAATTGATATTTCAAGGGACAAATCTGAGCCAACTGATATTTTAAGGGACAAATTCGAGCTAACAATATTTTAAGGGACTAATTCGAGTCAACCAATATTCCAAAGGACTAATCCAAGCCAACCGATATTTCAACGGACTAATACGAGCCAATCGATATTTCAACGGACAATCCAAGCCAACCAATAATTCAAAGGAATAAATCGAGCCAACCGATATATATTTCAAGGGACTAATACGAGTCAATCAATATATATATTTCAAGGGACTAAATCAAGCCAACCGATATATATTTCAAGGGACTGAATCGAACCAACCGATATATCAAGGGACTAAATCGAGCCAACCGAAATATATTTTAAGAGACTAAATCGAGTCAACCGATATATATTTCAAGGGACTAAATCAAGCCAACCAATATATATTTCAAGGGACTAAATCGAGCCAACCGATATATCAATGGACTAAATCGAGCCAACCGATATATCAAGGGACTAAATCGAGCCAACCGATATATATTTCAAGGGACTAATAATATGAGCCAAATGATATTTGAAGAGATTGATAATCTGAGTCAATCGATACCTCAAATGACTTAATAATTAGAGGCAATAGAAAAATAAGTATAATTTTTTTTTTTCAAAAAAAAACCATACCTTTAGAGATCACAAACTTAAATCCCAACTTTTCTTTCCATATCATATTCAAATATGCTCCGCAGGACATGAAATCTCGATGTTAGAATAGGAACATCCTAGCATAAAAAATGAGCAAGTAGCTGGAATTACAAAACATAAGTCTAAAAACACAGTATTGCACATTCATTATTACATAATTCAAAGAAATATGCTACATCATCAAATAGTAAATGATAATTTTATATTAGTCAAGGATATTATGTACGATACTTTGTCTTAATATTTACTGCTATTTTTTGTTTCCTTATACTTAAACACAACAACTAAGTATATACCATGAATCAAACAAATATTTTAAATTCAAAAGTACTCATGTAACAAAAATTAATTCTTTAATGACTATCTAATGATTTCCTAACACATATTTTAAGAAAGTAATAATCCGAATCAACCAATATTATAAGAAAGTAATTCGACTCAACCGATATTTTAGAGAATTAATCCAAGTCAATCAATATTTCAAGGGACTAATTCGAGCCAACCTATTGGCTAATAATCCGAGTCAACCGATATTACAAGGGACTAAACTAATTCAAGCAAAAATATATTTCAAGCGACTAATCCGAGCGAACCGATAATTCAAAGGACTTATCCGAGCCAACCGAAATTTTAAAGGACTAATCCAAGTAGACGGATATTACAAGGGACAAATCTGAGCCAACCGATATTTTAAAGGACAAATTCGAGCTAACCGATATTTTAAGGGACTAATTCGAGTCAACCAGTATTCCAAGGGACTAATCCAAGCCAACCGATATTTCAACGGACTAATCCGAGCCAACCGATATATATTTCAAGTGACTAAATCGAGCCGACCAATATATATTTCAAGGGACTAAATCGAGCCAACCGATATATATTACAAGGGACTAAATCGAGCCAACCGACATATATTTCAAAGGACTAATAATATGAGCCAAATGATATTTCAAGAGACTGATAATCTAAGTCAATCGATACCTCAAATGACTAATAATTAGAGGCAAGAAAAAAATATGTATAATTTTTTTTAAAAAAAAAAAAGAAAACATACCTTTAGAGATCACACACCTAAATCCCAACTTTTCGTTCCACATCATATTGAAATACGTTCCGAAGGACATGAACTCTCGATGTTAGAATAGGAACATCCTAGCATAAAAAATTAGCAAGTAGCTGGAATTACAAAACTTAAGTCCAAAAACAGAGTATTGCACATTCATTATTACATAATTCAAGGAAATATGCTACATACATCAAATAGTAAATGATAATTTTTTAAACACAACAACTAAGTATGTACCATGAATCAAACAAACATTTTAAATTCACAAGTACTCATGTAACCAAAATTAATTTTTTAATGACTATCTAATAATTTCCTAATACAAATTTTAAGAAAATAATAATCCGAGTCCACCAATATTTTAAGAAAGTAATTCGACCCAACCGATATTTTAGAGGACTAATCCAAGTCAATCAATATTTCAAGGGACCAATTCGAGCCAACCAATGGACTAATAATCGGAGTCAACCGATATTACAAGGGACTAAACCAAGCAAAAAGATATTTCAAGCAGATATTTCAAGCGACTAATCCTAGCCAACCAATATTTCAAAAGACTTATCCGAGCCAACCGAAATTTTAAAGGACTAATCCGAGTAAACAGATATTTCAAGGGACAAATCTAAGCCAACCGATATTTTAAGAGACAAATTCGAGCTAACCGATATTATAAGAGACTAATTCGAGTCAAGCAGTATTCCAAAAAACTAATCCAAGCCAACCGATATTCAACGGACTAATCCGAGCCAACCGATATTTCAAGGGACAATCCAAGCCAACCGATAATTCAAGGGACTAAATCGAGCCAACCTATTGGCTAATAATCCGAGTCAACCGATATTACAAGGGACTAAACTAATTCAAGCAAAAATATATTTCAAGCAACTAATCCGAGCCAACCGATAATTCAAAGGACTTATCCGAGCCAACCGAAATTTTAAAGGACTAATCCAAGTAGACGGATATTACAAGGGACAAATCTGAGCCAACCAATATTTTAAGGGACAAATTCAAGCTAACAGATATTTTAAGGGACAAATTCGAGTCAACCAGTATTCCAAGGGACTAATCCAAGCCAACCGATATTTCAACGAACTAATCCGAGCCAACCGATATTTCAAGGGACAATCCAAGCCAACCGATAATTCAAGGGACAATCCAAGCCAACCGATAATTCAAGTAACTAAATCGAGCTAAATCGAAGCCAACGATATATATATATATATATATATATATATATATATATATATATATATATATATATATATATATATATATAAAGGGACTAAATCGAGCCAACCAATATATATTTTAAGGGACTAAATCGAGCCAACCGATATATATTTTAAGGGACTAAATCGAACAAATCGATATATCAAGGGACTAAATCGAGCCAACGGATATATATTTTAAGGGACTAAATCGAGGCAACCGATATATATTTCAAGGGACTAAATCGAGCCAACCGATATATATTTCAAGGTACTAATAATATGAGCCAACCGATATTTCAAGAGACTGATAATCTGAGTCAATCGATACCTCAAATGACTAATAATTTGAGGCAACAGAATAATAAGTATAATTTCATTTTTTTAAAAAAAAAAAGCGTACTATTAGAGATCACAAACTTAAATCCCAACTTTTCGTTCCACATCATATTCAAATATGTTACGAAGGACATGAACTCTCAATGTTAGAATAGGAACATTCTAGCATAAAAAATGAGCAAGTAGCTGGAATTACAAAACTTAAGTCCAAAAACAGAGTATTGCAAATTCATTATTACATAATTCAAGAAAATATGCTACATGAATCAAATAGTAAATGATAATTTCATATTAGTCGAGGACATTATGTACAATACTTTGCCTTTATATTTACTGCTATTTTTGGTTTCCTTATACTAACACAACAACGAAGTATGTACCATGAATCAAACAAACATTTTAAATTCACAAGTACTCATGTAACCAAAACTAATTTTTTAATAACTATCTAATGATTTCCTAACACATATTTTAAGAAAGTAATAAATCCGAGTCAACCAATATTTTAAGAAAGTAATTCGACCCAACCGATATTTTAGAGGACTAATCCAAGTCAATCAAATATTTCAAGGAACTAATTCGAGCCAACCAATGGACTAATAATCCGAGTCAACCGATATTACAAAGGACTAATCCAAGCAAAAAGATATTTCAAGAGACTAATCTGAGCCGACCGATATTTCAAAAACTTATCTAGCCAACCGAAATTTTAAAAGACTAATCCGAGTAAACGGATATTTCAAGGGACAAATCTGAGCCAACCGATATTTTAAGAGACAAATTCAAGATAACCGATATTTTAAGAGACTAATTCGAGTCAAGCAGTATTCCAAGGGACTAATCCAAGCCGACCGATATTTCAACGGACTAATCCGAGCCAACCAATATTTCAAGGCACAATCCAAGCCAACCGATAATTCAAGGGACTAATTCGAGCCAACCCATATATATTTCAAGGGACTAAATCGAGGGACTAAATCGAGCCAACCGATATATATATTTCAAAGGACTAAATCGAGCCAACCGATATATATATTTCAAAGGACTAAATCGAGCCAACCGATATATATTTCAAGGGACTAAATCGAGCCAACCGATATATATTTCAAGGGACTAAATCGAGCCAACCAATATATATTTTTAGGGACTAAATCGAGCCAACCGATATATATTTAAAGGGACTAAATCGAGCCAACCGATATATCAAGGGACTAAATTGAGCCAACCGATATATATTTCAAGGGACTAATAATATGAGCCAACCGATATTTCAAGAGACTGATAATCTGAGTCAATCGATACCTCAAATGACTAATAATTTGAGGCAACAGAATAATAAGTATAATTTCATTTAAAAAGAATAATAATTTAAAAAGAAAAAAAGAAAAAAAAAAGTGTACCTTTAGCGATCACAAACTTAAATCCCAACTTTTCATTCCACATCATATTGAAATATGTTCCGAAGGACATGAACTCTCAATGTTAGAATAGGAACATTCTAGCATAAAAAATGTGCAAGTAGCTGGAATTACAAAACTTAAGTCCAAAAACAGAGTATTGCACATTCATTATTACATAATTCAAGGAAATATGCTACATGAATCAAATAGTAAATGATAATTTCATATTAGTCGAGGACATTATGTACAATACTTTGCCTTTATAATTACTGCTATTTTTTGTTTTCTTATACTAACACAACAACGAAGTATGTACCATGAATCAAACAAACATTTTAAATTCACAAGTACTCATGTAACCAAAACTAATTTTTTAATAACTATCTAATGATTACCTAACACATATTTTAAGAAAGTAATAATCCGAATCAACCAATATTTTAGAGGACTAATCCAAGTCAATCAAATATTTCAAGGAACTAATTCGAGCCAACCAATGGACTAATAATCCGAGTCAACCGATATTACAAAGGACTAATCCAAGCAAAAAGATATTTCAAGAGACTAATCCGAGCCAACCGATATTTCAAAGACTTATCCTAGCCAACCGAAATTTTAAAAGACTAATCCAAGTAAACGGATATTTCAAGGGACAAATCTGAGCCAACCGATATTTTAAGAGACAAATTCGAGCTAACCGATATTTTAAGAGACTAATTCGAGTCAAGCAGTATTCCAAGGTACCAAGCCAACTGATATTTCAACGGACTAATCCGAGCCAACCAATATTTCAAGGGACAATCCAAGCCAACCGATAATTCAAACCAACCGATATATATTTCAAGGGACTAAATCGAGCCAACCGGTATATATTTCAAGGGACTAAATCGAGCCAACCGATATATATATTTCAAAGGACTAAATCGAGCCAACCAATATATATTTCAAGGGACTTAATCGAGCCAACCGATATATATTTCAAGGGACTAAATCGAGCCAACCAATATGTATTTTTAGGGACTAAATCGAGCCAACCGATATATATTTCAAGGGACTAAATCGAGCCAACCGATATATCAAGGGACTAAATCGAGCCAACCGATATATATTTCAAAGGACTAATAATATGAGACAACCGATATTTCAAGAGACTGATAATCTGAGTCAATTGATACCTCAAATGACTAATAATTAGAGGCAACAGAAAATATGTATAATTTTTTCTTTAAAAAAAACGTACATTTAGAGATCACAAGCTTAAATCCCAACTTTTCGTTCCACATCATATTCAAATATGTTCCGAAGGACATAAACTCTTGATGTTGGAATAGGAATATTCTAGCATAAAAAATGAACAAGTAGCTGGAATTACAAAACTTAAGTCCAAAAACACATTATTGCACATTCATTATTACATAATTCAAGGAAATTTGCTACATACATCAAATAGTAAATGATAATTTCATATTAGTCGAGGACATTATGTACAATACTTTTGCCATAATATTTACTGCAATTTTTTGTTCTTATACTTAAACACAACAACTAAGTATGTACCATGAATCAAACAAACATTTTAAATTCACAACTACTCATGTAACCAAAATTAATTTTTTAATACCTATCTAATGATTTCCTAACACATATTTTAAGAAAGTAGTAATAATCCGAGTCAACCAATATTTTAAGAAAGTAATTCGACCAAACTGATATTTTAAAGGACTAATCCAAGTCAATCAATATTTCAAGGGACCAATTCGAGCCAACCAATGGACTAATAATCCTAGTCAACCGATATTACAAGGGACTAATCCAAGCAAAAAGATATTTCAAGCGACTAATCCAAGCAAAAAGATATTTCAAGCGACTAATCCGAGCCAACCGAAATTTTAAAGGACTAGTCCGAGTAAACGGATATTTCAAGGGACAAATCTGAGCCAACCGATATTTTAAGAGACAAATTTGAGCTAACCGATATTATAAGAGACTAATTCGAGTCAAGCAGTATTCCAAAAGACTAATCCAAGCCAACCGATATTTCAATGGACTAATCCGAGCCAACCGATATTTCAAGGGACAATCCAAGCCAACCGATAATTCAAGGGACTAAATCGAGCCAACCGATCTATATATATATATTTTAAGGGCCTAAATCGAGCCAACCAATATATATTTCAAGGGAATAAATCGAGCCAACCGCAATATACATTTCAAGGGACTAAATCGAGCCAACCGATATATATTTCAAGGGACAAATAATATGAGCCAAATGATATTTAAAGAGACTGATAATCTGAGTCAATCGATACCTCAAATAACTAATAATTAGAGGCAACAAAAAAATATGTATAATTTTTTTTCTTCAAAAAAAAAACATACCTTTAGAGATCACAAACTTAAATCCCAACTTCTCGTTCCACATCATATTGAAATATGTTCCGAAGGACATGAACTCTCGATGTTAGAATAGGAACATCCTAGCATAAAAAATTAGCAAGTAGCTGGAATTACAAAACTTAAGTCCAAAAACACAGTATTGCACATTCATTATTACATAATTCAAGGAAATATGCCATACATCAAATAATAAATGATAATTTCATATTAGTCGAGGACATTATGTACAATACTTTGTCTTAATATTTACTGCTATTTTTTGTTTCCTTGTACTTAAACACAACAACTAAGTATGTACCATGAATCAAACAAACATTTTAAATTCACAAGTACTCATGTAACAAAAATTAATTTTTTAATGACTTTAATGATTTCCTAACACATATTTTAAGAAAGTAATAATCTGAGTCAACCAGTATTTTAAAAAAGTAATTCGACCCAACCGACACATTTGAGAGGACTAATCCAAGTCAATCAATATTTTAAGAGACTAATTCGAGCCAACCGATATTTCAATGGACTAATAATCCGAGTCAACCGATATTTCAATGGACTAATTAATCCGAGTCAACCGATATTACAAGGGACTAATCCAAGCAAAAAGATATTTCGTGCGACTAATCCGAGCCAACCGATATTTCAAAGGACTTATCCGAGCCAACCGAAATTTTAAAGGACTAATCCGAGTAAACGGATATTTCAAGGGATAAATCTGAGCCAACCGATATTTTAAGGGAAAATTCGAGCTAACCGATATTTTAAGGGACCAATTCGAGTCAACTAGTATTCCAAGGGACTAATCCAAGCCAACCGATATTTCAACGGACTATTCCGAGCTAACCAATATTTCAATGGACAATCTAAGCCAACCAATAATTCAAGGGACTAAATCGAGCCAACCGATATATATTTCAAGGGACTAAATCGAGCCAACCGATATATCAATTAACTAAATCGAGCCAACCGATATATATTTTAAGGGACTAAATCGAGCCAACCGATATATATTTCAAGGAACTAAATCGAGCCAACCGATATATATTTCAAGGGACTAATAATATGAGCCAACCGATATTTCAAGAGGCTGATAATCTGAGTAAATCGATACCTCAAATGACTAATAATTAGCGGCAACAGAAAAATAAGTATAATTTAAATTTAAAAAAAAAAAAAGCATACCTTTAGAGATCACAAACTTAAATCCCAACTTTTGGTTCCACGTCATATTCAAATATGTTCCGTAGGACATGCCCTCTTGATGTTAGAATAGGAACATCCTAGCATAAAAAATGAGCAAGTAGTTGGAATTACAAAACTTAAGTTTAAAAACACAGTATTGCACATTCATTATTACATAATTCAAAGAAATATGCTATATACATCAAATAGTAAATGATAATTTCATATTAGTCGAGTACATAATGTACAATACTTTGTGTTGAATATTTACTGCTACTTTGTGTTTGCTTATACTTAAACACAACAACTAAGTATGCACCATAAATAAATAAAAAAAAACATTTTAAAGTCACAAGTACTCATGTAACAAGAATTAATTGTTTAATGATTATCGAATGATTTCCTAACACATTTGATCGATGTTGGAATATTATTGACATACTTTCTTTTTTCAAGCTATAAGCATGGCGTGTACATAAAAAAAGAATTACCCAAAGATTGGCACGAGTATTATACTTCGAAACCCATTCAAAGGAAACAACTTGCTTCCCATGACGCAAGAAATACTACCCAGAAAACATACGAAAGAACGTCTCTCATGATGTTAGTTTTGAAACCTTGTATGTATATCAACAAGGATAGGACACATGGTTATTATTGCTTGAACACCAACACATTTTTATTTAATTTTTATGTAGCACATAAAGGCCAAATATATATATATAGAGAGAGAGAGAGAGGAGAAATTCGCCAAGAATCACACCATTGAACTTCATTATCAATACAAAAAAAGGTCAAATCAAATACATGAGCGAAACCCCTTAACTTATAAAACAAACGGGTGATAAATCATTTCACTTAAGAATTATCCAAAATTAACCTAAATGAAATCTTTTCTTGATCATATCAAGATGAAAAGAAAGAATAAAGAAAAACTCTATAAGAAATCATAAAAGCAAAAAAATTACAAAATATCCCAAAATAGATGTTGAAGTTCGTGTGTCTGTAGTCTACATAAGCATTTTAAGACATTCGTTATTCTACATGGAAAAAGACGATTTTTTAGGAGTGATGCTCATTGAATAAAAAAGATACATTGATTCAGCCAGAAGTGTAAATCAAGAGGGCTAACAAAGTTGGGTTCAGAAACAGAAACCTTCTAAAACATCATCAACATTATTACAAATACAATAATCAAAACATTGCAATTAAAGGGCGAACAATAACCATCCCCACGACACAGGAAAACTTGGAATCCTTCAATTACTTCAAAATCAAACAAAGGCAAAAAAAAAAACCAAATTAAACCAACATTCAGGCTCAAGCAAAAAGGAATCAAGTCCAAAGGAACAAAAAAATCATACCCAATTTGCAACGAGAATCACGAGCATTCCGATCGATTCCAAAATCAGCACCAATCACAGCTCTCACAAACGAAACGAAATATAAAGGCAACCTACACATGGATCTGCATCATAAAACGAACAGGAAACCAAGGATTAAACAAATGAGTTCATAACTGAAGCACAACAAAAACAATCAGCGCCGAACTAGATCACGAACAGAAAAGAGAATCCAGCGGAAAAGGTAAACCCTAACAAGCGGGAAAAAGGAAAAAAGAAACAAAAACAGGTCATATTGTTGTTGTTACCTTGCGATTCCTCGAAGCAGAAAAACCCTAATGTCGAAGAAATTTGTTGAGCGAAGAAAATCGTAGAGAGGAATTTTTGGTGAACTGAAAATCCAGATCCATACGAACCTTCATGGGTTTCAACTCCTCTTGAAATTCAACCTCAACTCTGTCTTCGATCACAAAATCCACCACATTGGGGCTCGTCCTCCAAGTTCTTACTCTAGGGTTTAGGCTTCGTTCTTGGAACCAGGGGAACAAAACCGTACATACAAATTTGGGCTTATATAAAAATGTGTTGTGCGTGATTCTAAAGCTACATAACGGCTCGCTAAAGGGTAATTCAGTCTTTTCAATTGATCGGTGCTATTAAAATTCAAACAGATTTTCCTTAAGTCGGTGAACGTGGTTCTAAAGCCATCTGAAGAGCATTCTACTCTTTTCACATGATGACGTCATTGGTTTTATCAAAACAAAACTTCCAAATGTGTTATTTTTTTTAATTCTTTGTGTGTTTCTTGTTTTTATTTTATGAAATATCTTAATTTTACTTTCCAACATAAGTTACTTTTTATTTTTTACTTCAATTATGATAAAGATTGGGGTTGTTCAAAGTCATGACTGCTGGCGCGATTAGTTATATGCTTTGGTAATAATCTATTTTTACTTCATGATCACTGGTTATATCTCTGTAAACCGTATTTGTATTCCTCTTCCCATACTCAAAAAAAAATATATATGTATAGTTGATATTGTCGAACTACTATTTTTTGCCTAATATAAATTATTCTTCTTTTTTAGAATATTCTTTAAAATTTAGCGAGCATAATTATTTTTTATTTTTTTTTCAAAAAAAATAATTCAGTTATGTTCCCGAAACTTTAAATTTTTTCCTTAAGTAGATTTATTTTTATTTTTTGAGTTCAATTATGTTGACAATATTATCTAATTTTAAATATTCGAATTTATGTTTGAGCTTTTGATAGGAATGTACAAAAAAATATTGACAATTTGAACTATTCGGACTACCCAACTCAAACTATAAAGGTTGGGTTATAATTTTTATTTTTTTAAATTGGTATGCATTATGATTTTAAAATTTTTTAATTGCACTAGGTCAGTTCTTGAGTTGACCAATATTTGGGTCGTTCAATCTAATTCAACTCAAAATAAAATAATGTTATATATTTATGTGTACAAGGTTAATTAATAAGATATATATCTTCTTAGCATATTACTAAAAAGATATGATTAAAAAAAATAGGAAACCAGATCTAATAATATGGGTAACTTGCCAATAGAACAGTAGCTCAAGCGTCATCGATGTACACTTAATGACATTGAGGTCTGAAGTTCGAGTCTCCCCCACCCCAATTGTTGTAATCTAAAAAAAAAATAAAATATATGGGTAACTTAGGTTTAAGTAAAAAAATATATTCCTTAAAAAAAAAGTAAGAATCATATTTCATTTAGTTGTTAACAAGTATGAGTTTAGAAAAGAAAATTATATTAGTTATAACTCGAGAAACTCAACCCAACTCAATTTGTGACCAACTCAAAAATTTGAATTTATTAAAAAAATTCTCATAACTCAATCCAACTCGACTCTACTATACACTATTTTTTATATATAAAATATACTTCATCTATAATTTATTATTTTTTATAGTATGCTAAGATGGTGATCTTTCAAAATCTTAAATTGCTAATTTTTTATGCATATGTACTCATATTTTAGTACTATTTATATCATTCATGTAAAATGTTATCCACTCCTGGAATTTGCGATTTTTGTTTTTACCTAAAGAAATGAACCTCCCAAAATTATTCAAATGGGCCTCAAAATAAATTTTCTAAATGCATGCCTAATAAGTCAAGAGATCAACTAGATGCTTCGAAGTTTATGAATCTATTAAACAAACAAAAAAATGAATACACTTCTTTTTATATGCAAGAGTGTTTGAGTTAGTTTACGCACAGTTCAACTTGAACTATTTTTAGATATTAATATGGAGTAGACAATTTACAAATAGTTATACACAATATTAAGATTTTAAGCTACATTTTCATAATTGAAATATTACACATATAAAAAGTTGTTTGTCAAAATTTACCTCTCGTGAAATGGTTCACCCTACCTCTATTAATTGTCAGAATAAAATTCCAAGTTAAATTTGAGTAAAGCCTCTCCCAACACTAGTGACCATTTCATACGAGCAAACGTAGCTAGCTATGGACCCTTGGTTAACTAAGTAATAAGTGATCTTAACAGTTAATTACTCTTCTACCCAAAATCCATTTTTGGAGAATTAGCGTTTGAAAAAGTGGAAAGTTATGCTGACCCCAAAAGTGAAAAAGAATGTGGAATATAAACTGCAGACCATAATTAAGTTTCGTATTTTAAATAAATATATATATATAGTTTGATTATTATTTGGATTTTCATTTTTGTTTTTTGAAATCTAAGTTTATATTTATTTAAATTATCTACCAGTGATCTTCTCTTAAACAATTAGTAGGGGTGTACGTGGTCCGGGTTGGGTAGGGTTGAATGATTTTTTTGGACCAATCCAACTTTTCGGGTTGGACAATTCGCCAACTCATCCGACCCTATGCATAAACGCAATTCAACCCAACCCAACCCTCGATTTTCCGGTTGGGTTGGGTTGGGTTCTCGAGTTATGTTACTCTCCTTTTTTTTCTCTCAAATATTCAATTCATAAGCTCATAAATAGGTTAAAAAATGTTTGATACTATACTACAACCTATTACCTATCTAATTAGTGCAATTCTTTATTTTTAGAAGATTTACAAGTATTCTAAAATTGTTATTTTATTATTATATCTTGCATGCACGCATATAATGCATATAATATTATTTGTTCGGGTTGGGTTGGGTTGAACGAGCCAAACCCAAGAACCAACCCAACCCAACAAAAACTATAAAATCATAACCCAACCCAAACCAAATTTTTTTTTTACCCAGCCCGATGGTTTGGATTGGGTAGTCCGGGTTGCTCGGGTTACCAGTTTTTTGTACACCCTTAACAATTAGTATGTGAATTCTAACTAGATTCAATAATTTAAAGCATGTAAAAACTATTATTTTAAGGCCTCTTTCATAATCTTTTGATTTTTGTTTTTGGTTTTTTAAATTTAAATATATTCTTACTCAATTTTTCTACAATGTGTTCTCACCTTCCTACAATGTATTCATCTTCCCCTAAAAAAGTAGGTGAATATTAACAATTTTTAAAAACAAAAACAAACTTTTGGAAACATATATATATATATATATATATATATATATATATATATATATTTTTTTAATTTTAGTTTGGTTTTTACAAATATAGATAAGAAGTAAATATAGAAGTAAGAAAAAACATACGATAAAATACCTTGCAAGCGTAAATTTTAAAAACAAAAAACCCAATTGTTATCACACGGCCTTAACTTTCAAATTTTAATTTGATTTTTTAAAATACAAGTAAAATATCATACGTTGAAATAGTAACGCCGTATACTTAAATTTCAAAATTTTCAACTTCTTAATTATCTATACTTTTGATATCATAAATAATAATTCAATAAGAATAGAAAATTATTTTGTCATGTGAATTTGAAAATAAATTTTAATCATTGTGTAAATATCTAATTACCTTTGTTCATAATATAAATACAAATATTAATGACATTGGGATAAACCCGAACGTTATGTAATAATTTAGTATTAGTTAATTAAATACTTTCACCTGTTTTTCATTTTTGAAGCAAAATTATCCTAATTCCAAACTAATCAGAAATGAAATTGGAGTGGTGTAGAAAAAAGTTGTAATCCATGATATTTTTCAACCATAATATAAACTCCATAACTGGAATACAACTTTTTTTTTAATGAAGAACTTGAATACAACTTAGGGGTGTTTGGATTTTGGTGTTGAAAAGAGGAGAGGAGAGGAGAAAATGTTGAAGAGGAAGAAGAAGTAGAGTGATTTGATGATATAAGTAGTTGTTTAGAGATTGATGTGTTTGGAGATGAGATGGTGTAAACGTATTTATTTTATATTGATTTTTTATAATGTAATGATCGTAGATTTGGAATGATTGATAAATATAATATTTTTTATTTTATATTGTGTGGTTGAAAATTAGAGAAAGTTTGATGTGATATTTAATAAGATTAGATAACAAAATATTTTATATTATATTATATGGTTAAAAATTAAAAAAAATGTTTGATGTAACATTTAAAAGATTAAATAAAAGATTTGATGTGATATTAGATGAGAGGTTGAGGAGAAGTTGGGGAGAGCTTAATGTCCTAAAAACAAACATGAGGTTGAAATTTGTCCTTTCTCTCCTCTTCTCAACGTCAAATCCCAAACACCCCCTTAGACAAGGGACGTTTCTCAAAAAAAAAAAAAAAAACTTTGACAAGGGACATTTCACTGCTGTCGGAAAAAAATAATTTCTTCATCAATATATATTAAAATTTAAAAATTAATCTAGTCATCATCTTTTTTAAGCAGTTTACTCATCATTTTAATCAACTTTCTGTTACGCAACTAACAATTTTGTTATTTTAATCAAATGGATAGCGACGGATTAATTTCATTGTTCTATTTATTTGAGAGGTAGTAGTAATATCTTCCATGTAAAATTTGTGGTCTCTCTCCCAATCATAATTTTATATTAAGTACTATTAAATTTATATTAAGTACTCGTTGAGAGAACTTAATCATAATTTCTTTATCGTCTTCTAAATTTAAACTTTGAAGCGTGCACGACTATCGGTTAGTATACCGCAAGAATGACTATTAAATCAAATGAATATATATAGAGAGAGTTTCCAATTATATTGGAAATAGTGGGGAATTTTGTGAGAATTGATTGTGTTCTAATATATATCTTTTCTTTCATTTAAAATGTTAAGACTTTGCTAACACAATAAGTCTAAATGTGATTAGAACAAATCACCTCCAATAGAAGCATAGATAATAAATAAGTGTACCTCCAACCATCATTTTTTATAACTTAGATGAAAGTTAATACATATTTCGAACTAGCAACACACAAAACATATAATCTTTTTTTTTTTAGTACATAGTGGGGGAAAGGGGACTAACAAACCCTACATAGAAGACAGAACTACTCTAAAATAATATGAGAGCCAAATACCAATTTCCGGGCTCGAACTCGTGATCGTGGAATTGAAATGGATTAACACTAGACAAGATAAACAATTGCGCCACTGACCCTCGGTCAAAACATATAGTTCTCGATTCTTCAACACTCTCGATCTTTTTAAAACTAGAAATTAGTCTTGATGGCATGATAAAATATAAAATATAGTCATCGCAAGCAGATTAATCCATGATAACTCACTATCATGCACAAATGATATGATCTTTAATTCAATTAGTCACTTAAATTTTAATTTCCATCAATAACACATGAATAACTAATTTCTAATTACTTAATTCACTAACATTTGAGACAATAAAGACTATTTTTAGATTTTATCTAATAAATGGACTAAATTCTTGTTTTTGATAACTTTCTTCGAAGTATAAGAATTTATAAATTTTAGTTTTCTTAAATCGTAAGATTAAACTCTAATTTTTGTTCAAGGTAAAAATACGTTCCTAAGCTCTAAACTTTGCTTAATTTGGTCCTTACGTTTTCAAAAGTTCAATTTTAGTCCATGAACTTTTTCGTTGTTCCATTTTAATTTGTCAATGGGCTTTCAAATGTTTAATTTTAGTCCACAAACTTTTAAAATAAATTAAATTTAGTCTTTATCAAATAATTTGTATTTAAAAAATTATCATATTTTTCTATAATTTTTTAAAATATATGTTCACATATTTTTTTTTGTTGATATTGAAATTATTATCATTCTTGAATCCATTTGAATAAAAATAAACTTCAAATTTAGGACAGGGATGAGTAAATTTGTTTAATTTATTTTTTAATTCTTTGGACTAAAATGGAACAAACTTAATTCGGATTAAATTAAACTTTTTTTTTTGAGTAAGGGGAAAATTACCAATTATTGTGATGGAATGTATGATGCTGGTATTAAATTAATTTACAACCAAACAATAAAATCATTGCGCCTCTCAAATTAAATTAAACGTTTAAAAGTTTAGCAGGTAAAATGAAACAAAATTAAATCAAAATTTAAGAAGTAAAATAGTATTGTAACTCTATTTTTTTCCAACTTATAATTTACGGCATGAATTAAATTTATGTGGGAGGGGTATTTTCGTCTACAAGCAAAGCCACTAAACGGCTCCTGCAGCCGTTCAACAAAAACTACGCCGTTTTGAAACAACACACCAGTTCACATTCAGCCAATTTGGCGGGAAAGAGTGTCTAGGTCTTACAGTTCGAGGGAAGAAGAAACAAAAAAACAGGGTTCATCGCCAAATTCCGCCGATTTTCCTCTGGAATCTCAAAAAAGATGCCGAGGTACAAAATCAGAGGCATCGATGTGGATTTCCCGTTCGATGCCTACGATTGCCAGCTCGTTTACATGGAAAAAGTCATTCAATCTCTTCACGAAGTAAGATTTCACTTATTCGATCTACTTACGGTGAACCACTAGCAATTGATTGAACTGTCTAAGAAAGTTGTGATTATTGGTATTTAGGAATTTGCAGGTCTGCCCATTTGTGTGTTTTGGGTTTTTCTTTTCATCTATTTTGATCATAGGTGATATCTATCTAGTATATGGGAAATTTGCAGCGTTGACGAATTTTCAATGGCATATTTCATCAAATTTCTTTGATTAATTCAACCTACTTGGTGTTTTTTTTTCTAAAGTAATGAATTATTTCCAACTATTTACGAAAAGGGAATTTTCATGGATAAGATGAAAGTGTTACAAGGTTGTGGGCCAAATTTTGAGCCGTTTTTATACCACGAGATAACACGGTAAACTACATCTGTCTCTAAGTTAGGAAATTATATTATCCTGTTAAATTTGTTATTAGGAGATTGGTTTAGACTAGATTTTTCTCACTTAGTCCTTTATAAATATTTGGTTGTATTATGAGTTTGCTGATATACAAGAATATCGAATATCTTTGATATTTGGTTGTAATTATAATCAAATAGGCCTTGTTATGGGCTCTCAGATAGGCTTGCTAGGTGGAGGGGCTACATAGAAACAACTGTGGGGTTCTTTCTCCATCCTCCTTTTTCGCGAGAAATGAAAGTTTTGTGCAATGGTGTATTCTATCTTATGGGGGCTTTGGGGGAGAGAAGAACAATAAAAATTTTCTTGAGAGATCTTTGGGTGACGTTTGCTCGCTTGTTAGATTTTATGTTTCTTTTTTGGACTTTTGTGGCAGATTTTCATCTTCCCTCTAAATGAACCATTAAGTCTTATATTGTTTGATTTGAGACTATTTTTGTAGTTATCTCCTTTTCTTTTATGGGTTATTTTTTTGTATGCCTTGCTCTATCATTTTTCTCAATGAAAAATGAAAACTTGGTTATTGATTAAAAAATGATGGACATATGATTTTTTGGGCTAAATCTGGCTCAATGGATAAAATCATAACCCTTGAAGAGCAGGTCTTGAAACTTACATAGCATGGTACTTCTAGTCATGGTCTCATTAGCTTAGCAGTACTCAGTCATTTATAGTTACTTAGTATAAGTGTGGCATTTTAAAGATCATTTCCAAAAAGGGTTTTAATCCTTCAAGATACTTCTGATCGAACTATTATGCGACAGAACTCTAATGCACTTCTAGAGAGTCCAACTGGAACTGGTAAAACACTTTGCCTTCTTTGTGCTACATTGGCCTGGAGGAAAAGCTTGGGTGATTTCTCATCGGGTCGGAGTGTATGGAACAGTCAAAATACTGAGGGCGATGTGAATGTTTCATCATCACAGTCTATTTCAACAAAACCTCCAACCATTGTGTACACAACCCGCACTCACAGCCAACTTCGACAAGTTATTCAAGAGTTGAAGAAAACCTCTTACAGGTTAAAGTTCAATCTCATATAAATATTGAGGAAGCATGATTTGTTTTTTATACCTGTTCAAGGATCGTTCAATTTAATTTTTCCATGACATTTTATTTTGACTGAACCACTTTCAAAGATAGTACCATGTTCATATAAGACAACTATTGTAAGAAGTTGATCATGAGCTGCTCTTAAATACTTGCTGAGGTCCCCAAGGGGTTGTGAGATGGGAAGACTTGAGTTTTGAAGGTGTGTGCTCCCTTCAAAGTCTCAGGTTCAAGATTTACTTGTGACATTTATTTGTAAACACCTTCCATGTCTCTATTCCTTAGATGTCTGTTGGTACTTGACCTAGGGATGGACATGGTTACCCCAGGTATAGTGGAGCAAAGTTTCGATTTCCCGGTTTCAAAAAAAATAAAAGCTTGTTGAGTGATATATCTAAGCTGACTTCTTGAATATAATCAATCGGAGTACATACTTATGGAACAAGGAGATGGGTGTTGGGAAAAAAAGGAGATGGATGTTGGAGCAATTTTGACGTGTACTATGAATTCACATTTAAATCGTGAATTTTCTAGATTTAGTGAGATTTACATGTTTTTCTGATCATACTAGTCTACATATAAACCTCGCTGAGGAAAGCTGAATGTATCGGTGAAAAATTATATTTTAAACTACTTTTTATATTCAATTTAACTTTTCTTTTGTTTTCCTGCCCTTTTGTTTTAAACTACTATGCATTTTGTGAATTGGCGAATGGTTTTTGAAGCTGCTTAAAAATTTGAACTCATGCAGGCCCAAAATGGCAGTCTTAGGATCTCGAGAGCAATTATGCATTCATGAGGAAGTGAGTTTACTTCGTGGCAGAACACAAAACAATGCCTGCCGATCACTGTGCCGCAAACGTGGAAAACGTCATTGCAACCACTTTACCCGTGTTTCTGGTTATTCTCTTTAAATCCATTGTATCTGCATTGCCTAATTTGTACTTCGTCCCACCCAAATACATGATTAAAATTATTGACATTGTTGTGGTATTTAACTTTCATAAAGTGCAGAGAACTAGTAGGAGGGGGATTCATAATGATATTATTAAAAAAATTGAATAGGATGAAAGCTTACAGTCTAAAACGTTTTTTGCAATAGACAGCTACTTTACCCTAGTCGAAGTTAATAAATGAAGAAAATAGGATATGGCTTATCGAATTCAAGTAATAGTATAGGATATTGGTCTTTCTGAATATTTGGAATAAAAATCTAGATGTCGTGGTAGAAAAATCAATGACCAGTTTATGCTATATGCTGCTTTTTGACAAAAAAGCTGCGCAGCTGGAATTCCAAAAAAATCTGAAAAGATTCTCCTCCCAAATTCCCAATCCAAAAGATAAAGTAAGAGACAAAAGCTGAGAAGTATTTTGAGATTCTAAGCCAAAAAGGATTTATAACTTTTAAGGTAGCTTTTAGTTTTGATTATCTGAGTTATTTTGTTGAAATGTTTGTGATGACACCGAGAATATCTGAAATATTACTTTCCAAGTTTCTTGAAGGTTTCTTACAATCTATCAGTATTGCCTATCTATGACTCGATAATAATGAACGATTGGAAGAAAACTTATTATCTGCCCACTTGAATTCTTTGTTGTAGGCTATATGAAGGATAATCCACAGCTTGGAGATGAACCTATGGACATTGAAGATCTGGTCAATATTGGAAAAAGTTTTGGGCCGTAAGTCCTTTTTCATCTACTATGTTTTTGCTTGTTCTTTTATAAGTTACACTAGAGTTGGTTGGGTGAAATTGCTAATGGGGGTTGTTTAATGCTTTTTGGTTGTATTTTTCTTTTAGATGTCCTTATTATGTATCTCGGGATCTTCACAAGGCTGTTGATATCTTGTTTGCTCCATATAACTATCTCATTGATCGTGGATATAGAAAATCTCTTGCCCTTGAGTGGAAAAACAGCATACTCATATTTGACGAAGCTCACAATTTGGTAAACAACTTCTAACTTCACAACGTAACTATTTTGTTCTTGGAGTTCTTTTTTTTGCTTGTCTTTATACTATTTTTATATGTTACTATCCAAGCCTTATTCAGATTACACATCACGTGTTGTTCCATATGTTTTTTTTGTAGGAATAAAAGATTAGGCACTAACGTAGTATAAATTGTTTTGCAGGAAAGCATATGTGCAGATGCAGCCTCTTTTGATTTAACTTCTTGGCTTCTGACAGCTTGTATTTCTGAAGCCAAAAACTGTATTGATCTTTCCATAAAGAGAAGAGAAGAATCAAATGACAAATCAGGAAATCCGGATAATTTTGCTATACTTAGAGGTAAGGTTGATCAGTAAATAATATTCGAACGGTAGAATTTAAGTGTTATTGATTATCTTTGTTTACTTGTGTCGTTGGTTTATTTTTTAAGCTATCTATTGCAATTGTGGAACCATTTTCACATTGACGATTGTGTGACACACAAGTGTTTAATCTGGCACAATCATGCTTTTGAATTGCATTTCTCATATAATATAACTATTTTTTTAAACTTCATATAATATAATCGTTGATCATTGATTTCAGTGCCTTTTCCATTGATTTCTTATAATAAGATAATTTAAAAATCACGTAGCACTTCTTCTGAAGCTTGAGAAGCGAATATCCGAAGTTCCTATTCAATCCAAGGAATTAGGATTTACAAAGCCTGGACTTTACATGTATGAACTACTAGCAGAACTCAATATCACACATGAATCTGTCTCTAAGCTTAAAGTCATAGTTGAGGAAGCAGCTACGCTTCTTGAGGAAGATAAGCAACAAAAGATGCAGAACACAGGATGTCGACTGGAAAGCATTACAGAAATCCTTGATATTATTTTCAGAGAGAAGGGCAATGAGCATGCAAAGTTCTATCAAGTAAGTTGAAATTCGTAATTGTAGTTTGCAGTGGCCAAAACTGAGGAGACTCTAGGCTGCATTGGCTAATCAAGCTCTCTTCTAGTAAGCTCTTATTTTACCTTAATATTTGGGCAACTTCTTAGTTTGAACATTTCGTTTAGGTTCACGTGCAGGAGAATGAAGCAAGTGCAATGGATGGCTTGAAAGGTACTTCTAAGTTCTAATCTATATTTCTGATGTTTGGAGTGGAATTTTCTGTTATATATTATTTTTTTAAGAAAATTGTTACAATGCAGTATGCTCATATCATAAGTAACTTAATTTTTTTTTTGTCCTTCTTGAATTAACTTAACTTTAGTTCTGGGCATGGTTACTCTAGGTATAGTGGAGTGAAGCTCTGATTTCCCGGTTTCAAAAAAAAAAAAAAACTTAGCTTTAGTTCTCTAAAGGGGCGTTTGGGGTAAGAGGAATAAAATGATTTATGGGGGAATAAAAATAGGGAGAGAATATGGGGGAGAATAATTATCTATGTTTGTGGTGAAGAGAATGGTTATGGAGGGAACCGTTAAATGTGTTTGGATTGCCGTAAATGATTATGGAGAACAAAATAGTGAGTATGTGAGGAATGAAAAGTGGTTGTAGAGGGAATGAAATTATGAGGGGGATGAATAATGATTATGGAGGAATGATTGTCGATGGTCCAAGCATGGTAAGGGAATTATTCCTCATTTTCTCAGTTTGATTCCCTTGTCCAATACACTCCTAGTAGCGTTGGGATATAAATAAGATGTTGTCTTTCTGTATGATAATCATAATTATCATGATTAGAAAAGAAAAAGAAAACTGAGAGTGATTCCAACAATTCCAATAATTTGTCTTCAAAGTCCTTTGCAAAATATTCTTCTCAACTGGGGCTGCTTTTCTTTAACCATGTTTTTCTAATTGATCCTTGCCATGCTTATGTGTTTTTTCCCCCTTTTTTCTGCTGTTTGTATCAATTTTTGTATCTTGTACTTTGTACTTATTTATGTTGAATTATGTTAAACTACCAATCAATCCAAAAGTTTAAGCTGATGGATTGGGGTAAATTTACTTATATCAACCAACACTCCCCCTCACTTGTGGGCTTTGATATTTGAGAAATGCCCTACAAGTGGAATTTAATTTTAATTGGGGAGGCAATGACTTGACAGGGATTCGAACTCATAACCTCCTGCTCTGATACCATGTTGAATTATGTTAAACTACCAATTAATCCAAAAGTCTAAGCTGATGGATTAGGGTAAATTTACTTATATCAACCAACAATTTATTTCCTCAATGAATGAAATTGTCTCCAGTTTCATTAAAAAAATATTCCAATAATTTGTATATTTGCTGATTAGGTGGTCAATTTTGAAATGTTTGGCACATGGTCTGTCTGAGTATTAGTTTGGCAGGGTAGGCACAAACTGGTGTTTTTGAGGCCATATGTAGATTACGATCTTCTTTCTCTAGAAGATTGTTGAAAGTTTGATGCTTATATTTACGGCAATGATAGAGCACGTGAATGAATTAATTTAATAATGTATGATAAAGTGCTATATAACCTTGTAATGTGGCAAGATAAAATCTTCTTAGATCCCTCAAATCAATTAAAAGAAGAGAGAGTCCCTAAGGGGTGGCACAGTGGTTGAAAACTTGGGCTTTGAAGGTATGCTCCCCTCAAGGTCCCAGGTTCGAGACTCACCTGTGACATTATTCCTTCGATGTCTCCCGATGCCTGGCCTAGAGATGGGCATGATTACCCTTGTTTCAAAAAAAAAAATTAAAAGAAGAAATAAACAATGAAATGGTCTTGGGCACTATGCACTCATACTTTTTAATATGGAAATAAACAAGCTAAACTCTTTTTTGCTCTATCCTTTATTCTTCAATGAGAAAAAATTGAAAAATCAATCTCATTTTCTTAATCTTACACGGTCAGTTTTACTTTGAAAATTTTGAGTGGCTCAATAAAAAAAGTCTTTTTACTCCTTGCTCCAGACATTTCTTTAGACCAGTTCCTTAAGCTAGTAAGTGGCTATCTGGTTCTTGAGCCAGTGAACCTAATCTCAGTTCATATGATAGAGAGTCAATTGTTAGCTTCTTTCTACACTCTAACGCATGGAAGCACTTATCAATGATTTTTCTATATATAGTGCTTGGCCTAGGGACGGGCGTGGTTACCTTATTAAAAAAAAAAGATTTTTCTATATATATATATTATTGCTATTACATTATTCCATTCTTGCTTAATGTGGTAATAAAGGGCCTCGTAAATCATTTAGTGCCAGAGGTTATGAGTTCAATCGGTGACCACTTGTCTAAGAATTATTTTCTACGAATTACCTGGACAACCAAATATATTATGGTCAAATTGTTGCCCGTAAGAGTAGTCGAGGTATGCGTAAACGGACCTAGACACTCACGTATATACAAAAAAATTGTTTAGTATCATAAGCAATTTTTACAAGAAAAGATGATTTCTTCATTCATTAGAATTTCTGATAAGAACCAAATATGTATATTATAATATAAAGATAATAAAGATACAAAATAACCCAAGTGTTCGAGGTACTTGGACCCTTTCTATCTTGAGATCACTCTCAAGCTCTAGATACTCAATATCTCAATACTTCTCTATTACCTCCCTATTCTCTCTTATTTATAGTCTAATATTTTTATCCTACTCCTAATAGGATTGGTCATTCCTTATCCTACTCCTAAACGGGTCTTATCAATTTCGATATAAGACACTTGTGCCATTTTTTTATTAACCTTTTATTTTTATTCTTGTTACCTTCCTTTTCAGGCAAGGCGTCGAGAACACTTAGCTGGTGGTGTTTTAATCCTGGCATTGCCTTGGAAGAATTTCCCAAAAAGGAAGTCGGCTCTATTATATTGACATCTGGCACTTTATCTCCCCTGGATTCATTTGCACAGGAATTGAAACTGTTGGTCGCTTTGATTTAATTCTTTCTTGCACACTTCGATCATCCATAACTATTATAAATGTTAATTCAAGTGTTTTGATGATGAACCCAGAGATTTTCCTATCCGATTGGAGAACCCTCATGTCATAACCTCAAACCAGATATGGGCTGGAGTTGTACCCGTTGGTCCATCAGGTTGTTCTTTCAACTCCTCTTACAGGAACCGTGAGTCTGAAGCATATAAGCTAGACCTCGGAAATGCCATTGGTATGTACAAGTTTTCTTCTTTTAGAGTTAATGTGAATAATAATACCTCACCCATATACAAGGAAATACAAAAAAGGTTAAAGGGAATAATCCTACCTAAGAATTTATTTATTTTTAACAATAAACAAGACTTCTTCATTGATAAAATAAAAAGAAAAAAAAAGGTAAAAAATACAAACCCATGAGGGAAGAGACAATGAAAAACTAATTAGACCAACAAAAGCATCCCAAAAGGATTGTTAATTAGTTGTATGTATAATCTTGACATTTATTACGGTTTTGATAATTCTAAAATTCAGCCTCAAGCAACCATCATTGATTGCCCTAGTGATCAAGAAGGTCTTGGGGAAACAAAAGGTTATGGGTTCATTTCATGGTGGCCACCTAACTAGAAATTAATTTCCAAGGGTTTTCTTGACAACCAAATGTTATAGGGTCAGGCGATTTGTCCCGTGAAAAAAGTCGATGACGCATAAGCTGGCCTAAACATTCACGCATAAAAAAAAAGTTCAGCCTGAAGCTAATTTTTGTTTATTAAAGCATGCTGATGTAGTTCTCAAATTCTTGATCACAGTCAACTTCGCACGTATTGTTCCTGATGGTTTGCTTGTCTTCTTCCCATCGTACTATTTTCTAGACCAGTGCATTGGCTGCTGGAAGAATCAGGTATCACGTGCATAATAAACTACATATTATTCTGTTTGCTTTCTTTAATGAAAAATTGTCCATAATTCTGTAGAGCCTTTCAACCTCAACAACAATTTGGGAAAGAATTTGCAAGCATAAGAAGCCTGTTATAGAACCTAGGCAATCTTCATTATTTCCTTCGTCAATTGAGGTACATAACTTACTGGAAATATTGAAAGAAAAGAAAAAAAAAGAAAAGTAGAAGAGCTTTGGTCGTTCTGTGATGTTTTATATATGTACCAAGCTGTGGCTATTTGTCTTTGTGACAGGACTATATGTTCAAGCTGAAAGACACATCATTCTCTGGTGCAGTATTTTTTGCTGTTTGTCGTGGTAAGGTATGCCTTTTTATTAAAAGTATAATGCCTTGTCATGTCTCCGTATGCTATTTCTTGGGTGGCCATGGGTAAGATCTTTCTTATTCTTTGGAGGTTAGAAGCTGGCAGCATTAGAAGCGAGAATAGAGTTTTAGTTACCAAATGTCGTGGATATATCCATTTAGGGATACAAAAGAAAGGGCCTGGGCTTCACGTGGAATCCTCATGCTTATTGTCAAAATTGAGGATAAAAATAAAAACTTGATTGAGATTGGGGATTGGGATCACATTCCTCAACTCAACCTGACTTCCCCACGATCTCGAAGTTCTTTTAGCTAGTATTAATATATTTTTTTGGTTGGAAAGAAATAGGAAGATTTGGTAGAACACAGAGAGATCTTTGTAAACAGGTTTGCAATGTTATACTTTAATGTTTATCTATGCATGACTGAAAGCTTGTTGTGATTTTCCATAGTTTATGATTATCAGAACCGTTATTTTTCTAGTTCTTTTTAGGTGAATCCTTTGCTTGGGCCGTGTTTTAAATTGCTCAAGACGACTAAGGCACAATGACCCTCTAGAGCTTGAGGCACAAGGCGCACCAAATGACACGTTTTTTTTACTTAAAGCGCACTATATATAATATATATATACACACACACACAGATATATATATATATATATATATATATATATATTATATAAAGCAAGAATAATATATTCACAATAAAAATTTTAATTATTAACCTTCATTTCATGGAAAGAAATGAAAATACTATTATGAAAACGGCAATCAACAAGAAATCGAAAATAAGGAAAAACGAGAAGAGAAGAAAACAACACAGAATTTATGTGGTTCACTAACGTTGTGTTAGCTAGTCCATGGGCAGAGAGGAGGCACGATTTTATTAAGAGGAGCGAAAATACAAAATGAACATCATGGGGGCTAGTGTTTTAATTTGTGTTTATATAGTGTAGTCTCATTAAGACCCTATTACAGATAAATGCCCAATTACATAAAAAAGACCATATATGAAATAAAACAGCAATACAGATTTTGTTTAGGTTTTGGGGGCTTTGCTCCCGAACCCCCACGCGAGTAACTAATTGTAGGACATTAAGTCATTCAAGGCATATTTTAACAAATACTTTCATGGAAAAATGAGTTTTAACCAAGAATAATATATAAAACACACACATAAAATTTAACTATGACCCTTCATTTCATGGAAAGAAATGAAGTTTAACTAAAACTAATATATAAAACATACAAAAGATTCAACTATTAACTTTCATTTTATAAACAGAAAGGAACTTTTTTTTTTCCTTCAAGGAAGTTTAACTAAGAATAATATATAAAACATACCTAAGATTCAACTATTATTTTTTAACATAGTCTTGTGAAGACCTCACGGACACTGGTGTGGATGGAGAATTAGAGAATGTGTAGCTAGAGAAGCAGGAGAATATGAGTTGCAAGAGGAGAGAAAAAACAAAGTGAATGTTGTCTTTGTGCATTGTTTTAACATTATTCACATTGGGGGTAAGATAAATAGCTTTATTTGTGATAATTTAATCACTAATGCAGGTAGCTAGTTTAAAGATCATTTTTGTGAAATAATAGTACTGCAAAATTTAAAAATTTAATTTATTCTCCTATCAATCAAATTGACTTTGTGAATCATGGATGATTGTATCACCTCCACAGGTGAGTGAAGGGCTAGATTTTGCTGATCATGCTGGAAGAGCTGTCATCATTACTGGTATGCCTTTTGCTTCAAGGAATGATCCAAAGGTTTGTTTATCTGCTTCCTATTTTATAGTCAATGATGTTACTTGAACCTGTCTGTATTATTTACTTAGAATTGGAACTCAGGCTCTAGCTAGTGTATAGACAAATGATGTTAATTATCTAATAATATTCATTGTTTTAGATTCTCCATTGTCTATCCATAAGGTTTCTATTAATTTTATGTTGGTCTTGAAGTGACTCATGCTCTAGAACTAAAATCAATACATGTATGAGTTTTCCTACCCAAAAAAGTATGCGCACGAGCTCTGAGTTTTCTCTGTAGTTATTGAAGAATATGTACTTTTGGCTATTAGAATGAAGTTTTCTACTTGTAGCTTTAACATAAGCAAGATCACTATTCACCTATCCTGTGTAGGTCATTAGCACTTTCATATGGCTATAGATTGACTCGACTAGTTGGCTATTAGTGTAGAAGGTCATTAGCACTCCATATGGCTATAGATTGACTCGACTAGTTGACTATGATGTCCAACCATTATTTTCATGGTATATTAAACTACTTCATGTCCGGTCTCAAATGGATCTCATTAGACCAAGTTCCCACTAGATAGTTGATAGTTCCTTCCGTCTAAGAAGAAATCATTTGTTTCTTTCACCATGTGGTTGTCCCAATCTATCTGCCATGTAAAATCCTCCCCAACTAGTAAAGAAGTTCCACATTGTACAAATCTTATAAGCAAGCCGACCTTGCTTCTCTTGTCTTTATTCTTGAGGTTAATCTTTAGATTTGATGTTTTTTTGACAGGTTCGCTTGAAGCGTGAATTTTTAGATCACCAATCACTTTCACAAAAAGAGAATGGCCAAGTAAAGCATTTCTGCTCAACTACTGTTTTTTTAATTCATAATTTTATTTTATTTCTCATGGTGATCATATAATTCATGAGTTTTTGATGTGGTAGGTTATGACGGGGGAGGACTGGTACACCCAACAAGCATCGAGAGCTGTCAATCAGGCTGTTGGACGTGTGATACGTCATCGCCATGACTATGGAGCCATAATCTATTGTGATGAGAGGTGTTTTCTTCTACTTTTTCTTTCCTAATCGACAGACTAGTAAGATTGTAGAAGAAGTTAATAGAACAAATTATGTAGTACTCTTTTTCTACTTAGCTTTCATTAGTGGAAATGATCGGCAATTTGTTTGATTAAATTATGCGTGTTTTATAGCTAGTTAGCAATTTCTTTTTGTTGGTTGATAAAATTAAATTTACTCTAAGATCAGACTCACTTTCATCTAGGCTGTTCTGAGCAACATCTCCACTCATTTTCTCTCTCTTTTTAAAATGCTTGTGTTTGTTGGTAAGAGTTTGAAGAAGTTAACGAGTGATTTCCTCTGGGAGGGGATTGACGAGGGGAAAGGAGCTTATATTGTTAAGTGGGAGGAGGTAGGCTACATCGAACAAAACAATTTATTTTTGTTTCATTTTGGCCGTTTTTGTCGCAATCAACACATAGAAATATTTAGTTTATTTGCAATTTAAATATTGAGAACATTTTCTGTTTTCTTTTTTACCCATCTCATATTTGATATTTTCGTTTCCGAATTAACCAACGTTTGCACCATTTTCTCTGTTTTTTAATTTTGTTTTCATATGGCCTTCATCATCAAAACTCCTACTCTTCTTTAATGGCTACTTTACCTCGGTGGTCATATTTCGGTTTGTGAGTGTAAATTACCAACAACATGAATGTTTTGAGCCCTACCTAATCCTCTGCCTCCGTCGCCGGTGCAATTTATACTACTACAATATTAGTGGTTGGGCTAAAAGGAGAGTGATTTTTTTTTTCTCTATTTAATCTCATTTTAACGGAAGGTAGGCAAGTTATAAAGATAAGTGTTGAATGATGACTTATCTTTATTTGTTGAATGATGACTTATCTCTATTTATTCTCATTTTAACGGAAGGTTGGCAAGTTAAAAATCTCATTTTGAAAAGTTCAACACTTACCTTTATGAATCATTAAAATACACGATTGCCAATAATCATGAGCATGTGATTTCATTTTATTACTAGATGTTTCTGGAAGTTATGGTTCAATCTAATATTTGGTGAGCAATTAGATGCTTGACATTTTCTGGTATATATATTATCGTCACTTTGCATTTGTCTACTGTATAAATATTTCTCTACTTTCCCTTCAAATATATAATGCTATTTCACATTTTTCCTTGCTATTTTTTTCCCCTTGGATTGACTCCGAGGAGTTGTCAGTTTTATAACTAAACATTAATTTGAATAGGTTTGCCCATTCAAGTCGTCAGTCTCAAATATCAATTTGGATACAGCCTCATATCAAGGTGGAATTTCTTTTAAGGAATGTATTTATCCATGAAACTTCCTTTCATAACCCGTTCATTCTAATGCAGTGTTACTCTAAATTTGGCGACGTAGTGTACACATTGACCCGATTCTTTCGTGATGACGTAAATCGGATTTGTCCAAAACCTGAAGGCAAGTCTACCGAAGTAAATAATCGTTTATTAATTTCTTATCATTATTTTGATTAATTCTTGGAACCTTAATTTTTATTTATCACATAAAACTTCTTTTACGTTGAAAAATGATTGACATCAATGTGGCGCCTCTATCATTGTCACTACATTTGTGGTTTTGTTTGACTTATGAGGCAACTAGTTTTATTGATGATTTCTGTTGATGTTTTTATCCGCTATGAATTTTGATTTCACAAGTTACTAGCGTAAAATGATTGATTATGCCACATATAATATCAACAAGCTTGAAGTTAGGGCAAGTATTCTTGGATTCCCTATATATAGTTCACTGTTTTAATTTTATGCCTTCCTTTTGGCCATTGAATTTCAGATCCTAGTGCAAAATTCAAACATGAAGGCGTCGATACTACTGGGTTTGATGATATCTCTTGTGCAGGATCTTCAACTTCGGTATCTGGTAATTTTTTAATCTCCATCTTTGTAAACCCCAACAATCACTAGTCACATGCTCACCTGCAAAACTTAGAGAGGTAATTGAGGATTCTCTAATCAGATAAAGAACACATGATGATTTTTTTCGTGGCCCCATGTTTAATAACTACTTGGATAAAAATTTCAAGATTATTTGGAATTCAAGCTTTGAAAATGACTCATTTACTTGGTTGCTATTTTATTATTATTATTTTTTAATAAACTTAGAATTTCCCTCGTGTGTCGCACGTTCATTTTAATTTTGCTATTTGAATTGTTTGCATAAGAATTCTTTATAATTTTACCAAAAAAATGATAATGATGAGATTTATTTGCTGCAAACAAAAAATGCACGTTTACAGGAGATACTGGAGAAAATAGAACTGCAAAATCTTTTGGCGAAGTTCACCTGGAAAAACTCGTCTCTAAGGCAAGTTTTTTATTATTTATTATTTTTTATAATATAATTTAATTTTAATGTCCGTTTATCTGCAGTGTAATGCTATTTTGAGATTGACAATGTGATTGTAAAAAAAAGTTTGTTTTGTGTGATTTTCACTGCAGAAGCCAAATGGTCGTGATTGTTCGGGAAAGTCCATGTCTTCCGTGATTAACATTAAAGATGCTAGCCACTCCAGCTCCTGGAAAGATGTTCTTCCTGCCAATAGTCCATCTGTTACCTTTTTTAACTCTCTAACTTCCACTTCCACAATAAAAAAATCAAATAATCTATTGCATGAAAAAAAAGTAGCATTGTTGGATAAGATGAAATCTTCTCAGCATCAAAGGCATGAAGTTGTTGATTTAACAGAATTTTCTGTAATGGATGAACAACCAAAGAAGAGATTGTTGGTAGGCTGTGCTGCAGAGAAGAGGAAGTTATTCAGCATAGAGCCAGCTGCTGCAAAAATTATGAGGAATTCTTTTGGGCATTCTGGTGATAGACCATCCGAATCAAATAATCATTCCTTCAAATTTTGTTCAGTGAAGTCCGAAGCTTCTCCATCTGATTGCAGAGGCACGCAAAACGATATTGTTGATTCAACATTGCAGCACAATAATAGTCACACTACGCCGAAGACAGGTACAGAGTCTGTCAATCAGAATGACCAGATTATCAAATGTAATCCTGCTCATCCTGTTGATGAGGAAGCTAAAGGATCTGATTTTCTCGGTCAGGTAACATGTAACAACAGAACAATTCTTTTTTTTGTTGCTAATTGTCCCAGTAATCTATGATTGGACTTGAAAACTTAGGCCGTTTGATAACCATTTTGTTTTTAGTTTTTAGTTTTTGAAATTTAAGCCTACAACAACTATCTTACGATATATTTTTCTTTACTAGGAACAAGATATCTATATCTTACCTATATTTTAAGAAACCAAACTAAAATTTGGAAAAAAAAAAGTAGCTTCCAAAAGCTTGTTTTTGTTTTTGAAATTTGGTTAGCATTCGCATACTTTTTTTAAGAAAAAATGGAACATATTGTAGGAAATTTGAGTACAAATAAGCTTAAAATTTTAAAAATGAAAAACCAAATGGTTATCAAACGGGGCCGTAAAAATTCTAAATTGTATGGAATATTGAAGGACAGTAATATTGATATAATATCAGGTAATTTGAGGAGCCTGGAATTCCTCCTCTAGAGCCAAACTCATATCATAATTCTTCACTGTTTTGTTTTTACACCCTCTATTTATAATACTCAAACCTATTACTTACATCACACTCCTGGGAAACTAACTGAAAATCTACCTAATCTACATAACTAAGCTTGATGTCTAACATTTCCTTCTGCCAAAAGAATCACCTTGTCAATTAAATGTTTCGCCATTGCTGCAACTTAGCTTAACTCATATCTACCGTTTTCAAGCCAACCCATGTCAATTTCTTTTCTTCTACTTCAGCATTTTTGAACAGTTATCAATGTCATGCATCATCAATTCCCAAACCCACGACCAATCCTCATATAGGTTTAAGTAACTGAATCAATTATTGATGGCCCCTTTTAGGTTTAAGTTAATTATCCTGTGCATTTTTCCAAATCTTTTCAGATATGTAGTAGACATTACTATCCTGGAACATGCATTGCTTCTTGGAAATTTGACTCTTGTTATGAGCTTGAACCACTAATGAATTTTCCTTCGATTTTCTTAAATTTTTGTGACAAAATTATGTTCTCCGTCCACAACTTTTTCGTATATTTTTATTTTGATATGACAACATCTATTTTCCAAGCTGTCTTGCAGGTCAGAGAGAAACTTAGTGCTAAAGAATACAAGGAATTTGTTGGGTTTATGAAAGCACTTAAAACCAAAGCAATGAATATAAGCCAAGTTTTGCAGTCCATCATAGGAATATTTTCAGGACCAGATAGGCTACGTCTTCGCACAGGGTATATTTCTCTATCATCATGATCAGTTATTTTTCTGGTTAGAAGGTTGATTTATTTTTATTATTGTTGTTTCCCACTAAAACGCTGGTTTATTTGGTTGTCTTAATTTAAATACCATGCTTTAATTATGTGATACCTTTAGGCTACTACTTCAGAGCTAGGCTACATCGAAGACAAAGTCTGTCTTTCTTTCTTTTTTCCTTTTGTATATCCATCACTGTCCGGGCCACCTTGCATGGATCTTGACTAATGTCATGGGACATACCGCCCGACCCTATAACATTTGGATTTCAAAGAAACTCGTAGAAAGTCTGTCTTCTGTCTCCGTTTATGTCCATGTCATGTAAATGTTTAAGAATAAATTTTCTTTTATCCTATAATTTATTATGGTTTCGTATGCACAAAATTTTGTTTCAAGTGGAACATTTTAGTCAAAGTATTATAGCAGAGAGAAGATATGGCAAAGAACTAGAGAGAGAGAGAGTGAGAGAGAGAAAGTGAGGTTATAAAATGGTTTTCATTTTAAAGAATGAATGACCCCAGGGCCTGTACTTATAGCACTTGAACAATATAAAAGAGAAAATTACAATTTTAACAAAAACAACAGATTTTAGGTAATAGAGTTAACAAACTATTTAACCAGATGATATTTTTTTAATGGGCTGCCTTAACATCCCCCCTCAAGCCTATGGCAGTAGCATCTACAACACATAGTTTCCTTCTTAAAGGTAAAAAACTTTTTGCAGACAAAGGCTTGGTTAAGAGATCAGCTATCTGAGCAGAAGCAGGTAGATGACGAACTGATATTTTGCCTTGCAGTACCAGATCTCGAAGGAAGTAGATATCGACCTCGACATGTTTGGTTCGAGAATGAAGAATTGGATTTGAGCTGAGATGTACAACACTCAAATTATCGCACCATAGCACTGGTGGTTTGTCAAATGGTATTTGTAGTTCCGAAAACAAAGAAGACAACCAGACAAGTTCAGTTGCAGCTTGAGCAAGGCTTCTAAACTCAGCTTTTGTGCTAGATCGAGACACTATATGTTGTTTCTTAGACGCCCATGTGATAATGTTGCCTCCAAAGAATGTACACATCCCAGATATGGAACGTCTATCATCAAGGTCAGAGGCCCAGTTGGAATCTGCAAACGCCTGTATGTTTAGATGCATTGGCGTAGACAATAATAATCCGTAACCAATGGTTCCCTTCAAATAGCGAAGGATTCTTTTAACAGCAAGCCAGTGCGTAGTTGTTGGAGAGTGCATAAATTGGCACACCCTGTTTACTGCATAGGAGATTTCAGGCCTGGTTATTGTAGCATATTGGAGAGCCCCTACAATGCTTCTGTATAGATGTTGATCGACAAAGGTTTCACCACCACTCGCCGTTAGAAGAGTAGAACTGACCATTGGCGTTGGCATGCCATTACACTCACTCATATTGACTTTCTCCAGTAGGTCAGTGATGTATTTCGTCTGAGACAGAAGCAAACCTCCATCGTGTGCAGTAGACACTTCAATCCCTAAGAAAAAACTCATTGCTCCAAGATCTTTCAGAGAGAAGGTGGTGTTGAGCTCAGTAACTAACATGTCCACTTCTTTAGAGCAAGAACCAGTCAGAACAAGATCATCTACATAGACAAGTGTATAACATACTGAGGTGCTTGTTCTTCGAATGAACAAGGGTCCGCTTTAGTGCCAACA
Source organism: Sicyos edulis (assembly GCA_036507275.1). NCBI lineage: Eukaryota > Viridiplantae > Streptophyta > Magnoliopsida > Cucurbitales > Cucurbitaceae > Sicyos > Sicyos edulis. Next base: position 11,640,462 of record CM071852.1, on the reverse strand, counting down.
AAACCACGAGTCATAAGATATCCTTTCAACCTGTCGAACCAGGAACGTGGTGCTTGTTTAAGACCGTAGAGAGCTTTCTTGAGGCGACATACTAATGAGGACTTAGGCCCATCCACAAAAAAACCTGGGGGTTGTTCCATAAACACCTCTTCAGTCAGAACACCGTGAAGGAAGGCATTGTTAATGTCTAATTGCCGAATAGGCCATCGATGAGCAAGAGACAGAGTCAAAAGAACCCGTATGGTGACAAGCTTCACCACAAGACTATATGTTTCAGTATAATCAATGTCTGCGGACTGATGAAAGCCCTTTGCTACAAGGCGAGCTTTATACCTGGCAATCGATCCATCTGAGTTTCTTTTTAGCTTAAACACCCATTTGCAGCCAATGAGTTTCTTGTGTGGTGGTAGTGTAACAAGATCCCACGTATCATTTTGAAGGAGAGCTGAATATTCATCTTCCATAGCTTTAGTCCAATTTGGATTCGAAAGAGCAACCTTTACTGTACGAGGCTCAATGTTATTTAATTCAGACAAAAAAACTCTTGGTTTTCTGATACCATGCTTAGATCTGGTCATCATGTTGTGAGTATTAACAACTTCATTTGCAGGAGGTAATGGTGCGAGTTCTTGAACAATGTCAGGACCTTAAGGATGAGATGATTTATAGGTTGTGATTGGCCGATAGAAGGTTGTGGGGATGAAGAGGATTGGTCGTTGACATTAGTAACTGGTGAGAGTATGGACATCGGAAGGCTAGGAGAAGATATAGGTGGGGAGGTAGAAGAAACATCGGTGGTTTTGATGATAGTAGGTAAGGCTAAGGTACAAGGCTGCATTTGTGATATGTTGGAAGAAGTAGATGGTTGGTTTTTAAAGGGAAATTGGTGTTCATCAAAGATCACATGTCTAGATATGAATAGACGACCAGAGGAATCAAGGCATTTGTAACCTTTGTGGCTATGGCTATATCCTAAGAAAGTATAAGGAGAAGATCTGTATTGAAGTTTGTATTGGTTAAATGGTCTCAAATAAGGAAAACACAGGCATCCAAAGACTTTTAAAGAGTCATAGTGCGGTTTTGTTTTAAAAAGAAGCTCCATAGGACAAGCACCACGAAGGACATGAGTAGGTAATCGATTTATAAGAAAAACGGCGGTGGAGAAAGCATCATCCCAAAAGGTTAAGGGAACAGAAGCATGAGATAGCAAAGTTAGCCACATATCAACAATATGCCTATGTTTGCGTTCTACAACCCCATTTTGTTCAGACGTATGAGGACAGGTGAAACGATGAACTATACCATGAGTTTGAAGAAAATGAGTGAAGTTGCGCAATTCCCCTCCCTCATCAGTTTGTATGGCTTTAATTTTGGTATTGAACCGATTTTCTACAAGAGTTTTAAAGGAGACAAAAGTTTGAAAAGCCTCTGATTTAGATTTTAGAAAATAAATCCATGTATAACGGGAAAACATATCTACAAAAGTCATATAGTATTTAAACCCATTTCGAGAAACATGATGGGCAGGGCCCCAAAAAGATCAATTTCAATTAGTTCTAAAGGAAAAGAGGAGGATGTAGTAGAAGGAAGAAATGGTTGTTTACAAAGTTTACCTACTACACAAGATGAACAAGAAGTAGACATTTCATTTACACTTGGTAATGGTATATTACAATCTTGTAGAACTTTGTAAACAACTGCAAATGAAGGATGTCCTAGACGATTATGCCACAAACTATGTTCTACAGAATGTAAAGAAAAACGCTTAGTAGTAAGATGTGCTGAAGGAGCACTTGATACATAATGAAGATGACCAGACGAGGTGCTTTTCAGTGGGGCTGTTGCTAAGGAAAATCGATAGAGACCGTTATGGAGATGTCCTTGGAGTAAAACTTTCCCAGTTGCCTGAGATTTAACAAAACACAAGTTAGGATGAAATTCAAGAAATCATTGATTGTCTTAGGTGAACTGACTAACACTGAGAAGATTTTTCTTGATTGTAGGAACATGTAGGAGTTTATTGATAGAGAAAGTATGGGAGGTATTATTATCAGACATAGAAATATTAGATGGAACAAATAAAGAATGTCCAGTGTGTAAAATATTTAAACCCGTACCATTACCAACATGCATTTGATCATTGCCTGAGTAGTTTTGGCTGATAGACAAATTAGCCAAGTCGCGTGTAACATGATGCGAAGCTCCTGAGTCTGGATACCATCCACTTGGATCAGACTGTTATGAAGAAGAAGCCATAAAGGCTTGATATGGAGTATTGCCTGAGCTACTTGGAGCATATTGATTATTTTTGTTTCTTCCTTGATAAGAATTTGAGTTATTCGAATGATTGGGTGGAGATTGCCCAATGAATTGTCTCAGAAAGTTAAGATCATATAACAAATAACATTTCAAACCTGTATGTCCAGTTTTACCACAGAGTTGGCACTGAGATTTTCCACCATTATTCCAGAAACGATTTCCTCTGCCTTTATTGCCAGTGCAACCTCCTCTCGAGCTATTTCCATTTTGCCAATTATTGCCCCACTGTCCTGAGTTTTGATTCTTTCCACTCGTGCAGTTATTAGTCGAGATTGGTCGTTTTTCAGAATTTCCAGTGACCAAATTTGCAGTTGGGATTGAACCATCCGTGTTTACAATCATATTCTTCTCTATTCGGGTCTCATGAGTCATTACAACGAGTAAATTTCATGGAGGGGTTTAGTTTTGGATTTTGCAGATATTACAGAAACAATGGAATCATAATCAGATCCTAGTCCAGACAAAATGTAAACGATATGTTCTTGTAAAGAGACTGGAGAACCAATTTCATTCAAAGAAGAGACAAGATTCTTGATCTTGGTTACAAATTCTTTAATTGACTGACCTCCTTTCTTTAGATTCAGAAGCTGCCCCTTGATCTGCATAATCTTGGCCGTATTAGATGTAGCGTAAGTTTGCTCCAAGACTGTCCATATCTCTCGAGCAGTAGCACATTCCACCATCTGTGTTACAATATCTTCACTCATTGAACCAAGCAACCATGAGCACATGAGTCGATCTTGTCGCATCCATTGAATGTACACAAGATTGTCAATAAGAACTTCAGTCGAACTGGTACCTTCTGAAATCGATTCTTGTGTTTCACTAGATCTACGGATCTGCTTTTCAGGATGCGAAACACTCAAAATATGATCCTCAAGGGAATGTCCGTACAGAGTATTAAGAATTTGAAACCTCCAGGTCAAGAAATTGGCGTCCGTGAGTTTGAACACTGTTAAGTGATGCCCCGGATTGATTATCAGAGTGCCGTTTCCCGTAGAAATCAAACCATCGCTGTTTGTAGATCTAGTTGACGCCATTGCCGTCAAGCTAATGCTCTGATACCATCAAAGTATTATAGCAGAGAGAAGATAGGGCAAAGAACTAGAGAGAGAGAGAGTGAGAGAGAGAAAGTGAGGTTATAAAATGGTTTTCATTTTCTTAAAGAACGAATGACCCCAGGGCCTGTACTTATAGCACTTGAACAATATAAAAGAGAAAATAACAATTTTAACAAAAGCAACAGATTTTAGGTAATAGATTTAACAAACTATTTAACCAAAGGATATTTGTTTAATGGGCTGCCTTAACATTTAGTGATGTGACAATAGCTTTTCTGTATCATTAAAATATGGATTTAGCTTGGAATACAAATTTTGTAGGCTCTTCAAGTCCTCTAGAAATATAACATTTTCCAGTATCTGACCACATTTATTCATCTTTTTTTTTCTTCATTTGTCGCAAATATGTAGCTTCAAGGATTATATCCCTGCAAAATACCATTCCTTGTACGAGAAGTTTCTTGGGACCAGCACGTGACACTAAAGTAAGTCACTTTTTCCTGTGTGTTTTGTTGGACACCTCTCTCTACTGGATTTGAATTCTAAAAATTTGATTCATATCATAATAATTGGTGGGAATTAGCCACCAGGAGCGTTTCAAGTTGTCTGAGCATCGAATATGATGACAATATTAAACACAAGAAGAAATCCCTTTCATCTTTGCTAGTTTTGTAATTAAAAACGATTACTGGAAGTATTAGATTTCCTGTAGAGTGGCTGCGCAAAGCTCTTTCAGCTTGGTGGTTAAAAGGCAAAGCTAGGATTTCTTAGATATGCATGGCTGGAGCCTTTTTGTGGCTTATTTAGATCAAAAGAAGTTGATTTTTTTTTTGAGGAAAAAAAGAGACCTTAATATCGTATATAGTTTACGACCTCTTGTTGGAATTTTTTTTTTTTTTTTGAGATTACAACAATTGGAGGTAGGGGATTCGAACCCATGATTTATTGATCATCAGGAGTACATTGAAGCTGTTGAGCTATTACTCTTATTGGTGACCTTTCGTTGGATTAGTCTTACACAAGGATGTCTTTTTTCCGTTATTACAACTAAAGAAAAAAAAAATCATTATCAACCTCGATTCAAAGGCTTCCTTGTAATAGTTTGTTTCTGGGAGAGGTTTCCGCTCTTCTCGACTCTAAGCCTAGTCAAGAGAGTCTTAGAGAAAATGTTATAGGTTCAATTTGCGGTGGTAAAAATCAATTTCTTATAGATTTTCTTGACAACCAAAGTAGAATCATGCGACTGTTCCGTAAGAATAATCGAAGTGCGTGTAAATTGGACCGAATAATCACACTGATATAATAAAACATATTTTTAATTTTATATGAATCATAATAATTGAATTTTCTATTCAAGGGATGTACTATGATTGTATATGCTTCTGTTTTTATTATCCTTTCATCTTCAGACGTGGGATTCGAAGATTAGAAAAATAAAAAAGGGGATTAAATGTCATCTTCATCTTGCAGAGTAATGGTCACACATTGCACCAATTTGAAAGCGACCGGGGCAGATCCAATTCAAATATTAGCTGGAACTGATCCAGTGAATTGCTGAAGCCGAAAACTTCAAACGTTCGACAGATGCTCGAAGAACTTGCAAATAAGCAATAGGGCTGAGGACTCGTCTATGAAGATTTAAAAAAAAAACACAGTTGCAATTTAGAAACTTGGACTCATTTGGAGCCACACTGATAAAGTTGGGTAAGAATATGAAGTCTCAAGTTGCTTGGCAGTATGTCCATCCTCGTAATTCTTTCAATAATTTAATGGTTTTGTTCCATTTTAGCGCATTTAAATTTTAGCTATTGCACTTTTAATATAGTTTAAAATGAGTCGATATGACTAAAGCATAGAGATCAAAATGTAACATTCGGATTGAAATGTCATTTTAATCAGATTTAATTTGAGTACCGTGAGATGTAGGTTCATTTTGTGATTAATATGAATCCCATATTGTACTCGAAACTTTTTCGCTCTCTTAAAAGAAATATTTATTATTGTTTGGTGTCTCATTTTGATTGTTTTGTTCATAAGATGTTTTGTTCTTAAGTTGGAATCTTGATGAGAAGACGATGACAATCCCTTTTCTTCCCACCATGTACCAAAATCTCTCGAGTGATTTTATTATACATTATTTTTTCGTCTCGTGTTGAATTTTGATTGTTTATTTTGGGGTAATTTGAAAATTTTGAAATATCTATGAAATGTGCATTTTGATTGTCCTGTTTTTTGTGGTAATTTGAGATTGTCAGTATCTTAAGATTCTCGTGCATCCAAAGTTTTATACAGTGAAAAAATAATTTTGTCATACGTTTTTCTTTCATCAATTTTGTTTATTTATTTATTTCTAAATTTATATAAAGATAAGTTTATAAATTAGTTTAGGGTAAATTATAAATTTGGTACAATTTAAAACTTAGTTTTAATGATTTCAATAATTAAAATTTTGTGTCTATAGTTGGAAGAAAGTTAAAATTTAATTTTTATGAAGTGAAGAAAGTTAAAATTTAATTTCTATGATTTGATAAAATATAAAATTTAATATATGGTTTGTAATTGTTGAAAAATTAAATACATAGAAGTTAATTATTCATGTGTATATGATACCACTTACTCACAATGTCACCAGCGATACACAAATAACTATTTCAAATACTTAATTTGTTAACAATTAAAAATGACAATACTATATTTTAAGTTTTATCAATCAAAACTAAATTCCAATTTTAAAATCAATAGTGATTATATTCAAACTTTCTTCCAATTCTATGGAGTAAATTTTAATTTTTGAAACCATATGCCCAAAATTGTGTATAATTAAAATTAGATTGTGATGTCACACATCGAATGAGTCGGTGGTGCGATTAGTTATCTCGTTTAGAGTTTGTCCAAAATGTGCATAATTAAAATTATTATCTGTTTAATTTCATTACTCTTTCTAAACTTTATTTTAGACATTTAATGACATGATTTTTTTGGCTTAAATAATAAATTATGGGTAAGTAATCAAGCGCATGAACACACACATGCCAATTAAACTCATTTTTGTTTGAGGAAAGGGTCTATAGTTTAATGGTTTAGTTGTTTTGGGATCTGGTCTCTCCCAAATTATATAATAAAAATCTATTTTTTATTTGTTTGTTTTTAATTTAAAAAAGGTTTATTTATTTTTTGAAATATAGAGTAGAAATAAATAAACAATATAAAATTAATGACTAAATTTATAATTTAAAATTCGTAAATTTTATTTTATTGATTTTTTTTTGAAAGCCTTACTTTATTGATTCTTCGTTGATACATTGAGAGAGATCCTCCTAGAGAGAGAAAGGGAGGGAAAAACAGTACTGTTAGAGAGAGAAAGGGAGGGAAAAACAGTACGTTCAAATTTACTTGAATGCATTCAATCACCATCTCCTTTTACGTTGCAGAGCCAGAGAAAAGTACTTCAAAAACCTTCAAAACTTCCATTTCAGATCTGTGTGTTCTTCAAATCCATAATTTATATGACCAAATCTTCGATTTCACTATGAATCTTCAAATCTCACATCATTCTCTTCACCATCCTCACGCTACGAACGGTTCGAGGCTTCGCATCCTCCGCCTTCTGCCTCAGAGCCACAATCACATCAACGAAAGCGTTAAGTATGTATTTATGCGATTTCTTATCATTCAGATTTAGGAATCTGAACAGAAGCTCTTCCATAAACTCCCAATCGATTTGCTCGTCCAGTTTCCTATGAGTATCGATAATCTCTTGCATCGCTCGCCGAAATTCCTCGCTCGGATTCGGCGAGAATTTCAGGATCGCGATGCAGCCGCTTGGAAGTTTCGGATCCTTGCTCCGATCTTCTTCGCCGATCAGCGACGGAGAGCTCGATCCTGCGTTTTCCGACGATTCGGTATGTGAATCGTCCGGTACAGATCCGGATAAGCCAGGGGAGAAGAAGAATCGGTTCGATCCGCCGTAAGAATCCACCGGCGATTCAGGTGAGACTTCTCTTTGATTCTTGCCGGATTTCTTCTCGTTGAGATCTCCCTCCTCTTTCAGGTACAGCGATCGGAAGTTCTCGAAGAGGAATCGGTCGATATCGGCGAGCGTTGCGGCGGCGCCGGCGTCTTTGTTACCGGCGGTGTCCGCGGCGGCGGCGGTTTGGTCCGGTTCGATGGCGAAGGATAGGGTTTTTGGATGTCTACAACCAGCGAGAATCCAAGTTTTTGAAGACGAAAATGTTTGGGGATTTGGAAACTGAAGCTGAGGCGTTGTTGGTTTTTTGATCTTCAAGAGGTATTCCTGAAGCGATTTTTGCAATTTTTTAGGCATTTTTTTTTCTTGTTTGCTTTTGGATTTCTATAACATGAACTGAGTTTTTGTTTTTTGTTGTTGTTGGCTCATTTTACTGTAAACACTGATTCTTATAAAGGAAAATAAACCAACGCAAAAGAAAGAAAGAAACTTAAAAATATTAATGGCCTACAAAATACGTTTTTGTTGAAAATATGAAAAGAAACATAAAAATGAATATTCAATTAAAGGGGATGGAACTCAACGGTAGTGGCTTCTTCGAGTTGGTTGACTCTGATTCCCAATATTCAACTTCCTTTAGTCACAAAATTCTAGGTGGATTTTTTAATTATTTATTTAATTAATTTTTTTTATCAAACAAGTTTACTGTGAGTTGATTATCTTATTTGATGTTAATTTATTTTAATTCCATCGTCTGACTCAAGTTTTATTTAAAATCAACACTCTACTCATACGGTAGGGTTTATGGTCACCTCTTCTAATTTAAAAAGAAAATTATATTTATAATTTAATAATATTTCATTTTAATCGTGGCTAAGTTGGTAACCAACTTTAAATTTCAATAAATTGATAATGCAATTAATTTTGTTGATGCAAATATTATTTTTAAAAGAAAATAAATAAAAAATCAAAAAATAAAAAATAAAAAATAAATACATAAAAATCAAAATGAAGCATTATTTAAATATGAAAGTGAAAAAGACCGAATAGTTTTTTCACCCAAAATTTAAAGACTAAAAAAATAATTTTTCTTGCTTTTTATTTATTTATTAAAATATCAATTTATTCTTGATTGTTCCGGTTTCATTTTAATGCTCGATTCCAATAATAAATATATATACATATATATTATTAATAAATTTAACAATTGATAAGTTAAAAAAAATCCATTATAAATTTTATGAAACTATTGTGTCACTATTCATTCGATAATCTTTGATATTTCTTTTAATTCAATGATATTGGTGATATATTCAAACTCTCGAAGTCTTAGTCATACAAGTATATATTCGGCCTCGGTTGTTGTTGGTTTCCGTTGTTGGTTTTAACCATAAACATTGAACCGTCATTACTAGAAGAATTATGGTCGAAGCCTAGTAAATGTAATTATGGACTACTTGACTAAGTTTGTGGTGTTTGATATGGATTATAACCTAACTGAGATTTTGTTTTTGTATTCACATTGATGGTGGGAATAATTGAGTTCATGTTGAATTTAAGAAATGGGGTAATATAGTGCGTTTGCTTTTACTATTATATTTGTATGTGATGACATTTTTTGTACACAATCTTTTGTAGCTTTCGATTCATTTTGTTGATTTAAAACTTTGTTGAAAATATGATAGTTCTTTTTTTTGTTTGATTTAATAACGTTGGAGAAAGAAATCAAATCTCTAACTTCATAGTTCTATAAATTATAATGTTACTAAAACTCTATTTTTATTGGTAAAAATAATAAAATATGATAAGTTGATGAAAGGAAGAGAATTATTTCTGGGCGTCTATAACAATAGATGGGTAATAATTTTTAAATATTTATGTCTTGCATAAAAAAAATTAAATACTAGTCATTTTCTATTTCTATCGTCTCAAATAAGATTATGCCGTTCGTGTTAACAAATTTGATTCACGTAATAAATTAGAAGATTGAATTTGTGTACTCAAAAAAAGAAAAAAAAAAGAAAGAAGATTGAACATGTAAAACTTGGAAAAGTTGTAAGCATGGAAGTTAGGAACTTGGTAATGTTAAAAGGTAGGTTATTAAATAAACATGGAAAACTTTGGATATGGTTACGAATTAATTGCATAATGAAATTTTCTTTCTGATATACATAGAAATTATATTCAATTTTTTCTCATAAAAAAAAAGGAAAAGAAAAGAAATTATATTCAATTTTTATTGTCTCATATTGGTAACTTGTTGAAAAGTAGGAATTGAAGCATGCATCTGGCCATGGTGTACTCTACTTTAATTTACTTACCATTAAAAGCATATTCCCTAGAAAAAAAAACTAACTCCATTGGCCGTTTAATTTTTTTTTTTTTATATTATTATTATTATTATTTTGTAAATCTAGATAATTGAAATTCTTACCTATTGAGAATTATACATTTCTGAAGTAATAAAATTTTGACATTTTTATAAAGATGTAAAAAATTTATTAGGTAGGATTTAGCTTAAAGACTTATATTAAGAAGTTATATTGAGTAGTTAAAAATTGAGAGTTATAGTAAAAAACTCGTTTGCATGTAATTTTTGAGTAGAGAAGTTAGAGTCAAAACTTTATTTGGATGTAGATTTAAATGAATAGTTATTTTTTGCAGTTAAAAGAGAAATGATTAAAAATTAGTTATTTTGATTGATTTGAAAGAACGATTAAAAATGAGCGGTTAGAAATGATTGAGTAGAATGTTAGATTTGAGAGTTATTTTTAAAAATAAAAATGAGGAGTTAGAAAAAAACTCGTTTGGATGCAGATTTTCGAGGAGTTAATAAATTTTAAAACTAAATCTTACCTAAATATGCAGAATAAACACTTTAGATAGTTATGTTTGTTTTGTGAGAATATTTTGACGGGCATATAAGGATATTAAGATAATTATATTTGTTTTATAAATTTTGTTCATAAAAATATCTTAGATGCCCATATAACTTATTCATATAATTTAAAGATGAATTTATATAATTAAAATTTATATAACATTTTTTTATTAGTTCAAATATTATCTTAGATGCTTGAATATTTTTATCACCATAAAATAAATGAGGTATTTCATATGTCTGTTGTATGAGAATCTTAAATTATACCATGAGGTAAACTACCCCTTATTATGAAGTTAAAAGATTCGGATATCCACTTAATGTTCCAAACCTTTTTTTGTATAAAAAAAGATGTAGAAAATTAAGAGGTTATAATTCAGAAATTAATTTTTTTTATGAATTTCTCAAAAAAGTTTGCATGTATTATAAAAAATAGCAAAATATTTCTATCAATAGCACAAAATTAAAATAATTCATTTATAACATAAAATCCAAATTGAGTTCAGTTAGTGACAGATTTCAATCAGTATTAGATTCATTCTATCACTGTTTGAGTTTTCTATCAGTATAATTCTGTCATTAGTTCAGTTCTATCACCGATAATAATTAATGTACTATAAATAAATTATTTTAAAAAATTTGCTACAATAAATACTAGAGGTAGAATGTATTGTTGAGATAAATTCTCAATTTCTTAACAATTTAATGTTATAGACTAGTTTTTTTAAATAAAAAATAGTAAAAAAATATATAAAATGACTCGATAATGGCCAGATATAATTTATTAAAGAACGACGTGTGAAATGATAATTTCTTGGATTAAGTATTTTTTTAATATAAAAAATGTTAAAATATCATTTTTGGTTTTTATAGTTTGAAGAAAAAAAGTAAGATGCTATTTTAGTTTGTACAGATGAAATTCGTTCCTATGTGTTTAGATGAAAAAAACCCTTCACAAATTAATTAGTTTTATCAAGCAATTAGACAAAATTCTAGATTTAAAATCACAAATTAACTTCAAACTTTCTTTAAATTACATATATATATATATATATATATATATATTTAGTTCCCTCGTGGGGTTTCTCTTTGATTGGGAGTCCTCCTTCAACGTGAAGATTTCGTTTGTTTTGTGGTTTTTTGTGAATCTTTGCATCATCTCTCATCTGAATTTAGATTGGTTTCATTATATCTTTGTAAGTGGGAATCATTCTCCCTTACTGAAAAAGAAGGAAAGGTGATTAAAGTGGGAGAAGCTACTAATTTTTTGTCGAAAGATAACGCCCAATAATTATGCCATGCGGCCAAGATTCTTTGGCACAAACAGGTTAATGTGGATGCCTTTTCTGGAGTTATGAAGACTGTATGGAGGGTGAGCAATGAAACTAGGTTTGAATTTGCTGGGAATAACACTTTCTTGATTCAATTCAAGAATGTGCCGGAGAAGGAAAGGGATATTAGTGAAGGACCATGGTCTTTTGATAAATCTTTGGTGGTGTTTGTTAGTCCAAAGGAAGTTGATCAGGTAGGGGATAATCGAGCAGGCCGTTGGGCCGGAGGAGGGCGTAGTAGTAATGACGATCGATGGCGTAAAGAATATTATGAGGAAGAAAGTGATGCGTTGGGTAATAATTCAAATCATGTTTTTCAATCATCCAAGAAGTTCGACCAATCGTCTTTGGTTGTTGTTCCTAAAAAGGATTTGTTACCAACAGAAGTGATGGCTCATAAAGGAGGAAGTAAAACCTTTCTTTAAATTACAAAAAATTAATTAGAGACATTTGCTTTATCTTACATTAAAAATGTGCAATACTACTGTTATAAAACAAGAGATTGAATTAAATAATCTTCTAAAATTTAATTACAAAATAAATAAATTTTATCTTTAATTTTTATTAATTAAAATAATTAATATAGTAAAATACAATTAGTCCCTTTAACCACCCCTCTCTTGCATGGTACTCTCAATGGGGGATTCTTGTTCGACGAGATCTTTGAGCAGCCAGAATCGTATTTCTTGTCTCCCTTCTTTCTAATTTGTTGATTTAGTAAATCCTAATGACTTGATATTTGGTTAGGGTTAGAGAAGACATAAATCGGAGTTGGTTATTTTGCTTGGTGTTAATTCATTTCAACTCCACCGTTACGAATTTGAGCTGAAAATTGGTACTTAACTTTCATATTATTTGAAAATAGTAGTGCTTCTATATATGGTTTGTTAGTTTCTTCCCTCAATTTATAAAAAGGGAAGACATAAATTAAAAATCTAAATAAAAGAGAATTTTTTAATCATTGTATTTTTTTTTATTTTAATATTTATGAATTTCTAGACTAGCTTGTGAAAACTTCTTAGCTTCTTATAATTCTTTTTACTATTAAAAAGCCCATTGTTAAAAGGATTTATGTTTTGTAAGGGTACTCTTTTTTTTTTTTATAAATCAATATTGAGATAGGAGATTCGAATCTATAATCTCATAGTTACTATAAATTATACAAGATATTATTAGAACTCTACTCTTGTTGGTTTCTAATGATACTACAATATCAAACAAAAGATAAAAAAACATCTTTGAAAGCCAACATGAACATTATTCAATCATTAATATGTAATATCTCTTGAATTCGAAGATTTAAATATCTACTTTCTATTTTTATGCTTTATAAATTCAAATTTGTAACTTCTCCATCATTTTGACTTCATTTTCTTTTTTTTATTATCCTAAACAAACTTGAAATTAATGGACAGGGTCACAGGGGTAGCAAATATATTTCAACATGGGAGCACAAGATTTTAGCCAAGATTAAAGGAGCTGATATATGGCTGTTCAATTCACTAAAGACTAAAATATAGTTTTTCCTCTATTCTAATATATATATATATATATATATATATAAAGTTTATGAGATTTATATTAATAAGAACCATAACTCATGATTTAAAACTTTATAAACATTTATAATTAAAAGATTATAAATTTGAATACTACAATTATTGAATTTTGAATGGGTCAATGATACAATAATTTTATTGTTTGGTTATAACCAGTTCAACATCAGCGTCATAGGTTTAATTTCGAGATCGATATTTGTGCCCCTCTCTCAATGTGAACTAAAAAAAAACGACAATTATTGAACTAAACAAATTGTCCCGTGTGGATTAACTTTTTGTAACATTTATAGCATTTATTTATTTATTTTAAGCCCTTCCCACTAGTAAAAAATTTGGGCCGTTGGTAATGGCTCAATAATGGCAAGCATTTCAACCTATCAGTCTAATATAATCATGCCTACATGATGGAAGTTCCATTCAGATTGGACTTCTCTTTGGTAATATTTTAATTAGTATATGCAAAGATAATTTTGAACCATAATAATGTTTAGAATAATAATAAAGTTTTCCTATTTTTTGTACAAATGTTAAAGGAATTAGGGCTCCAATAATAAAAAGAGTTGAGTGAAGGCTCCAATGATGTAATATGGATAATGAATACTATTTCAATTTCTTTCTCTTAATTGTGTACTCCCAATAATTATTATAGGAGGTTCACTAATCTATTCATATTTAAATTTTTATGATTTTACCTATATTTTCAAACACAGACAATTATAATCTACCAATAATTTAATTTCACCAACCATCACAATCAATTTATCTTTCAAATACTTCTTTAGGATTGACTTATGTTCTTGAAGTGCTAGATTTATTTTACTACCATGTTCTAAAGCTCTATACTCAGAATTTCGAATATGGGAGAGTGTGGGTTTAAATCCATTTTAAAAAAGATAATGAGTATCTCAAGTCATTTTATGAAAAATTATAACGAAATTATATATAAATAATTACAAATAAAAATTAGTAGGATAGCATAATGGTCGTACTCAAGTGAAGTTGACGTGATTTAAACACCATTTTGACATATATTTTTTAAAAATATTGTTTACGAGTAATTTGTCATTTTTTTAAAGGGTAAACATATATTTTTTAAAAATATTGTTTAAGAGTAATTTTAATCATTTTTTAAGGGTAAAAATATTTTTTTTAAATATTGTTTCTGAGTAATTATAAGTCTTTTTTTTAAGGATAAATATATTTTTAAAAATATTGTTGATGAGTAATTTCAAGTATTTTTTTTTTCAAAAAAAAAAGTCATGTTTTTTTAAGGGTAAATAAATTTTGATATAATTTATTATGATACTTGTAAACAAATTAGTATGGATGGCCTAGTGTGGCCTAGTGGTCTAATGTGCCAAACCGCCATCTTTTCAAAAAAAAAAAAAAAATCGAAACTATCACCTCTCTAAAATCTTAAAAATCATATCTGTACTTTCTTATTTCATCTTATATTTTATAAATAATAAAAAATAAAGAAAATATTGAAAAAAAATTAAAAAAACTCATAAAATCTATTATCTACCTCTTCCACGAATTTTGATGAAACATAAGTTTTTTTAAATATCAATTTAAAATATAATATTATATTAAATCTATTGTTCTCTACAATAATAATAATGGTGTATAGATTTATATTTAAATTTTAAAAAATATATAATTAATAAAATTGATAAAATTTAAGTAGTTTCGTATGTCAAAATATAAGTAGTACTTCAATGACATCACGTATGACATAATAAGCAACAAATTACATGTTAAGTCATATTTATTATAATAACAAATAATAATAATAATAATATGAAAAAATAATAATTATAAAAAATTACCATTCATTAATGGAAGAATGTGATAAACACTTCTTCAAAATTTTAAATACTCCATAAATTTAAAAGAAAATTATAAATTAAAGTTGAAGCATAAAAGAAATAGAATACACAAAGAAAACATGATAAAAATAAAAATAAATGAAGAAGAAGAAAATGTTATGTACAACGAATTAAATACAGATTGATAAAATTGTTCTTTACCTTCGACGACAACTGCTCCCTCAAACACAACTCAGTGCACCAATGCTAAGACTCCCAACCCGAACAAAATCTGTACATCTGTGCAATATCAAAAGAATTATTAGTAATTTGAATTTTGAAGAACAATAAATTTGTGGTATTTATAGAAAAAGTTGGAACCCAAGATCTTCTTTAAATTTGAAAAAAAACCCTCAATATCTTCATTTGATTTTATACTTATTTAGTTTGAAGATACTAAATTTTAATAATTAATAATAATAATAAGAATCACATTTTAAGTAGTAAAGATAAAGATAAAGATAAAGAATATTACGCAGATTCTCTTATCTTCTAACTTAATTTATGAGATTTGCTAAAAATATATTATCTTCTAGATGATGAAAATCTAAATATCTAAATAATATAAATAATATTATAAATATATTTGCGTTTTTTTTTAATATTTGAATGGAAGATTATGACATGTTTGTAATTTAAGGTGTGGCTTAAGGGTAAAATCGTCCAAAAATGATTTTCCTCTTAAGCCACACTTTAAGTTAGTATGATGATCATAAAAAAATTAGTTAGGATGGCCGAGTGGTCTAAGATGCCAGACTCAAGTTCTGGTTTTCGCGATATAAAAAAGAAAAATAACAAAAAATTTGGAAAATGAACAATTTTATCCGTAACTTTGCCTCCAAAAAAGATTGTTAATGAGCAATTTCATGTCATTTTTTTTACTAAAAAAAAGTATTTTTTTAAGGGTAAATAAATTAAGATACATAATTTATAACAATGATTATAATCAAATTAGTTAAGATGTCCCCAACGGGTGACACAGTAGTTGCAGACTTGGGCTTTGAGGGTATGCTCCCCTCAAGATCCCGAGTTCGAGTATTCCCTGTGACATTACTCCTTCGATGTCTCCGGTGCCCGCACTAATATTGGCATATTTTAATCTGTGGTATTTTGATTATTTGAGGATTCATTAAATATAAAAAATTGTTAATGAGTAATTTCAAGTTATTTTTTTCTTAAAAAAAGAGTCATGTTTTTTTAAGGGTAAATAAATTATGATACATAATTTATCAATAATGATCCTAAACAAACTAGTCAGGATGGCCGAGTGGTCTAAGGCGCCAGACTCAAGTTTTGGTTCTCATGATAGAGCGTGGGTTCAAATCCCACTTCTCACATAGATATATTTTAAGCTTACTTAATAGTAATTTCAAAGTTTTTTAATTCTAAAAAAAAAAATCATATTTTTTTTAAGGGTAAATAAATTATGATACATAATTTATCAATAATGATCCTAAACCAACTAGTCAGGATGGCCGAGTGGTCTAAGGCGCCAGACTCAAGTTCTGGTTCTCGCGAGAAAGCGTGGGTTCAAATCCCACTTCTAACATATAGAGTTACAATTTTATCCCTATCTTTGCCTCTAAACAACTTATATATCATTGATGAGATATCCAATATTGTCTACATCCAAGAGAATGACCTCTTATCTTAACATGCTATTGATTCTGAGTTGGTAGACATAAAATGGGTTCGAATCCTACTTCTGACATAGACACATAGACATATTTTAAGCTTGTTTATGAGTAATTTCAAAAAAAAAAAATTCTCCAAAAAAAATCATATTTTTTTAAGGGTAAATAAATTATGATACATAATTTATCAATAATGATCCTAAACAAACTAGTCAGGATGGCCGAGTGGTCTAAGGCGCCAGACTCAAGTTCTGGTTCTCGTGAGAGACCGTGGGTTCAAATCCCACTTCTGACATATAGAGTTACAATTTTATTCCTATCTTTGCCTCTAAACAACTTATATATCATTGATGAGATATCCAATATTGTCTACATTCAAGAGAATAACCTCTTATCTTAACATGCTATTGATTCTGAGTTGGTAGACATAAAATGGGTTCGAATCCCACTTCTGACATAGACACATAGACATATTTATGAGTAATTTCAAAAAAAAGATTTCTCCAAAAAAATCATAATTTTTTAAGGGTAAATAAATTATGATACATAATTTATCAATAATGATCCTAAACAAACTAGTCAGGATGGCCGAGTGGTCTAAGGCGCCAGACTCAAGTTCTGGTTCTCGTGAGGGAGCGTGGGTTCAAATCCCACTTCTGACATATATAGTTACAATTTTATTCCTATCTTTGCCTCTAAACAACTTATATATCATTGATGAGATATCCAATATTGTCTACATCCAAGAGAATAACCTCTTATCTTAACATGCTATTGATGTAGACATATTTTAAGCTTGTTTATGAGTGATTTAAAAAAAAAAAAAAATTCACCAAAAAAGATCATATTTTTTTTAAGGGTAAATAAATTATGATACATAATTTATCAATAATGATCCTAAACAAACTAGTCAGGATGGCCGAGTGGTCTAAGGCGCCAGACTCAAGTTCTGATTCTCTTGAGGGAGTGTGGGTTCAAATCCCACTTCTGACATATAGAGTTACAATTTTATTCCTATCTTTGCCTCTAAACAACTTATATATCATTGATGAGATATCCAATATTGTCTACATCCAAGAGAATGACCTCTTATCTTAACATGCTATTGATTCTGAGTTGGTAGACATAAAATGGGTTCGA
Source organism: Sicyos edulis (assembly GCA_036507275.1). Taxonomy (NCBI): domain Eukaryota; kingdom Viridiplantae; phylum Streptophyta; class Magnoliopsida; order Cucurbitales; family Cucurbitaceae; genus Sicyos; species Sicyos edulis. Next base: position 11,622,702 of record CM071852.1, on the reverse strand, counting down.
ATCCTACTTCTGACATAGACACGTAGACATATTTTAAGCTTGTTTATGAGTAATTTAAAAAAAAAACAAATTCTCCAAAAAAAATCATATTTTTTTAAGGGTAAATAAATTATGATACATAATTTATCAATAATGATCCTAAACAAACTAGTCAGGATGGCCGAGTGGTCTAAGGCGCCAGACTCAAGTTCTGGTTCTCGTGAGAGAGCGTGGGTTCAAATCCCACTTCTGACATATAGAGTTACAATTTTATCCCTATCTTTGCCTCTAAAAAAAAATGGGTTCGAATCCTACTTCTAACATAGACACATAGACATATTTATGAGTAATTTCAAAAAAAAGATTTCTCCAAAAAAAATCATATATATTTTAAGGGTAAATAAATTATGATACATAATTTATCAAGATTCTAAACAAACTAGTCAGGATGGCCGAGTGGTCTAAGGCGCCAGACTCAAGTTCTAGTTCTCGTGAGGGAGCGTGGGTTCAAATCCCACTTCTGACATATAGAGTTACAATTTTATTCCCATCTTTTCCTCTAAACAACTTATATATCATTGATGAGATATCCAATACTGTCTACATCCAAGAGAATGACCTTTTATCTTAACATGCTATTGATTCTGAGTTGGTAGACATCCTACTTCTGACATAGACACGTAGACATATTTATGAGTAATTTCAAAAAAAAAAAAATTCACCAAAAAAGATCATATATTTTTAAGGGTAAATAAATTATGATACATAATTTATCAATAATGAACCTAAACAAACTAGTCAGGATGGCCGAGTGGTCTAAAGCGCCAGACTCAAGTTCTGGTTCTCGTGAGAGAGCGTGGGTTCAAATCCCACTTTTGACATATAGAGTTACAATTTTATTCCTATCTTTGCCTCTAAACAACTTATATATCATTGATGAGATATCCAATATTGTTTACATCCAAGAGAATGACCTCTTATCTTAACATGCTATTGATTCTGAGTTGGTATACATAAAATGGATTTAGACACATAGACATATTTTAAGCTTGTTTATGAGTAATTTCAAAAAAAAAAAAAATCTCCAAAAAAATCATATTTTTTTAAGGGTAAATAAATTATGATACATAATTTATCAATAATGATCCTAAACAAACTAGTCAGGATGGCCGAGTGGTCTAAGGCGCCAGACTCAAGTTCTGGTTCTTGTGAGAGAGCGTGGGTTCAAATCCCACTTTTGACATATAGAGTTACAATTTTATTCCTATCTTTGCCTCTAAACAACTTATATATCATTGATGAGATATCCAATATTGTTTACATCCAAGAGAATGACCTCTTATCTTAACATGCTATTGATTCTGAGTTGGTATACATAAAATGGATTCGAATCCTACTTCTGACATAGACACATAGACATATTTTAAGCTTGTTTATGAGTAATTTCAAAAAAAAAAAATTCTCCAAAAAAATCATATTTTTTTAAGGGTAAATAAATTATGATACATAATTTATCAATAATGATCCTAAACAAACTAGTCAGGATGGCCGAGTGGTCTAAGGCGCCAGACTCAAGTTCTGGTTCTCGTGAGAGAGCGTGGGTTCAAATCTCTTTTCTGACATATAGAGTTACAATTTTATTCCTATCTTCGCCTCTAAACAACTTATATATCATTGATGAGATATCCAATATTGTCTACATCCAAGAGAATGACCTCTTATCTTAACATGCTATTGATTCTGAGTTGGTAGTCATAAAATGGGTTCAAATCCCACTTCTGACATAGACATATTTATGAGGAATTTCAAAAAAAAAAAAATTCCAAAAAAAATCATGTTTTTTTAACGGTAAATAAATTATGATACATAATGATTCTAAACAAACTAGTTTGGATGACCGAGTGGTCGAAGGCGCTAGACTCAAGTTTTGGTTCTCATGAGAGAGCATGGTTTCAAATCCCACTTCGAGCTCCATTGAACACGAAAAATATGTTGATAGACAAATTATTAATTTTGTTTTGATTGCAAAGGAGATTACAATCTATATCCTCAAGGTATTATAATACCTAAACTTGATATCGAGAAGGCTTTCGACAAAATAAATTGTCATTAAATTATGTCTATATTGCGCCTTAAAGGCTTCAATGAGTCCTGAATATCGTGGATTTCTCTCTTTTAAAGCCTCATCATAACTTAAGCCCAAAGTATTCGATCTTTGGTGTCATTCTTGATGACGTTTTCCAAGCTAAATCTATTGAGTATATGGAGTTAACCTTGGAATGTCTTTAGGTGAGAAGCTGAATAGTACAGTATTTTTGTGATCCTGATATTGAGCAAATCTACCGGAAATATGCTTATCTTTCAAAAGAGGGTCGTCATACTATGTTCTCATTCACGTGCCTATCTATATGCTTTCTTGTGTTCCAAAGCGCAATGAAAAATTTATGAGAAATTATTTGTGGAAAGGCATAGACAAAAAAAAAGATAGTAATTTTCACTTTGTTTGTTGGAACCTTGTCCCTTTGACAATTGATTATGGAGGTCTTGGAATCATGAAAGTAACAAACCTTAATGTTGGATTCTTGGGAAAGTTGTATTGTGTTGAACATTCTTTAAATGCCCATCTAAATCTAAAATTCTAAATACTTCTACAATTTACCAAGAAGCTTCTAGCTAATGGACTTCTCTTCTAAGTGGGCTAAACTCCATCGGGCTAGTGATGAACATTTAACACTCTCCCTCATCACTAGCCTCCATTCGTCGTACCATATTGAAAGAACCCTTGAGCTACGAAGCGAGGCTTCAATCTTTCGTTTGATCCTTCCCGACGTCGCTTTATTTTGTAAACCCTTTTGCAAGAAATGGGTTTGATATCTCTTGGTCTTAACACCAATTCCCAATTTTGACTTTGCCCCAAACCTGTGAGTTCTTTCTTCATCGCCTTCTGCCAAGCCGAGTTTTCTGATACTTCTTCATACGTCTCCAACTCTTTAACACTGTCCTCAATAATAATTGTATTAACATTCTCTTGATTTGGATTTCAAATTCTTTCTGATTGACTAAGTTGTGGAGGTGGCATTTCCTTTTCTCTGAATTCACTTAGTTGAGTTACTTCTTGCTCACCAACATCAGTGTCGTTTGGTTCTTCAGACTCGTCGTCACTTGACCATATGTGTGTATTTTGCTCTCCCGTCTCCTCTTGTAGAATTTCTTCAATGTTGCTTGAGTCTAGTAAGATTTTCTTCTCTGAGGACCACCACAAAGATGCTTCTTCATACATTACATCTCTTGAGGTGTAACTGCTCCCACTTGTTGGATTTTCCAATATTTTAACGCCTTCATAGACCTTCATATCTTCAGGCACAATCGTTGTATTGTGGGTTGTACGTACTACATGACTTTCGTTGTACTCTTTCTTGTCATGGAGTTTCTTGTGTTCGTTAGACATGTGGTTTGAGCATCCCGAATCAATAATCCAGTCATTCTCGTAATCGTCATGCTCTCCCACCATTGCCATAAGTGCTTGCTCATCTTCTTCCAAGGCATGTAGTATTTCAACATCCCATTCATCTTCCATCTCATTTTTGGAAGTTGCTGCATTGCTTTCAACATGTTTTTTTTTCAACCAACAGTCTTTGGACATGTGACCCTTTTTGCCACAGTTGTAGCAATTGCCTTCGAACCTTTTTCCTTGAGAACTCTTATTTTCGTTCTTTTGAGCTCTCCAAGGTTGTGCGGTTCCTTGATGACTTTTTCCTTTATCAGCATTTCCACCTTTGGATGGTTGCTTAAATTTGCTCCGGCTTTTGCTTGTGTAGAGTGCTTCTTCTTCACTTTTTAACGTGATGCCTCTCATTTGCATAGCCATGGCTTCTTGACTGGCTAGCAAATTTTCGAACTCTACAAGTGATGGTTGGGTAGGCCATCCTTGTACAGCAATGATGAAGCTTCTATACTCCGGTCACAATCCGTGGATGATGATCCTCTTCATCCGAGCTTCTCCGATAGCAGACTTTGGGTCTAGTTCAGTAATCTCCCGAAAAATCGACTTGACCTTGTGGAAGTACTGAGCGATCGTCATGTTGCGTTGTGAGATTGATAATAGCTCACTCTCCAGAAGTTGTAGCCTCGTATCATTCTTCTTTGAGAAGAGCATCGCAAACGTGTCCCATGCTTCTTTAGGTGTTTTGTTGTCCCGAATGTGCTTCAACATCTCTTCTTCGATGGTGGTCTTCAAGGCAAACATTGCTTTTCCTGCTTTGATTTTCCATTTCCGCAAAGCGCCATTAGTATCTACCTCTGGCGGCGTAGTTTCACTCCCGCCAACGACCTCTCATAGGTCTTGTCCTTGCAAGTAGGACATCATGCATGTTGCCCACGTGTTGTAGTTGTTGTTGTTGAGTTTCTTGATTCCTCCGACGACTTGGATATCACCCATCGTGTTGGCAGTACCTCAATAATACCAAACAAGCTAGTTTTCAACAAAAAACTTGCAGAGTCACAGACTACTCACGACACGAAGAAACCCACTCACTAACAATCTCAAGAAATCGTTTCTGATGTGGAAGATCAGTCAGAGCTGTAACTATAGAGCATACTAAGAATTTCAAGAGATCCGACAACCTATCACAACTTGGCTCTGATACCAGATTGTTGAACATTCTTTAAATGCCCATCTAAATCTAAAATTCTAAACATTTCTACAATTTACCAAGAAGCTTCTAGCTAATGGACTTCTCTTCTAAGTGGGCTAAACTCCATTGGGCTAGTGATGAACATTTAACATATTGGAGGTACTTATAAGTAATACAAGTAAATAATCCTCTTCGTCTCCCTACAATATACCCTCATTTAGTCGTTTCCTTGTCGCAAAATTAAGGTACGGTAATTTAGGCTCGAATTGGTTTCTTATATTTGGTTGCTCCTCGATTTTTTGCACTATCAACAAACAAGAACCTATTAGTTAAAGAGGCTTGGGATCCTACTTTGAGGGAGTGGAACATCAATCCCTATATCGATTTTGGGATATCAATAGATAGATTGATCTGGACACTAATTGAAACTAACCTTCCTTTTTTTTTTTTTCCTTCTTTTCTCCTAAAGAAGGTGAAGATTTTTCTACGGTGTTTATTTAAGCCTACATAACTACTTTCAAATATATGAGAATCAAATACTGATTTTTACATCAAAACTGTGACTAGATGTTAAACTGAATTACCAAAAACCAATAAAACTATTATGCCATCAATCCTTTGTCAATTTCAAGCTTTCGGTTATTATGTATTCTTTGTCAACCTTCATTAAATCTGATTGTGGACATCAGACTTAATACTAAAGCAGTTATACTCTAATAAAAAGTTATTGGTGCTTTATTTTAGTGTGCCTGAAAGGAGAGAAATGAAAGAATTTCGGAAGACAAGCATAAGAAAAAGGTGTCTTTGATTCATGGGTGGATGGCGAGATTAGTTATCTTGTTTGGTGTTAATCCATTTTCATTCCACGCTCACGAGTTCGATCATTGGAATCGATATTTGTATTCTCACTTCCTCAACTTGTACTTCAAAAAAAAAAAAAAAAAAGACACCTTCGATTGTATGGGAAGACATCCTCATAATTAAACTTACATCTTGGAGTTTCAACCCTTTTTAAAAATTGTGACATTGAACCTAGAGGGAGTGTTTGTTTGACATATTTAGGTAGTTTTTAGGTTAAGAAGTTATATTGAGTAGTTAAAAATGGAGAGTTGTGCCAAAAACTAGTTTGGATGTAGTTTTTTTTGTGTAGAGGAGTTATAGTCAAAACCTTGTTTGGATGTAGATTTAAAATGAGTAGTTATTTTTAGTAGTTAAAAATGAAATGATTAAAAATAGGTGGTTAAAAATAAGTTATTTTGATTGATTTAAAATGAATGATTAAAAATGAGTGGTTAGAAATGATTGAGTAGTTATAAATGAATTGTTAGAAATGAGAGTTATTTTCAAAAGTAAAATTGGGCAGAAGTTGGTAAAAACTCGTTTGAATGTAGGTTTTCGAGGAAGAGTTAACAAATCCTAATCCTAAATCCTAGCTAAAAATGTCAAACAAATAGCCCATATGCTTCTTGCAGATGTATTAATGATATTCCTAGTATTTTTTTAAAGAGTAAATAAGCTATTTTTAGGGGATTTTGCAAAAGTAGGGATTTTGCTTGTGTATTAATAATATGGAATTGATATTTGTAATCCCTACTTCCCTAAATTTGTACTAAAAAAAATAGTAAAGATGGAATTACAAAAATGCCTCTAAATTTAATAATTTTTTTATTTGATCCCTATAATTTCAAAAAATAAAATTTAGTCTCTATTATTTGATAAAATGTAAAAAAATAGTTCTTATCATTTTTAATTGTTAGCAAATTGAATACGTAAAAGTTAAATATTCATTTTTTTAAAAAAATAAGAGTAACAACGCTCATCCCTAAGCCAGATACGAAAGTTGGATATTCATGTATCAATGATAGTGGGTTAAATGATTGATTAGACAAAAAAAAAACTCATGAATAATTAATTTTCACATACATAATTCATAGTGATTACAAATGACAAGAATTAATCTTTAGATTTTATCAAACCATAAAGACTAAATTCTAGTTTTAAAATCATAGAAACTAAATTTTTATTATCTTCAAATCCTATGAACTAAAATTTTGTTTTTGAAACTCTAACTTTCTTTAGATCATAAGACCAAATTTATAATTTACCATAAATAAATTAAAGACTACGATGTGTTTTATTTTTTAAGCTTTGTATTATATTGTCCATATATGTTAAATATACTCAATTAAAATTTAAAAACAAATTTCCTAAATTCTTTTCATCTAATCAACTAATAATTTATATAGTCTAGATACATAAATAATATCTTACTCATATTTAACTTGTTAAGGACTATTTCTCAAAAAAAAAAAAAAAAAAAAACTTGTTAAGGACTATAAACGATATATTTTTAAAATTGTATCAAATCAAATCGTTTTATGATAACGAAGTATATATCTAATAATTAAAAGGTCATCAATGCATCATCTCTGACCATAGGATTCTTTAAAAAAAAAAAAAATTCTTCAATCATAGGATTAAAAGAAAAATAAACCCCTTAATAATTATTTTAATTTTATCTGAATTATAAAAACCAAATTTATTATTTTAACTTAAATTCTTATACATAAAATAATAATAATTAAGGGGTGTTCAAACAACTCGAAAACCAGAATAATCTGAACCAACCCAAGCGGCCAATTTGACGGGTTGGGTTCGGTTAAATATATTTTTGACGGGTTGGGTTCGGTTAAATATATTTTTAGTTTGGGTTGGGTTCAAAATTATGAAATTTTCATGAGTTGGATTGAGTCAAAGGTTGAACTAAAATGAACCCGACCAACCCGAATTGATGTATTAAGTTAATTTTTTTTTCTTTTACATATGATAATATTATATGTGTATATTTATTTTATTTAATTATTGTTTTTAGACTTTTTTTAATTTCCAATATTTTTTTATGTTATATTAAAAATATATAATAGAATCATGTCATTTATTTGTTGGTTTAATTATCTATTTATTTTATAGAATCGAATTATGTCATGGTAATTTTGTTACGTTAATTATCTATTTATTTTATGCTCTATAGTTGAATCTTCTATATGAACAATTATTGTATGAATAATGATGGATGACCTTTAATTTGAATATTTTGCATATTTAATATTTAAATTAATTTCATATAATGATTGGAGATTATATTTTGTTTATGTATAATGTAAGACTTAATTTGATAAAAAATATTTATATTCACAATAGATTGATGAAGCTGATAACCCAATCCAAACTAACTAAAACATATAAAGTTGGGTTGAAAAGCTCCCTCAATCTAACCCAACCTAATCCATATTCGCCCTAATTATGTGCCTAAATAAGGTGAAGAAAGAAACAAGGAAGAAGTTGGTGAAAATCGTGAACACTGAATCAGCAACAACACACACAGATATATAATTCCAAAACGCCGAGTGTTAGCCTTAAGAAAGAGCCTCTCTTTCTTCTCTTTCCCTTTCTTTTAAGATAAACTCTTCCATCATCCATTTTCACCATTACTAATATTTGCAAAAAAGAAAAGATGTGCTATCCTGCCGTTTGCGTTTACAGAGCCACCGCGTTGAGCTTTGTTCCGCCGGTAGCGGCGGCGCAGGAGGAGGCGGTCCGGCAGCCGGGGAGTGGCGGTGCAATTAATTACAAGTGTATTTGCTCGCCCACGACTCACCCAGGTTCTTTCAGATGTAGATTTCATCATACAGCCTATAAATGGGTTTGAACATATATATATATATATATATATATATATATAATATATATGAATTTTCTCTGTTTGATGTGAAACTTAATCGGCTGCAAATTTGTGATGTTTTTGTTGTATAACTGGTTTGTGTGGTGTAATAATTGTTTGATTTAGAATTTTGTTGAAATAAACTAGTGGAAAAAATTGAAAGATTGTTTTATGGTCATTATTTTTTCACTACGAAGTTAATTGAATCCATAAGTAAAATCGCAAAATTTACTAACTTGTTGGTTGGTAAGTATGATGCGTATATATTTTACCCCTTATGAACAACGTCTTCAAATTTAATTTGACTAAAAGAAAAGAAATGTAGCTCATGTGTCTTGTAACATACTTACTAATTAGTAGGTAAGTTTTTCTCAAAATAAAAAAGACTAATGGAAAGGCTACATCTGATGAGTGAAAAAAAAAAGTTTGAAATCCTAACTTTTTGTTTTTGTTTTTTTCTTTTTAAAAAAATAGGAAAATCAAGCTTCAATTTCCATATGTGTGACACTAACGTTCCTATATTGTAGCACTTGTATGTTTCGGAGGGGTTCTACCAATCTCGAACCTTTTGTTTTATTTATTTTTTCTTTTAATTAGAATTTCGCTCTCTATGCCTATTGATCAGTTCCTAGACTACATTTATATATTTTGGAGGATATTCTAGCAATCTCGAATTAGGAATCTTTGAGGAAAGTATATCTTGGATCTGTAACCTTAATAATTGGGCCGTCCCTCGGAATAACTTTTTTGACATATCTTTTGTAGTATTTTACAATTTTTTTTTTGAATATAAATTGAGGGAAAGAAGATTAATAAATCTTATATAAAAGACACAACTACTCTAAAATAATATGAGAGCCAAATACGATTTTTTGGTCGAACTCGTAACCATAAAGTTTGAAATGAACTAATACCGATTTCTAGTATTACAATTTCTACCATTGAACTAATTTTGTATATTTAAAAAAAATTACATAAAGTACTCCAAAGCTTTTGGAGTATTACAATTCTACCTTTGAACTAAATTTCGGATTATTGTTTAGCTGTCAGCTTGATTTAAGAAAACAAATAAACAAGATGGCATAAAAAATACTAAGAATAACAATTTATTAATTTTTTTCGAGATATCTTTATTTTTTAGCTTTATTAGTCTATATTTAGATGTTCTTGTTCGAGAGCGTTGGGCCAATAAGAGGAGTAGTAATGGACACTCAATATTAAAAGTTCACGAATTCGAATTCCTCCATCCCGTTATTGTAATTTCAAAAAAAAAAAAGAAATCTTATTGTTGGAAGGTTAAATTTGTAATTTTTGAAAGTTTAACTGCAAAATTTTCTTAAGTTTATAGAGGGATGGATTAAACTGAAAATTTAAAAGTAAAATTTACATAAGTTTAGAGGGATGGATTAAACTGAAAATTTAAAAGTAACTAATTGAATGTTTAAAAATGTTATTTAGACTTTAGTTGATAATCATTTAGGTCATATTTGATAATTGATTGGTTATTTTTTAGTTTTGAATTTTAAATTTGTTTGACGATACGTCTAGTGACATTAGTCGAGATGTGCACAAATTGATCGAATAATTACATAATTAAAAAAAAAAATTCACTCAAATTTTTTTAAAAGAATTTCACTTTCCTTGAAAAAGTATGTCAATCATAATCAAATTTTAAAAATTAAAATAAGTTTTTGAAAGTTAGTTTTTTTTCTAAATTTTGATTTGATTTTTACAAGTATAAAAAAAATTAAGTAAAAAATATAGATATGATAAAAATACCAAAATAAGAAAAATATAGGATAAAATAATTGTGGTAGGCTTAAATTTGAAAACAAAAAATTTAAAAATAAATGGTAACTAAATGGACTTAATTTTATGTTTTTGAAAATTAAATCTACAAACATGTCTTATACTATAAAAGTTTAGGGGGATTTTGCATGTATAATTAAAAAAATGCAAAGTATTTCTTTTATTTGTAGTATGAAATTCAAATTGAGTTCTATCATCTATAGAATTTAATCAGGAATAGAATTATTATATTATTGTTTGAGTTCTATCACTCATAAAAATTATATGTTATAAATAAATTATTCTAAAAATTATGCCTCAAATATAATACATACATTGTGTGAAATTTTTTAAGTTTAATCTCAGAATAGAGGAACGAGGAGCAAGCGACTGCAAACGGGAGTGACAAGGAAGGGAAATACCACTTTTTTAAAAAAGGCATCACTTAAAAAGTATTATAAAAAAATTAATTTTATTTTCCGAAGAATATTCCTAATTTTAATATTCAATTTTTTTTTATTATCATTAGTCTCAATAATGTCTTTTTTATTATTATTTTTAAAAGCTACCTAGTAATCTTCACATGAGATCATCCTACGACGCTCGAAAATCTCAAAATACCTTATACTCTTAGTATACTTAGAAGAGTTATTGAAGTGTTCATTTCAATAATTCCAATATTTTAGAAATAAAGACATGTCTCCCACTCTTAATAAAAAACAAACATTTTTACACGTTTTTTAATTTTAAAAAATTATTTTGATACAACTACTTAAACTTTTTTTTTAGTTCTATAACTATTAAGATTGAAAAATTCAAACTCATAAATTTATAAGGGTGTATGGTCCCAGTTGGGTAGGGTTGAATGAATTTTTTGGACCAACCCAATTTTTCGAGTTGGAATTCGTCAACCCGTTCAACTCTATGAATAAGTGCAACCCAACCCAACCCAAAATATTCGGGTTGGGTTGGATTGGGTTCTCGGGTTATGTTACTCTCATTTTTCTTTCTAAAGTTTAGTTCATAGTTTCATAAATATGTTAAAAAAAATTTGATGATACTATACTTCAACTTATTACCAATCTTATTAGTGCATAATCTTTTTTAGAAGACTTACAAGTATGTTAAAAATCTAACTTATTAATTTATTTTACATACATATAGTATATAGTATATATATATATAATATGCTAAAAATCTACCATAATATATATAATATATTCTTAGTTCGGGTTGAGTTGGGTTAAACGAGCTCAACCCAAGAACCAACCCAACCCTACAAAAATTATAAAATCATAACCCAACCCTTGCGGTTTGGGTTGGGTAGTCTGGGTTGTTCGAGATACTGGTTTTTTTGTACATCCCTATAAATATTGATACCATTAAACTATGACACTTGTCTAACAGTTATAAACTTATTTTAAGGCTTTAAATGTTTAAATATTTGTATCTTAGTTATTAATTTTTGTATTAAAAACAATTCATCTTGGTTGATTTTTATAAATAGTGTTTTTATCTAAAATTAATATAACATAGGTTATAATATATTTTTTTGAGATTACAATAGTTGAGGACGAGGACGAACCCAAGATCTCTTAATCATTATTTGTACACTAATACTGCTGGGTAACTGCTCTTATTAGCAACATAGTTATAAAATTATCTAAAACAGTTAGTCCAACAAAAACAATATCTCATGATTAAGAGGACATGAACTATCATGAGGGTTCAATTTTTTTTAGTATAAATCATATATAGAGGGTATTACTACTCTCGAATAAATGAGAGTTAAATATCAATTTTTATGATCAAACTCGTGAATGTGACGTTGAAGTGGATTACTACCAAACATTGAAACCAACACGCCATCAACCTTTTTTGTTATGAGTTCATTTTATAGTAGCAACCAATCTAGAAGTTAATTTTCTACTAATTTTTTTGACAACCAATGTTGTAGGGTCAGACTGTGAGAATAGTCGATTGGACGTAAATGACTCAGACACTCAACATATATTAAAAAAAGAAAACAAAATGTCATAAGTTCAAATTAGGAAAAATTATTGTTGAGTTAAAAAATAAAATAGAAAATGCTTTAGAATTAAATAATGGAAGAAATCAATACAACCGAATGGGTGGGTAATGCAATTGTTTATCTGGTTTAGTGTTAATCTATTTCCACTCTACGGTTACAATCCCTGGAATCGATATTTCAATATTTGTAATCCACCTTCCCCCAACTTATACTAAAAAAAAATCAATACAAAATATGTTTTGAGATGCTTTCAAAATGTAATAAGTTTAAAACATCATTTTTGCCCTAAACTTACTTTAATGTATATTCGCAGTTTTCATACTTTCAAATGTTTAATAATAATATAATTTTTATACAAGAAATGACATAATTTAAATCTTTATAATTAAAACGAATCTTTTTTTTTAATGAAATTATAATTATAACTAATCTTAAACTTAGTAGAAGTAAATGGTAAAATATTAGATATTTAAAAATATAAAAATCTTAGATAGAACAATTCCAATAAAAAGTGACAGATAATTTAGCAAGTATAACGTGTATTCTAACATTTATAATAATTCAAGTTATTTTGTAAAAAAACATTTATAATAATTCAAAATCCTGCGACGAACATATATACTCTGTCAAGGATTTTGGTCATTTTGAAAACAAATTCTTTATGCTTAAGAAAAGTGGCCAACGAATAACAGCATGAATCCAATCATTAAATTCTTCGAATTAACGACTCCCAAGAGTTCCCTTCCTGTCGTGGATTCTCAGACCAACCATAAACTTTATAATTTCTGTCTTTTTAATCAAAATTAAAGATATCACAGTCAATGTATAAATTATATTCCACTTTTTTAGAGCAATTTCTCTGCATTTTTTTAAAAAGATACAACCAACTTTTAGAGAGTATAAGCTGTAAGGGATGATTAAACTTTCTTTCTAGATAGAATTGCAAGTGTGCGATTTGTATAGTTTCACAAGTCCAGAACCTTTTTCCTTGTCAATTATTCAATAATCTTTCGAACATCTGATACCGCGCGACAACTTCTATTTACTTCTCTGCTTTGATGGCTGCGAACTGAGCTGTGAGTTAGTTGTAGTCGGGGAGTTCTCCTTTGAGGGCTGCGAACCGAGCTGTGAGTTGGTCGTAGTCGGGGAGCTTAGGATGAACAAAGGAATTGCTTCTTGTGTGATTTTTCACTGGCTTAGTTGGCTCAGTTGAGCGTTTGGGTGGGGCAAAACCATCCTCAGCTTTTGTGTGTCTAGGATTTTGAGGTTCAGCATTGTCTGTCTCTTGTTGTCTTTGGGATTTGAGGTTACCTTTTGTTTTGTTTGATTCTTGACTTGTTTCTTTCTTACTGTAATGCATCAAAAGCCCATCTAACATCTTCTCTTCATCATCCCCAGGACCTTTCTCTTCTCCTATCATGGTTTCTTTACCTTTGTTTCCACTCGAACTAATCTTTTCCGCACCATCGTCTGCACTTGCAGGCTGTGGTTTCGCATTTCTTCGCCTTACAGATCTCGGTTTTGGCTTCTCTTCTGAGGCTGATGACTTAGGTTGCTGCTTATAACTTTCATCGTTTTCGGGGTGAATGGTAGCGTTTCGAGCTTCCTCCATTGTTTCCCTGTTGGTATGTTTTGCTTTGAGGTAGGAAGGTCGAATTTCATTGTTTTCGATGTGAATGGTAGCTTTTCGAGCATCCTCCCTTGTTTCCCTGTAGGTAGGCTTTGTTTTGAGGTAAGGAGGTCGAATTTCATCATTTTCGACGTGAAGGGTAGCTTTTCGAGCATCATCCATTGTTTCCCTGTTGGCAGGTTTTGTTTGGAGGTAGGGAGGTCGAATTTCATTGTTTTCATTGTGAATGATAGCTTTTCGAGCTTCGTCCATTGTTTCCCTGTTGGTAGATTTGGCTTTGAGGCAGGGAGGCCGAATATCTCTAAGGTAGAAAGGCTTCTCATCTTCTACTTCATCCTCCGAAATGCCTTTCCGAACATCTTGATCAGTACTACTGTCTCCTGTCGAGGCTTCGGTCATGTTTCCTTCACTTGTACCATCAAACATGGAATCGTCATCGCTATTGTCTTTCTTTCCAAGCGTGTTCGTCTTGCATTCGTGCACTGGAACAAAAGTAACCTTGGTTTTGTTTCTATTCTCTGTACTCTTCCGGTCACCATCAGGCTGTGAAAAGAATGACCATTGCAGCAAATAGAATCGTCAATAGAATAAAAAGAGATCATCAACACAAACAAAATAGTAAATACATTATTTTCATCAACTCCATTCAAATTCAAACAGTCCCATCTCCTGAAACTCGCTCGCAATAGTGTTCAATTATCTCGACCGAAAGAGGATAAGAATCAGAGAAGTGCAAACCAGCTTACTTCACTTGGGGGAGGAGTATAAAGTTGCTGTTCCAGAGCTTTGGAATTCCAATCCATGGCTGATCCCTGTGCAATCTCCTGGAGTAGCTGAAGCTTCATCTCTTTAGTTAGAGTCACCACCTTCGACTTTTCGATAAGCTAAAACGAAAAGCAGCAAGAACCAAACCACATTTTAGGATGATAAAAAGAAGAAACTCCCTCAAACAATACAATTGAGTGTTTTTTCTTTCTTAAAAGCTACCAAGAACAACCTCATTGTTGATAAATGTTTCGAAGGAACTTCCATATTTCCCAGTAAAGAGACCTCGAAGGTCCCGCAATTCAGGCAAGTCGGAGAATCTTGCTGCGGCGTAAATCAACGACCCAACTGCTTCTTTGCATTCATCGGGGCATTCGCTAGAAGAGAAACAAAAACATGGGAAGCATATTGAAATCCATCCCAACAAACTCAATTCTGGCAAAGAGACATTTTCATAAATCATGATAAATATACCTCTGCTTGTTCAAGGTAGAAATTTGAGTGAGGATTGTCACACAAAACTCATCAATCAGCTCATAACATCTCAAGAGATTTCGCTCAACAAGAAACCCTTCAGCCTATTTCACCATTACCACAAAGCATATAGAATATAGATTAGCCACAAAAACCAGACAAGATAACCCAAAATTTATCCTACAATCATCCAAAAAAGAAAAGAAAAAAAAAGAGCAAGAACAGAAGAAGAAAGACATTAAAAATAATGGGTTCCTGATAGATTTGACATTTACTCAACATAAAAGAAGAATTTCTGTATAAAAAGGGGCAAAGAACCTCTGTTTAGAGGTATCCCCAAGGGGGACTTGGTAGAGGTTTGGGGTTCCAAGATACGAATCTTTGAAGGCCACAGGTTCAAAAAATTGTAAAATCACTTATTGCTTCCATGTTTGTGTCTTGGTACGGGCGTAAATGCCCTCGGTTATAGTGGTGCGAAGCTCTAATTTCCGGTTATTAAAAAGAACTCTGTTCAGGGGTATCTAATTTTATACACAAAAAGTGAAACCCCAGAAAGGAACTAAAAGCAAGAAACTAGAATCTAAACATGTGGGCAAATGGGAAACTAGAAATCACAAAAAAAAACCCAAACAGAGATTAAGAATCTAAAATCCAGATTAAGAATCAGACACAAAGAAGAACAAACCCTGTTGTAAGCATTGTAATCGAGACGACTCTTTAGAAGTTCAACAATGTCGCCCTTCAAATACTTAAGAACCGAATTCTTCTTCTTCCGGATTGAATCCAACCGCGACTTCAGCATCTTTACGCAAGATTTGCTACAATAGAACAAAAGAAAGAATCACTAAAAAGCAACCCCAGATAAAATCAGAATAAAAAAAAAAGCTAAAAAATCAGAAAAGTTGCGAAATACCATTTTGTATAGTACTTAGGCTTCCAAAACATGTCGAACATTTTGATCCCAAAGCAAATTCAACAGCAAACAATGATCGAAAACCCCAAGAACAAGGGCAAAGAAGAATTTTCTAAATTGAAATGCGACAATCAAGAATCCCAAATAAAACGAAAGAAGGGAAGTAACCCAGATGCCAAGAAAGAACAAATCCAGGCGAGGGATGAAAATGGAGAAATCCCAAATCCGCCATTAAAGAATCTTTGACGAAATCATAAATCAACCAAATGGGAAGATCGCGATGAACAATACACACAGAAAAGACAATGCAAGAAAAACAGAGGAGTTTGGAGACAAAAAAGTACTCCAAGAAAAGGGGATTAAAGAAAACCCAATTGAAAAACAGGACAGAGAGAAAAGATGAAGAATATGAAATCCGCCAAAAAGGTGATTGGAAATCACAGCTGTGAAAAGGAAGAAGAAGAGGGGAGTGCCACGTAGGACGCTATTTTTCCAACCAAAATTAAAAAAACGCGCGGATCCATTCGATAGGGGTGTGAAATTACTATAATACCCCAAATTGTTAGTGAAATTCATATGGGGAAGTAAATCCAAGGCTGTAATTAAAAAAGACGTTATCGGTTAAAATTTATTGAAAATCCAAAAAAAAGTAATTCAAAAAGGAAGAAAAAAAACGAGGAGACGGGAATTTAGCGGGGTTTACAAAACGTGCAGCCGTCTGTTATTAGCTGGCATTCCTTAAAACGGATTTGTTTGGAATTTTTTTCATTTTGACAGTTCTGCCCTTGTTAATTCGGCCACAAACTCTTCGTTTTTTATTTATTTATTATTTATTTTTTTATTTTTAAATGTGATATAGATTGTAATTGATGTTTAATGTTGGAATGAAAATTTTATTTAGTTATATTTAACCCCAGAAAAAGAAAAAAAAAATCGTTTTTCCTTCTTTTCGATGGGAGGAACAAATTAAATTTGAAACAGAAGACAGATTATTTTTAGGGTTGATTTGTGATTCACAAATTTATACTAGAATTTTAACGCGGGGTTGTACGTGATAATTTTTTAAATAATGAATTATATATATATTTATTTATAATTATAAATTGTTTCCTAGCACTAAATTTAAATAATCAAATAATAATTTAAGTCTAATATTAAATTTTATAACTATTTTTAACGTTAAATTTATTAAAATTCACATTTATGTTAAAAAGAGTTAATATTTTATTTTGAGCTTAAAAAATAATAGGCATTATTATTTTAAAAAATAATAATAAAATTTATCACATTAAAATTAAAATTTATCTCTGATTTTAAAAATCGATGCTCTTTAATTTTTTCTCAATTTATTATTAATATATCAATTACTCTTGAATTATAAAATTTATAAGAGTTATATTATTATTATAATTATAAATATAAATAAGCTAAATATATTTATTAGTATACATCTATCAACTTACTTTTAAGTTCAAATGATAATTTTATCATTGTTCAAAAAAAAAAAAAAATTCTACATCTCCAAGTCAACAATTAAGCAACAAAAGATCCTTAAAAAAATTATTGCAACAAAAGAAAAGTTAGATGAAAGTTAAGGTAAATATTCCAACAAAAATAAGATAACTAAATTTTTTATTATAAAACAAAAAATAAAAAAGAAACCAATAAAAAAGAAACAAGCAAAGAGAAAGTTTCAAATATATAGAACTATATATATACTAGAATTTTAATACGGAGTTGCACGTGATAATTTTTTAAATAATAAATTATATATATTTAATAAAATATGTTCAAGTGCAATAAATAGTAAGTATATCATGTTTCCTACATTTTTGCACTAAATTTAAATTATCAAATAATAATTTCAATAGAATATTGAATTTTATAACTATTTTTTCACATTAGTTAAATTTATTAAAATTCTTAATATTTTATTTTGAGCTTAAACATAATATATGTTATTATTTAAAAAAAAACTTAATAAAATTTATCGTATTAAAATTAAATTTTATCTATGATTTTTAAAAATCGATACTCTTTAGTTTTTTTCATTTTTTTTTATTACTAGACCAATTACTATTGAATTATAAAATTTATAAGAGTTATATCATTATTATAATTATAAATATAAATAAGCTAAATATATTTATTAGTATATATGTATGAACTTACTTTTAACCTCAAATGATAATTTTATCATTCTTAAAAAAAAAAGGTCACATCTCCAAGTCTGAACAATTAAGCAAGATCTCTACAAAAATTATTGCAACAAAAGAAAAGTTGGATGAAAGTTAAGGTAAATAATCCAACAAAAATAAGATAACTAATTTTTTTATTATAAAAAAAAAGAAACCAATAAGGGTAACCTCATGCAAAGAGAACGTTTGAGAATTATATATATATATATATATTAATAGTAGGAAATGATTGTTACCAAACTTTTGAAACTGAAAAATTTATGCACTTTAGCCTCAGTATTCAAACATTTTTTTCAAAATCTCCGAATCTTTTTTTAAAGGCAACAATTATGCAAAAAAATATCCCTACAAAAATTATTGCAACAAAAGAAAAATTAGATGAAAGTTAAAGGTAAATAATCCAACAAAACTAAAATAACTTATTATAAAAAAAACAAAGAAAAGTAAATTCAAGCAAATAGAAACTGTGTTCTTGTAAATAAAATGTAGAGAACTATTTATAGTATTGGAAAATTCAATTAATTATTTTAATTAGAATATAAAATGTCAAATAAAATTTATGAGATTTGATAAAAATATCTTATTTTCTAGGTTATAAAGATGATGAAAATTTAAATGGTATTGAATATATTTTCATTTGATTGTTGAAATCTCTTATTTTCTAACTTAGTCATAAAATCTATGAGATTTAATAAAAATATCTTATATTCTACGGATGAAAATCTAAATGATATGGTAAATATCTTCTACATTATTTATATTTATTTTTTTTTATATATATTTCAAAGATGACAGGTTTGTAATTTAGAGTATGACTTAAGGGGTAAAATCGTCCAAAAATGATTTTCCACTTAAGCCACACTTTAAGGTAGTATGATATAGTAATAGTAGGAAATCATGTTACAAAACTTTTGAAAGGCAACAATTATGCAAAATAGATCCCTACAAAAATTAGTGCAACAAAAGAAAAATTAGATGAAAGTTAAATAAATAATCTAACAAAAAGAAGATAACTTATTATAAAACAAAAAACAAAGAAAAGTAAATCCAAGCAAATAGACGGTTCTTGTAAACAAAATGTAGAGAACTATTTATAATATTGGAAATTCCATTTATTATTTTAATTAGAATATAAAATGTCAAATAAAATTTATGAGATTTGGTAAAAATATCGTATTTTCTACGTTATAAAGATGATAAAAATTTAAATGATATTGAAAATATCTTCATTTGATGGTTGGAATCTCTTATCTTTTAACTTAGTCATAAAATCTATGAGATTGATAAAAATATCTTATCTTCTAGGATGAAAATCTAAATGATATTGTAAATATCTTCTACCTTATTTGCATTTAATTTTTTTTATATTCAAATAAATGACATGTTTGTAATTTAGGGTATGACTTAAGAGGTAAAATCGTCCAAAAATGATTTCCCCCTTAAGCCACACTTTAAGGTAATATGAATATGATTAGAGAATTTTGTGTATTTAACTTTTTTGTCACAAGTTAAATGTTGTTACCTTGGGTAATTTTGTAGGGTCTTGTGAGTTAGGATTTTTTATAGCCCAATTTGTAACACCCTATTTGACCATTTTTATTGGTGAGTTTTTCTTTGAGAGAGTCATTAGAGATATAGAGTGTTTGGTGAGGTTTAGAGTTTAAGCATTGTCCTCTCTTTTCTTCCAATTTGTTTATGTGAGTAATAAAAATTTGCTCACTACAAGAAAAACAGTTTTTGGGATGGAAGTTATGCCGACGGAACAAAAGTTTATCGCCGCAGATAGTCTATGCCGACGGAAACTACTTTCGTCACCTTTGACTACACCTGTTCTGACGGAATAATATTATATGTCGGGGTAGGCAGATCTATGCCGACGGAGTCGTTTCTCCGTCGGCATAGGGTAATTTTCAAAATTAAAAAAAATTATTTATGGCGACGGAGCCATTATTCTATCACCGTAGCTTCTTTAAAATACACGTTTTATCCTTCCTCTTCGCATTCTGAATACTCAAATCCCTAAATTTCTCTCTTCTCCTCTCAATCGCCGTCGCCGCCCTTATTCCGTTCGGCCGCCGCCCTTATTGTTCTCTTTCCGTTTGAGCACAAGGTAACAACTTATAGATTGAGATTTTCGCTGAGATTTTATGGATTGAGATAATATCATACATTCTCTAAACCCTAATTGTGTTGCAGTTCTTGTCTCATTAATGTTCTTCTTGTTTGTTATCAAGATTTTGCCAATCGTATTCTGTTTCTTATGATTATTAGAATTTGAGTTTTTCGTTTATCTTTTTTTTTTTTTCATTTTCTGGAATGTTTTTTTTTTTTTCATTTTCGTTTTGTCTTTCTTTTTGCCAGTTTCATCATCAATGATTCCACTGTTGAACCCACTTTTTTTTTTTTAATAATCTGTTTTGAGTTTTGGATCTTTAGAAATCTGTGATGAATGAAGCTTGGGGAAGTTTGAAGTAAGAAGTAAATCTCTATTGTTGCATTTTCTTTTTGTTTCTTGAACTTGTTTGAATGCTGAGAAAATCTGGGTTCATTGTCATTTAGATTTTGAAGGTGTTGTTCTGTTTTAACTATGAAAATGGTGTTGATTCACTTTAGTTTTCTTACTATTTTGATTGAGCAAGCTTTGCTGAAGTTTTGTATATTGCTAATATTTTTGTTTCAATTCTTTTTTCTTTCCCATTTCATTTGCTCAGTAAAATCTTGTTTGATAACTATTTGGTTTTTTCACTTCAATATATAGTTTAAGCTTAAAACAAGCTTAGCTTTTCACTTCAGTCTTCACTATTCTCTTTGATTTGATTCATTTTCTAGAATAAGGCCTAGGAAATGGCTTGTTGTGGATTATGGTAAGGTGAATTGGAGGGGTTATTTCAATAGTATGTTTGGAATTTGAATTATTGGGATAAGGCTAGTACTATGGCAGGGGAGGTTGAAAATCCTAGCAAAACTTTTCCTAAGGCTATGTTTGGGGCTGTGGTTTTGGTTGTTTCTTCTTATTTTGTTCCTCTTCTGGTTGGGACTGGTGCCTTGGAGTCGGATTCGAGCGAATGGAGTGATGGGTATTTTGCTGAGGTTGGGGCTTTGATTGGTGGGGTGTGGCTGAAATGGTGGATTTTAATTGATCCACATTATCACCTATTGTTTGCTGCTCTAAGTCATGTTTGATTTTTTTTTATTTTTTATGTTCTTTGCCTATAAGCAGATATTTGCAATTTCAAATTAATGTGGTAATTGATTATAAAGATTGTAAAATGTAATTTTGGATCAATTAGATAGCTCTTAACTGTAATATGATGCATTTTCTTTGTTTGCTTCATCTTTTTGTTTCTCCAATTGAGCGACTTGAGATTCATAACTAAATACAAGTTTTGATTTAGAGAGATATAAGGAAAGAGAAAATAGGTAGAGTAGGAAACAAAGAGAGTTTGTAGGAGCATTATGTGACTTCATTTGATTTCATCTTCCCAATTATTTGGCCAACCCACATTTTCTTTATTGGAAAACAATATGACTAAACTCTACAACACTTATTGGACACATTCTTGATTCTTTCCTAGATCATTCTATTTTGAAGAGTTTCTCATTCTCTTTATCATTTTTTGTGCGTCTTTGACGAACTGAAGTGGATTTGAAAGCTCAGCCTCTGTGACTTTGGGAATATCAATATTCAAAAGAGCAAATCGATTCCCCCATGGGGCATTGGAATCGGGATTTAACATTTCTTCAACAAACTTGTAATTTCCAAACATCCTTGTGCTGAGCAAATCCAACGCAGTTGAGTTGGATTGGGTTTGATCGGGACAAGTCTCTTATATGTATAGTAGAAGTCCTAAAAATATCATTCCCGCAACCATATCATTGACCGTCTGAAAATTTAAGAATAACACATGAATTATTCTTCTTATTATTAATTGATTTTCACACGCAACGGCTAAACAAATAAAGGTTAAAATATCATTTATTTTGTAAATTTGTGTTAGTGTCTTCAATCACTACTAAACTTCTTTCATATATAAATAAGATATTACTACTTTCAAATAAATAAGAGTCAAATACCGATTTTAAGGATCGAACTCGTGACTATAAAGTTGAATTAGATTACAATCATTCAACCATGTCATCATGACACCCATCCTTTCGATAACTTCAACTAATGTTAATGTTCGATTTTGTTGGTTTATGCTTATTTTAGTACTTTTATATTTTTAGGATTAGATTGAATATAACTTTTTATCTTTTATTTTTAAAATGTGATATTTCTTTCAACCTTTTCTCTTTGATAAATCTAAAGAACTAGAAAGTAAAAAACACAACAGCTTTAAATTCTAGTTTGTTTTTAAGTTGTTTGTTAATGTGGTTGTGTGGTTATCCTGCAGCAAAAATAGCCACAATTGTGTTTCACATGTATTACATAATAGGTTATATTTTTGGTAAAATCCAAAATACGTCATTATGGTGCAAAAATCATTTCTATTGAATTTTAAACTATTCATGTTGGATTTTTTAGGACGGCAAAAAATGAACAAAGATTGGCTTATGAATAGAGACAGATTTTCTATAGAATATGCTGAAGGTGTCAAATCGTTTTTAGAAATGGCCAAGAATCACGTCAACTGTATGGGTGAAGTGAGATGCCCATGTAATAAATGCATGAATGGTTCATGGAAATCTATAGAAGGGGTAAAACACCATCTGTTAATAAATGGAATGTTAGCATCATACAATCATTGGGTGTACCATGGTGAACCGGTAGATTTATCTAGGTTAGAGTGGCAAAGAATAAGACCGGTGGATATAAGGCCTGCAAAAGCTGATAGGATGAATATAGGCGAGTCCACTAATGACAGCAATGGCAATGATGATGATGGAAATGTTGAATGATATCAATTGTGCCATTATCGAATCAAATGAAGATGAAAAACTTGGTCATAATTTTGAAACCAATGATCCAACTAATGAAGAAGAACGAGAGCAATCAACATTATTTGATAATTTAATAAATGAAGCATGTGATGAATTATATCCTGGATGTACGAGTTTTTCGTCGTTAGATTTTTTAGTCAAACTGATGTATTATAAGGTCACTAACAAATGGAGTGATAAATCATTTGATCAGTTGTTGAAGTTCTTAAATGGAGCATTCAGTCAAATTAAAGCTCGTATACTGTAAGGGACCGACCCGAATGGGGCACTAAATGGGCCCTTACCCCAATGCATGCATTCAAAGTAAAGGACATTAAACAGACATGATTTCAGATTCCAATTAAAACAAAAACATTCAAAATAACCCCTTTAAAAACTAGACAATTTCCCTGGAACCTGTCCCTGTTTCCAAGCACCTATTCCAAGATAAATACATTTCCAAAGTTTACTCTCATAAGAGATTTACTAAAACTCATTCAAAACATGTCTAGATACAATAATGTTGGAATCCACAAAATATTCAGAAAACATCCTAGGGCTCCGTGCCCGGCTACATACATTCAGTGGAAAATAAAACACAAAGAGTCATAACACAAAATCAGAGTTGGAAGACTGGGCCCCATGATCACAGCTCCTTCTTCAGCCATCCTGTCTCGCAACTTGGTTACCTGTGGAAAAACCACAGTGAGGGTGAGTAACGAATTACTCAAGAAGAATCCCCAACCGGGGTACAATACGATATACATGGTCATCTCGATGAGCGTATGCAAACTATGAATATAAACACAGAATAAAGCACATAGCTTAGCCCACACTTGGGCCTCGGATGCCAATTTATGGTCTTAGTCCGGAAATAATATCACCACACAAGTCCAATACACAAGTCGCCCTATACGAGAAACAAGTCCCGCCTCACGGCTTACTCGTCGATCGAAAGGTACACTGCTCACAATCCCGGAGGAGCTCTCGATCGTGGCCCAGTAATGAGCGTAAGCATGCACCGCGTGCTCTGCAGAACTATGGGGTTGCCGGAGTGCGAGGCAAGCTGCCCATGTCCAATCACCACGCCTAACTAAATCTTTGGATCGGTGTCACCGACATAGGGGTGTGAGACCGGACACGTAAACTATGTCGGCTGAACCACCGCACTTTGGGGCCAAGGAATGGTCGTGGTAGGCTTACACCAGAAGCCGCCCTTGCCTTGCAGTGGCAATCGTGGGCTACGGCCGAACACGCCGAGGACGTCATCGATCGCCGGGACGAGGCAATGCCAAGTCATCATCCCGATCGTTGGGGCATTAACAACTGCCACCCTCACCCAAGATTGCAGGGCCTACCGCTTGGGTTAGCTAATCCTTCACGGGGTCTAGGGCGGAGAACTGTCTCGACGTCCCTGCCATGGATGCAAGGTACTTTATGCATCGGGCCCTGATGATGCTATCTACCCGCAACTCTAACTCGCCTCTAGCAATCAAGAAACAATTCCATAAAATCCAATACGTGCTCAATAAGAATACAACGAGCCTAGCATGATACTACGAAGCAAAGAATGTAGAATCGAGCATGCTAGAAAGGAACAACCTAGCATGGATTAACATGAGAATTAATCAGGAAAACATGCTAATCGGGAATTCAGAATTAAGTACCTAGCTATACATGTCAATAAACACAAACAAGCAATCAATCAGCAATCGCATAATATATCGCAGGGTCCACACAACTCCGGTAAGAAATCCTTACCTTGGTCGGGGACGATTTGACACGAAAACCTAAACGGCGTAAGAACCCGAACTAGCTACCGAGAACCAATCAATCACAACAAAAATCACACAATAGGCCTAAATATAATAAAATAAATGAGGCTCAGCTCGGGAGCAACTCACGAGGCGCGACGAACGCACGAACGAGCCGATTGCACGAACGGGCAAAGAACTGGGTGGTTGGCGAGTTAGGGCGCAGAATGGGTGTCTTGGCGCAGACGGGCGCTGGGGCGTGAGCTGCGCGAGGACGAACAAGGCGTTGGGCACGGACGCGGGCGCGCGAACGCGAGCGGCACTGGGCGATGCGGCACGACTCGGCGAGCAGGGGCTCGGGCGACGCGATGCGGCACGACTTGGCGAGCAGGGGCTCGGGCGACGCGATGCGGAGCTGGGCGAGGACGCGCGCGCGAGCACAGGTCGATGAGCGGCGTGGCTCGGCGGGCTGGGCTGCTCTGCGCGCAAACAGGGGCGAACATGGGCTCTATTTTCGCGCGCGAACAGGGGCGATAGAGAACCCGAAATCGAGCGATCCACGGGGATTCGACGAGCGATTCTTTGATGGTGAACTCCCCTACACTAGCTGCACAAAACCCATTCCTCAAATCACCTCGACTCGGCCGGAAAAATGGAAATCAAAACAGGGAAGAAGAAGTCGGATTTGAAGGAGAGGAAGAAGAAGAAGAGAGGAGAAGAGGAAAGGACTTACTTAACGCTCAAAGATCGCCGATTTGGAGAAGAAATCCGCGTATTGAAGTCGGTGAGGAGGAATTCGCGGTCGGTCGAAGGTTTGGTTCGCGAGGAAGAAGAAGAAAAATGGGGAGAAGGCTTGGATCATCTGCATTTGTAAACCAAAACTCAGCTCAAACCAGCTTATATACAAGGTCGCGCGATTAAGTTAACAAACACGCCCAGTGGCTCGGCTTGCAGCGCCCTTTGCCTAGCACGCGACACGTCCCTGGCTAGAATCTCACTCGACGCACTATTTAATTCCCTATTTATTTTTACTTTTTCCCAAGCCCAAATGTCTTCACCAAAATTCCCGATCCCATTCAAATCGACTCATAATTTTTTCGGCAATTTTTTATTACTTAACCGGCCCTGTCGGCCCGACCCAAAATTACAAAAATGCCCCTGGGCCTCCCGGGAAGACCGAGTTGAAAATTTCGGGCCGTTACAATATTCCCCCCCTTATAAGACTTTCGTCCTCGAAAGTCACTTAAGATTGGAACAACTCGGGATACTGCAATCTCATCTCATCCTCCCGCTCCCAAGTGGCTTCCTCTGAACTCTGACTCCTCCACTGAACCTTTACCAACCGGATTTCACGATTACGCAGTGTCTTTGTCTCAAAAGCAAGAATCCCCACTGGCTTCTCCTCGAAGCTCAAATCCTCATTCAACTGCAAAGGCTCAAAATCGACAATGTGCGACGGGTCCGGCACGTACTGCCTCAACATCGAAACATTAAAAAACACTGTGCACCGCTGACAATGACGGAGGCAAGGCTAATCGATAAGCAACCTTGCCAATCCTCTCTAGAACCTCAACCGGACCAACAAAACGGGGACTCAGCTTTCCACGCTTGCCAAACCTCAAAACACCTCGCATCGGAGCGACCTTTAGGAATACATGTTGACCAACCTCAAACTCCAAATCCCGACGTCGAGCATCGGCATAACTCTTCATGCGCTGCCTGAAATTTTGTCAACATACGAGCTCTAATCTTACGCTGCACGGCACCATTGGTCAATCTGCAAAGAACTCTGGGACCCAAAACTCGCCTATCACCAACCTCTTCCCAAAACACAGGAGATCGGCAACGCTTACCATACAAGGCCTCGAATGGAGCCATCTGAATCGTCCACTGATAACTGTTGTTATATGCAAACTCCATCAGATACAGGTACTGGTCCCAAATGCCCGAGAAATCCAACACACAAGCCCTCGAATCACGGTCAGACACAATCCTCACAGGCACACCGTGATAGCGAACCATCTGTTCCAAAAACCACTGCGCCCACGGTTCCACGGTATAAGTGTCTCTATCAGGAATGAAGTGTGCGCTCTCAGTCAATCGATCGACTAACACCCAAATCTGAAAGAACTTCCTCGGAGTCCTCGGTAAACCAGAAATAAAGTCCATGGAGATCTCTTCCCATTTCCACTGAGGTACACTCAACGGCTGCAACAAACTGGCTGGTCTCTGCTTGGGTGCGTTCACTTGCTGACAAGTGAGACATCGACTGACAAACTCCGCAACATCTCTTTTCATACCCATCCACCGAATGTCCGCTAAGATCTCGATACATCTTGGTACCCCGGGTGCCAAGCAAACGAGAATCGTGGGCCTCACGAGAGCAACTCTGCTCGCAATCCCTGCAACATCCGAAACACAACCGGCCTCAGTATGTCATTGCACCGCTGGTGAATATACAAAGTCAAAATCTCCATCAAGACTAACTCATCACCCAATTTCTTAAGTGCGGGGTCACTCAAATTGATTATCGATAATCCATTTGCCTAATCGATGGTCGAAACTAACAAATGAGCTACTCCGGCAAAGAACCTCACCCAACAACATCGCAACCTCGGTCCGCTCAAACTCTCGCGCAATCTGGCCGGGAACTCAACAACACCGCGGAGTGCGACGTCTTTCTACTCAAAGCATCAGCTACAACATTCGCTTTGCCCGGATGGTACAAAACCTCGCAGTCATAATCTTTTACCAACTCTAACCATCTCCTCTGCCTCATATTCAATTCCTTCTGAGAAAACAGATACTTGAGGCTCTGGTGATCGGTAAACATCTGAATCCGCTCACCATACAGGTAATGCCTCCAAATCTTCAGTGCAAACACCACTGCTGCCAACTCCAGATCATGAGTCGGATAGTTCTGCTCATATGGCTTCAGCTGCGGGAAGTATAAGCAATGACCTTTCCGTGTTGCATCAACACACAACCCAACCCAAACTTGGAAGCATCGCTGTAAACCACGAAACCACCTGTCCTCTCCGGGACTGCCAACACTGGTGCTGAAGTCAAACTGCGCTTGAGCCTGGCAAAGCTCTCATCACACCTAGCGTCCCAAACAAACTCGACACCCTTCCTCGTCAGACGAGTGAGGGGCGAGGCTATGGCGAAAAAATCCTTAGCAAACCAACGGTAGCAAACTGCCAAACCCAGAAAGAAACAGCTCCTACGAGCAGACAACCGAAGGACAGAGAGCTCCACATACACTCACTGTCTTGCTCCACTAAAGCCACAATCAAAATCTCACGGGGTAGCAACAGGG
Source organism: Sicyos edulis (assembly GCA_036507275.1). NCBI lineage: Eukaryota > Viridiplantae > Streptophyta > Magnoliopsida > Cucurbitales > Cucurbitaceae > Sicyos > Sicyos edulis. The sequence continues at coordinate 11,594,575 of CM071852.1, read as the reverse complement.
GTCCACCACGAACTGAACCTCCAAATACCAACGACAACTCTCAACTTTCCTGGAAACAGGAAGACAACCAACAGGGCACGAACCATTCGCCCCACGAGCAAACTAACTTCTAGCAACTCCAATCCACACCTTGGTCAACACCAAGCATCAACTTGTCACCATACCGGAACCAATCCAGACTCTACTCCAAACAAATACTAACTTGCTAGGCTACCAAGACTGCCAGTAACTCACCCGAGGCTACAAACTACACGGCTTCTACTTGCCAACTAAAACTCACTATCAGGGCCTGATTGAGCTCTAGAGAGGCTCTCCACAACCTAGGGTTCTCCGACAACCCTCGACACTCACTACCAACTAACGGACTAACAGCCAATTGCCTGAACAAACAACAACTCCACTTTCCAGCAACACATCCATGCTGGCCAACTCCAACTCCTTGGAAACCAAGAGGACCCGAAACGCTACCGAATGCGTCATCCTCCTACTCAGACATCAACCATAACATAACTCCTACCCAAGGAAGGATCCGAACAACTTTCTCAGTCATGACGAACAACAAGAAGATCAGCCAACCAAGCTTAGGTCCAACTTAACAAATCTTACCTAAGCAACAACCTGATACCACGAGCATGGTATCCTTACCACCTCACTAAGTCTTACAACATCCACCTGGAGTCCAACTTTTCCAAGAACTGAGCACCAGATCCCCAAAGCAAACCCTACATGGATCTGAACTCTCGCCACAGAACGAACCACACAAAACACACTTGTGTGCACAACTCCCAACCTTCATTTAGCGATCCAAGACTAACAAATGCTTTTCCCAAAAGCCACACTAGCTCCTGGCAGAGATACAACCAATCAATGGAACACCCAAAGTTCCATCTCCACACGATGCTCGAAGCTGTGGCAACCTTGCTCTACCAAAGCATAACCATGCCAAACCAAACTTACTTTATACCAAGCCTCCACCAAGGGTGCTTACCCATAAGGCATCCAACTCCTGGTCCCTCAGCTGGACCCAACTTGCTTCTACGATGCTCAACTCTCCTGAGATTTAGGCACTCGAAGGTAGTTGACCGCACTACCAACCACAAAGATCTCTTGGCCTTAACACTAGCGTGAGATGCACGCGCACTAACACTTACCAACCGTCAACCTGCTTGATTTACTCAACCTCCAGTAACACTGGGAAAAAGGCTCCAGCTTCTCTCGAACATCCTTTCGCTTGAAATCTTTCGATTACCACTGAACTAGCCCTTTTGCACGACCTACACAGGTGCAATTACCATAACGGATCCAAGGCTAAAGGAGTACGCTAAACTCCGAACGGCATAGAACCATCTGCTATGCCCATGCCAAACTCAGGCCTGAACCAGATTTAGTGCCAAAGCGGCACACCAACCAATGCACCTCAAGTGCCACTACTACCAAATCCACATCTTACTACAAACGGGCCAACAAGGTCACAACCTTAAGTGACACGAACTCTGGCTCGGCATACGAGGGCTCATCTCCAACAACTATGCCTAAGGCATCTCATCAAGCCAAAGGCTCACGACCTACTCTTGCATCTCCACATGATGCTCAACAAACTCTGGCCGGCTCTCTCAACATGCAGCAGCTAGCCCTACTCTAGGGCTTACCAAAAGAAGAGTGTTCATTTTTACCAAACAACTGAGGAAACCACCAACGGATCCAAATCAGAGAACACCGCTTGCTTGCTGCACCCTTTAACTACGGGGTTCCGCCTGCTTCTGGCACATAAACAACAACACTTTAAAGAAGCACAAAGATGCCTCATCAACCTTCTCGAGGCTACCAACTTTGCAACCACTCTCTGGGCAACCAAATAATCTAACAAGGCTCAAGATCAACACTTGAGCTACCCAGGCTAGTCCACACGGGGACCTGCTCCACAAACATTCACATCAGCACAACCACAGCTAACTTCTCTCTTGGAGTGGCATTCCAAGGCAAAGCACCTCCACCCTCTCACTAGGGGAAAACTATCAACTGGGCCACAGTTGGCCTATGAGAGTCCAAACTCTACCTCCCTCTGGAACGATGTCCCAGGGCATCCGAATCTACCTGGATACCACAACAAGCCACAACATACATCACACACTGCGGGAAGTTGGCATGATGGCGCTCTAAACCCAAACCAATAACGAGTCAGAACCTGCTCGTCTCCGCTCCACAACACTACACAAGGCATACACTAGATGACAGGTATTGTAAATTCTTAACCCTTTTCCTTACAACAAAAAGGAAACTTAGGCGTACTTGATGACTGTCGGAGTGCTAGTGATCATGGGAAAACGACCTACAACAAAAGGTCAAACTACAGAATTTATGACTCTAAGCTCTGATACCAACTGTAAGGGACCGACCCGAATGGGGCACTAAATGGGCCCTTACCCCAATGCATGCATTCAAAGTAAAGGACATTAAACAGACATGATTTCAGATTCCAATTAAAACAAAAACATTCAAAATAACCCCTTTAAAAACTAGACAATTTCCACGAACTCATCCCCTGTTTCCAAGCACTTGTTCCAAGATAAATACATTTCCAAAGTTTACTCTGATAAGAGATTTACTAAAAATCATTCAAAACATGTCTAGATACAATAATGCTGGAATCCACAAAATATTCAGAAAACATCCTAGGGCTCCGTGCCCGGCTACATGCATTCAGGGGAAAATAAAACACAAAGAGTCATAACACAAAATCGAGTTGGAAGAGCTGGGCCCCATGATCACAGCTCCTCCTTCACCATCCTGTCTCTCAACTTGGTTACTGTGGAAAAACCACGATGGGGTGAGTAACGAATTACTCGATGAAGAATCCCCAAATGGAGTACAATCGATATACATGGTCATCTCGATGAGCGTATGCAAGCTATGAATATAAACACGAGAATAGAGCACATAGCTTAGCCCACACTTGGGCCTCGGATGCCAATTTATGGTCTTAGTCCTAAATAATATCACCACACAAGTCCAATACACAAGTCGCCTCTATACGAGAAACAAGTCCCGGCCTCGGCTGTCTCATCGTCGACGAAAGGTACACTAGCTCACAATCCCGAGGAGCTCTCCGATCGGCCAGTGATGAGAATAAGCATGCACCGCGTGCTCTCTGCGAACTATGGGGGTTGCCGGGTGCGAGGCAAAGCTGCCCATGTCCAGTCACCACGCCTAACTAAATCTTTGGATCGGTGTCACGACGACATAGGGTGTGAGACACGGACACGTAAACTATGTCGGCTGAACCACCGCACTGGGGCCAAGGAGGCGGTCGTGGTAGGCTTACACCGAGAAGCCGTCCTTGCCTTAACAGTGGCAATCGGGGCTACGGCCGAACACCCGAGGGCGTATCGATCACCGGGGACGAGGCAATGCCAAGTCATCATCCCGACCGTTGGGGCATTAACAATCGCCACCCTCACCCAAGATTGCGGGGCCTACCGCTTGGGTTAGCTAATCCTCACGGGGTCGGCGAGAACTGTCTCGACGTCCCGCCATGGATGCAAGGTACTTTATGCATCGGGCCCGGATGATGCTATCTACCTGCAACTCTAACTCGCCTAGCAATCAAAGAAACAATTCCATAAAATCCAATACGTGCTCAATAAGAATACAACGAGCCTAGCATGATACTACGAAGCATAGAACAGATCTGAGCATGCTAGAAATGAACAACCTAGCATGGATTAACATGAGAATTAATCAGAAAACATGCTAATCGGGAATTCGAGAATGAGTACCTAGCTATACATGTCAATAAACACAAACAAGCAATCAATCAAAGAATCGCATAATATATCGCGAGGTCCACACAACTCCGGTAAGAAATCCTTACCTTGGTCGGGGACGATTTGACACGAAAACCTAAGCGGCGAACGAACCCGAACTAGCTACCGAGAACCTATCAATCACAACAAAAATCACACAATAGGCCTAAATATAATAAAATAAATGAGGCTCAGCTCGGGAGCAACTCACGAGGCGCGACGAACGCACGAAACGAGCCGATTGCACGAACAGAACAACAACAACGGGCTGGCTGGCGTAGCTGGGCGCGAAATGGGCGTCTTGGCGCGGGCGGCGCGAGCTGCGCGCATGAAGCGAGGCGTTGGGCACGGACGCGGGCGTGCGAACGCGAGCGGCACTGGGCAATGCGGCACGACTCGGCGAGTAGGGGCTCAAGCGACGCGATGCGGCTGGGCGATGCGGCACGAATCGGCGAGCAGGGGCTCGGGCGACGCGATGCGGAGCTGGGCGAGGACGCGCGCGCGAGCACAGGTCGATGAGCGGCGTGGCTCGGCGGTGGGGCCGCTCTGCTGCGCAAGCGAGGGGGCGAACAGGGGCTCTGTTTTCGCGCGCGAACAGGGGAGATGGAGAACCCGAAATCGAGCGATCCACGAGGATTCGACGAGCGATTCTTTGATGGTGAACTCCCCTACACTAGCTGCACAAAACCCATACCTCAAATCACCTCGACTAGGCCGGAAAAATGGAAATCAAAACATGGAAGAAGAAGTCGGATTTGAAGGAGAGGAAGAAGAAGAAGAGAGGAGAAGAGGAAAGGACTTACCAGCTGCTCGGCATCAGCTTCGATTTGGAGAAGGAAATCCGGCGAATTGAAGTCGGCGAGGGAGGAATTCGCGGTCGGTCGAAGGTTTGGTTCGCGAGGAAGAAGAAGAAAAAATGGGGGAGAAGGCTTCGGGCTGCTCTGTTTTAAACCAAAACTCAGCTCAAACCAGCTTATATACAAGGTCGCGCGATTAAGTTAACAAACACGCCCAGTGGCTTGGCTGGCAGCGCCCCGTGCCTAGCACGCGACACGTCCCTAGCTCGAATCTCACTCAACGCGCTATTTAATTCCCTATTTATTTTTACTTTTTCCCAATCCCAAATGTCTTCACCAAAATTCCCGATCCCATTCAAATCGACTCATAATTTTTCTGGCAATTTTCAATTACATAACCAGCCCTGTCGGCCCGACCCAAAATTATCAAAATGCCCCTGGGCCTCCCGGGAAGACCGGGTTGAAAATTCTGGGTCGTTACATATACCTAGTACATTCTACGAAGAAAAATGGAAGTTGCGTGATATGGGGTTAACTTATGATTCAATTCACGCCTGCAAGTATGATTACATACTATATAGGAAAGTGTTTAAGGATCTCGATCAATGTCCAATTTGTGGTGAGTCTTGATATAAGCTAATTAGTGGTAAAGGGATGAAAATTGTAGATAAAGTGTTGCGTCATTTTCCATTAATTCCAAGACTCAAACGATTTTTCTCGTCGACACAATACGCTTTGGATATGAGATGGCATAAAGAAAAACGTGTTGATGAGACAGGTGTCTTACGACATCCAGTAGATGGTGAAGGGTGGAAACATTTGGATCGAGAATTCCCTCAGTTTGCTTTGGATTTAAGAAACGTGTGGCTTGGCTTATCTTCAGACGGATTCAACCCTTTTGGTAAGATGAGTACTTCATACAGTATGTGGCCTATGACACTTGTTCCATACAATCTTCCACCGTGGAAATGCATGAAAGAAACTAATTTCATCATGTCTTTGCTAATTCCAGGTCCCAAATCACCTGGAAAAGAGATTGATGTGTATTTGCAGCTGTTAATTGATGAATTGAAAGAGTTATGGATTAGTGGTGTTCGCACGTACGACTCGTTCAAAGATGAACACTTTAAACTTCATGCGGCTTTGTTATGGATAATTAATGATTTTCCAGCGCATGGTGATCTATCTGGATGGAGTACGAAAGGATATCAGGCGTGCCCCGTTTGTAAGGAACTAACTCTATGTGTAGGCATTAGAGGCAAAAGCGCTTATATAGACCATCGACGATTTCTTCCTCTAAATCACAACTGGTGCAAAAGTAAATTATTTAATGGGAAGCCAGAATTTTGGGAAGCTCCAGAAATGTGGGACGGAGATGAGATTTTGCATCAAGTAAATACAATGAATTTTTCTGTGTTGAGTAAACATCCTTCGAAGCAAGATAAGAAAAGGAAAAATAAAGAAAATAATTGGAGGAAGAAGAGTATTTTCTTTGAGCTACCATATTGGTCCAAACTATTACTACGACATAAGTTGGATGTAATGCATATTGAAAAAAATGTATGTGAGAACTTGCTTGGAACCATATTGAATATAGAAGGAAAGACTAAAGACACGATTAACGCTCGAAGGGACTTGAAAGATTTAAAAATAAGAAAAGATTTGCATGTACAGGAAGGACGGGTAATGATGTTTAAATGCGATTGGTACAACACGGACAGTAAAAAAGGAAGATATTACTATCATCTAGGCTTAAGATCGATAAATACATCGCAATATTGGTACAAAAATGAACCATTCATCCTTGCTAGCCAAGCAAAACAAGTGTTCTATATAGACGATCCAAAACATGGAACACTTTGGAAAGTTGTTCAACTAGTTCCGAATAAAATTTTATGGGATATTCCCGAAGTGGAAAATCCTCAAATTGGAGAACTTGAAATTGATCAGGTTGAGATCATACTAGATGAGGGTAGAAATACAGTTGGAGAGTCTCTAGAAGACAACCCGTTGTGTAGGACAGATGTTGCACCGACAATAGTGGATCGACCGTTGAATGACAAACAGTTGTCAACTATTCATGAAGTAGAAAATGATAATCAATTCATTAATGATGACGATGAGGAAATAGAGACTTTGGAAGATAGTGTTTCGTTTGAAGACTCTTCTTCTGACACATAGTTGTTACTTACTTTTTCTTTTAAGTCGAATATAAGTTACATGCATTATGTTATCATCATTTTCACTTACAAATTATATTGATGTGTTTTTAGGTTATCAATATGCCGGCTGGCTTGAGAAATAGGGCCACGTCAATCTTTGATGACACTGATAATATAGATGTTGTCCCCGCTACAACTGATTCATGAGGCGATACTAGAGGTAAAACTAATACTAACTCATACAAATTTTCATTATTTTTTATAGTATTTTACTAATATATTTGTAACAGCTAGTTGTAGCAGTCGAAAGTTGCGTGGCCACTCGAGAGGGGAAAAATTGTATAGACGAGTTCGTAGGGATGGACATCGAGTTAAGGTTCGATTAAGTGCAGAGAACAAAAAAGCGGTAGAGCCAGATGCGACTACTCTTAGCTACCAGATCGGGGTTGTGGTACGAGAATCATTTCCGGTATGTATATTGAAATGGTCTGAGGTATCTGACGAACTGAAGGAAATCGTCAAGCAAAAAATTCTTGTAAAGTAAATTCGAACTTCACTTGATTCATAAACTTTGATGCAACTTAACTAACTATGAATTGTTTATTTATCTACCATAGGTTCATTTCGAACTTGATTTGGATAATCTGGTGGTAAATGATAGTATTGAGAATGTAATGAAAAGTGTTTTGAAGGAACATAGGCAGCATATGTACAAACATTACATGTAAATTATACGATCTACATTTCTTTGAATAACATCTTATTTGTATACATTGCAAGTTTTCACTTTAACTCTTACTCTATTATTTTAGGAGTTTACCTGAAAATGAGAAACGCATTGTACCCTACCATCGGGTCACAGTTATGGAAGATTGGGAATCCTTATGCAATAGATGGGAAAGTGAAGAATGGATAAAGAAACATGAAAGGTGTAAGGTTGCACGAGTTGAATTGCCATACAATCATCATGGAGGTTCTAAGTCCTTCGTGGCCATTGTTGATGAGGTAAAGGAAGCTGGAGGAGAAGAAATGGACGCTGTCAAAATGTTTAAATATGCTCGTTGTAAAAAAGGTAATGACGATGAAGATGTATGGATCAGTGATAAGGCGAAAGAAGTTCACGTAAGTTTAATTTACCTAAAGTAACTAAAGATTTATGACTTGCATAATTCTTTTTTACTTAATACTTCTTTGTCTATTTGTAGGAGAAGATGATAAACTTGCAGGAGTCATCCACTATTGAAGGAGCTACACCCTTAACAGACGCTGAAATATGTGAAGATGTGTTAGGGTGGCACACAGATGGGATCTGAGGCATGTGCTATTTGCCACGTGAAAAACGAAGAAAAAGAAAATTGTCTAGCTCAACTTCAAGGACTACAAGTGAAGTATCAACATGGGACCCTGAGTTGAAGGAGAAGGTAGTAGCGCTCACGGTGCACAACGAAGCGCTTCAAAATCAAGTGACCCAGCTGACCCAAGTGCAATCTAATATGCAAGCACAACTAGTGGAGGTGTTGAAGAAGCTCAATGATGTCAATAGTTCGTCTAAATAGCTAGGTACTTTTCTAATACTTACAATTTTATACAAATATAAGCTGAATTTGATTGTATTGTGGCTATCCTGCAGCAAAGATAGCCACAATTGTTCATATATAAATGTTTTCATAGGGTTACAATTTTTGGGTAAATTTAAAATACGTCATTATGCTGCCAAAATTTTTATAGAGTTTTTGAGATTTGTGTTGTATTAAGGTAGAATTTACAAGTTATAGGTTGTAGGTTCACTTATAAAAGTTTAAGATTCTAATCATATATTTTGTTTACTATTTCAGGTATTTTGTTGCTGGGATAAAGACGAGTATGCCATTATGTTATTAGGGTTACATTTTGGATGTATGAACTTATTTTGGAAACTTTAACATGGTTAAATTTGTAAACATTAATGAATTTGGATATTTTTCTTTATGTTATATGGACACTTTATCATTGTTAAATTTGTTGAATATATGAATTTACTTTGGATATTGAATTAACTGTTTATGGGTTCATTTGGAAATTTATTCCGAATGTTGACATTATTCTAAAAAAAAAGTTCTGGAGATCTTTGCCAACGGAGGGCTTCGTTGCCGTAGGGTGTCTAATCCGACGGACTTCACCTCCGTCGCAATAGATATCCTTTTTCGAAGGAATGACCTTCCGTCGCCGTAGGCTATCTATTCCGACGAAATTTATCTCCGTCGTCGTAGGCAGTAAACGACGACAGAAGACCATTCGTCGGAAGAGGATATCTATTGCGACGGAGACTTTAGTTCCGTCGGCATAAGCTACGCGACGGACCTGTGCCGACAGCGCTGGCGACGAAAGGCTTTCCGTCGCTATAGGCTATGGCAATGTAAAGACAGTTGTATTGCGACGAAAATTTCCGTCGGAAAAATTTGTTTTTCTTGTAGTGGCTCTTGGTTCGATAGTGGATTAGGAATGTTCCCGATCCACTATATATTTGGTCTTCTCCTCCTCTATTTACTTAATTATGTTTTATCATGTGTATTGAGTTCTTATCAAGCATATTTGTGTTGTTAAATTAAATTGCTAACATTAGTATACAACAAATAAGAGTGAAATATTTTTTTTTTTGAGTAGATATAAGGGGAGGGGGACAAATACCAATTATTGAGATCGAATCTGTGAAGTTGGTATTAAATTTGTTTACAATCAAACAATGAAACTATTATGTCACTGATCCATTCGATAAAATATTAATTTAAAAAATGAAAGAGTTGAATGATTTGAATCTAGGATTTTCAACTTGTATTAAATGTATATCAATACCGTGTTGAACTATAAACATGACAAAGAAGACAAAGAGTTGTTCTCTCCTTTATTATTATTTTTTCATTTTATGAATTTGTTTCTTTATGTCCCAAGGTTCATGATCAAGAAATTTAAGTTTGAATCCACAAATTCCTAATTTGTTAAACTAAAAAACGGTCCAGTTTCATGTTAGGGTAAACCAAAGGGTGTCATTTGCAAGTGTTCATTATTCTTAAATGCTACATTGATGTCCATAATTTTTAACAATAAAAAAATGAAATGAGGCCTCTTATTTAATTAAAAAACATTTGAAGGGAAAATTTTAAAGATATAATAACTCCGTTATTAAGTTATATAAAATGCAATGGAACCACTTCTTCTTTATCTTAATCTTAATCTTATTTTATCTAAATTTTAATATAGTGGTTTAAGGGGAAAATCATTTTTGGATGATTTTGTCCTTAAACCATATATATAATATATTTACAAATATGCCATTATTTTCTTACAATTAAAAAAAACATCTTATCTTATTCTTATATTCTTATTTCTTATTTTCTTATTTTCTTATCTTATCATACTACTTTACTTTAAAGTGTGGTTTAAGGAGAAAATCATTTTTGGTTGATTTTGCCCTTAAGCCATATAATATATCTACAAATATACCATTATTTTCTTAAAATTTAAAAAAACAAAAAACAAAAGCAAAATTCACGTACATTAAATTAAAAAAACACTCTACATTAAATTAAATAAAAAAAACGAAAACAAAAGCAAAACGCACGTACAAACAAAAAAAATGTGCATTAACTCTAAAAAAAACCTACATTAAATTAAATTATGACCATGTAGAGATAATTTTAAGAAACATAAATATTATCCCTAAAAAAAAACATGAATATTACATTTATAACTACAATTCCTCACAATTTTTCTATCAATTTATTTTGTAACCACACAATTCAATTTTCTTTTTCATAACATCTTATCTTAAATTTTTTAAATTTCCTTCTCCACACTTCCACATTCTTATCATGCATTTATTTCATCATTATTTAATTATCTTCACTACTTAAAATGTGGCTTAATAGGAAGAATATATATTATTTTTTGACTATTTTGTCCAAGTGATTGTCTCCAATTTTAAATATGTCACCTATTATTTAAACCATCTTTTATTTAAATGGTTTTTTTTTAAATTCACCAAAAAAAAATTGGCCAAAAAAATGACATTTATTACAAATTCAATTTTGAATTATTATTGTGATTTCTTTTTTAGGTCATATCAACAATTATAATTATTAGTTATTAAAATCCTACAATATCTTCAAACTAAATAGCATAATTTCAAATTTAAAAAAGATCTTGGATTCAACCTTTTTCTATAATTACCATAAATTTATTATTAGTCATTAAAATCTTATAGTATCTTCAAATTAAATAAGTATAAAATCAAATGAAATACCACAAACTTATTATTAGTCATTAAAAATCATATAGTATCTAGTATAAAATCAAATGAAGATCTTGGGTTCTAACTTTTCCTATAAATACCACAAACTTATAATTCTTCCTAACTTTATTAATGTAGGATCTTTTTTAATTTAAATTACTAATGATTCTTCTAGCATTGATGTTGTACAGATTTTGTTCCGATTGAGACCTAGTCTTAGCATTGGTACACGTGAGAGCCGTTGCAGTCGAAGGTAACAAACATTTTTTTTCAATTAATATTTAATTCAATGTATAGAAATATTTTATAAAAAATGTTATAATTAAAATATTTTGACGAATAGCTTTCAATAATATTTAATTCGTTTTACTCTCCTTCCTTTTTCTGTATTTCTATTTATTCTATGGTTCAACACTAATTTATATATTTTTTAAAATTTATGCCGTATTTAAAATTCTGAAGAAGTAATGTTTTATAATAATTATTTATTTATTATAATAAATATGACTTGAACATGTAATTTGTTATTTATTCTTTGATATGTGATGTCATTAGAGTACTACTCATATTTTGATATACGTACCTATTTACATTTGATCAATTATACTAATTATTTATTTATATATATTTTTAATTTTAAATATAAATCTATACACAATATCATCGTTTTCGTAGAGAACAAATAGATTTTAAAATAAAAATATAATATTATTATTTTATTTACTCAATCTATGTTAAATTAATATTTAAAAAATTGGTGTTTCATCAAAATTCGTTCTATTAGTCATGATAGAAAGAATGAGAAGAGCGAGATAATATATTTTATTTTTCAATATTTTCTTTATTTTTTATTACTTATAAAATATAAGGTGAAATAAGAAAGCACAAATAGGATTTTTAATATTTAAGATTGTGTGTTTTTTTAAAAGAAATTGTATTTTATTTTGCATACCCAATGAAATGTTTGATAACTACAAATAAATATAAAAAATAATAAATTTGAGTTACTAAAATCGAATTTTTCAAATATTACAATTAATAGTAAAGATACATTATATATTCCAATTAATTAATGATGTTATAGTTTTTTTAAAAAGTTAGAAATTTGAAAAGACGATTTAATTATATGTAAATGAAAAAATCAAGGGATGATTTCAAAGTTTTTAGATTAAACTAAAATAATAAACGAATGAAAAAAAAATTGAGTATAAATTTTAGCATATATATTATGATATATATATATAATTTATAAATATTTTAATAAATAAAAATATAATTTCACGTACCATACTTACAAAAAAAAATCGTGCAAGGTACATTAAAAAATTCTAGTTTCTAAAAAATGCAGGTCATTGTGACATAAAATAAACAAAAATAATAGGTCTTATTTTCATTTTGAAAACATTGCCAAATTAAGAAATTAAATCTAAAAAACTATCAAATCTTTACCAAATCATTTATTTATTTTCTAAGGAATTCCAATTCTTTACAATGGTTCTTCCTTCCAAAAATACACCGTATCATTTTGATATCTTTCCATGAGAAAATAATTACCATTATCTTCTTTTATAATTCAAACTCATGACTATTTAATCGTGTCGGAGAGCTTTTGTTCTTACTAACAAGGCTGTGTTATCTTTTGCTACAACACATCCACTAATATTGTGCTTCTATGATGTTATAAACATTACCGCAACGTTGACAACTTCAAAATTGTTCCTTGGATGGATTCAAATGAAATTGAATGGAGTAAGATATTTCTCTAAAGAAATTCATGGTTACCTTCTTTCCCCTCAATTTTATAATTGTATATAATATTGCATATTATGGAAAATATATTTATTAATTTAATCAGACTTGGACTTGACTTCAATTTAGTTCACTAGTTTCAAAATTTTAATTCAATCTATTTGAATTTTAATAAATATTATTCATCCTTAAATGATTTATTATTGTGGCTTTTGCATGTATATTACAAAATGGATAAAATATTACATGAATAGCACAATAATGAAAATATTTGCACATATAGCAAAAATTGTAAATTGATAGACTTCATATTGATAGATTCTATCGATAAAGGGCGATAGAATCAATTACTAATAAATAAAGTAAATCGATAGACTTCCATCAGATTCTATCAAGAGTCTATCAATAAGAGCCGATAGAATCAATCACTGATAAAATCCATCACTAGAGAATGATAGATTCTATCAAAGTCTTCTATCAAAAAGACAAATATTTTTTTTTTAAAATGGCAGAATTTGCTATAAAAGAATTATTTTTAAAAATGTGCTATAATTGTAAACTGTAGTAAAAAAGTTGCTATACAACGCAAATTCCCTTTATTATTAGGAATATTGTTATAGTTGTTTTAAATTTGTTGCATAAATCTTGTAACAAGTTATTTATCTAAGTTTTTTTTTTTTTTGATGAAATTTATCTAAGTTATTTATATTGTTAAGATTTCCTTATATTTCTGTATCATGTATAAATATGGTAGTATACGAATCATTTTCAATATATAAAAAAAATATAGCTTAAATCTCTATTCTTAGCTTGGTGTCAGAGCTACGTACTCATGTCTTTTTTTTTTTTTTAATCTTTTCTACTAATGGCAAGAACAACAACACCCATTACCTATTTTCAAAAAAAAGAAAAAAGAAACCTTGATTAATGCGACTTTATCTTCTTTAGCATTCTATCAGGTAACCTTAACTTCTACTGCCAGAGACTTGTGGATATTGTTGACAAGCTTGCCACTGTCTCAGTCTCGATCGATGCTGGTTCACGTATTGAACATCCTCCCTACTGAATTCGCTCCCTCCGGAACATCCATTTGGACCAAAAGTACCTCCATAACCTTAGGTGTAAAGAACCAACTCTAAACCAACCTAAATATATGTCTCTACTCATGCATGATCATAAAAATTCGTAAACTTTTTTAACAATGTAAAAAAAGAATCTCATTATGCATCTTTATTTGTAAAACCCCGAGCAATTAGTTGAAAACATTTTTAATTGTAAACTAAGCCAAAACAAGATAAAATAGTTGGTTAAACACAACTGGGATTCTATCTGAATACATTTGTTACATCAAAACAATAAGTAAGACAACAAAGTTCAAATATGAATTTAATGTGAAATAAAGGTGACTCATATAACATATACTGACCATCACCATCTCAGCTCGTTCATTCTGGTACAAACCCAACACTCGAACATAATTTTAGAAAAAGGGGCGAGTATTGGAAATATTTAGTAAGAACTCTCGTAGGAGAGTAAGGCATACGTTATAACAAGAGAACAAAATGAGCGGCTTAACATGCAATATCCCATACATCTTAGGGTGATTTCGGTTCCGGTTTTGTCAGTTTTGTACCAAACCGACAACCGAACCGATATCTTCGATTTTCAAAAAATGGATCTGATGCAATGTCCAATAAAGTATACAATCATTGGTTTGGTTCAGTTTTGCATCCGATACAATGTCCAAGTTTTTTTAATATATCAAAAACAACATTTTTCATAAAAAAAGTTCTCATAAACTAAAATTTTTTAAAGGCTAGAAGTATTTTTGAACTTACCTAAAATTATTTAAAGATGTTTTTTACTTAGAAATATGAGTGAATTAAGGAAATCTTCAAAGACTCTAGGAAATCTTCTAAATAATGGAATAAAGATGACTTTATATGACTTAAGGACAATATAAATAATGTTCAACCATCAATACATATTATTATTCAATACAAGCAGGCATACATATCTAGTTACTCAGATAATTCTAGTTGTTAAAGTATGAGAACCACACAACTCGTAGAAGAAAATCCTTACCGCTTGTAGTTACAGAACTCATTGAGAAATGAGCCTAGCTAGCCTTAAAAAAAATCATACAAACGTTCTAAAACAATTAAACAGTTACATAAGACTGCCAAAAAAGGACTCAACACCGAAAACAAAGCAAAATGAACCTGGGTCAAAAAAGTCGTCAGAAGGCAGTGGTGCATGGATCTCGCCTCTGTCTTGAAAAATAAGGATTGACATGCAATGATAAATCTCGATAAAAAATTATTTAATTTTCGAATAGTCACGATATGGCGCCCTCGAGGCTCCAAAAGCTACACCAAAACAAGAATTGCCTGTCGAAATTGCTGCCTCAAAACCGAGCACGAACAACTTCTAAAAAACTATGATATTAATGTTAAAAAATTAAGTGAAAATAAAAAAATCGATATCTTTAATTAGAATATGAACAATGCTATGGACGACGACCAAAGAAATGAGAGAAACACGAAAGCCCATGAAAATTGACTAAAAAATATGTACCTAAACTTGAACAAGAACAAACCTTAAAACTCAATCTTATATGGTTAAAAAATCAAGGAACATCACCTTGATGGTAGACGATGCAAGGAGTGAAGAAATGCAGCATAAAAGAACCCTAAAGAAGTCGATTTCTTCCAATTCAAGAACTAGATTAAAAAAAAAAAACTTCTTCGCTATCAAGAGTATAAAAAATCGAGATAAAGGCCAGAAAACGGAGGGTTTTAATTCGAAATATAAAAGGAATGGAATATAAAACAATCGTTGAGATCAATACAACAAACCACACTCGATACAATGGGAAATCAAGCAAGAAACTCTCGGCCAAACCTGATGAATTTTATGAAAAAAAAAGGTGAAGGGATGGTTTAGGCTAATTGATTGCAAAAGATGATGATGTGTCACCTAATTTAATCCATTAAAATGCACTTAAGAGTTTTTTTTTTGTGAATCACACTTAAGAGTTTGTCCCATGATCGAGAGGTCATGTATTCGAAACTGGCTACACTTAGATTAAATAAGCTTTTATGAGTTACATCTAGACCGGGAGATTGTGGGTATAAATTGTAATAGCAATTTCCAGATCTTACCTCTAATCCAAGAACAATTGCTATTCAATAGATGAATCCAAAAAAAATAGAGAAATGAGAAGGATGGAGAAGAGACAACACCAGATCTATAGCGGTTCGGGAACGTCTCTACTCCACTGTTATGGATCGATTGAGCTTATTCGATCCACCATCATAATGCCATTACTTGAAGTGTACAAGAGCTCTCTCTAGGTATAGGGTTTAGTTCACACTCTCAAATGAACAAAAAATCCCAAATGTGCTTTATATACAAGCACTACACATCTCTCATGATTAGCTAACACTAACCCTCCAATTAATCCAAGTTACATTTAACTCATCTAGGGCTAATTAATGATGTGTAATTCACCTATTACAAAATACCCTCTTGAAGTACATACATAAACAAACATGGCAGACAGAATTGATCATGATCATCAGAAGCTCCAGACTCACCTGGATCAGAAACATGTTCAAACTGAACAATCAAAACAGAATCTCAAACTCACCTGGTTCAGAATGCTACTCAAAGCAAAGCAGCTCAAAACAGAACATAATGCCAAACTATCTTGGCTCAAAATGCCAAACTCTCTTGTCTCAAAACACCAAACTCTCCTGGCTCAGAAATTGCCCTTGTAGAGCAAATCACAGAGATACTCAAATCTCTCAGATGACAAGGCCTTAGTCAGAATATCTGCAGGATTGTGAACCGTGTTCACCTTCAGCAACGATAACTTGTTCTCAACAACAACATCACCAAAAAAGTGGAATCTAACATCAATATGCATGGTCCAATTATGAAATGTAGGATTCTTGGACAACGCCAATGCACTATAATTATCACAATGCAAAGAAATCAAACAGTCTATATCTAGCATTTCAGAAATCAAACCCTTGAGCCAAAACGACTCCTTGACAGAATCTGTCAAAGCAATATATTCTGCCTCAGTCGAAGACAACGCATCAACTGTCTGCAAGCTAGACTTTCAACTTATCACATTGCCGAACAACATGAAAACATAACCTGTAAGCGATCTACTCCTGTCAGCATCAGCAACATAATCCGAATCAACATAACCTGTCAATATGGATTCTTTATAACAATAAGATTTAAAATTTTTGGGAAAAATGTATTTTTGGTCTCTAAGGGGCCGTTCACTTCATGCTTGGAATTCAAAGCTTGTTTGTAGGCGTTCGGTTCAAAAATGCTCTCTTTATCATAGTAGTCTAGAGCAAAACCTACAAACTAAGCTTCGTCAAATCTCGATGGAGACCGAATTACCCTTCTCTGTCTATCTCTAGCCAACTGGTAGGACTGAATGTCAGCATTCACAATCGGGGCAATTTCCTGAATTGTACTCTTGGAATTCAAAGCTTGTTTATAGGCGTTCGGTTCAGAAATGCTCTCTTTATCATAACAGTTCAGAACGGCCCCTTAGAGACCAAACTAAGCTTCATCAAATCTCGATGGAGGCCGAATTACCCTTCTTTGTCTATCTCTAGCCAACTGGTAGGACTGAATGTCAGCATTCACAATCGGGGCAATTTGCTGAATTGTACTCTCTGAGCTAGAAGGAACATCCTCTGGCTTAGGAGCAACAACCACAGGATCAAATGTGCGGTATCATCGATATGCACTGATGGCTCTACAAAAAAATCTCTCGATGTGGAAGCAGAAGATGATGTCAAATCAGTTCTTGAATCACTGCCAAGTAACTCAATCTCATATGCCATCTGCTTGGCAACTTCTGAGTTATCTGAAACTTCACCACTAGAAGTCTCCTTTCAAGGGAATAACTCTTCATTGAACTTTACATCTTTGCTCATAAAACATCTTCTATCTCTAGATTCAAGGGACCAAAGTTTGTATTCTTTCACACTTGAAAGATACCTAATGAAGATACACTTCTTAGCCCGAGAATCCAGCTTGTCTTGCTTGGTATGTGCATAAGTTACACAACCAAACACTCTCAGATGATCTAGGTTTGGAGGAGAACCTGTCCAAACTTCTTGAATAGTTTTGAAGTTCAAAGCAGTCGACGGACTTCTGTTGATGATATAAGCAGTTGTACTAACTCCCTCACCTCAGAAAACTTTTGGCAAACCAGCAAAAGACAACATACATAGCACTTTCTCTAAAATAGTCATGTTGAACCGTTCTGCAAGACCGTTCTTCTGAGGAGTGCGTGGAACTGTAAGAAATCTCTTACTCCCTGACTGCTTACACAAATCATCAAAGTTCTGATTAAGGAATTCTAACCCATTGTCTGTTCTCAAGGCTTTCACTTGCTTTCCTGACTGATTTTCAACCATAATCTTCCACTCCTTGAACTTCTAAAAATTTTCATCCTTGGTCTTCAACATAAAGGCCCACAAGTTTCTCGAGTGGTCATGAATCAAAGAAAAGAAGTATCGAGCTCCACCATGTGTCTAGACCCGAGCTGGTCCCCACAGATCTGGGTGGATATAATCTAATATCCCCTCTAATTTGTACTGCGAAGCTCGAAAACTCAACCTTGTGGACTTGTCTAGAATGCAATGTTCATAGTTCTCTATTGATGATATCTTTATCTTTCCTAAAAGTCTTTGCTTGCACAAGCAATCTAGTCCTTTGTGACTAATATGAGCCATTCTGTAATGCCATAACTTTGAAGCCTTCAAATTGAACTCTGAGACAACATGGACCTCGCCCTAGATAGCTCGACTTTGAAGAACATACAGTCCCATCACAAGCTTACCAGTTAATTTAACTTTGTTGTTTTTACATATCATCAACAAGCCATGGAGAGATTTGTACTCATAACCAGCAACATCAAAAGTCCCTAAGGGTATGAGGTTACGTCTCAGGCCTGGTACGTACCGAACATCAGATAGTACTTTGATCGACCCGTCATCCATACTGAACTGATGCCTTTAACCTTGCACTGCTGACCATTTCCCAGAGTTACTTTGCCTGTCTCAATCTCTATTAAATTTTCAAAATGGTGCTTATAAGGGGATATATGGAAGGTGCAACCCGAATCCATAATCCATTGACTCTCATAGCGGTCATTAGAATCTTCAGCCATAAGCACCTCGGCTGAATCATAACCATTGACTCTAAGATTTTCCCATCATATAAAGAGCCTCAGATTCCTTATTCTCTATTTTCATCTCTAAATCCCTTGAACGAAGCGCAAAAACTTTGTCAAGGGTCAATTTCTCACTACCATACTTTATCACTGATTTCAGCTCCTTAAACTTGTCGGGTAATGAGTTGAGAAGAATCATTTCCTGATTCTTAGAATCAAGCTTCTCCCCAGTGTTTGCCAAATCTGCACAAATTTTGTTCAACTTGTCTATATTTTCCTCTAAACCTTTGGATGGATTCATTCTGGACCCAAACACCGACTCCTTCAGATATATCTTGTTAGATAGTGACTTTGACATGTAGAATTCATCTAACTTGGCCCACAGAATGGTCACATCATCAATCTTGCCAAGTCTTCTTAAGACATTATCAGCCAAATGCAAAATAATGGTACTATTTGCAATCTCGCATGCCTCAGCCTTTTCTTCTTCTGTCATGCTAGCTGGCCATTTAGGAGGGTTGTTCAAGGCTTTTTCAACCTTCTGTTGCACTAGCAAGGCTTTCATCTTCCTCTTCCACAAATTGAAATCTCATTTTCCGTCTGTTGCATTATGCCTTGAACGCACTAATACCCCACGAATTTAAATTAGCATTATGTAATTAGGTTTTAATTAGAGCGCATATATAAGCTCGAATTAAAAACGCTAGCCGCTTTATGACATTTATCTCTGTAATTCGCCTCTCTGAATAAAACGCGTTCTCCCTCTCTGCCCGTGGACTAGCCAACACAACGTTGGTGAACAACGTAAATCCTTGTGTGATTTCTGCTTCTCTTCCTCTTTTACGATTTCTTTATCTTCGTTATTGATTGTTGATTGCCATTTTCTAACAATCTGGTATCAAAGCCTAGGGTTCGATTTTCCGCACTTTGTTATTTATCAATAATCGATTTCGGAGATGTCTGACATTAACGTGAAAGTCGAGAAGTTTACTGGAGGGAGCAGTTTCGGTCTATGGCAGATTAACATGCGTGCCCTATTGAAGCAACAGGGTCTATGGAAGCCTCTTACCGCCAAGTGGAAGGATGCGAATTTGGACGAAGATGAGGAGTTGATGTGTCTAGAAGAAAAAGCGCATTCAACTATCATGCTTTGTCTTGCCGACGATGTCATCGCTGAAGTCGCAGATCAGGTTAAGGCTGCCGGTTTGTGGTTGAAGCTCGAGAGTCTGTATATGAAGAAATCTTTGACCAAGAAGTTGTTTTTAAAGCAACGGTTATTCAGCCTCCGTATGTCCGAAGGTACGCTTTTGAAAGATCATCTTGATAAACTAAATACGATATTAATGGATCTGAGTAATATCGAAATTAAGATTGATGATGAAGATGTTGCTTTAATTCTGTTGGTGTTGTTGTCGCTGTCGTATGAGTTTTTCGTAGATTCGTTTATATCTGGCAAGGATACACTGTCTTTAGATGAAGTAAAGAATGTTCTACTTACTAGAGAGGACCGCCACAAAGTCGCTGGTACAACAAAAAGTGGATCGTCTGGTCTGTTTGCAACAGGGAGCAAGGCTCAAAAGCCTAGAATGAAAAAGCCAAAGGAATTTGCCCCAAATTCTAAAGGCTCGAAGAAGTATAATTCTAGGGCAAACAATACTTGTGCTTACTTCAAGAAGAAGAGACATTGGAAGCGTGGTATCTCCGGGCGATGCTGACTACCAACCCGATAAAAAGGAAGGTTCAAAGCAATGTAGCAAATGGTTGATGGCAGCTCAGAAGAAGATCTGGCCCTAGCTGCAAATGATCACACCTCCTCTAAAGGTGTGTGGGTCATCGATTCAGGTGCTTCGTATCACATGTGTCCGAACAGAGAGTGGTTTTCAACATATGAGCAGATTGATGGTGGCAATGTGTCAATGGCAAACAGTGCAGTCTGCAAGGTTGTTGGGATTGACTCGATCAGGATACGAACACACGATGGGTTATTCTACATTTTGAATGATGTCAGGCATGTTCCATCAATGACAAAGAGTTTAATATCTCTCAGTACTCTCGACACCAAGGGTTTCAGTTTCAGAGATGAAGGTGGAGTCATGTATGTTTGCAAGGATTCAAAAGTAGTTTTGAAAGGTACAAAACGTGGAACGCTGTATTTTCTGGCTGGTTCAACGTTGACGGGGTTTGCTGCAGTGGCATCGGTTGTAGTTAAGAAAGAGGACATGACTAAGTTATGGCACATGAGACTTGGTCACATGAGTGAAAGGGGTATGCAGATTCTGTCGAAGAGAGATCTTCTATGTGGACACAAAGTGCAGAACTTGGAGTTTTGTGAACACTGTGTATTTGGGAAACAACACCGTAGCAAGTTTCCAAAGGGAGTCCACTGTACCAAGGGTACACTTGATTATATCCACGCTGACTGTTGGGGTCCTTCTCGAGTTGAATCAGTTGGAGGTAGTAGGTATTTTTTGTCTATTATTGATGAGTTTTCAAGAATGACTTGGATTTTCATGATGAAGCACAAAAATGAAGCCTTCAAGAATTTCAGACAGTGGAAGGTTCTAGTGGAAAATCAAACAGGAAAGAAGGTCAAGAGATTTAGAACTGATAACGGTCTTGAGTTATGTAATTATGAATTTGATGAATTCTGCAAAACTGAAGGGATTGTTCGACATCATACTATCAGGCACACACCTCAACAGAATGGTGTTGCAGAACGTATGAACCGAACTTTACTGGAGAGGTCATGGTGCATGCTCTCAAATGCTGGGTTAGCTAGAAGATTTTGGGCAGAAGCAGTAAATACAACATCCTATCTGATCAACCGTGGGCCTCATACAGGTATTGACTGTAAAACACCATACGAGGTATGGTCTGGTAAGCCTGCAGATTACTCTTTATTAAAAAAATTTGGCTGTAATGTTTACTACCATGTTAGTGAGGGCAAGTTAGAGCCAAGAGCGAAGAAGGGTGTTTTTGTAGGTTATGGAACTGGAGTTAAGGGATACCGAATATGGTCTCCTTCTGAGAACAGAGTTATTCTCAGTTGAAATGTTACTTTTGATGAGAATTATATATTGAACTCCATCGTGCAGTCCACAGTTGCAAGGAACAATAACAGTGTTGATAAACAGGTGGAGCTGGAATTCAGTTCAGACAGAGATGAATTACAGCACCAAGATGGAGAATTAGATCAACATGCTACAGATGAGCTAGATATGCCTAATGATCAGTCAGTTTTGCTTGATTAGCCGGATCCAGATACTGCTATAGAAACTAATATCACTGGTCAATCTTCTTGTATTGAAATTAGAAATCCGAGTATAGCTCTTGATAGAGCTAGAAGAACAGGAGTTAGAGCTCCAGTCAGATATGATTTCGAGGATATGGTTGCTTATGCACTGCAGGTTGCTGAAGAGGTGGACACGTATGAACCGTCTACCTATAAAGACACCGTTTCATGTAGTGAGTCAGAAAAGTGGCTTGCTGCAATGGGTGATGAAATGGAATCTCTGGATAAGAATCAGACCTGGGAGTTAGTCAAACGACCAAAGGAAAGGAAGATTGTGACTTGCAAGTGGGTCTTCAAGAAAAAGGAAGGAATATCGCCTATAGAGAGGTTAAAGTATAAAGCTCGTGTAGTTGCAAGAGGGTTCACTCAGAGGGAGGGTGTTGGCTATAATGAGATATTCTCACCAGTAGTCAGGCACACTTCTATCAGGGTGCTACTAGTTATGGTGGCACATTAGAATTTAGAACTTGAGCAACTAGATGTGAAGACAGCTTTTCTGCATAGAGAGTTGGATGAGGAGATTTACATGACCTATCCAGAGGAGTTTCAGTATCCTGGAAAAGAATACCATGTTTGCAAACTGAAGAAGTCATTGTATGGACTTAAGCAATCTCCAAGGCAGTGGTACAAGAAGTTTGACAACTATATGATTGAGCTCGGCTACAACAGAAGTCCATATGATTGTTGTGTGTATCATGACAAGTGTAAAGATGGTTCGATCATCTATCTTGTTTTGTATGTAGATGACATGCTTATAGCTGCTAAGTTGAAATCTGATATTCAGAGATTGAAAGATCTGCTGAGTGCTGAGTTAGAAATGAAAGATATGGGTGTTGCTCAGAAAATCTTGGGTATGGAGATTTATAGGGAAAGAGAAAAGAAGAAACTCTTCTTGTCACAGAAGGGTTACATTCAGAAGATTTTGTCAAGGTTTGGCATGTCATCAGCGAAGCCTATAGATACCCCAAGTGCTGCAAATATTCGGTTATCCTCAGAATTTACACCCCAATCTGAAGCTGAGAAGGAATACATGTCGCGTGTTCCTTATGCTAGTGCAGTTGGTAGCTTAATGTATGCGATGGTTTGCACTAGACTTGACCTCGCGCATGCTGTTAGTGTTGTTAGTCGGTATATGGGCCAACTTGGGAAAGAACACTGGCAAGCTGTGAAGAGGATTTTCCGCTACCTTAGAGGTACATCTGATGTTGGTATTGTTTATGGGAACGAGACGCAATGCTCAGTAACTGGTTATTCCGACTCGGACTATGCTGGAGATGTTGACAGCAGAAGATCAATGACTAGTTATGTTTTCACTCTAGGAGGTTCTGTTGTTAGTTGGAAGGCTACTTTGCAGTCTACAGTGACTTTGTCTACAACTGAGGCAGAGTTATATGGCCTTGACAAAAGCTGCTAAGGAGGGAATCTGGTTGAAAGGACTAGTCGGTGATCTTGGTCTGCATCATGATCGTGCAGTAGTGTACTGCGATAGTTTGAGTGCTATATGCCTTGTCAATCACAAATCTAGTCGACATGCCTGCAAATCGAGCACAACTCTGGAAAGCAGTTTATTCAGAGGATGCGAGCCTCAACACAGAAAACACAGCTCAACAATTCAGAATTACCCAACAAAATCACCAAGAAACAGATCTTAAATCAATTTTCAGAGTTCAAAATCCAAATCAATACTCAAAATCATCCAATTCTTTACCGATCAATCAATTTTGCAATCCAAAATTCCAGCATAGATCTCAAAATCAGCAAAAGTTGACAAAACTATCAGAATTTCAACAAAAACAATCAGCTCCAAAATTCACTAAGCCAAACAGTTACATCAGCATCATAAATTCAGCTTGATGTGAGATATATATATCATATTTGTAGCCAAAATTAAAACAACTTCCATCATAGCAGCCCACAGTTCTTCAATTGACTATTGAATTTAAAAATTGATTCTAAATGCAAAACTGCTTTTTATTTGAATTTGCAATTCTCATAAATTCAATTTAGAACTAAAATCCAAATGCAGCAGCTAATGTTGAAATGTTACAGTAGTCAAATTGATTTTCAATTCATTGAAAATCATTCACAAATTGCAAAATCAAATTGCAATAGTCTTTCAAGCGGTCCAATCAAAATATCCAAATTGCCAACACAAAAATTCCTTCTAAAACACCCAAAATCAATGGAATCGCAGCCAAAAACGAAATCACACACTTAAAATCAATCAAAATCACCGACGCTGGCCACAAATCTTTGCCGTCGACACCATAGACTCGCAGCGAAACCACCGATAATGACGATAAGCAACAGAATATCTATGTTCTCAATGAACGAAATCGACGCCACAAAACAATTTCGAAATTGAAACCAAACAGAACGAAAACGATTCTTAACTAGCAATTTTCAAAATCAATCAGAATTTAGAAACAAGGAACATCCTAATTTCACCAACGCCAGAATCGAATTCAATCATAGATGTAGCAGCAGGGATTGATCTGAAGTACGGCAGAGTCCAAATTGATACAAAATTGCAGCAGAAACCAATGCTTGAAAGAAACTCTGATACCAAAATGTAATAGCAATTTCCAGATCTTACCTCTAATCCAAGAATAAATGCTATTCAATAGATGAATCCAAAACAATAGAGAAATGAGAAGGATGGAGAAGAGACAACACCAGATCTATAGTGGTTCGGAAACGTCCCTACTCCATTGTTATGGATTGATTGAGCTTATTCGATCCACCATCATAATGTCATTGCTTGAAGTGTACAAGGGCTCTCTCTAGGTCTAGGGTTTAGTTCACACTCTCAAATAAACAAAAAACCTCAAATGACACTACACATCTCTCATGATTAGCTAACACTAATGTTGGGAAGGATCGCAACACACCATTTTAATGGAAATGATAATTGGAGAAGAATGATGACGTGGCTTGTTCAAGACTTCGCCAAAGCGAAGTCTCTACTTCTGATTAAGTGAAATGTGTGTATGTGATCCCTAAAGGTTGTGCAAGTATACATAATCTTTGTTGCAGCAAGTTTTAAAGCGAAGTCTCGAACTCAAACACTGCTAAAGCGAAGTAACACAGCATTAGGTGAACCTTATCTCTAAACGCTCAATTTAAATGCAAGTAGACTCATCTCTAAGCAAACTTTGCGAACCTAATGTTATACATGCAAGATCGCTCTATTTCTATTCTCTCGAAGCGAAATAAAGACAATACATACAGTAGATTAAAGGGGATGTATTTCGAATTAACACCGCATGCATAATGGTTTATCATCTAGCTAAAGCTTCGCTTAGGCTAAGTACTCCTATTTGCCTATTTCCTTCCAATTATAGATTTAGCTGCTCATGCCAATAAATAAAAGCAAAATAAAACAGAAAGCACAAGTTATCTTCGTTAAAACTACATTAAGACAGAAGTAAATGAAAGCAAAACAACTAAACTATGACTAAGCTAAGCTAAGAACTAAGGAAATGGTGATCGGAAATTGCTTGACGGAAAGACTCTTCTAAGAAAGGGTGATCGACCCTAGAATGGGTGATAGTTTGCTCTGAAGGTGAACGACTCTATTTATACTCTAGCTCCAAGCAACAAAACCTGCTTCATGATCCTGACAATGTTGGACTGCTCTATGAGTGCTTTTCAGACGAAGGACTGCTTTATCTGACATTTCTGCTCCACGATCCGCATTGTCGGTTGTCAGAGATATTTAGCTTCGCTAACTTTACAACATCTTCTTTAGTTGGTGGCTTCGCTGTGGCGAAGCAATTTGGTAACTTCTTTAAGCTCCACTGCTGTGTTGAATCTCTTCAAGGCGTGCTTGGTTGTGCTGATATTTGCTTTGACGAACACCTTCTTGTGGGAATTTCGCTTCGCTCCATCAGGAATGCTGCAGACAAACTAGAAAGTATCAATTCTTTATAAAACATACAACTTTGCATACATTCAAGCATATTTCGCTGCAGCGAACCCATAAAATGCATTCTAATCAGTAAACTAAAAGACGTTTCGTTTAAGCGACATTTAAGCATGATGTGGCGAAATTAAATATTAAATTAATTAAATATTAGCAAATTCTTATAAAAATATATTCTTTTAAACTACTTTAACTCTCAATTCTTGAGAGTTATCAACTAACCCTCTAATTAACTCAAGTTACACTTAACTCATCTAGGGCTAATTAATGATGTGTAATAATTCACCTATTATATAAATACTACTAGATTATAATTAATAAAATGTTTAATTAGGAAAAATTATAAACTACAAAATTACCTCATAATTATTGAAATCGCAAGCATGACCCTAACTTGGTTAGAATAATATTTAGCCCCTAAAGACCAAAATTACAAAAATACTATTTCATATCTAAACATTTACAATTTCAATACGATCATTACAAAATATAATTTAAAAATTATTATAATATTAAGAATTTGTTCTCCACATTTATAATCAACCCATTAATTCCTTAATCCAATTACGTCTTAACCTCAACCATGTCTAATTGTATTAAGGCCCGACAACAAACCACATCACAAGACAACCAACATTTACAATTCAAATCACCCAACAATCTTTAATTACGAAAATGTCTCTAGGGGTTAAGTGACCATTTTGTCCCTAGAATCTTATCAAAAACCTTGCCACAAGAATGACACAGTAAATACAAAAGTATACACGAACAACCACCTTATAAAGTATACAAAAATGCATGGTATTACAATAGGTGAGCTCGAGGTGTTATTAGACGTAGAAGAAAAAAACCTAGCAAAATTACCTACAACAAGTGTATCGACCACGACGATGGCAGCTTTGCCAAGCCAAAATATGAATGATGGATCTTTTTGTGCTACAACAGCAATCGATTGGAGAATCTTAAAGGCACGGAAATTTGAAAAAAAAAAATAGAGGCAATTTGAGGTATTTCAAAGAAAAATAGGAGAGAATGTCCGCTCTTTCTAAAATAATCCATAAGATGTCTATCAATTTCAAGAATTAAAATAGGTGTCTTTTTTCAAAAATAGCAAGAGAGAGAGAAATTTTATCCTAGAAATACCCCAAATTTATTATTTTTTTCTAACCAAATCCACCTATTATTTAGTTAATAAAATCTCACCACCTTCCCAAATCAAGGAGGTCTCCCCAACCTATCTTCACAATATATATATATATATATATATTTTTAAATATTAGTTATCTTCCTAATATTTAGATAGATTTAATATATATATATATATATATATTTTTTTTTTTTGCAAAATACTTCATGATGCCTTATTTTCAACACATCATTTTTTATCCATGACGATTGACAATTTGTTGGTCTATTCCCATCATCCATCTTGTTTGATCATCATCCACGCTTGGAGAATTTCAATCCTCATAGAAAACACAAACGAGCCATTAAGTTATGCCACTCCCATTATCTATCAGTTTTAGTCATTTAAACCCACGAAAATTCAAGTCCATGGAATAAGAACACAGACACAACAATGGAAGCCACCTTGTTCATGTTTTCACTCAATAGAGTTGTAACGACCTGGATTTCTATTCCTGTTCTCCAGGTATGTTCGATTATTTATTCTATAGTTCGGTTGGGCCGTTAGGGTAGTTTGAGCCTTTAGGGGCATTGTGGTAATTTTGCCCTCAGGGCCAATTCTGTAATTCACCAAAGTTTCAGGGTTGTTATATAATTGCTGAGTTGGGTTATTCTTTCAGTTTCAGGTTTCTAGGGCTAGTGTTGTTTTTTGAGAAGTTTGGAGGTCTTTCGGTTAAAAGATAAAATAAGAAAATAATAGTGTCTTTGCTGGGACTAGAGGAGATGATTGACAAGGGATTTGGAAACTTGTTTTAAAAAGAAGAAAAAAATGGAGAAAAAGGTGTCTTTGTTGGGACTCGAAGGCGGGTGGCCAGGACACGTGGCATTTGGAGATTGGTTTTGCAATTAAGAAGAAGAAGAAATCGCATTTTGATCGATTCTAATCCATAGCCTCACGAATTCTCTCTTCTCCTCTCAAGCTTGCCAATTCCTTCATCTTTTCCCAACTCCATTGCAGCCATGAAGCTCCTTTCTTCCCCTCCTTGTTGCCGCACCTCAACCCTAGCCGAGACCCTTCTCCTTTCCTCTTGCCATTGCCGATCTCCTCCTCTCTTTTCCCTTGTGGTTGCCAAAACCACCACCTCTTCATCTTGGAGCCGAGAGGCTTCTCCCCTCTAACCTTGCCGATCTCTCCTCTTCTTCAACCTAGCCGAGAAGAGCTCCAACTTAAGCTTTCCTTTGTTGTCGGAAACCAAGCTAATCGAGAACACCCCTTGCCACACCAATCAGCTCCTTAGCCGAGGAGCACCAAACCACAAGTCAACAGGCATTTGCCGAGAGCATCTTTGCTATCGCACAACACCAAGCAAACAAAAACCCTAGCCGAGATTACTAAGCTGCCCTAGCCGAGAGCATGCTTCCTTTAGGCAGAGAACCCTAGGCTTGCCGTGAGCATTTGTCCCCGTTAGTTGGGTAACCTTCTTAAGCCTTGTTTATGTTTATTCGATCTGGTTTTCGAGCTGTTTAGATAGTCTTACTTATTTGTACTTGTTTATATTAATTGCTAGGTTCGTGTTGACTCTACAGCTCAAGGAACACTTTATTATTGTTGTGTGATTTCTGCTTGTTTTCCAGGTAAGAATTTCTTACTGGGTTGTGTGGGCCCTGCGTCATATCTTTGATTGCATTCTGTTTACTTGCTAACTATTTGCGAGCATGCTTAGTGGATAGGATGATTTGTATGTTTTGTTGCAAGCATGTTTAGTGGATAAGTTCTATTTCTCGTTCTGTTTCCGGCTAGCATGTATGTTTCCTGTTGACATGTTAGTACCATGCTAGATTGTTATTCTAGCATGCATCCTGATGTTTATGTTGAGCTGTTAATATCCTACTAGGCCATATGCATTGAGCATGTTTGATATGTTAGGAACTAGATGTGTATTCCTAGATAGAACTTGTCAGGTTGTTATCATCCAGAGGCTGAGAGCGGACATAACGTATCTTGTCCCCACTCATCGGGATCAGTGAAGGCTTGTTCCTGCCCCCGGCAGTTGGGCGTGGTTTAGCTCACCACACCGACATAAGCCTAGTTTGTAACCTACTAGAGCGGAACCCATCATGGGTGCAAGCATGTTTGGGACGGTTATTAGTTTCAGGTCGGTGGTATTTAGGCTGCTTCAGTTGAGTGTTGAGGGCCTTGCACTACTGTAGATCAGTGACACCGCTTCCGATTCTTTAGGCATGCGTACTTAGACTGACGTAGTTTTCCCTAAGCCCCCACATTTATGTAGTTTTCAGCAGCATACAGTGTGCTTGCACACGCGTTATGTATCGAGAGGAGAGCTCCCTCGGGCTAATGTTCGTGAGTACACCACTTCCGTTTCGAGTTTAAAACCAAACACTGGGTACTCTCCCGCATGTCATAAGAACAGTTTGGCAGAGGGTAAGAGGCCCTCGAGGACATCTAGTTGGGATCAACTTTTGAGTTGGTCATTTGGCCGAGGGAGGAAGACCCTCGAGGATCTCATTTGGGATTGGTTAGGAGAGCCAATCATTAGGCTGGAAGTAGGAGACTTTCGAGGATTCTGGATTTGCATGATTAGCTCTTGAGCAAAGATCTGTGTTGGTAACTGTTTGCATGTATACAAGGATGCTAGATGATTTGATGTTTCGTACTATACCCCAGTTGGAGATTCTTAATGAGTACTTTGTACTCACCCTTATTTTTTGTGGTTTTTCCACCAAGTAACTTGGGACAACACTGGGACGGCTAGCGGAGGAGTTGTTTGATCATGGGAGCTGCCGACGTACTCTGTTATTGTCTTTGTTTATTCAGCATGTAGTTGAACACGGAGTCCTTAGAGGATTTTGCATTATGATGTTTTTAAATTGTTAAGGATGTTTTAATAAACTACTGGCCAGGATATGTTTTTTGTGTTAAGAGGTTTTTATTTATGAATTTTTATTTGAATTAAAGGAGTTTTATTTTTCCTCGATGCATATTTTTCCTCGATGATTTAAAGATGGATTTGAAATTATTTTTATTTTATGCATGCTGAGTAAGGACCTAGGTTTAGGACCACATTTTGGGTCGAGTTCTTACAAGAGTATGACTATGAATTTCATTCGTCACGAAGATAACAAATGGGAATCATGAGAAAGACCTAGACTTTTATGGTTTCAAACAAAGTAGGGGTACAATGAAGGCCACCTTGTTTGTGTTTGCATTCAACCGAAGTAGCCCTTTAGAAAAAAACAAGAGTTTTATGGGTCTCAAAAATGGCTTTTTAGTAACTAATATAAAAGGGAAATGGGAAATGGCTAAATTTAGGGAAAAATTAGAGGTCATGAATTTTATGTATTAGACTTTAAATGCATGACTAAAAATAATTCAGGGAGGAGAGATAAACATTTTCTTCCCCGAATTACCCTTTTAGTTATTTTTCCATTTAGGTCTTTCATATAAAAACAAAAAAGAAAAAAATTAAAATATCCCTAAATCTAATCATAACAAATTTCCTCATAAATCCAAGCATAACCAATTTGATAATATTTCAAATTTAAAATACTAAGATTTTGAGAGGGGATTAAAAAAAAATGGAAACCATGTTCGACTTTACCATGAGCATAAAAAAAATTGAAAATCACGATCAATCAAGAGTTATCGGCAAACATTTCATTCGTTCAACATAAACATCTATACAGTAAAACTCAATCCCGATCCATGTATCTTGATCATTCTGATTTGTAGTAAAAATGCAATCTTTCTTCCACCTCCATTAAAAAATAATACAATCAGATTATGGATCTCATACCTGTAACTGTTGAGTTCAACAGTACTTTGGATGACAGGGGCAGATATGTGAACTACACCACAATCCAAATCAATGTTGAGCATTCGACAACAATAATGTAGTTGATAGATTCCATTGAATCGAGTCTTCAATTGAGAGGTCGTTCAAAAGTTTCGATCTTATCACCTTATCACGATGGGGCTAATAAATCAAAAGGTATAGTTCTAAAACTAGAATCACGATGTATAGTGGTTGTACAATGGGTTTGCGAGTGGGTTGTATAATGGATGTTTCATCCTGAAGATCACGATGTACAATGGCTGTACAATTGAGCGTGGACGAAACCTGTAGTTGGTATATTCGCTCATCTATCTACAAGGGAAGTAAATTATGGGTTATCAGAAAGTTTGTGGATACATACACATGCCATGTGGATGTAGTGGGGAATGACCATAGACAGGCCACACCAATATTAGTGGTTGGGTATGCTGAACCTGCGATCCGGTCTTTTTTGCTGCCGGATGTGGTTTCAAATCGGAGCTCGCGTGGGGGTAGGTTTTCGATGTGTTTGTTCAACTAACTGAAAGAAAAATGGGAGATGAACTTTTCGTCTTCCAACAAAATGCACATTTAAGGCAAGTTGATGTACTTTTCTTTTCTTTTTTCTTTCTTTTCTTACCAAAGAAGCTCTGACACCAATTCGAAAATTTTGAATTTACTAACAAGTAGTAGGGGTGTACAACATATGCAAATGTAATGTATAGCAATACTTTGTCAATGTCAAGAACAATATTTTAAAACTACCTCACCAATCGTGTTCGAGTCACGAAGCATACACTCGTTCACATTGGTTCATCTAGCTATACCCCGAGCCTTTTGCTCTTCTAACGTAAAAGGTGGCCGACCATTCGTCAACTCCCAGGAATCCGCTTGACATCTCAGCAGCGGGATTGGATACCCGCATCCAATCGAAGTTCCATTTTAGTGCCCCCCTAACATAAAAGCGAGCTTTTCTAGGTGGGTCGCTTCGCGCAAGACATTACTTAGGACCAATGGGTCACACGACTGGTGCACGATTGACTTTGCACGCTCCATCCTTCGGCCCTTTGCCTATCGGCTTGGCAGGCAAGCTACCTTGATCCATCTTTGGTTTTGATTCGTTATGCTCAGCACCTTCAAAGCCCTGAAGTTTAAATTTTCCAAATCTATAACTTCCCCGTATATTTTCAAAAGTTGGAATCATCAACTTTAATTATTTGACTAAGGTTTGTTATAATTATTTATTCTATTTAAGATTTTTTTATATTCAAAAGTAGTTACACAATATCTTATTTAAAATAGATTGGAAAACAAATACTAGAAAATGTAGGAGGGGTATAATGGTCAATTAATCGCCTTATTAAAAATGAAAAAAAAATCGAGATTTAAAAAAAAAACATAAATTTAAAGTCTAACAATTAGTAGTCACGACCTTCATTATTTTCCAATATTTAACCATTTTCCTAGTTGTCCCAATATAAAATGTTTTCAATTCATAGTAGTCAAATACATAGTAGTTAAATCTTTTGAACTTTCTTCCATAAAAGAATTATAGGATTCTAATATATATTTCATAAAATTAGTCCGTATTTATTCTGTAAAATTAGTCGATATGCGCATAAACCGATAGCACTCAAGAACATTAAAAACAAAAATAAACAAACAAAAACTAGTCATGGTTTCGATACATAAAGAAATCATAAAAGATGAATTTTTCCTTTTTTTTTTGAAACCATAAATTCATTAAACTAAAAAGAAATCATACAAAAAGAAATATTCTAACAGTATAAACGTATTTTGTAAGAGAACTCTCTTACAAAGAGACCAACTCGTGGTTAGAGGTGTATAAAACAATCGACAACTCAAATCACCTAGACTACCCAACTCAACCCGTAGTTAAGGGTATATAAGAATGTTGGGTTGGGTCGTAATATTTTTGGGTTGGATTGAGTTATGATTTTATAGTTTTTGTTAGGTTGGATTGAGTTATGATTTTATAGTTTTTGTTGGGTTGGATGGTTAATTTTTGGGTCGTTCAACCCAACCCAACTCAACCCAAACTAAAAATATTATCATATCATACTACTTAAGCCACACTCTAAATTACAAATACACCTTGCCATTTAAAAAACTACCTTAAAGTGTGGCTTATGAGGAGAATCATTTTTTGGACAATTTTACCCTTAAGTCACACTCTAAATTACAAATACACCTTGCCATTTAAAAAACTACCTTAAAGTGTGGGTTATGGGGAGAAACATTTTTTGGACAATTTTACCTTTAAGCCACACTCTAAATTACAAATACACCTTGCCATTTTAAAAAAAATTTACATCATACTACCTTAAAGTGTAGCTTATGGGGAGAATCATTTTTTGGACAATTTTACCCTTAAGTCACACTCTAAATTACAAATACACTTTGCCATTTAAAAAACTACCTTAAAATGTGGCTTATAGAGAGAATCATTTTTTGGACAATTTTACCCTTAAGCCACACTCTAAATTACAAAATACACCTTGCCATTTAAAAAAAAATTACATGACTAAAATGGACGTGTGAAAGTCCTTAAATGTTTTTTTTTTTTCGAAAAATGAAAGTCCTTTAACTTATTTTACTTTTTCCTTACTAAATTAGGCCATGGACGTTTGAGAGTGTGTGTTTTAAAAAAATTTAAATGATAAATTTTACCCACGATAGTATTCAATCTAAATTTATTTAAAAAACGATTGTATTCACTTAATAATACCCCACAATTTTTGCACCATTGTTCCAAAATTTAAATCTTAGTAATAAGTTATCTATTTCCCATAAATTTAAATTAAAAAAAAAACAAAACATTCCACCCATTCACATTTTATAACTCTTTAATTATAGCTCTTAACTCTTTTTATAAAATAATTAACATTTCTCACCATTTAATTATATTAAGGGTAGCATTTTCAAAAATAAAAATTATATTAAGGTTAGGAATTTTTTAGGGTTTCAGCATCTCAAAAGTTTTATAAAATCCACATTTTCAACAACTATAAAAGGTGGACTTCTTCTACTTCTTTCAACTATATTTAGTTGAGATTTTTCTTTTTCCTATTCTTCATCTTCATTTTTCTTTTATATTATTTTTCATCTTTTAATTATTGTAAAATTTTTTACTGACGATTGATCATTGTTGATCATTTTTTTTTAATATTGTTTAAC
Organism: Sicyos edulis; assembly: GCA_036507275.1. Classification (NCBI taxonomy): domain Eukaryota; kingdom Viridiplantae; phylum Streptophyta; class Magnoliopsida; order Cucurbitales; family Cucurbitaceae; genus Sicyos; species Sicyos edulis. The sequence continues at coordinate 11,560,210 of CM071852.1, read as the reverse complement.
AATATCTTCAACTTTGGTAGGATATACTTTATATATTACAAATGCGACTATATATTTTCTCATTCACGATTATTTATTAAATTATTGTTATTATTATTTTTCCTACACAATTATGAATGAATGTATATATATTTTTTTTGTTAAATTGTATTTTAGATTGATATACTTATCATTCATAAAAATTTTGTTAAATAAAATCGTACTTAGAAAGGGAAATTTCTAGATATAGGAAGGATCATTGTGTGTATGTTAAGGTAATCTTCAACATGTTGAATGTATTTGAAACTAATATAATATTATAAATTGGTTTGTTATAATGTATATACTTAATATAGAAATTATAAAAATAATAATGATAGTAAAAAAACTATTAATTGCATTATAAATTAAAAAAATTAATTCTAGAAAAATAATCTAAAGAATGAAATTTAATTATAATTAATGGTAAATTAATTTGTGTTTATGAGTGTGGCTTTTTTTTTTAAACATATTTATGAGTGTGGTTGAATGTTACAGTGTTTTATGTTTAGATTCAATGGAGTGAATTAAAGAAAAAATATATATAATATATGAATTAAGATTTATATTTTACAATTAAAAAAGGAGAAATTGTATCGAATATATCTTTTACCATAAATAATTACAAATCTAAACAACTAAATAAGTTTTTTGCATATCTAATTTTGTTTTTAAAATTTAAGCTAAATTAATTTTTCATAATCCCATTTTACCCAATTGATTGATTTTTAATGCCGTAATTTGATTTGTCTTAATTAACAATTTCCATCTAAAAATAGTTTTCCTTAACTAATATCACATGATCTTCCTCCTCTATTTTCTAGATCTATTTCGTCTGCATGGTCTTCTCATCCTTACAATTTGACCGACAAAATTTTCCACTCACTTGTTTTTTACCGTCATTTCCAACCAAAACAAACCCAGCTCTGTTTTTCGACATGTTTTGTCCACCTTTTTACCAACGTAGTGTTTTTATTTTCATTCGTTCTATTAACTTGCCTCTCTGTTTTAGCATATTCTAGCTATTTTCGTGTCACATAGTGTTTATCATCCACACTGTGCTGTCATTTCTACCAGTTCTCTTCGCCTTCTTTTTCTTTCTTGTGTTTCATCAATCGTTTGTCTTCACCCTTTAAATGTCACAGATGGTATAGTTTGGTACGGGCTTATTCTCTTGTAAATTTACCAAACAAAACAATATTTGATCCATAACAACACTGAATACCTTATTACTAATAACACTACTCATGTCTTGTTTCTCATGTTATAAATTCTAAACCAACAATATATATTGTATGTCAACTATATCTTCCAAACGTCTCGTTACTGTTATATGTTTTATACAATGTATATTATACATTTAATTAATTACGACATTCCACTATAACATGAATACGAGAAAATTGTAGTATTATTTATTCACGGTTGTTTTCATTTCACGTATTGGTAGTAATTTCTTGAGTATATGTTAATTATGTTCAGGTTAATTGTGTTTTTGGCAAGTTTGCAAGTATGTAAGCCATAATAATCATAATTTTTATTAAGATTATTGTAAGTTTCATCTCAAATTAACATCACACTTTCTTTTTAATTGATAAACCCTAAACCCTAAAATTATAATATATATATATATTGCACATTTTTTAACAGATATACAAATATTATTATCCAATTTTTTAGAATAGTCTGTTCATTGCTTTGATATACTTATCATTTTTAATTATATCCATACTAATCATATTTAAATGAAAATATATTTTAAAATATTATAAAAATAAAATTATAATATAATATCGACCGTGAAACGCACGATAACAACATTTAATATATGTCATAAATTCATAAGATTGATTCTTAGCATACTTATAAACCTTCTAAGAGAAAGAATGTGCACTAATAAAATAGACAATATGTTAGGGGCTGTTTACTTTCTGGTAATCTGGATAATCGGAATCCTTGGATATCCGGAATCATAGATACCCGTAATGATAGATGTCCGGCATTTTTAGATAACTGTGTTTGTTTTTGTAGGAATAATTTCATGGGTATCAGAGAAACCATTATGAAAATGTCTTAATTACCCTCCTAACTTAATTTACACGTTAATTTATATAATTAAAATTTATATAACATATCTTTTTCTTATTAATTTAAATATTATTTTATGAAATAAATTTATTTAATAAAAAAACTAAAATAAATTCATTAGTTGAATAAGCAATAAAATTCGCTAAATATAAAAAAGTAGACAATTATATTTGAAAAATATAAATAAAATTAATTATGTATGGTTAGTTGTTTATACATGCATAATAATCATATACTAAAAAAGAACATATTATTTTATTTTAAGCTACAAACTACTCATAAAATATGGAAAAACAATTGATAGGAATTGATAAGGTATAATTTTAATAAATAATAAGGGTAAAAATGTCATTCGGGATGCCCTATACATGAAAATCCTAAAAACTCATGTTGCAGGAGGGCATCCAAATGCCTCTCAAATGGGCATCCTAGGATGCCCAGCATCTCAAGATGCGCGGAATATTTACTATTCATGTTAAATAAACGTGGTAATCTAAATTCCTATGCCATAGGAATCCTAAATTACCATGAAATGAACGGCCCCTTAAAGTATAGTATCATGCATTCTTTATTTTTACATATTTATAAGTCTATGAGTTGAATTTTAGAGAAGAAAAAAAAGAGTGTATGCGTGCACGTGCTTGTTTTCCACAAGTGTTTTTAATTTGTTTCCAATTTCTGTTTGTTCCTCTTTTATGATTTTTTTACCTTTTACTTTTTATAGCATTTATATTATATGCAGTCAGGTTTTTTTTTTATTATTTTTTTTTTCAATTCAAGTATAATTTTAATTTTAATTATAGTTTTGTGAGACTTTTTTTATATTTTAATTATATTTTTTTGGTGGATTTGGAAAGAGCGGAATGCTCGAATATTCTCGTCTGATCATAAATGGAGATCATCCTCTACTCGTTGGGAAGACATCGTTCTCACAACAACGAAATGGAGTATTAAATCATCTTTTTTTAAGAATTATTCTGTTGCTATGATTGCTCTAAACTGGAATGCTCTTTTATAATCTCTTTGAACTTCTTTTTCTTTCCTGCTCTTTTATTTACATATATATATATATATATATATATAAAGGTATCTTTTTCCAAAAAAAATAGTTTTGTGAGACTTTAACGTGAATTATTTTTTTCTTGTTCTTATTTTTATTGATTGATTGTTAGTAAATTGAATTGATGTCATTAGTTAAATATCAATTGATATGTGCTATATACATAAATTTTTTATAAATAATTGTTTTAAATGATTGTAAATTGTAGTAAGGGGTTGACTCATATGTGTATGATTTGTGATATTTCCAAATTTCATAACATGCATAATAGGCTCTCAAGAAACAAATAACAAAAATATTTATAGTCATTTCAGTTAATTGACTTTGGTTTAGTGATTCTCAAGAATTCTAATGATTATTATTACAATTATATGGAACACTATCGTGTCCAATTGATTGAATAGTAAGGTTGAAGTTTGATGTTGGGTGAGAGTCACTAAAATATAAGAACAATTGCTTATTACAACTTTTTCAAGTAAGTATATTAATTCCTTGAATTCAAGAAATTTAAAAAAATTGTGTTAGTCACAATTGTTTATTGTGAATTTTCCAAGTATGTATACTAATTCTTTGAATTCAAGAAATTCTAATTAGTTGTGTTCGCCTATAATCAAGATTACAATAAGATTAAACCAAACCCTTGAATTGGAAGTTTTTGTAAATTGTTTGGTTTATTTATTTTTATTGTTTTAGTTGGAATTTCAAGACTACTACAATTTTATTTGTTTTTAACATTGTTAAATTAATTCGTAACGTCTTTGGGATTCGACCTAGTTCCTCTATTTCTACAAGTTATTGTTCGTAAATTAGTATTTATTTTGGTGGGTTTCGAAAACCCGACTAAATTTGACATCGTTGCCAGAGAGCTTAATTTAGTTTCTCATCATTTTTTTAAAATTTGTTTTTAGTTCCTTTTTTACATAAAAAAATTGGAAAAAAAATATGGCTAAGAATTTCCTACAATATTGGACTAGAGATTATAGAGTTGTTATTTGCGAAGATGATATAAAAGATTTTAAAAGTCAAATTTCTGCTTTCACTACTTTGGTTAGTCAAATAGTTGTAGGTAGAATGCAACAAAATCTTAGACAATGTACAATTGGTGGATTTAATAGCTATTATCAAATCAGTTACGATCCCTATTATGAAGATTACAATCATGGTTGGTGGGATCACTAAAATTTTGGCTATGGAAATCACTTAGAACAACAAAGCCAATACTTTGAGAACTTCACTAGACCATCTCAAGCTCCAATAGAAACTCAAACTTCTAGCTCAGGTATGTCTTTAGATGATATGTTTAAGACTTTAGTTAACAATACTCTTCAAATGCGTCCGGGCAATCTTGAATTTAAAAAAAAAATATTTTTCAATTTTAACAAGAAACCAGAGATAGCATGGAGAGTTTGGGGCCACCAAATTGTTGAATTGACCAATTTAGTGAGAAAATTGGAATATACAAGAGCATCAATTTTTTTATGCCATCAAGGTAGAAAGTTTTGAGGTAACATTTATAGATAGTCAAGATGAGTACTTGGACAACTTGTAGTCATATCACAATGAGTTTTGTGAAATAAAGGAAGAAAATGAGCTTAGAAGAAATCCAAGTTATAGAATATGAGGTCAAAAAGTATAACCCTATTTTATTTTTTTAAAAAAATTGTAAAAATTCTTTTCTTCTTATGAATCTGTTTAATTTCTCTCTCTTTTTTTCCATTTAATTTGAATAATTCATATTACAAAAATAACAAAATATTCATCTTGTGACTTTGAGAAGGAAGAAAGTTTGCTAGACTTAGTAGGTTACATTTATTCAAGTAAGAAGGGACTCGAAAAAAATTGAAAAATTTTATGTACCCTAATACACGTTCAAGTCATCTAGCAAAACAAAGTTAAATGATTGCGCATTTAGAAAGCCACCTAAGCTTTTTCTTTTATTGCACTTTCTATAATTTATTTTTGTTTTATTTTTTTCTTAGGTTTTTTTTTATTATTATTAAATTTAGTATCTTTTTTATGTAGGGCATTAATTTTAATAAAGCATGACCACCTACTCTCTCGACACCAAAAGCTATCCAATTCAAGGAGTTTACTTTTTTTATCTTTTTCATTGTTTTGTGAACACATGTGACTCTCTCTATTATACATTGAGGACAATATATAGGTTAGGCGTTAGGGAGATTTAGATTAAGTTTAGCATGTTTAAATCTACACATGTTGATTTTTTTTTAAAACCTTGATTCTTGGTTATCCTTGTATAATTTGTAAGTTAAAAATGCATCTTTAGTTGAATTTTAAGACATAATAGAGATGAGTATGATTAGAGTTTTTTTTTAAAAATAAATTATATGATAGTGTCTCATTCATTTATTGATTGAAAAATGTGCACGACTTAATGCAAATTATCCATTTTAGTGAGATTTTGAGCCTACGAGCAACACATTATATTTTGCCCAATTTATTTCTTGTTCAATGATCAAACATAGTGTATTTATTCTAGAACTTGCTCTTAAATGCATTTTAAGACCATATATTTGTATTGATACTTTAATACAATAAGAGCAATTAGGATTAACCAATCTTTTGCTCTTAAATTACCCACCTCTGATTTTTTTTTGTCATTAGCTAGCCACTTTGAGCATATTTCCCTTTTCTTTCTTGATAACAGATCATATTTAGCCTTTTTGATGTCTCATTTATTTTCCTCAATCGTCACACCTTTGCCAAGATAAGAGGATTATGGTGGTTGATGGCTGAAAGAAAAAAAAAAGGCGAAAAGTGAAAAACAAAGTTTGAAAAAAAATGCCTTAGAAAAAAAAAAGGAGAGAGTTTGTTAAAAAAAAAAAAGAAAGAAAAAATGGTGGGTATCGGTGGAAAAAGAAAAAAAAAATAGCTGTGTTAGAAATATTTGCAAAAAGAAAATTTTATTTTATTTCTCTATGGTTCCCCGTGCAAGAATGAAGTATGGATCAAGTTTTATCTTGGATAGTGTTTAATTTGAGTTTGTTATTTGATGTTGCTATCATGTAAGATTAATTCTTTGTCTTGATTATGAAACACCTAAATTTTCCTTCTATCCTACCCTTATCTAAGCCCCACAACAACCCTTTATGAAGTCCCTTTGATTTTTGCATTTAATTCATCTACATTGGTGGAGATTTTGATTCACTTGCAAGCCTATGGTAAAAACATGCTCTATTATGATTTTGAGAGTAAAAACACCCTAAATATCTTGAGGGTTACTGAATTTGGGAGAGTGTAAACTCTACAATTTTATTTATCTTTAGAACACATATTTATACATAGAAAATAAACTATAAAATCTAACTAACCTAAAGATTATAACAACTAAATACTAAATAGTAATTTTAACCAATTCTAAAATAGGAAATATGAAACCTATCAAATCTAAACTTAACATTCTAATATTAAGCTGGAAGTACATCAAGTCCAACTTAACAAAAGAAGAAAAAATAATAAGAAGAAGAATAATATTTATATAAAAAAAAGAGTAAAGTGATACACCATGGGAGAATTCATGGGAGGGAATAATGCAGCAGAAAAAATAAAAAGCAATAATCCACTATGATACCATATTGAATTTGGGAGTGTGTAAACTCTACAATTTTATTTCTCTCTAGAACACATATTTATACATAGAAAAGAAATTATAAAATCTAACTAACCTAAATATTATAAGAATTAAATACTAAATATAATCATTTTAACCAATTCTAAAATAGGAAATATGAATCCTACCAAATCTAAACTTAATATTCTAATAAGAGTATTATTAAGTATTGTTGTGTTTGATGAATTGATGAGATTCTTGAATTTTTATACAAAATGTATCATATGAATGCTCCTTCTTTTGATTCTGATTGAAATTCAACTTTGATGTGTGATCGACTTTATTGATATTCTTTGATATTAAGATTAAAGTCTTCATATAGAGGGAATAAAAGAAAAGAGAAAAAGGAAAGACGATCAGCAATCAAATCGAGTAATCAACAGAACCAAGAAGAAAACTCTTAAAGAAGAATTTTCGAGAAGAACGTGGTCGGCAAGCATGAATTAGGTTAAGACATACTTGGGAACAAGCATGAATTAGGTGGGGAGGAATTTGATAAGTTCTAAATAATATTATTTATTAAATCTAATTTACTTCTATTTGGATTTAATATTGTAGGTAATCATAAATATTATAACCTATTTAGTTTATGAGTTGAATTGCCAAAAACTAGTAAAATATGCTTGATTTAGATTTTCGTTTCAATTCATAAAAAATGAAAAGATAAAAGATATTGAAAATGAAAAGATTTAAAAAGATACTAAAAATTCGACAATAATCCTACTCACTGAAGTACGGGCATCCACTAAACAGAGAGGGAAACATCCATTGTTATTCTTCAAGAAAAATTCTGAACACTATAGTGTTAGACCATCCTTTATAATCGAGCACAATAGAGAGAAGTAGAAACCCATACCAAACAAAAGTTAAGTAAACTACTACTAAACCTACAATTCCAAATAAAGCCCATAAAATAGAACCATTTATAACCATCAAAACCAACCCCTCAACAATAGCCCAGAGGTTGAGTGAAAGACCTAAAGTTGAGGCCCAATCCTTCAAAACGCCAATTGTCTAGCCCTTTTACTTGGGACAAAAAATTGTTAGAATTTAGAAACTAGTTAGGGTTTTGCTAAAAATCTTTAAACTTTAAATTTGTGTCTTTTTTTTAATTTCTGAATTTTAATTAATTTTTAATATGGAAAGTAGTTTATGATTGTACCCTTCCGATATTTCATAGAGTTTCTTTTTAATCTATTTTATATAAATTATTTGCAACTATAGTTTATGATTGTACCCTTCCAATATTTCATAGAGTTTCTTTTTAATCTATTTTAAATAAATTATTTGCAACTAACTTTTTGAATCTAGAAAAATCTAAAACAATCTAACTAATTCTAGTCAAACATAATTAAATCAATAATTATAAAATACAATGAAATCAGAGATTTTGAAAATTTTAAAAATTTATACGTAATTTAGAAATTTTGTTCTTAACGTTCACAAATATAGCTATACATCCTCTTCTCGTAAGTCGTGCATATTCTTGTTGGTTGGTGTGATAATTGTAAGTTTGGTAAAATATAAATTAAAAAATAGTTGAGAATAGTACTTGAGCTTGAGTGCCTTAAATATCCATTTTTGAAGAAGATGAAAAGTTCATTTTCATTCTTTCTTCCCATTGAACAACCCCTGTGAAAACCCTCCACCCATATATTTGCGATTGATGATAGACTCATATTGAAAAATCCAGCTGCAACAGAAATGCATGCATTTCGTTGAGCTCTGATTCTTGAGAATTCGAGAGGGACCGGCATTGGAGCCACATTTTTTAAGATATAAACGTTTCTAGAATAAGCTTTTAAATTCTTTTGGTTCTTGATAACACTGAATAATAATGCTATTTAGTCCTTATAAACGTGCGCTAAACAAAGAAAAGCAAAGCAAACGAACAACGTCATGGGTAAAAGAATCGCATTACTTGGTCATACATGCTAATAGCATCGCATGACGTCACCTTTGTGACATATTGATATTTTAGCTAATAAATATGGTTATAAACGCGGGAATAGGATAATTAAGCAAAAACTGTTGATGTGTCATATTTTCCATAGGAAAGCGTTGCACAAGGAATGACTGAAACAGAAAAGGAAGGACATAAATGAGTAATCAAGCCTTCGTACAGAGGGAATAAAAGAAAAGAGAAAAAGGAAAGACAATCAGGAATCAAATCGAGTAATCAACGGAACCAAGAAGGAAATTCTTAAGGAAGAATTTTCGAGAAGAACGTGGTCGGCAAGAAACTTGTGACGACTATATAAGGAAGAAGATTCGAAGGAGAATGTGTGCCAGTTTGGAGGGGAAGCTACCATGGATGAACATTGAGACGCCGGGATCTCACTGGAGATCCCGGCGGCCTCCATTCATGTGTAATCCCTGAAGAATTGCGTACCAATGCAGTGTTGTGGATGAGGACACCATTGGCAATAGTGTTGACCGAGTTTTTGCACCATAGCTAGCTTTTACTTTTATTGTATTTTGCATTTTTTTACTTTTCAAACTCAGCATAATCGTTTTCTTCTTAAATAAATCTACAAGTATTTTGTTCAAATTTGATCTCCTGCAACTTATATGCGTATGTTAATTTAAAGAGAGTTAACAAGTTATATAAATTGGTCATGAGTCTAAATCAAGATGTGGGGATTATGAATAAGGGTAGTGGCTGTGTTATTTTACTTTGAGTTGATTGACAATCCACTTAGAGGTGTTTTGCGTCTACCTTGGAAAAAAGGGATGTTAAAGGGTTAGTCCGTCTGTTCTCACTAGGTAAGTTTATGCTTATACTAAGCATTTTTTAGAGGGGAGTTAGGAATAACCTCCTCACTAGCTGCATGCGTATGACTTGTACTTAATAGCAAACCTATGGGCATTAGATACATTATTAGTTTAGTATTCCAGAAGGAAGCTTGGAGTTTAGTTTAACATGTGTTTATTTTCTCGTGACAACTCATCTTGCTTAGATACATTATTAGTTTATGTCTTGTAGGTTGCATTTTTCATAGTGTCATAATAGCTTGAATAATTGAAATTTAGGAAACTCGAATGTGGGTGATCTAATTTATACTGTTGAATTTTAATTAAGTATGCGTCGGCTCGCTACCCACATATGGTAGCCTCCAGCTGACTCGGAAGAAGAACCTGGCGGAAGACCCATCAGGATACGTTAGTATTGCACGAAGAATCTGTCGTGCTAAGCAATGATAAGTTATGTAGAAACCCCGCTAACGCATGCAAAACCCAGAACTTAATCATGTAGAGCTGCAGCGGAAGCTGGGCACTGCAGTCCACAAATGAAGAAGCATTGTGAGGGTTGGGTAGCATGAATTCCACATCACCAAGCAACTCGCTTGTGTTTAACCGAATCTCGAATTAAAATAAGCAATTAACATAAGCATTTGCTTTAGCTTTATCTTTAGCATTAGCATTTGCATTAGAATTAGCATAGTGTATGCATAAATCTTTTATTATTATGCATAAACCAAACACCATTCTCAACCAATTCGTGTCTTTAATATTTTTTAACTTTAATATCAACCAACCGCTTTAAATTCTCTATGGGATCGATAAAGTTATATACTTATTACTTACTGCAATTCCCCGCCGCGTATACTTGCGCGTAAGTGATTCCTATTGCGTTTCGCATAAGAATTAGTTACTGTTCAGTATATTAGTAGTGGAATCACAAGGTCAGTGCTACGACATGCGAAAAATTCAAAATTATGCAATGCATATGTAGACCATACAACTTATTAGTATGCGCTATGTTTGTACATCCATTGTACACTATGATTTAAGCACTTGCGACAAATCAGTCATATAACGTGCGAAACATATAAAGTTTGCTCATTCATCCTTTGTAACGTTACTAGTGCATTTTTTTTAGGGTTTACATCATTGGTTTTGGCCTAGTGGATTGCCTACATATGTATATGTAAGATTGATACCTTATTTATGCTATGTGTTTATCTGTTATTGTTTTGTTATAGTTGTTAATCTTGTTTGGAATGTGTATATAAATATGAATTAGTTCATTAGAATACATTGTTTGCTTGCCCATCTGAATATGTCTATGTGTCCCCTATTATCCCTGACACTACTTCTGTTTTACGAAATTATGCACCGCATATGTAATTCCTACAATTTGTTAGTATGCGCTATGTTTGTACATCCACTGTACATCGTGATACACAACTTTGATTGAACGTGATCTTCAATTTTTTTTTGTTTTCCTAGTGCAATCGATCGTGATTTTCATTATTTTTTTAGTCATCTCCCCAAATATTAGGGATCTATTTCTAATTAACTATTATTAGCATTTTAATTTTGAAATATTATAAAATAACAAGTGGTTAGTTATACTTAGATTTAGGAAAAATAAAATATTATAAAATAAAAAGTGGTTGGCTATGCTTAAATTTAGGGGGAAATTGATTTTTTTTTTCTTCGTTAAACACCTATATGAAAAAAACTACATGGTAATTTAGGGATGAAAATATTCATCTTTCTCCTTATTTTTTTTAGTCATCGATTTAAAGTCCAATACAAATTAGTCATGATATCTATTTTTCTCTAAATCTAGTCATTTCCCTTTTTACTTCTCTACTCACACCGGTCGAAGTCTCATAGGCTAGAGTAGAGGTCTACACGATCTTGATTAGGTTGTACTAAGATAATTATTAAGAAAAATTTGAAGTCTTGGATTCAATCTTCCAATTTGTTTAACCTTTTGCATTAGAATAAATCAATTCAACCCTATATTTTAAAGTTGGGTTTGAGTTAGTTTTTCGAGTTTGGCTAATCTTTTATAAATAAAAGAATAAAATATGGATAATAATATACTTGAACTTAAAGAGGTGTTTGGATGGGGTTTCGATTGATGAGTTATTTTCATTTGGATGTAGTTTTTATGTAGAAAAATTAGAGACTATTTTTTTTATGTGGATTTAAAATGACTAGTTATTTTGAGTATTAAAAAAATAATTAGAAATGAGTGGTTAAAAATGAATTATTTTGAAGAATGAATAATGAAAGATCAAAATGGTCGTTAGAAATGAGGAATTATTTTGAGTGTAGTTATAAAAAAAACACGTTTGGATATAATTTTTCAAAGAGAAGTTAGTAAATCCTCAATCTAAATTCTCCTTAAATATTACAAAGAAACAACTTCTAAAAGGGGTGTTTGGGATTTGGTATTGTGGAGGCACTATTACAAAAATGGGGTACGATGATTCTAAAAAAGTGTCACAAACGACTTAGATGATACTTTTTTGCAATCATTGTATCGCACATCATCTATTCTCTTTAGATGATACTTTTTTAGAAGTGTCATTAAAACTTTTTAGTTGAAACTTTTCTACAATCATTGTATCGCACATCATTTATTCTTTATAGATGACACTTCTTAATAAGTATCATTAGATATGTCCACGGGGCGGGGCGGGGCCGGGGAATGACTTCCCCGTCCCCGTCCCCGGAAAAATCCCCGGTTTTTTTTTTCGGGGATCGGGGCGGGGATTCCCCGCGGGGCACCGGCGGGGATCGGGTTCCCCGCGGGGATTTTTTACTTTTTTTTTCATTTTTTTAAATATTTTTTGGATAAAAAATTCAAAAAATTAGATTTAAAAATATATATATCTATAAGTTTCAATTATAATGTTAATTATCAAAGAAAATATTCATATGTATAGAAAATATCATCAACAAAGATATATTTATTTGAAAATTAAAGGAGTAGAATTAAAAAATATATATTAAATAAAATAAATAAAATAATCGGGGCCGGGATCGGGGAATCGGGGACGGGGAGTACAATCCCCGTCCCCGGCACCGTTTAGCCAATGGGGATTTTTTCTCCCCCATCCCCGACCCCGTTCCCCGCTTAATCGGGGATTCCCCGCGGGGAAAATGAACATCTCTAAGTATCATTGAAACTCTTTAGATGATATTTTTTACAATCATCAATTTTTCTTTGATGACATTAATTTGTTGTCACATAAAGAACAATAGATGATATATAAAATTGATCATTAATAATTTATCTATGACACCTAAACTTAATCATTAAAAAATTTAAATTGACATTTTCTTGTAATCACTAAATATGTAAATATGCTTTTTATTTAATCATATATCTCCAATCTTTACAAATATTTATTGTCAACTATTTTTCCGATTTATTTCAATAGTAGCACATACAACTATTAAAATTAAATGGTCTCTAAATTTGATCCAATATAAGAACTGTTTTCATAATATTCATTTGTATATAAATATCATTCAAGGTAGTACTTTATACATGTATCGTAAATATAGTTAAATGAAAAAATATATATTGTTCATGACATCAATAAATATAAATTGAAAAATATTCATGGTTACACCAAGACAAGATGTGACTTCTTTATTGAATTGATTCACCTCCATGTTGCAAATATGAATCGAAAAGTTGCTGCAACATATCTATCTTCAAAGTATCTCCAACCACATCGACAATATCTGAGATTAAATGAGAATTCAAATATCAAATACCACATATATGTGGATGATAGTCATTGAATATAAATCCTACAGGCTCACATACTATCCTTACATAATTAGTAAATATAGAGAGCAATTATGGTATTACAAACTAACATAACAATAAATAGTCATTGTAGGTCCATTTTGTAGTAGTGAGCAAAGAACAACAAATAGTCATTTGATATGTATATTCAAGCACATAAGTAAATGATTCTTGTGAAGAAAAAGCTATAACAATGATAATACTGAAAGCCTAGAGCATAATAGAGTTAAGAAACTAACAACAACTCTTGTTCTACTTTAAAATGTTTGAGACTAATAAATGATACTTTAAAATAATATGAGATTTATAAATTATAATGGGTAAAGCCCGCAACATAATGTAAAATGAAAAAAAAAAAAAAAAAAAACAAAGATTGCAACTCAAGAAGAGATTGAGCTGAATGATTTTAGAGTTAGCCTCTTTTAGACCAAAATCCAAGTTCAGTTGTCAATATAAGGTATAAAAATTAGTTATAAAAGTTAGAGATGAAATTTCTAATCAAACAACTTGAGAAACATCTAAGTTCAGTTAGTTACCTATTTGATGAGTCAATTTTCCTTGCTATTCCTCTACTTGTTTTGTGTTACAATATCAAAGCCTAATGAAGAGGAAGAGGTTAAGAGGAAATAAAAAAAATCAGAAGAGGAAATGTGACAAGAAAAAAAACATCACCTTGAAAAGAAACTATGCTCTTCTTGAATTCGCTTTCTTTCTCTCATCAAATTGCAATTTCTCCTATTTAAAAAAGAACCGTTTGTGCCCCCTTTGAAAAGAAAAGAAGAAGATCATTAGGAATAAGAGAAGATTCAAACCCATGGAAACAAAAAGTCACAACATTCCAAGACTCACAAAACCAAATCACAGTAAGTACAAAGTTAATTTATGTACAAAGTTAAAGACTAAAAATAAAAAACCAATAAAAATGAAAGTACAAAACTAACAACTGGTAGTTGGTGACAAAAAGCATAAACCTATTTCTTTCTTCATATTATCCTTCTTCGCCATTACAGCAGTCGAACACCTACCTCAAAATATTTTAGAGAAGAGTAATATTTACCTAATGGCTTACCATCATTTTGGACCACGTCTTTTTTTTTGTTACATAAAAAATTGACTTTGAATGATAGAGAGATGAATGTTAAAGTGTAGAGTTTTTTAAAAAATAATAAAAATATGTGGTCCATTTTTTAACATGTGGTGGTAAGTATTTCTAATTTACGCCAATCCTTATGTAAGTTTTGCTCAAGAAATAATTAGGAGAAGTATTGATGAACTAGAACTACACAAAAGTAAGCACATAGACATACCATTCGTTCTAGATTTAAAAAGAGGGGTTCAAATGTGAAGCTAGCATTGTTATCAAAGCTTGTACACACTTTGAACAGAGACTTCAAAATTAAGCTTAAAAAAATATAGTTAATAAAAAAGATAAGCAAAAAACCATTCGTACTAAATTTAAAAAGTACCTACACAAAATTAGAGAAAATATAGTTAATAAAAAGATTTAAATGACAAAAGCATATTTATATAAGCATAAACACAACTCTTAGAAAGAATATATAAGAAGAGTTAGCAAAAGATTACATGATTATGTGCTACCTTGAAATTTTCTTGGTCGATATGCAAGTTTTACATTGAATGCCAAGTCTAAATATCACTCTAGCTTACCAAAAAGAGAGAGAAGAATAATTATTTACCTTGAAGGCGAGATGATTGAAAGTCTGAGATAAGATGAAAAATCTCTTGAATTAGTGGGAGATTTCTGCGTTTGGAGATGACGGCAAATCTCAATATAATCCCTAGAAAAAAGGCCAAGAGGAAATGCTTAAGTAATGTGATGCATTCTTCTCAACTAACATATTCAAAACTACATAAAAATGATATATCATTCATTTTCCAAAATCCAAGTGTACAACAAGAACCGACATTTCATACCCAATAAAACAATAATATTAAAAGTATCCAAGTGTGCAGCAAGAACCCACATTTCATACCAAATTAGAGAATCAACAAAAGACATATATATCGAAAAATTCAACGAACAATCAGCCTCACAACTTTTATAAAGAAATTCTTTAATCAAACTTTTAAGCTTGAATCCGAAAAAAGTAATTAACAAGAAATCCAGCTCCAAAAAGCATGCACCACCTAATGCAAAAGTTTAACAAAACCCAATTAATTATTGTCACTCCAAAACTTTCATCCAAAATCTCAAAGATTACTCCAACCTCACTAAATTAAAATTTTTATCTTGTTTCAAAACACCTAACAACACAAGAGAATTTGTATCTTGATATGTAGCCAGATGACTAACCTTCAAAGTTAAATTCAACCTAACAAAACATACCCAAAAGTCAGCCATTAAAAATCCAAGCTGAACAACCATATCAAACTCCATTAATCCACAAAAAATAGCCTGCAAACTTACCCAACACAAAAAAATAGCAGGACTGTCCAAGGTCAACGACGAAGAATTGAATTGAACGTCGATCCCACCACACATGATGTCGAAACTTCACAACAATAACCAACCCAAAGCACAAATCAATTACCTACATAAATCAGCCCATAGTTTGACTAACCAACACCAAACAAAACCCACAGCAGCAAAAGAGAACTTACCCACAAATCTGGCACGAGACACAGATGAAACAAGCAAAACCAAAGAGGCGGGCTGCTGTTCGCGGCTGGGGATGACACGGCGGCACAAGGTGGTGGCGTCGGGCTGGCGAGACTCGAGGCGGCTGGTCGGCTACGGCTTGTGCATGGCGGAGGCGTCGCGGGCGAGGGAAAGAGGCAGGATTGTGTGGCTATGCGCGTGGGTGGATGGGGGCGTGCGGGCTGGCGGCCGGTGGGTCTGATGGCGGTGCGGCGAGGTCTACGACGGCGACGGGAACCAAGTGGAGGCAGGGTTAGGGTTAAGAGGGGGAAGAAGAAGAAAGAAGAAGAGAAAGTGGGTTTTTGTGTTTTTTTTTTTGTTTACTTTTTATCTTTTTCTTTTAAACTCTTTTTCCCTCCCTTTTTCCCTAAAAGAACTTAAATGAGTTTTTCTCTTTTTTTTTTATAAAAAAAATCCAACCACTCCCTTTCTCATTATTTCTAATTAAAATCCTCTTTTTTCCTTAAACAAAACAAAATAAGTTAGAAGGGTAGACGGTAAAGAAAATTTAAATTTAGTTTTTATTATTAGAATTTAGTCTTTCTAATTTTTTAAAAGTTGGATTTAATACCTTTTTTTACAGTAATTTAATATCAATTCTAATCATCCAAAATGAATTATAATTGAAATAAAATATTAATTAATCTAGTTATTTGATATTATTTTGTTGAATTAAATTATCTTATAATTTTATATTATCATAATTATTTAGAAATGTTGGATGAACAAAAATAAATAAATATTTATGGATATATATTTTTACATAATAAACTTCAAATTCATAAACAAGAACAAGTATTATTTAAAAAACATGATATAAAAAAGATATATTAAATATTATATTTTAAAAGAAAAATACATAAATAAATATGATCAAATAAACTAAAATAGATGAATTGGTTAAAAATATATATTCTTTCCTCTTAACCGAGCATTGAGGTTTAATTTTGACAAATTTCTATCATTTTCATTGTCAAATAGCTCTACCGGCATTTTGTATGACCTAGTAACCATGATGTTTCAAAATATATATAATTTTCGTTCAAGCCATGTTTAGATAGTTTGTTTCATGTCAAATTGAAAATAAAATTGTGTATTGCATGTGTGATTTGCAAAAGTTTTCGATCGCCTACGAAAGAGAAAAATAAAATCTCAAGAGAAGGGATCTTTCGGCAAAAAACGAAAAAAAAAATACTTATTTTTCTAAATTAAAATATGACCAAAAAATAATTCATAAATTTATGATTCTAAAAAATTATCATAAAGCACGTCTTTTAAATTTATGACACTTTTTTGTGAATGATTACAAGATGATTCTAATAAAGTGTCATAAAACGCGTGTTTTTGTTTATGACACTTTTATTGCTTCTCCTTCATAAATTTTATTTAACACAAGTGTCATCTAAACCTTATTTTGTAGTAGCGAGGGGAGAGAAAGGAGAAAAAGTTGGGATTTCTCATCTACGCGCATGTTTTTAATATACCAACCTCTTCTTAACTCCTCCTCAACCCCTCATCCAACATCAGATCAAATATTTTGTTTAATATTATTAAATGTCATTTCAAACATTTTATAATTTTAAACTATTATAATATACTATCAAATATTTTTGTATAATCTTATCAAATGTCACATCACATCTTTTTAAAATCATTACATTATAAACAATTAATATAAAATAAATATTTTTCTAACATCTTCTTTCCGAAACACCGATCTCTAATAAATACTTCATGTTTCCAAATTATTAAACTTCCTCTTCTTCATCTTCCTCTTGTACTTTCTCTCTTATCTTCTTTTCAACTCCGAAATCTAATCACATCCTAAGAACTTATTTGATTAATCAATTTATTCTTTAGTCTGATGGGGTATATTATACTCTCTCTCCTTTCTTCTTTTCAACTCTGAAATCTAATCACATATTAAGAACTTATTTGATTAATCAATTTATTCTTTAGTCTGATGGGGTATATTATATTTACAATTAAGTTAAATTGAGTTATGATTCTCTAATTTTTATTATATTTGATGTATAATAAAGTAGTTTTTATTGTATAGTTGGAACTAATTGATGTTCAGCCTTTGGTTATCATGTAGGCCAGAGAGGTAAAGGTTTTATTCAGACTAATTACGCCTTTGTCTAAGTCGCTGCCCACTGACACGCCCCCAATAAATGACTCAACGACTCTGAAACTCGAGAGGCTTAAGGGGAGAATTATTTTTGGACGTAGAAGATAAGATAAGATATTTTTATCAAATCTCATAGATTTAATGACTAAGTTAGAAGATAAGAGATTCCACGTATATTATGAACAATCAAATAATATAGAAGATATTTAGATTTTCATCATTTTTATAATGTAGAAGATAAAACATTTTTACCAAATCTCATAGATTTTATTTGACATTTTATATTCTATTAAAATAATACAATCAACTATATTCTAATAACGTCGATAAAATATTCACACATATAAATATTAAATCTTAATTCGTGTAAATATTCATTTATTTTCACGTCCACGTAATTATTTTCAATTATATTATCTTCTCAAATTTCATAACAACAATAATAAATTGAATTTTCCAATCCTATAAATAGTTCTCTACATTTTGTTTACAAGCACACTTACGCTTTCTGTTTGTTTGAATTTACCTTTCTTTGTTTCTTTTTGTTTTTTGTTTTATAATAAGTTATCTTATTTTTGTTGAATTATTTACCTTAACTTTTATCTAATCTTTCTTTTGTTGCAATAATTTTTGTAGAGATCTTTTTTGCATAATTGTTGCCTTTTAAAAAAAAAAGATTTGGAGATCATGTGGAAAAAAAAGTTTGAAGAATGATAAGATCTCCTACCCTAGTTAATTCCAAAATCATTTAAATGTTTTTATTGAATTTATTTTTATAATATTATAACACTATAGATAATTTTTAAGTATAGTTAGTGTTTTATTAAATAGGCTAATAAATCTCAAACTAATTATATTATTTAATGCTCCATGAGATTTAAGCTATGAGTGGCCTTGATAAGTTATTTAAAAATTTATAGTAATAAAAGCTAAAATGCAAAAGTTATTTTGGATTATGGAATTTGGAGTTTTAAAGTTAAATTAGGGTTTATGGATTTAAATGGAAAGAAGGTTTTATTTATGTATTTTTTTATTTGGTCACATTTTCTCTCTCTTTTTCATTCAACCCCAACAACCACCACCTAAAACCCACTCTTTCCTTTTTAGTTTCACGGAGTTAAAGAGCTCCGTTTGCGATTCCGAGACCAGATCCGTGCTCAAGGAGTCGAGAGCTTCGAAACATGGTATGATTTGTTGGTTTTCGTGGAGTTTTCAGGCGAGAGGGTTTTGAAACCCGTTTCTTCTTTCGTAGTTTCGAGGAGCTAGAGAGGTCTGCTTGCGATTCCGAGACCAGATCCTTGCTCAGGGTGTCGAGAGCTTCGAAACATGGTAAGATTTGTTGGTTTTCGTGGAGATTTCCGGCGATAGGGTTTTGAAACTCGTTTCTTCTTTTGTAGTTTTCAGGAGCTAGAGAAGTTCGTTTGCAAATCTGAGACTTGTTCTGTAAACCTGAGCTCGAGACCTTTCCAACGAGGTATGACCCGCCCCGTTCCGTGACGACGCGCCGCCATCGTCGCATTGCTCCGGCAAGATTTTTCGAACAGAAGGTTCCCCTCGTTCTCATTATGTTAACCCCCTTTGTGGCTTATTTAGTTTTTCCCTAACGAGCGCTCGGCGTTATTTTGTGTTTAGGTGCTCTCGGGTTTCATCGTTTCGAGTCGCCGTTTAGCTCTTGGGTTCCCGTGGTGTTCCGGTCCAGTCGTCAGGAAATTAAGGAGCTTCATTATGATTCGGGTTTGTGGTTTAAAGCATGTGAATAGTGGCATGATAGGATTTACGGGAATTGAAGGTTGGATGACTTGTCGTATGTATGCTTTGGTGTTGTGATTCATTGTTTGAACTTATTTCTACTCGTGAGTAGCTCGTAAACTGTTAAGTCTCCATTAATGTGTACCTTGTGATCGTATCATCATTTCCCAATTAGTATCCTTGCTTGTTTATGTGATGAACTGTTTATCTGTTTAACTTGTCGATGGACTGAATCGGCTTAGGTTTATGCATGTTCTATGTTGTTGACTCCATCCATGTTTGATTGTATATGTGCTGTCATGATTATGCTCGGTTTCTCTGTTCATTACCTAAAGGGTTGTCCGTGTGTTGTTTTGACGTTAGATTAGCTAGACCTAGTTACCGTGTTGACCACCTAGAGGAGCAACTAGCTCACACATTGTAGGGCTCATGATTGCATGATCGATATCTTCTTGTTGTTATGACTCACTAGTGCCGTTAGGAACCGAGCGGGAATATGGAACATCTTTGCTTCGAGACACGTGGTTGGGTTGCATTAGCCTATAGGTTGACTTTTTCCATCCGACCAAGGGGTCAGATCTCACCTACGTGTCACATTGTGTGCGGAACAACGGGTTCCTTGGTTGTTGAGCACACGTTGCGTGTCACCTCAACCCTCGGGTGGGCCAGGTGCACATGCCTAGGCTAGGCTAGATCTCGTGTGACTCTAGTGCTAGTTATCTCTGTGTGTGTACTCGTGGAACCTTATATGTTGTGTCCATGGTCCCACAAGTTTAACCGCCTAGTACGTTGGAAAAGGCACCGATTATGCCTTGCCTGACTCTAAGACTACTAGAAGAGGCCAGTGGGACAGATGAAGGTGCGGAGGAATGCCTGTCAGTGAGCCTGCATGCATTTAGTGGGGATGTTGTCTGCAGGCAGGTCGGTCCTCCGGTATGTTGGGGTTAGCAGTTAGTGCCCCGAGTCCGAGGTGTAAGGACCCTGCAGTTTCCCTCACTCGCGACTCTACCTGACAGGGTCAGGTGATTGTTAACGACGCTGTGTTTGGTCGTGCTGACACGACTGTGTGTCGTAGTCTTCACCCTAGGATTAGGGATCCTGTGTGTTTTCCCTCACTCGTGGTCCTCCCCGACAGGGTCGGGTGACTTTTATTGGCATTTGTGAATGCCCTGCGGATACGCTGATTGAGTTGCATAGCGGAAGCGTGATGGGTCCCTGAAAGGTTAGGCTACCCTCGGGCATTCGGGTATGTCTCTATTGATACGCTAATTGGAGCTGCGCAGCGGAAGCGTGGTGGGTCCCTAGCATCGGCCAGGTTACCCTGAGACACTAGAGTATGTCTCTGCGAGCACAGCGTGGTGGGTCCTTGAAAAGTCAGGCTACCCGAGGCTTTCGTGTATGTCTCCGCTGATGCAGTTTGGTGGGTCCCTGGCAAAGGTTAGGCTACCCCGAGATAATTGTGATGTCCCTTAGGACACGATATGGGACGTCCGACCCGAGATTTGGGGAACTTGTGTGTTCTCCTCCCTCGGGGTCTTTGCTCTGACCTAGGTCAGATGATTGCTCAGCATTTAGCCGTAACTTGCTCATGGCTTGCACGCCGTTGTTTGACATTGTTTGCTCATGACTGGCTTGAGGGCCGGCCACGTATGAGCGAGACATTTAGCTTCAATTGTCGTATCTTCTAACTTGTTTTTGTTTACATGCTTAACCCCATGGTGGGCCTCCTAACTGGGTATATTTCGATATACTCACCCCTTACATTTTCAGGTACTGATCCATCCCGAGGTAGCTAGGCTGGGAGCTGACAGGATCATGGACACGGTGTCTACATTTCCTTTCCGCATTGTTACTTGTGTCAAAACCTTACTTTTTAAGTTTTAAACTCTGCTAAACTATGTTTTGTTTGAACTATCGGGATCCTGAACTATGTTTTATTATTTCGAACTATCAGTACTGTTTTTCATATTTCATGATGTTTTTATTGGAAGAATGCATGTGGTTATTAAATGAGTTTTGTGGATTTTGAATACATGCACACGTAACACCCCATTAGAGTATTTTAGGAAGTTGGGTCGTTACATAAATTTAGTGCAAAAAATGTAGGAAACAATTTATAATTATATATATATAGATATAACGCACTCAATCGACATATTTTATTAGACATATATATATATATATATATATATATATAATTCATAATTTGGAATAAAATTCACAAATTAAAAACATTATTTTTCTTCTGAAATTCCTAATTATATATATATATATATATATATATATATATATATATATATATACAAACATGTATATATTATATTTAATTTAAGCCCAAAAAAATTGAAAATTAAATGGACATTGCAACTATGGTCATTCTTTACCTCAGCTAAATGTTTATATTAGGGTGTTTGGCTGCAGGTGAGATGATATGAGATAAGAGGAGACGTTGACAGTAGAAAATCTTATTTAGGGTGCAAAGAGAAGAGATGATAGAAAAACATTGTTTGAGGTGTAAGGATAAGATGAGATGACAAAAAAAATTTGTTTGGAGTGGAGGGAGAGGAAATGAATTGTTAGGGTATTGATTTTTTTAAAAAAAATCTAATCTTATGTTTTATTAATAATGAAATTCTTTTCGAATCTTTAGCTATTAACACAAGTATGGAAATATAACTATTATCATAAATAAATTATAAGTAATATAAAATCAATATCATACCACCATTGATCAAATAAATGTTCATATTCAAAAGAAGCAAAGTTTCAATGATATTATGTACGACCTAATAATCATGAGGTTAAAGTTTTGAATCTCTCACACTTAAATATTCTTAAATTGAAAAATAATAATGAGCAAAAACTTCACACAACAAAAATGAAGTTTGATTAATCTAAATTTTTTTCCCAAGATTTGTTAGACTTAAATAATTAAAAAAAAAATAAATACCAAGATTATATTTATTAAAAAATAATGAATTAAAAAATAAAAATAAAACCATTTGGTTAAACTAGTTATTATTTTATTAAAAAATAAACTAATTTTGATAGCAATTTTTATTTTTATTTTATAAAAAAAAACTAATTTCTTATATCTTTTATACATTCACATTCATTAGATTGAACTTAACGACATTATGACAATCATTATTACAAAAAAATAAATGTGCCCCTCAAATTTTGTTGACTTGTTGGCCCTCTCAAATTAATTAATTTTAATTAATTAATGAATTAATGTTTCGATGATAATAAATTTGAAATTTATTTACTAAAAAAATTTAGTATTTTGAAGTATCCATTATGTAAAATTTGAAATTGTAACACCTAGAAATATTTTTCTTAAAATGATCATTTAAGTATTTTATTGAGAATCTATTTTTTTTAGTAACAGCTTAATTTTTCTATAACATTCTAAAGTTTAATCAATCGATAAATCAATCAAAGGGGCTTAAGGGAAATATTAAAAGAAATATATATATATGTATATATATATATATGTATATATATATATATGTATGTATATATATATATATGTATGTATATATATATATATGTATATATATGTATATATATATATATATATATATATATGTATATGTAAATAAATAAAAGTTTCCAAACTATGGATGTAAACAAGGATTTGAAATTTAAAATACTTTTAATATTTTTGGTAAACATGAGACTAACTTCATTGGCCTAGGGTTATATAGGTTCAAAAAGGAAAAAAAAGATTTTAATAAATTGAAAATTTTTATTTTTATATTTTTCTCCAAACCATTCAACAGTCCCTCTCTCTAGTTATATTTCGATATATTCACCTCTTACAGTTTTAGGTACTTATCCATTTTGAGGTGGCTAAGCTGGGAGCTGCATGGATCATGGACACACGGGATCCCGATAATTCAAAACAAAATATGTTTTAGAAAACATATTTTGTTTTGAACTATCGGAATCCCGAACTCTATTTGTATGTTTTCAAACTATTAGTACCAATATCATGTTTATGAGGTTTTAGTGGAAAACGCATGTGATTATTAATTTGGTTTTGAGGGTTTTAACATGCATGCACCCGTAACACCCAATTAGAGTAATTAGGAAGTCGGGTAGTTACATAAATAAAAATTAAAATGCATTTTGAATTACTTAAATCGAAGTTGAAATGAAAAGGTTACGACTTAAACTTGTTTGAATGGTAAATCTTAACGTGATGGCGTAGCAAACATTGGCCAATCCAAGAATGACACGTGGAGTCTTGGATGTTTGACTCATACGACTTTTTTGTGTTTTAAAAAGTCAAGATAAAAGAAAAAGAAAAGTAATGATATGCATTAAAGTATTATTATTTGAGGATGTGCCTAACAGTAATTTTCTTAAGAGGGAAATAAAGTTATATGTTGTTATACTACTTTTATGTGTTTGAGCAAATGTAACTTTTTGAATATTATAATATTATTATACATTGGGTCTAACGATAACTTTGAATATTATAATATTATTATTCATTGTGTCTAACAATAACTTTTTCAAAAGGAAAAGAACGTTATATGTTGTTTATATTACTTTTACGTGTTTGTCTAAATGCAACTTTTGAATATTATAATATTATTATACGTTGTGTCTAACGGTAACTTTGAATATTATAATATTATTATGCATCGTGTCTAATAATAACTTTGCATCTTTGTGTTTATTTAAACTTCATCTTAATTCTCCACCAAATGATGACACCAAGTTTCATATTTCTCAATCCTCCAAAATTAAGAAGTTTTTATTGTTACTCTCTCCAAGCTTTCAATTTTCATCTTATTCTTGAGAGAGAAATTATTGTATTGTGAGAATTTGATTTGTGAGAGTTAAATTTGTAAATCCACTCATTGGGTGGGAGAGTTTGGTTATCTTAATTTACATTTCCAAATCATTGTACTGTTTTCTCTTCATCCATAAAAGAGTGGTTGTAACGGTTTAATCTTGAGTCGTGGAAAGAGTCTTCATTGTTTTAGTGGAATAATTAAGAGAAGCTTGGAGAGTGGAGTAGGTGCACCAAACCACTATAAATTCACAGTGTCAAAAGTTCATCAATTTGTTTAATTGGGCCCACATTTGGAAAAAATTTCATAAAAGCTTAAGAAACCCTATTCATCCCTCTAGGGTTGTCATACCGATCCAACAATTTTGGAATTTATTGTTGTTGTTTTTTTAATATAAAATAAATCTCAATCCTCGTACAAGTCTTAAAATTTATAGTTGTTTTTGTATATACAAAGAGAACTCTCAAAATTATTTAAATTAATTTTTCCACTTCCAAAAAAAAATTATAGATTCACTCAAACTATTATTTTAAAGTTTAGGTTAGTATTAGAATACAAAATTTGAATCTCATTTTTATAACAAATTAAATAAATTAAATATTTTAAAATTTATTGAAATAAGTTCATATTTTTTAACTTATCCTAAATTATGAATTTAAATTTAATAATTATTTTAATAATAAATTTATGTACATATTGCTAATATTAAAAAAAAAAATTATTTTATAACAATAAATTTTTAATTATAAATTTATAACTACGATTATTTCTAAACGATTGAAGTTTCTTAAACTTTGTTGTTATTAAGAATGTTTAAATAAAGGAATATAAAGTATTTAATTTTTATAAATAAAAAATATTAAAATTTATTGTCATATATCAAAAGATAATATATATTGTTATTATCGAACTAGTGTTCTTCGAGAACCTATCCTAAGCATACAATGATCGATTCTTTGAATTCGGAACTCAAAGATTGATTTATCATTCAATTAACAAAGCTGTAAAATTTTTCCAGTCATGTAAAATCATCCAAAACAGCAAGTAAAAAGTAGGGAAGAGAGATTTGAGAAGAACCTTGAGCTCCAATTTTGGCAAGAATCACTCTAAAGTTGTAGAACTTTGCCTTGTAAAGTGAAATTCCCAAAACTCAAACCCACTACCTTTCGCGATCCTTGACGGAAAACTTGGAGGTATGACGCTGCTGGTTCGCCGAAAACTCGTGGTGACGGAGACACTTGAAGGCTACCCTTGTAGTTTGCAATAGATGAGATTGACCACACCTAAGTATTTTATAATTAAGCTAGTGGGGGGAGGGAGAACAACAAACCCTATATAGAGAGCACAATTGCTCTCAAATAATATGAGAGCCAAATACCGATTTTCGGGCTCGAACTCGTGACCGTAGAGTTGAAATAGATTAACACCAGACAAGATAACCAACTGCATCACTGACCCTCGGTTATAACCATACTTATATCAAACTTAAGATTCTTAAGAAAAACAATATCAAACATAAAAAAAGTAAAATAAGAAAACAATTAAAAATTAAATAAAAAAAAGCATCCTCACAGAAAGTTTAGTTTTCCTTTTTAGGGCACGTTTGGAGTGCCAAGTTGGGCAAGGAAGGGAACGGAAGTGTTCTCTTCCAAGCGTTTGGCCCACTGGCTTCCAACCCGGCGCGTAGACAAATTTGGCAAAAACAACTCGGCGCGTAATCATGCTTCTTCCCTGCGAGTAACTCATCCTTTTCCCGTCTTTTATTTTCGCTTTTATTTTCTTTCTCTCTCTCACTCGTTTGTCTTTTCCTCTGTTTTTTCTTCCTCTTATCAGATTCAAATTTAACATTTATTGTGGAATATTTCATTTTAATTAGATGGCATGTTATTCCTTGTTTCAATTTCCTCTCTCAACCCATTCTTTCAAATGAAAAAGGATCGCAAAAAAATGGAAGAGAAATGAGGTTGTGATTGTAAGAAAAACGAAGAGGAGAGATCGTAAAGAAAATTGAAGAGATCGTTTTCTATTTTCAACAATCAAGAAATCGTCGATTACTTCCACAAATTTCACTTTCCAATGACACTACCTTCATACTCCAAAATAGATTGTTGTTTCAAAATTCTTCCACTTTTACTAAAATCCCACATCAGAAAACAGAGAAAAAAATGATTTGGAATGAATTGACCGACCCTTACCTTCATAAATGGAATTTGAAGAAGATGGAGAGAAGGGGATGATGAAGTAAGAACTTAAATTGGGGTTACGTTTTGAACAATTTGAAAGACAGATGGGAGAAAGGGGAGGTATACCAAAATGAAATGCAAAATTAAAATGAAAACTATTTTTAAAATGAAATGGAAAATTAAAAATATGTATATTTCAATAGAAAGGGCAAAGCAAATGCAAATACCAAAATGGTTGAGTTTCTATTTTCTTAGGGCTTGTTTGGCTAGGGCGGGAAGGGAAAGGAAAGGAAGAGAAGGGAAGGGAAAGGAAGGAAAATGAGAGTAAATAGGTGTTTGGTGGGAAGGGAAGATAAAAGAAATAAAAGTAAATTGGTGTTTGGTGAGATGAGAAGGGAAGAGAAATGAAATGAAATGATAGTAAATTAATGTTTGGTGGGATGAGAAAAGTAGTGAAGTGATGTTTTTTTTTTATTTAAAAGTAGATATTTAATATTTTAATATATCATTTTATATTTATTTTATTTATTATTTAAATAAAATTTAAAATCTAATAACTTTCATTATCAAAATACTTAAATTTCATAATTGTTAAAAAATGAAAATAATAAATAAAAATAAATGGATAACATAATTTCTATTCTAAAAAAATATCACGACTTTTATAATAAAGATTAAGTTTAGAAACTCAAAATGGAGATGGATGAGATAAAAAATAAAATAATAACTAGTTTAATTATTTTGAGTATCATATCTTAGATTTATGTAATATAGATTTATATTCGTTTATAAAAATGTATGAGTTTAGAAAAGTTTGAAAATAATAAAATCTATATTTATATATATTTATGTGTGTGTGTGCGCACGCGTGTGTATAACAAATTGTAAATGCATACATTATTGATAAAAGTCAAATGCATGAAATAAATATTGTTTAGAAAACATGATACATCTAAAAATAATAATAAATATTGCATTTTAAAAGAAAAAAATGTACTTAAATAATATAAACATATTCAATTGGACGAATTGGTAAAAATTGACAACCTTACATTTTTATTTAAGAAAAAGTTGAAATTGAAATCTTAATTTTGGCAATTTAATTTTGAATAACTATTACAAAAATATAATTATATATATAAAAGTAAAAGAAGTTGATTTGGAAATTGAAAAATATAACTAAAAATTAGGAAAGAAAAAAGAATGGAAAACTGAAATTAAATTGGCCATAAAATATATAAGGAAATAAAGTTTATTTGGAAATTAAAATTAATATTAATACTACTAAAAAAATGAAGTAGGAAACTTAAATTTAAAATTAAAAAAAAAACTGAAGGAAAGGAAAATAACAGAGAAGGAATTCTTCAAAAAAAAAACAGAGAAGGAAAGAAGAAAAAAAAAAAAAAAAAAAAAAAAATAAACGCGTGGGGTCCACGCGCCAGGATATTTGGGTGCGTGGGACCCACGCACCGTGTTTGGCAAGGAAATTTCATCCTTGTTGGCCAAACGCCGGGAAGGAACCCTTCTCTTCCCTTCCCGGCGGGCCAAACGTCCCCTTAAATTTTTTTAGAAATACTCCAAAATCAACTTATATTTTATTTTGAGTTGCCTTTTTCTTTAACTAAGTTAATTCATATTAATTTGGTTGGTACATTTTTTTTTTGTGAGATGTATTGGTTATATCTTTTAAAAGTTAAGTAACATGAGAATATAAATTAACTTGAGAATACAAATTTTTTAACTTAATTTAATTTGTATAAAATTTATTTTGATTCACTATTATTTAAAATTTAAGTTTAATTATTGAATTATTATTTTTTATTTGATAATTTTAATGATATTAAGTTTCAAATTTTATTTAATCATAAATCAAATTAAATACATTTAAATTCATATTTTATTAACAAGTAAAAAAATATATTAAATTATTATTATTAAATATTAGTGATTATTTATATAATAAAAAAATATATCTCTTCACCTCTCTTCCCTCCCCACCAAACACCAATTTACTATCACTTATTTTTACTTCCTTTGTCATCAAACACCAATTTATTATCACTTCTTTTTCATTCTCTTCCCACCAAATACTAAATTATTACTTCTTTCTTTCACTTCCCTTCCCTTCCCATCCCTTCCCATCCTTTCCCTTCCCACCGTAGCCAAACATGCCCTTAATTCAATAAAAGTTATCTATTAAATTTTTGTTTTTGAAAAAGAAGTTATCTATTAAATTGATGACAGCACATGAAGAGCATTATTGGTCAGGATCGATTTGACAACATATGAATCTATCATATGGAGTAGTGCTTTTCAAATTAGGCTGCTATTTTGTCGGGGAAGTTAGAGAAAAAGGAAGAAAAGCTAGATTTGAATGTAGAAAATATTTTGTATTAATTTGGAAAAATAATTCTTTTTTAATTATTTATTTTTTAATAAAAATAATTTTTCATTTTATAACCACCTTAACAAACTATGGTCTATGTTAAAAACAATAAATTCAAATGAATTTTTTTTGCTTTAACTCTATATAAATTTACCTTCAAACGAATTAATATAAAAAATTTAATTTTTAAGTGTTATTGAAACCTAACGAAATTCTCTTATTGAACATTACAATGAAAAAGTAGATGATGAAATTCTCGAACTTTTTCAATTGTACGTAAATTAAATTCTATTTTTCAACTAACATACACTCATAATTTAATCTTATTCTTTTTAATCTTTGAACAAGTCTTCATTTTTGTTCATATACATTGTATCATTATTGTTTAGTCCTTTGTAGGCATACAAGTGGTGGAAAAATGGAATTCTTTAAACCCTTCATCATAACACTTTTTATTTTCAACAACCTACCACGCCGGGACCCTACTTAATTTTTCCTCCAATTTCTTTTTAGTTATGTATGAATTTTTAGTTCATCATTTCCAAAATTATTCCTTAACTAAACAATTATTTTCATTAAAATAAAATTGAAGCCATTAGATTCCGTTTCAAAATCAATTGACAATGAGACGAATAACTCATATCCTAGTAGAATCCACACTTTTTTGGTATGGAACAATTACTACAATAAGTATCTTCAACATGTCCTCTCAAGAAGGCAGCTAAATCGAAAAATGCCATAAATACTCACTTTGACTTATTTTTTGTTAGAGTCGGATCCAAACTTTGGGATACAAATACCCACTAAAGTTTATGCTTGTTTGGGTGGGGTCCACACCCGTTTTAGAATTCAAAGCATTTTGGGTTGGATCGAAATTTGGGGAACCAATAACCCACATGGAGCTCTGATGTCATATTAGAAAATATGTGGTTCTACCTTAAAACCAATTAGAATTAAAGAGAGTAACTCATATCTCTTATAAAAGTGTTGTAGATTCTCATCTTTTCAATGTGGAACAATTGTACTACAAGGTAAGTATCTCCAACACCAGGAGTGAAATATGAAAGTAAATTAAATTTTCAATATAAACTTTAAATTTCTTCAAATTAAACTTCTAAATTTAGAGGATTGCTGCAATTCTTTTTTTCTTAAAAAAAAGAGCAAACTTTCATTAGAAACTAACACTGAATATATATTATATATAAAAGAAAACAAATAAACAAAATTTCATTAGAAACTAACACGGAGGCTAGCCTCCAATTCATTACAAAACCAGGCAAGGGAACAACCCCCTAAAACACAGCTGGCAAATCCACAAACTGGATTCCTAATAAGATCCAAATAGCAGACGTCGGAACTCTGAACAGCCTCTCCAACCGGTCAATCCAAGCGCATAGCAACTGAGATCTTCAAAAAGACTAATTGAAGCAGCCCAAAAACCTTCATCAATACACAAATGGTTGACTTTCAAGTAACTTTCAGGGATAATCTGAATTGCTGTCCATGACTGAGGAACATGACGCCATCAAATTCGAAAGAGGACTTATACCTGAACCCCATGAAGATGTTTGGATGAGTCATTAGCTTGATGAGTTAATTTGATTAGCTAAAAATTGGGAATGGTAGCAAAAAATGTAGAAACTAAATTCGAATGACAAAAAAATAAAATAATCGTGCAACTTTTCGCTTCGTGATTGGAGAGACAAAGCACACAAAATTTTCTCTACAAGTAATTTAGCTTTACTTCTGAATCTCGTAATCATTTTCTTACACTTTTTCTCTCTTTTTTTTCACACACTCCCTCTATGGAGTGATAACTCTATCATAGCCTATTACAAACTTAGTCTCCAAGTTTTTACCATAAAAAATCCTCACTAATTGGTAAATCAAGAGTACACTAATTTCTTATTAGCTTCGCTAAATTGACAACCCATTAATTTTTAAATTGTTTACCCACAAATTCCTCAATTAAAAATTATTCTAGAATACATTAAAATTATATTTAAGTATATTAAACAAAACTGCTTCATAAACTTAAATGTTTCTGCCATCTGTCATGTCAATCATCTTTTTAAATTTTTGAACAATACTTTCGACAACAACTTTGTAAAAATATATTTAATTTGATCTTGAATCGCAACATGCTTCAGTTTCACCATTCCTTCCTTCACATGATCTCAAATAAAATGAAAGCGAACATCTATGTGTTTGCTTATTTTATGATTCACTGGATTCTTTGCTAACTCAATTGCTGATCTGTTGTCAATTTGAATCACTATCGCACCAAGTTGCTTTAGCTCCATCTTGCTCAAAAAATTTCTCACCCATATTGCATGATGTACGCACCAAGAAGCTACAACATACTCAGCTTCGCATGTTGAAGCGTCACGATCGGTTGTTTCTTTGACAGCCAAGTAAATGTTGTGTTGCCCATAAAGAATGCATATCCCGAAGTGCTTTTTCGATTGTCAATGTCTCTGCACCAATCATTGTCAGAGTAACCACTCAACTTGTAATCATCCGCCTTTGAATAAAACATTCCAAGTGACACTATTCCTTGGATGTATTGCAAAATTTGCTTCAATTCTTTCCAATGCGAATAAAATGGCTCCTCCATGAACTGATTAACAATGTCAACACTTAATGTAATGTTTAGCTTTATGCACGTGAGATAGCAAAGGCTTCCCACTAAACATTGATATTTGCTTGCATCCACATGTTCTCCTCACTACTACAATTTATAGAATAGATAGTGGGCTAAAAGGTTGGTTTTTAAAAACACGGATGAAAGATGGCGGGGCAGAGAATTAGTGGAGGGCAAGTTTGGGCTCGACACAGTTTCTTATTGGTGGCGGGCAAGGCCCGCCATAGAAGCTTTTTGGTGGCGGGCAGGGCCCGCCCACCACCTTTTTCTTTCCTCTCTTTTCTTTTCTCTTTCTACCCAAGCCTAAACTTTTCTTTTCTCTCTTCTCTTCTTTGACAAAACCCTACCCCTCACCGCCGCCGCCCCCGCTTTGCCGCTCCTTCGCCACCATTTTCAGACCATAAACGGCGCTGCCGCAGCCACTAACTTCCTTACTTCTCAAATTTGTGTATTTCTTCACAAAAATTTGGCAATTTCTTAGTCTCTTTTCATTTATCAAGTTCGTTTTAGGTTTTTTTTTTACCAAATCTTGTTTGTAATCTTTCACATATATATTCAAATTTTTGGTTTTATGTAGCAAATCTTTCCATGTATTTCAAATTTATGATAAATGTTAGCCATTTTCTTGTTTTTTTTAAAAAAATCTTTTTAGGTCATTTTTCATGAATGCATTATTGTCATATTTCCACATATGTTTAAAATTTGTTCATTTGTGCTTCAAATCTCATATATGTCTCAAATCTCATATATATGTTTCAAATTTGTTCATTTGTGCTTCAAATCTCATATAAGTGTTTGTTTGTTTCATATGGACATTTGTTTCTAAATTTAGTTTAAGAAACTTAAATTTTGGACATAATTTCTTCAACTTGTTGCTTGTGTATTATGACAAATCTTTTCATATATGTTTGTTTCATTTTGCCTTCTTTGTATTATGTTTCAAATTTGTTCATTTATGCTTCAAATCTCATATATGTCTCAAATCTAATATATGTTTCAAATTTGTTCATTTGTACTTCAAATCTCATATAAGTGTTTGTTTGTTTCATATGGACATTTGTTTCTAAATTTAGTTTAAGAAACTTAAATTTTGGACATAATTTCTTCAACTTGTGGCTTGTGTATTATGACAAATTTTTCCATATATGTTTGTTTCATTGGGCCTTCTTTGTATTATGTTTCAAATTTGTTCATTTGTGCTTCAAATCTCATATATGTCTCAAATCTCATATATGTTTCAAATTTGTTCATTAGTGCTTCAAAAATCATATAAGTGTTTGTTTGTTTCATATGGAAATTTGTTTCAAAATTTAAGTTAAAATTTAGTTTAAGAAACTTAAATTTTGGATATAATTTCTTCAACTTGTGGCTTGTGTATTATGACAAATCTTTCCATAGATGTTTGTTTCATTATGCCTTCTTTGTATTATATTTCAAATTTGTTCATTTGCGCTTCAAATCTCATATATGTCTCAAATTTCATATATGTTTCAAATTTATTCATTTGTGCTTCAAATCTCATATAAGTGTTTGTTTGTTTCATATGGACATTTGTTTCAAAATTTAGTTTAAGAAACTTAAATTTTGAACATAATTTATTCAAATTGTGACTTGCGTATTATGAAAAATATGTTTGTTTCATTGTGCTTGTATTATGTTTCAAATTAGTTTAATTTTGTATTATTAATGCATTATGACAAATCTTTCCATGCATGTTGGGTTGATTTTAGCTATATTCTTTGTTGATAAATTTAAGTTTAGTTAGAGATTGAGATATGTGACTCGACTTTACTTTTTTCAAAATATTTGTAGGTTAAGTTTCTCTAATTGACTATATTAACTTCTGGGCGAGGCCTCTCTTCATGGTGGGCATGTTAAAAATAAAAAATAAAAAAAAGGTGGCGGGCATGCCCGCCATCTATTCTTAAACCCGCCATTATTAAGCCCAAAATAAAGGTGACGGGCAATGCCCGCCACCAAAAAGTTTTAATGGCATGGCTATTGATGGCGGGCACTGTAAGGGACCGACCCGAATGGGGCACTAAATGGGCCCTTACCCCAATGCATGCATTCAAAGTAAAGGACATTTAAACAGACATGATTTCGGATTCCAATTAAAACAAAACATTCAAAATAACCCCTTTAAAAACTAGACATTTTCCCTGAAACCTGTCCCTGTTTCCAAGCACCTGTTCCAGGATAAATACATTTCCAAAGTTTACTCTGATCAGAGATTTACTAAAAGCCATTCAAAACCTGTTCAGATACAACATGCTGGAATCCACAAATATTCACAAACATCCTAGGGCTTCGTGCCCGGCTACATGCATTCAGGGGAAAACAGAAAAACACGAGAGTCATAATACAAAAATCGAGTTGGAAGATGGGCCCCATGATCACGCCTCCTCCTTCAGCATCCTGTCGCAAGCACCACGGTTACTGTGGAAAACCACAGAATAAGGGTGAGTAACGAATTACTCAAGAAGAATCCCAACCGGGTACAATACAATATACATGGTCATCTCGATGAGCGTATGCAAGCTATGAATATAACACGAATAGAGCACATAGCTTAGCCCACACTTGGGCCTCTGATGCCAACTTGGTGGCTTAGTCCTAATAAAATCATCACACAATCCAATACATAAGTCGCCTCTATACGAGAAACAAGTCCCGGCCTCACCGCATCATCGTCGACGAAAAGGTACACCGCTCACAATCCCGAGCTCTCGGGTGGCGCCAGAATGAGCGTAAGCATGCACCGCGTGCTACTGCAGACTATGGGGTTGCCAGTGCTCAAGGCAAGCCCCATATCCAGTCACCACGCCTAACTAAATCTTTGGATCGGTGTCACCGACATAGGGTGTGAGACACGGACACGTAAACTATGTCGGCTGAACCACCGCACTTTGGGCCAAGAAACGGTCGTGGTAGGCTTACACCAGAAGCCGTTCTTGCCTTAACAGTGGCAATCGGGGCTACTTGCCAAACATGCCGAGACATGCCGGCCGCCGGGGCGAGGCAATGCCAAGTCATCATCCCGACCGTTGGGGCATTAACAACCGCCTCCTCACCCAAGATTGCGGGGCCTACCGCTGGGTTAGCTAATCCTCACGGGGTCCAGGGGGCGGAATGACTTGCTCGACGTCCCCGCCATGGATGCAAGGTTCTTTATGCATCGGACCGGATGATGCTATCTACTCGCAATTCTAACTCGCCTAGCAAACAACAAACAATTCCATAAAATCCAATACGTGCTCAATAAGAATACAATGAGCCTAGCATGATACTATGAAGCAAGGAACAGATACGAGCATGCCAGAAAGGAACAACCTAGCATGGATTAACATGAGAATTAACCAAGAAATCATGCTAACCGGGAATTCAGATTGAAGCACCTAGCTACACATGTCAATAATCACAAACAAGCAATCAATCAACAATCACATATAATATCGCAGGGTTCACACAACCCCGGTAAGAAATCCTTACCTTGGTCGGGGACGGATTGGCACGAAATCCTAAGTCGCGAACAATCTCGATCTAGCTACCGGGAACCTATCAATCATCACAATAATCACACAATAGGCCTAAATACAATAAAATAAATGAGGCTCAGCTCGGGAGCAACTCACGAGGCACGACGAACGCACGAACGAGCCGATTGCACGAACGGGGCAGCAACGGGGCTGGCTGGGCGCGCTGGGGCGCAGAAATGGGCGAGCTGGGCGTGCTGGGCGCGCGGACGAACGCGGGGCAAAGCAGGGGCGCGGCTGGGCGCTGGCGATGGGACGCGACGCGTAGCTGGGCGAGGACGCGCGCGCGAGGGCGAGGCGATGCGCGCGCTTGCTCGCGAGCGCTCTGCTTCTACGCGCGCGACAAAGTAATGCGGGGATCGAGAAGGGGAAAACGAGCTCGATTTCGAGCGATTCGGCAAGATTCGACGAGCGATTTTTGGTTGGAAGAACTCCTCTACTCCAGCTGCACAAAACCCACCCATCGATTTACTTTAACACGGCCGAAAAAAATGGAAACACAAAACAGAGGAAAAATCTCGACGGAAAAGAGAAGGAGAAAAAGAAGAGAAGAAGAAGAAGAAGAAGAAGAAGAGAGCTCACCGGAGGGACGAACGGCGAGGGAGAGAACATTGGTCGGCGAGGGAGGGAAATCGCGAGAGCTACGCAGTCGGTTGGTGAAGAATCGAGAAGAAGAAGAAGGGGAAGGAGGAAGAAGGCTCGGCTGCTCTGCTTTAAATCGAACGCACGAACTCACGCTTATATATTAGATCGCGCGATTAAGATAACAAACACGCCCAGTGGCTCGACTGGCTGAGCCCTCTGCCTAGCACATGACACGCCCCTGGTTTGATTCCTGCTTGACGCGTTATTTAATTCCTTATTTGTTTTTACCTTTTTCCAAGCCCAAATGTCTTCACCAAAAATCCCGATCCTTTTCAAATTGACTCATAATTATCCCGACAATTTCTAATTTCAAAACCGGCCCTGTCGGCCCGACCCAAAATTACCAAAATGCCCCTGGGCCTCCCGGGAAGACCGGGATGAAATTTCAGGGCCGTTACAGGCACACACCCGCCATTATTTCTAATTAATGGCGGGCTCCACCCACCATCTTTTCTCCAATTTCTACTAGTGCGTCCATCAAACTTCAAGAGTTTTGTACCTGGTTCCATTGGTGATGCAACCGAATTGCAATTTTCCATCTTGAGCTTCTTCAAGATCTTTTTCGCATATTGCTCCTACGATATAAAGATGCTCGTCTCATCTTAAACTCTCGCATCATTGTGCTCTTAAACTCTTATATAATCTATTACCCATAAATATCATATCATCAACATAAAGAACAACAAATATCACATTGCCTCCACTTTGCTTTGTGTAAAGCTAATCATTGCTGAAACTGTCTAAAATAATTATCTAACAATCTAATCGATTCACACACTTAACACACAATGTTATAGCAGTCAACAAATTATACGCAAGCATACACAGTCAATTTGTAGTCAAGTGATAAGATAAAGTCATTCTCAAAAGGGACTGGTTTAATCTCTAAATAAGTGTTACTTGAAAAGTCACGAACAAAAAGTAAAGGATATATTGAAGCTTAACTAATTCGACTAGAAACTAAAATTGATAAACGTGAAAAATGCGACGACAATGTTGTAGGCATTCTCAATAGAAACATAACACAAGAAATGCTATTAACATTTAGACAGCTAATTAGCAAATAACAGAATGCTACAAACTTTTACTGCGAAATGCTAAAATGAAAATGTTGAAAACACGAGGAACTAATCCAAATAGATAATAGGCTTGAGTCAAGGGTCTTTTGAGTGTGATTAACATGCTACAAGAGGAAGTTTATGGTCAGAAGCGAACTCCACACAACACATAATCTAATGCTCTTTTCCAAGATGCATTCACCCTCTCCAAATATGAGCTTCCGCATCAATATTCAAAGCTAGAAACATTGAAATGTACACTAGCGAGGCGATTATTCTTAGCCTCCCTCTTTAACATGCAAGAGTTCTTAACATGAAACTAATGGACATGAGTAGTAGATCTCTAATCCCCTTCTCTTCCGAGATGAAGTGAAAAGAAAACATGAACGAATGATCAGTCAAAACATGTTTAATTGAAAACATGAACGAATGATTAATTGAAAATCCTACTATGACTTAGTTCAACATCCCCCACTTACCCAAATTGCATGCATCACACACTCTCCCCTTAACCCTCACCTAAATGCGTGGGTAGCGAATCAATGCATATTTATATAAATTAACATGCAGCAGTGTAAAAATCGATGACCTAGTTCCAAACATACTTCTATTCATGGTAAACATAAACTCCTACATGCAACCATAGAAATAAACATCAAATAGAAGTAAACCATGCGATTTTATTGCATCTAAGAAATGTTTAAAACTACAAGCTACTCCTAATAAAACCGTCAAATGAAATTGGCATGGCTGAAGATGTGCAGTCCCGTTGTCATCAGCTCCTACGACACCACCATTTGCTTCTCTCCACAATAGGCTTCATGGCCAACCGACCAGCTCACCTTTTTCGGCTCCCTGCCTTAGTATTTATAGAGTTGAATTACTTGGCCCACAAGTCGACGTGAGCTGTGGAATCTTCATAAATGCAAGATTCCTTGATTTCAACTGGAATTTAATTGATTGTTGCTGCCTTGATTACTTGATTGATTTTTTATTATTTCCTTGTTGGCGAGTCTTTTTCGAATGTGTTTTCATTTTGAGTTCGCACCTTTTTGCGTTGTGCTGATTTTTCTTTCTGCGGTGTAGCTTAATATTTCCTGCCACTAACAACAATTAGGCACACTTTACTTTAGATTGATGCTAAAATGCAAAGTTGTGCTTCCAATGCTACTTTATGAGCTCATGCTCATTTTGTAAGTTATTTCATCATATTTCTTCTATTAGTGCTTGGTTTTCCCCGGTAATTCTAGAATAATGCAAACTAAGAAAACCTAAAATACGCTCGATTTGAGTGCTATCATCCCCGAACAAAAACTTGATCATGTTGAAACTGCCTAAAATAATTATTAATAATCTGATTGATTTACATAATAAACACCCAATCCTACAACATTCAACAAACTATAATAAAGTATACGCAATCAATCATAGTCAAGTGATAAGTTTACTAGTCATTCTCCACAGAGACTAGTTTAACTGTAACGGCCCGGAAAATTTCATCCCGGTCTTCCCGGGAGGCCCAGGGGCATTTTGGTAATTTTGGGTCGGGCCGACAGGGCCGGTTATGTAATTGAATAGGATCGGGAATTTTGGTGAAGACATTTGGGCTTGAGAAAAGGTAAAAATAAATAGGGAATTGAATAGCACGTCGAGTGAGATTCGAGCCAAAGACGTGTAGCATGCTAGGCGGAGGGCGCTACCAGCCAAGCCACCGAGCGCGTTTGTTAATCTAAACGCGCGTTCTAATACTTATGCTTGTTTTCGAAGGCGGTTGGTATAAAAGTAGAGCTCGCCCGAGCTTTCTTCTCCGATTCTCTTCTTCTCCTTCGCGAATCACTCCGATCGACCGAGCTCCCCTTCTCGATTTCTCCCCCGCCAGCTTCAATTCGACCGCGTTTCTTCTTCAAATCCGAAGCCAAACCCCGATCAGCTAGTAAGTTTCTCCTTCTCTTCTTCTCCTTCGCGTTTCCGTCGACCCTTCCCCTGTTTTTTGAATTTCTTTTTTCGGTCATGCTAAAGCGATTTGTTGGGTGGGTTTTGTTCAGCTGGAGTAGAGGAGTTCGACCATCCATAAATCGCTCGTCGAATCCTCCCCTATCGGCCGAATTCGAGCTTTCTTTCCATCGCGAGTCGCGTGCTCTGTCGCTGCGCAGACCGCCGAGCCACGCCGCGCATCGCCTCACGCCCGCGCGCAGGCCTCGCCCAGCTCCGTGTCGCGTTGCATCGCCAGCGCCTAGCCGAGCCTCGCACCGCTCGCCCGCGCCCGCCCTCGCGCGCTAGCCGCCCGCATCCATCCATCGCCCCAGCCGCGCCAAAGAAGCCCATTTCTGCGCCCAAATAGCGCCAATAACCACCCCGCTTTGCCTCTGCTCAGCGTTAAATGCGTGCCTCGTGAGTTGCTCCCAAGCCGAGCCTCATTTATTTTATTATATTTAGGCCTATTGTGTGATTTTTGTTGTGATTGATAGGTTCTCGTTAGCTAGTTCGGGTTCGTTCGCGTTTAGGTTTTTCGTGTCAATCGTCCCCTACCAAGGTAAGGATTTCTTACCGGAGTTGTGTGGACCACGAGATATTATATGTGATTGCCGATTGATTGCTTGTTTGTGTTTATTGATATGTATAGCTAGGTACTCAATTCGAATTCCGATTAGCATGTTGTTCTGATTAATTCTCATGTTAATCCATGCTAGGTTGTTCGTTTCTAGCATGCTCGTGCTCTGCTCCTTCCTTCGTAGTATCATGCTAGGCTCGTTGTATTCTTATTGAGCACGTATTGGATTTTATGGAATTGTTTGCGCTTTGCTAGGCAGTGGAGTTAGAGTTGCGGTAGATAGCATCATCCGGGCACGATGCATAAAGTACCTTGCATCCATGGCGGGGGACGTCGAGCAAGTCATTCCGCCCCCGGACCCCGTGAGGATTAGCTAACTCAAGCGGTAGGCCCCGCAATCTTGGGTGAGGGTGGCGCATCGTTAAATGCCCCAACCGTCGGGATGATGACTTGGCATTGCCTGCGTCCCGGGAGTCGGCACGTCCTCGGCGTGTTCACCAGTAGCCCCGATTGCCACTGTTAAGGTAAGGGCGGCTTCTGGTGTAAGCCTACCACGACCCGCTTCTTAGCCTCAAAGTGCGGTGGTTCGAGTTGACATAGTTTACGTGTCCAGTCTCACACCCCTATGTCGGTGACACCGATCCAAAGATTTAGTTAGCGCGTAGGATCGGACATGGGCAGCTTGCCTCTAGACCGGCACCCCATGGTCTCGCAGAGAGCACGCGGTGCATGTTTACGCTCATTACGCCACGACCGGAGAGCTCTCGGATCTTGAGCCGGTGTACCTTTCGCGACGATGAAGCCGAGGCCGGACTTGTTTCTAGTATAGGCGACTTATGTATTGGACTGTGTGGTGATATTATTCCTGACTAAGACCACGAGTTGGCATCCGAGGCCCAAGTGTGGGCTAAGCTATGTGCTCTATTCTGCGTGTTATATTCATAGCTTGCATACGCTCATCGAGATGACCATGTATATCGTATTGTACCGGTTGGGGATTCTTACCGAGTAATTCGTTACTCACCCTTACTCGTGGTTTTTCCACGGTAACCAAGTCATGCGAGACAGATGGTGAAGGAAGAAGCTGTGATCATGGGGCCCATCTTTCCAACTCGATTTTTGTATTATGACTCTTTATGTTTTGTTTTCCCTTGAATGCATGTAATGCGCACGCACGAGCCCTAGGATGTTTTGTAAATATTTGTGGATTCCAAAGATTTTGTATCCGAAACAGTTTTGAATGGTTTTTAGTAAATCTCGATCGTAGTAAACTTTGGAAATGTATTTATCTTGGAACAGTCTTTGGGAAACAGGGACAGGTTCCAGGGAAATTGTCTAGTTTTTAAAGGGGTTATTTTGAATGTTTTTGTTTTAATTGGAATCCAAAATCATGTCTGTTTAATGTCCTTTACTTTGAATGCATGCATTGGGGTAAGGGCCCATTTAGTGCCCCATTCGGGTCGGTCCCTTACATTAACCTAAATAAGTGTTAATCGAAAAGTCAAGTACATAAAGTAAAGGAAAATTTGGTGGGTGATTATACTAACTAATTGACTAAAAAATATATAACTACAATACCAAAATAAATGATGTAAACATTGGAAAAATAAACAGTAACACATGCAATGCTAACAACTTCACAGAACTAGGTAGCAAACTGTCACAATGCTAAAAATGTTCGATATTAAGATAACAGGAGAAAATACTTCAATAAGAGAATAGGTTCGGGTTAAGGGTTTTTCGAGTGTGATTAACATGCATCAAGGGTGAGACTATGGTGAGAAGCAGACTCCGCACAACATGTGATCAAATGCATTTTCTCAAGATGCATTCATGCTCTTCGAGCTTGAACTCTCACATCTAAACTCGAAGCTAAAAATGATGAAATGCGCACTAGCGAGGTGACTATCTCTAGCTTCCCATTTTAACAAGTAGGAGTTCATAACATTGAAACTAATGGACATGAATAGTTTATCTCTAATCCTTCTCTCTCTCTCGAGATGAAATGATAAGCAAACATGAATGGATGATAAGTCGAAATAGGTTTTTAATTAAAACACCTATTATGTGTTAGCCCAACATCTCCCTACTCACTCGAAATACATGCAACACACAATTGTCCCCTCAACCCTCACCTATATGAATTTAGCTCATGGTTATGCTGAAA
Organism: Sicyos edulis; assembly: GCA_036507275.1. Classification (NCBI taxonomy): domain Eukaryota; kingdom Viridiplantae; phylum Streptophyta; class Magnoliopsida; order Cucurbitales; family Cucurbitaceae; genus Sicyos; species Sicyos edulis. The sequence continues at coordinate 11,518,334 of CM071852.1, read as the reverse complement.
AGAACAAAAGCAAAGTATAATGCCGAGAGCATTTCACATCAGATTAATCATAAAAAACAAAATTTTATTAAAAAAATTGAAGAAACTACCAACAAAGTATGTATTAAGCGATGAAATCAAGTCTTACAAACTAAAGTTATTGAAATTGAAAATAAAGAGACAAAGGTAATAAGAAAGCTTAGTAAAGTCTCCAAAGAATGCCAAAATGGTCTCCAATGGTACTTTTCCTAGCTCTTTGTGAAAGCACATGTGTTCGAGGGGTGCCAACTCATTTAATGAGCTCCTCAACAATTTTCCCACATGCATGAATTCTGCAATTTATGGAATTTTCTGCTTCTGGTCGAATTCTGCAGACATTGGCGTTCTTTCGAATGACTCTTCTTTTCTTCAATTGGATTCCTCTAATTAAGACATAAGTCCAAAATTTTCTACATTTTTAGATCCCGAAATAATAAAAATAACTTAGAGAGAACAAGGATTCTTGAAATGTTATAGAAAATGCTTACAACATTCAATTTTGAGCATAAAAACTCTAAATTATCCTAACTTTCTAATTCTTGCCGTTGGGAGAGCACACTGAGGTGGTTGTTGCTTCTGTTGTGAGTGGCAATTCAATTAGATATTCTGTGTGTTGTTGATGTCGAAATCAGGCCTGAATTCTTGCTAGAGGCGTATAGTTCGTTGTTTGCTTGGCACCCCGAGGGTACCAAGCCATATGGAGATCTGAGAATTCTGTGTCTATAGAGTATTGAGCAGTAAGATTGCTGATGCGCTAGTTTGGGTTGGACTGTTAGCAAGTGAGTTGTACTGTGGTTGCAACCCCTTAGGTTCCCAGAGTGGAAGTGGAACGAGGTCTCTGCGAGTTTCATTTCAAGACTCCCTAGGGCACTGAGAGTTTTCACCATGATATTGGTGATTGTGGATCGACTTACCCAGTGCACTCACTTTCCTTTAGGGAAGCTGTATTGTTTTGTTGTGAAGTGAGCAAAGTTGTACTTGGGAGGGATTTACAGGTAGCATGGGGTTCCTGTGACTAGCGTGGTAGATAGAGGCATTCAACCTACTTCGCACTTCTGGAAGAGCCTTCAAGAAAGCAGTGAAACTACCTGTAAGTTCAGTTTAGTTTTTCATCCACAGACAGATGGTCAGACTGAAAGAGTCAGCCAGATTTTGGAGGATATGTTCAGTGCTGGTGAGTTAGGCTCTTCAGGCAATTGGGATATGTAGATGTGTCTGAGAGAGTTGTTTGATATCAGTCATCAGCCCATTGCTCAATTTGCACCCTTTGAGGCTTTGAATGGATGAATGGAATTGATGTAGTTCGCTTGTAAATTGGGATAAAGTTGAAGAGAGAATGTTGTTATGGCCAAAGTTGTTGTAGTTGGCCAGTGATACAATTCATGAGATTCATGCTAGAATGATTACAACTCGGTGCCATTAGAAAAGTTGGGCAAATGTTATTCATAGAGATAAAAAAAACTCGAGATTAGCAGTTTTGTGTATTAAAAGTGGCATCAATGCAGGGAATGCAGAGGTTTGAAGCCAGAAGGAGGCTGGGTATGAGTTATTTGATCGGTTGGGATCCTCGAGTGAGTTGCTACTATGTTGTGTCATCCAATTGCTTTCCTTGTGTTGTGCATGAAATTTTGCGTTCCATGTGTGATGCTTTGTCAGTATGTGCCAGGCTTGTTTCATGTCGTTGATCATGAGCTGTTAGAGTTAAATGAGCATCTGTCTCATGAAAAGTTTGTTCAGTTTTGGATCAAGATTGTGAAGTTCTATGATGCAGTGAGTTGCTCTAATAAAAATATTGTGGAGGTGGTTATGCACTCTTGTTGTTTTTGGTTATTTGAGCCTTAGTCAACTTTCGAGGACGAAAGTTTTCTAAGGGGGGAATTTTGTAATAACCCACTATTTTCAAAGTTAAAATGAAAGTTATGGCAGGTTTGTTATTGGGTTGAGATTGAAGGGCAAGTTGGTCATTTCAGCCTTAGATATTTAAGAAGAAAGTTGGGACATCAACCCCTAGGTTTGGAAGTTACTATTCACACAACTACTATTCATTATCTTCTTCGCTTTGAGGCTCATCGGAGTTCAACATTCAGCTGCGCGTGGGTTCGATTCGTCGTGGTTCAAGCAGCGCCGTGGTCAGGTTGTTGCGCTTGAGTCATCGTGGAGCACCGTTGCTGGGCCGTTCGATCCACGAGCTCATGGGTTTTGCTGCCGTTGTCGTCGACGCCGAAGAGGAGCCGAGGTCGCGGCGCGCGCCACCGTTCGGGACGTTGTGTTGCGTCGCATCTGTGGGTTGGATCTTCGCAGTCGCGTGGGTTCGATCCATTATGGAATGTGGTTTCTGCGTGAGTTCCGTGTAGGTGGGGTTCGAGCTAGTTATGCCGCAGCGTGGGTCAAGGCATTGCTTGAGCCGCCGGAAGGGCTAACGTGTGTCGCCGTGGGTTGCATCGTGGAGCAGGATGCACACCTTCGCGAGGTTCGTCGCAGGTCTGTGTGCTCGCCATCGCCGCTGTGAGGGCCTCTCCGTCGTTGGGGTGGTGAGGTCTCTCTCTGTCTCTATCTCTTTTATGGTTTAAGTTGATTAAGTTCTAAAATGAAGAAGAAGATAGGTGTTTATTTGTTGGGGTATTGTCATTCAAGTTGGGTTTAAGGGTGTTTGTTGCAAGAGTAATGTCATTTAAAATGTGGATTAGAGGTGTTTGTTTGCAAGTATATGGATATTTAAATGAGGTTTAAGGAGTGTTTGTTTCAAGTGTAAACTTATTTAAGTTATGGATAAAGCATGCTTGGTTATGGGTTTAAGAATATTCAAATAGGGAATTGTTGGTGTTTGGTTGCTGGTTTTAAATTATTCAAGTGATGGTTTAGACTTGTTGGACTAGTGGTTTAAAATCATTTAAGTCATGGATTAAAGATGTTTGTCCATGGAGTTATGAATATTTAATTATTGGTCAGGCTTGTTTGTCTAGAGGTGTAAATTTATTTAAGTTGTGAATTAAGGTGTGTTTGGTTATAGGTGTAGTGGTCATATGATTCGAGTTTAATGGGTGTTTGGCTTGGGTAAAATGGTGAGTTTTGACCCATTGACTTTTATTGACCAGATTTGACCCGAACCATTTTATGTTCTTCAAGCCGGGTTTGTGGGCACGTGTGGCCACCGGATGTCTCCGGGACATGTTTTTCGAGGTTCTTCACTATTTGCTAAATTTGATATTCTGGATCCGATTTTGATGGTCTGAGGTGCTAGTTTTGAACGGTTTGTTCGTTTCAGGGCTCGGAGTGGTGTTTGGCTATTTGGAGCTTCTAGTGAGTTCTTGGAGAGCTATTAGTGGATTGGCCAAGGTAGGGACCCTTTACCCCCTTCTCAAGGACCTGTGGTTAATACATGTGCCGGTTTACTTGCATGAGTTGATTTGTCTGATTGTAGCATGACCATGTGCATTGTATGTTGCATTTGATTGCTTCGAGAGCATATACATTTCATGCTTGTCTCTTGTATGACTAGTGATGCATGAATCATGTATGTCTGCCTGATATGGTTGAGTTGCATGTGGTTGCATGATTGTCCTGATATGAACTTGCACATCTATCCTGATATGGACTTGCATGATGTTTGATGCACGGCTTGATGCCGCGTTTGGACCCAAACGAGTCATGGAGACCGGATAGAGGAGACTAGTAAGCGGGTGTGGACGATGATATTCGGGCGCACACCCTAGCTTGAGGTGATATTCTCTCGCTCTGCAGGACTTCCGTGGATGGTCGGCCGGCCAGGCTCACGGCCCTAGATGGTTTCTACTAGTAGCCTAGGCTCTTTCCAGGTAGGTGGTATGGGCCTGATATGGTTCCTTGGTGATTGGTGTGGCACCACTTCTCGCCGTGAGTACGAGGCCTGGGGCCAACAGGTTGCTCGACTCACTAGTTCCCTCTGGAGTAGGATGCCAGATTGCTCTCGAGTCAGAGGACTCTTGTGAGCTTTTGGGTCTGTGGTCTACGATCCTTAGACCGCTCTACGTGGTGCTCGTCAAGGACGAAGTTTCTTGACCTAGCACCCAGGAGCTTGGGTTTTGTACACCCTTTGGTTATGTTGCTGATTATACTTGTTTGCTGATGTTAGTATTATTATGCATGTCTGTCCCCGAGCTGGGGAAGCCTTACTGAGTTTGCGAAAACTCACCCTTTCCACTGTGGAATCCCCACAGGTACTACTAGACTGTACCGAGATGGATGATTGACGGAGCTGGAGATGACCATGGGACCTGCTGCATAACTCTGTGTAGAGTATTTTAATTTATTATTTCTGCATGAACTATTTAGGGGCATGATAAGTGGGATCTATTTTACTGAGCTTTTATGTTTTGATTTTTGGGTACCCTATAACTGTTTAATGATTTGATGGTTTTACGAACTTGTTCTTCCGAGTTGTTTAAAAAGAGTTTTGTTTTAAATTTACATGCCCGAGATGTCGAGTACTATTTCCATGCATTTATAGTTAAGGACTTAGGTTTAGACCCTTGTCGGGTCGGGTCCTTACACTATTAGGTTGGAATTATTTTAAGAGACATACTTAACTAAAGGCTCAAAACTAGGCTAAGTCTTCAGTTTGCTTGGGAAATTTCGTAAGCAAAACACAATGCTGAAATCACTAGAGATTTCACTATTGATAAACAAAATGCCACTAACACTTAGGCAGAATAAATTTCTAACAAAACTAACTAAACTTGGAAATAAGGATTTTCTTTTCCAGAATGGCCAGACCAACACTAAACTAAACTAAGGAAATTAAAAGAAAAACTAAGCAGATAATTTTTTTTTCCACAGAAATAACCAAGCTGAATGCTAAAAGCATTAGAGATAAAGACATAAACTTCCTTTCATAAATGAGGAAGGATTCTTCAAAACTTTCTTTTCCATCCTCACTGATTCTCAACAATTGCTCGGTCCTTTCTGAAATTTTCTTTTCCAAAAACAAGAACAAACTAGCACAAATCTAATTAAACTAAGACAAAAATAAAAGCTAACTACAACTACTGGAACATGCTTAATCCAAATCAGTTAACATAGAAATAATTCAAGAATTTTTTATACGTGAAACATAAATAAATGACCGAGCATCATTACCCCAAGTTTTCCAGCTTCCCAACAAAATGGCTGCAAGTGTCCACCCAATAGCCTTTTTTTATTGCTGCAACAGGTCCAACAACAATGCTGCATTCTTTGGGATAAGGCTATCTAAGTTAATGATTGGAAGAGTTTCCTCTTCTCCCAAATAATCGCATTTGAAGTGTTCAGGTAAAGATTTCCACTCTAAAATAGGACGCTTATCTATATATGGCTTCATTGGTTGGCTCACTTCCTCTTCCAATTCCAATGATTCAAACTTGCTCATTGTGGTCAGAATGCTACACTTCTTCACTTCTTCTTCATTCAATGCTTCTAACTCGGATTCTGGTGTTTTTAGAAAATGTAAAAAACATTCTTCATAATTCTTGTCAACATCATGATCTAGCGCAACCTCAATAGAATTTAAGAATGAATAGACTTCAATATCAGAAGGATGTTTCCTTGTATCATCAATGTCCATATGCATTTCTTTCAGAATGTTTAGGAATTTCTCAAAGTGAGTTTCATCTTGTTTCTTATTTTTAAGTCTTTGAGAACACGGTGGTGATGGTGGTTGAAAAAATTAAAAGAATTTTTTTTTCAACCTGGTTACTCGACATATTGTCCCACTCCACTATAAAATCTTCCACAAAAGGACTCTTCTTCATCTTTTTAATTTCCAATTGCTTAGGTTGCCTGTCTACAAATTCTGCTCTTCCAGATTCTTCTCAGATTCAATGCTACTAACACTAGCGATGCTCAAATAACTCGACAACCCAAGAAACTCAGACCAACCCGACCCAATTTGACGGGTTGGGTTGGGTTAAATACACAAATGGGTTGGGTTGTGTTCAAAATTATGAAATTTTCATAGGTTGTGAGTCAAGGATTGACCTAAAATTAACCCAACCCAACCCGACCAACCCGAATTTATTATTTTGTTTTAAAATATATTTTTTTAAATATAACATAATTATTATGTTATTCAATTATGTATATTATATGTATATGCATATTTATCTTATTTAATTATTATTGTTAGACTTTTTATTTTTTAATATTTTTTAAACTTTAAACCTATTATGATGTTTTGAAGTTAGGTAAACTTGAATTTCGCATTTGTAATAAGAATCTATTTATGCTAATGTTCTTCCTAAGTTTCTAGGAATCGAAAAAGGGGCGTTAGAGATTGTTTATTGAGTACATTGCTTATCATGGTGAGCTTCTTTAATTTTAGATTAGTTGCAAATTTATGAACCCAATAACCCAACCCAACCCGAAAAAAAGGGTTGGGTTGGGTTGGAGAATTGACCAACTTGAATTTTTGGGTTGGGTAGAAAATCATTCCAACCCAACCCATGTTCACCCCTAGTTAGCACTAGGTTTGCTCAGATTCTTCTCAGGCATAATGTTGTTAACATTATCTTCTTCCAGATTGTCATCAGGGCTCTCCCCAAACAATGTTTTTTTCTCGTTGGAATCTTTAATTTTCTGATCATCTATTGGAGGTCTTCCACTTCTTAATTCAATTGTGCGGAGTTGCTCTTTCCCATCCCTTCTTGATGGCTCTATATTAGATGAAAGCTTTTCGAATGGTCCATTCCTTAATTCTGCTCTCAATTGACCCATTTGAATCTCCATATTTCATACAGTTTCTTGCTGACTTTGAATGGTTACTTGTTGAATCTGAAAATTTGCATCATTCTTGACGATATACTCCTTAAACAAGCTCTCTAATGAAGTACCTGAAATTTTCTGAGGAGGAGGTGGCATCTGGAGATTTTGATTGTTATATCCCTGCACATTCTGATTTTCAAAGCAAGTAGGCTGATTCATCCTTTGTTAATTCTGGGGAATGCTAGCAACATTTCTTTTTCCTTCCAAATAGCAATTTGGATGATGTTGCCATCTAGGACTATAAGAATTTGAATATGGACTATTCACATGCTTTAGATTACTAGCATTCCAAGCATTCATAACTGCACCAGGATTGTGTGGGCAGAATTAAAATGCATGGCCTTCTCGACAATAAACACAATTTTCCAACTGAATCTGGCTAATCTCTACAGTATTATGAAACTTTGTAGTGCTCTCCATTCGTAAAGTCTTCATCTCATTGCCATTTTTGCCATTTCAGCTCGTAGTGCCATCAAGTGATCTACTTCCAACTATCTTTCTTTCTTTGCAATTTTTCTTCTCGGATTTGACCATTGGCTATTATTTAACGTGAATGTTTTCAGAATATCATAGGTTTATTTATATGTCTTATTCATAAGAGATCCATTGGCCGTTGCATCTAGCTTTATCTGCGATTCTAGCTCTAATCCATTATAAAATTGTTCCATTTGCACAAAATATGATAAATCATGTAGCAGGCATTTTCTCACCAAGTCCTTAAAACGTTCCCAAGTTTCACTTACTGATTCATATTCATACTGTCGAAACCACATAATGTCAAGTCGTAATTCTGTAATCTTTGTTAGAGATTAGTACTTGATTAAAAATTTATCTACTAACCATGTTCTTGACCCATCTCTCAATGAATATGAAAATAAAGTCAGGTGTAGGTAGTCCTTAGTAACATTTGGAAATTTGAATTTATCACTAACTCCTAGAAATAAGCATAAGTGCTGATAAGGAACTTCAGATGCTAGGCCATGAAATTGTCCAATTGTCTGCAACATCTCAAACATGACAGGCTTAAACTCGAAAGATCTGGCTCTAATCCCATTCTTCTAGTGGATGAAAGGGATAGAGCAATTAGAGCTATGCTAATCAAGCTATCAATGGAACATTAACATTGTTGAGATTTGGATTTTGCACAAGAATTGACTCTGGTCCCAAATTCTGATTATCATTGTGTGGAGCATTCTTCAAATCATTTCCTTGTCGTTGAGCCATTCTCCTGAAAATCACAACAGAATGATATAAACAGTATTAACAATTAAACACCACTTTTCAAACAACACTTAAACAAATTTAAAACACCAGTCCCAGGAAACGGTGCCAAAAATTGATCGTGTTGAAATTGACTAAAGTAATTACTAATAATCTGATTGGTTTACGCAATAAACACCTAATGCTACAACATTCAACAGACTATACCCAAGTATACGCACTCAATCATAGTCAAGTGATAAGTTTACAAGTCATTCTCTATAGGGACTCGTTTAACTCTAAATAAGTGTTAATCGAAAAGTCAAGTGCATAAAGTAAAGGAAATTTTGGTGGGTGATTATACTAACTAATTGACTAAAAACTATATAACTACAATATTGAAACAAATGATGTAAACATTGGAAAAATAAACAGTAACACATGCAATGCTAACAAATTCACAGAACCAGATAGTAAACTGTCACAATGCTATAAATGTTTGATATGAAGATTATAGTAAGATTGTAGAAGACGGAGAAAATACTTCAATAAGAGAATAGGTTTGGGTTAAGTTTTTTTCGAGTGTGATTAACATGCATCAAGGATGAGAGTATGGTGAGAAGCAGACTCCACACAACATGTGATCAAATGCTCTTTCTCAAGATGCATTCATACTCTTCGAGCTTAAGCTCTCGCACCTAAACTCGAAGCTAAAAATGATGAAATGGGCACTAGCGAGGTGAATATCTCTAGCTTTCCTCTTTAACAAGTAGGAGTTCCTAACATTGAAACTAATGGACATGAATGGATTATAATTTGAAACATGTTTTTAATTAAAACACTTATTATGTCTTAGCCAACATCTCCCTGCTCACCGAAATACATGCAACACACACTCGTCCCCTCAATAGAGTATAATGCCGAGAGCATTTCACATAAGATTAATCAGAAAACAAATAATGCTATTAAGAAATGGAAAAAACTACCAACAAAGTATGTATTAAGCGATGAAATCAAGTCTTACAAAATTTAAGCTATTGCAACTGAAAATAAAGAGAAAAAAGGAATAAGAAAGTGTAACGACCCGACCCGAATGGGGTTCTAAATATGTCGTTACCTCAATGCATGCATACAAATCTACAGAAAATTTGCAAGATGGTGTTTGGATTCTAAGTAAAAACTAAAACATGAAAACATCCATTTAAAAATCAACATAAATTTCTGAAACCTGTCCCTGTTTCCAAGCACCTGTTTCAAGGCAAATACATTTCCAAAACTTACTCTGATCAGAGATTTATTTAAAACATACAAGCTTTACAACAATGCTAGAATCCGGGAAAACATTCAGAAAACACCCTAGGGCTCCGTGCCCAACTACATGCATTCAGAGGACATTTAAATCATAAACATAAACATAAGACTCAGAGTTGAACAACGGGTTTCCATGATCACAGCTCCTCCTCTAGCCATCCTGTCTCGCACCATGGTTACCTGTGGAAAACCACATAATAAGGGTGAGTAACGAATTACTCAGTAAGAATCCCCAACCGGGGTACAATACGATACACATGGTCATCTCGAGAAAGATAAGCAAGCTATGAATATAAACACAGAGTAGAGCACAAAGCTTAGCCCACACTTGGGCCTCGGATGCCAACTCAGGGTCTTAGTCCGGAAATAACTCACCACACAACACATCACACAAGTCGCCCTATACGAGAAACAAGTCCCGCCTCACCTGCTGTCTCATCATCGACGAAAGGTACACTGGCTCACAATCCCGAGGAGCTCTCGATCGGCGCCAGTAATGAGTGTAAGCATGCACCGCGTGCTCTGCGAACCATGGGGTTGCTGCAGGTGCGAAGGCAAGGCAGCGCCCATGTCCAATCCACCACGCCTAACTAAATCTTTGGATCGGTGTCACCGACATAGGGGTGTGAGACTGGACACGTAAACTATGTCGGCTGAACCACCGCACACGGGGCCAAGGAACGGTCGTGGTAGGCTTACACCAGAAGCCGTCCTTGCCTTAACAGTGGCAATCGGGGGCTCTTGCCAAACATGCCGAGGACATGCCGGCCGCCGGGGCGCAGGCAATGCCAAGTCATCATCTCGACCGTTGGGGCATTAACAAGCGCCTCCTCACCCAAGATTGCGGGGCCTACCGCTTGGGTTAGCTAATCCTCTCACGGGGTCCGGGGACGGAATGACTTGCTCGGCGTCCCCGCCATGGATGCAAGGTACTTTATGCATCGGGCCCGATGATGCTATCTACCCGCAACTCTAACTTTGCCTTAGCAATCGGCAAACAAGCAATATCATCCAATACGTGCTCAATAAGAATACAATGAACCTAGCATGATTCTACGAAGCAAGGATGAATCTGAGCATGCCGAAAGGAACAACCTAGCATGGACTAACATGAGAAACAACACAGAAATCATGCGACCGAGAATTGAGAATAGAGCACTTATCACCAAACATGTCAATAAACACAAACAAGCATACAATCGGCAATCACATATAATATCGCAGGGTCCACACAACTCCGTAAGAAATCCTTACAGCGGGAAGACCTCTAAACACAAGAAACTTAAGTCTGCGATCGAACAGAGCTAGCTAGCGAGAACCTAACAAAAACAACAATAATTACAATCAAAAGGCCCAAATATAATAAAACAAACAGGGGCTCACTCGGGAGCAACTCACGAGGCACGGTACGACACTCGGACAAGCCACAGGTTGCAGACTAGGCAAATTCTTGGGCGGGCGCCGCACAGCGCTGGGCGCGGCCACGCACACTGGCGCTGCGGCGGCTCGGCTGGGGCACGCACGACGGGGCGCTGGGGCTCGCTGGGCATGGGTTGCAAGGCAGCGCGCGCGCGAACGCGGCGGCGGTAGCAATGGCGGCGGCCTTGTGGCGCGACGACGCGCTTCTGAACGCGACTTCGGAGGGCTCGGCGACACGAGCTGGCGACGCGACGGCAACGCGGCGCGCAGGGCGCCGGCGCCGGCGCGGGCGAGCGACGACCACCACGGCGCGCGACGGCCACGGCCGGTGCGACGGGCGAGCCGGCGATCGGGCGACTCGGGCGGATCTGGCGGCGCGCGCGACCTAGCAGGGCGGGCTTTCGGCGCTTGGGCGAGCTAGGGTCGCTGGGCAAGGGGCAAGGAGCCAAGGCTGGGTGCTCGGGGAGAGAGAGAGAGAGAGAGAGAGAGAGAAAAAAAAAAAAAATGAAGAGAAAGTGAATTTGGGGAAAAAAAAATAAAAGAAAAGAAAATGAATTTGGAAAAGAAAAGGAAAATGGGAAATAAAAGGAAAAATAAGGATTTTATCCCAAAATCCATCTTTATCCACTTTTATCCTTAAAAATCCCATTTCCCGGCTTCCTCCTTCGAGACCCGGCTGAAGCAACCTCTCCCAATAAATAAAACTCACTAAAATCCAACTCTCAAATCAACACCAAGGGCCCGGGCTCGAATCCCAAAGGAAGCACACAACCAACCAACACTTTGCCCAAAACCCAAATCACAACCGAACTCCCAAACGACTAGCCCAAACATCTCGGGACTCGCAGCCAACAACAAACAAGCCTCGACAAAGGTAGGAGCTACCTTGAAGCCTGAAAATCCACAAATCCTGCCCGAAGAGCCAAAGGACCAAAATACCCCCAAGGGTCAAAACCGCTCTAAGACCCAACCAAACGACCGAATCTTGACCCGAAGGCACCTCGAAAACTGGGATAGAAAACTGGGCTGTTACAGAAAGCTTAGGATAGTCTCCAAAGAATGCCAAAATTATCTCTAATAGTGCTCCTCCAAGCTCCTTGTGAAAGCACACTGCTCTATTTCAATTAAACTAGCTAACTCTAAGAATAAACTAAAGAAAACAACAAAAAAAAGGGTAAGAAAGTTGCTGGAATTCTAGATAAGAGAAAAGAAAGAGATGACCAAAAGAAGGTTGAAAAATTAGGCACAAAGAAGGCTAAGGTTTCATGTTTTTCATTTCCCATTTAAAGGTCTAGGTCATATGATCAAGGGTCAAGATTAAAAGATGAAAAGAACATGTTTCCCCATCAAAATAGGCCCTTTTGACACGTGTCTGAGGGGTGCCAGCTCATTTAATGAGCTCCCCAACAATTTTTCCACGTGCAGGAATTATGCAATTTTTGGAATTTTCAGCTTCTGGTCAAATGTTGCAGACATTGGCGTGCTTTCAAATGCCTCTTCTTTTCTTCAATTTGAATCCTCTAATAAAGACATCAGTAAAAAAATTTCTACATTTTTAGATCTTGAAATAATAAAAACAACTTAGCGAGAACAAGAATTCTTGAAATGCTATAGAAAATGCTTCCATCATTCACTTTTCAACACAAAAACTCTAAATTATCCTAAATTTCTAATTCTTGTCTCTTATCCTACATGCATTGTATTTTCAGTATAATTCTCTATCTTAAGGTGGGTGATTATACTAACAAATACACCCTAAAAAAGGACTAAATAACTCTCTAATTGAGAGTTATCACTCGCGATGCTTGCTTCAACCTATAAAACACTTTCTTCAATTTCAACACTTTATTTTCTTTTCCAATTTTCACATATCCAAGTTGTTGCTCAATTTACACTTCTTTTTCAAGCACACTGTTCAAGACTTCCGTCTTGACATCTATCTGATAAATTGACCATTTAAATTGTGCCGCTTGCGAAATGAGCAATCAGTTTGTCTCCATTTTCACATATCTAGGTTGTTGCTCAATTTATACTTCTTTTGTCAGCTTCCATGTATCATTGGGCTCTATTACATTAATCTCTTCATCCATTGCGGTTTTCCACTTCTTGTCTCACACTACTTCCTCAAAGCTAATATCTTCTGCATCTGCTAAAAGAAAAACAAGATGTACTTCATTTTTCCCATGAAACAAATCTTGCAAACTCCACATTCTAGGTTGTTGTGGTTCAAGACATCATCAGTTGTTTCATAATCTCTCAGCATACTCGTTGATGCAACGACTGGTAATTCTCTGACTTCGATGCTGACTTCCATCGAATTGTTCTAGTCTCGTTTGTTTTCTTCATTTACTTGCACATCATGACTCACTATCACCTTCTTTCTTATTGGATCAAGCAACTTGTACGCTTTTTTTTCTCATCATCGCCAATAAACATATACTTCTTGCTCTTGTCTCCGAGTTTCGTTCTTTGCTGATTAGGTACATATGCATAAGCCACACTACTAAATACCCTGAGATGCGAAATTGTTGGCTTTCGTCCCCTTCATGCCTCTTGCGGTGTTTTATCATCTAGCTTCGCATGTGGACATTGATTTTGCACATATATTACGCATTGCACTACTTCCACCCAAAGTTCATTTGGCATACTTTTACTCTTCAACATTGCACGAGTCATATCAAGAATTGTTCAATTTTTCCTCTCAGCTACACCATTTTGTTGTGGAGTGTATGGTGCGGCTAGAAATCACCTTATGGCTTGCTCATCGTAATTCTTATTAAAACAGTCGAAGTATATTTGCCACCTCTATCAAATCGCATAACTTTGATCCGTCTGCCAGTCTCTTTTTCCACCCTCACTTTGAATCTTTTGAACGCCTCGAATGCCTTTGATTTTTCTGTTAAAAAATACACTCAAGTTGTCTGTGAGAAATCATCAATAAAAGAAATGATGTACCTTTGGCGCTGAAAGATTTTGGGGTAATTGGTCTGCATATATCTGTATGAATTATCTCGAGAGGTTACTTTGCCTGTTATTCCACATTCTTCTGAAACGACGTTCTCGCATGCTTGTTGAACACACATTCTTCACAAAACTTTCCTTCGTAGTCCATGTTAGGTAACCCGTGCACCATATCCTTCTTTGCTAACTCTTTTAGACCACCATGATGTAGGTGCCAAAAACGAAGATGCCACAACGATGCCTTATCTTCTATATTGATGCATAAACACTTTTCTCGTACGCTTCTCAAATTCAGTTTATACATGCGATTTTTCCCATTCGACTCAAGCAAATAAACACTCTTTCTTATCCTTCAAATTCAACAACCGATCTTTAAAAAATACAGAGTAATCCTTCTCTGTGAGTTGTTTTGAGATCTAGTGCATAATAAACATCATGTATTGACCCTGTCAAGCCATCCTTCTGCACAAAATAAACTGTACATTTGACTTTGACCTTTAGTTTGACGCATCACCAAAAAATACATGTCCATCTTCAATTTTTCACATTTCTTTGAACAGATGCTCTTGACTGGACATATGGTTGTCTTCCTCTGAGTCGAGATACCACACAGTATCATTGTTGTCATTGCCTTCTTTATGCGCCATCAAAGAACACCTTCATTCACATTGTTTTCTAATGGTAGTTGGTTGTTTCTTCAACCCTTTTATCCGTATGAAAATCTCTCATAAAATACCCTTCTTCACCGCAATTGTAGCATTTTTTGGAATAACAATCACTCGCATAGGGATCATACTTGTGATACTTGTAGCATTCTATATTTAGCTGATTCGATATAAACCTCTTCCTGGACCCGGTCCTCTTTCACGCTAATTCGTTTGACTAGTATGTCCATTTTCTGCATCATAACAGTTGTTTTGTCTACTACGACTATATCTTCGACCTCCATGGCCGCGACCTCTACCCTTAAATTTTTTAGAATATAGTACCTTTTCATTTTCGATTGACGCCTTGGTTTGAAGCGCTTGCTCTACTGTTTCCCCTTTATTCTTATTCTCACGCTGCTTGTGTGTCTCAAGAGAACCAGCAAGCTGGTCAATAGTGAGCGTCGCAAGATCCTTTGACTCTTCAATTGTGCATATAATATTCTCGAAATTATCCGTAAATGATCTCAAAATATTTTCTACAACTCCTGCATCCGTTAGTTTTTTGCCATTGCGATTAAGTTGATTCACCACCGTTTGCACACGCGTAATGTAATTAGATACACTTGCTGACTCCTTCATCTTTATGTTCTCCAACTCGCCGCGAAGAGTTTGAATACGCACTAGCTTGACTCAGTCGGCTCCTTTATACACTTTCTCTAAAGTGTGCCATGCATCTTTTGAAATAGTTGCACTCGCAATCTTCTAATTTGTCAATTGCACTGAATAACATACACAATGTTGTTTTATCCTTTGAATGCATCTCTCTTAACTGTTTGGATTGAATCACCATATAATCTGTTGTATCTTCTGGTTCTACATAACATTCTTCGACCACTTCCCATGCATCATGAGATCCAAGAAGAGTTTTCATCTAGATGCTCCAATTCTCATAATTTGCCATCGTCAATCGTGGCAGTGCATTTGACCCGTCACGTTCGCCATCGACTCTGATACCAATTTGTAGAAACTAAATTCGAATAACAAAACAATAAAACAATTTTACAAGGTTTTCACGGAGAGACAAAACACACAAAAACTTATCTACTAGCAATTTACCTTATTTCTCAATCTCGTAATCCTTTTCTTACACCTTTGCTCTCTTTTTTACACGCACTAGCTCTATGGAATGAGCACTCTATTTATAGTCTATTACAAACTTGGTCTCCAAGTTCTTACCATAAATGTTTCCCACTAATTGTTAAATCAAGAATCCACTAATTCCCTAATTAACTCCTAAATTGACAACACATTAATTCATTAATTGTGTACTCACTAATTCCTCAATTAACAATTATTCCAAAATACATTAAAATTACATTTAAGTTTATTCAACAAAAAACTTGTTTGGATGTGGGTTTTTTTTTTTTTTTTTTGAAGGAGATAGAGACAATTGCTTATTTATATATGGACATAAAATGAGTAGTTATTTTAAGAAGTTAAATAAATTATTGAAAATGAGTGGTTAGAAATGATTTATTTTGAAAAATTAGAAATGAGTGGTTGGTATTGAGGATTTATTGTGATTAGTTATAAATGTATAATTAAAAATGAGAAGTTATATTGAGTAGTAAAAAAAATGAATTATTTTAAATAGTTACAAAAAAATCGTTTGGGTGTAGTTTTTTAAGGAGAAGTTAGTTAATTTTCAATCTAAATCATCTTCAAATATTACAAACAAATACACTTTAAGTACAACTTGGCCAGCCACAGTATCGGTTATTCAGTGACATAGGTATATATCCAATGTTTAAGAGGTTAAAGATTCGACTCCTCCATCTCCAATTATTGTAATCTAAAAAAAAAAAAGTTACAACTCAGCACCAACTCGTTTATCAATAAGCTCAGACCACACACGCCGAAAAAAAAAATCAAACGACACGGAGAAAGCAACTGGACGGCACAATTGGAACAAAAAAAATACAAAACATGACAACCCATACAAATAATAACCATAAAAGAAAGGAACCCACAGAAAACAGATCCATCATTCTAATCTCGAAAAAAAAAAGAGGGATGGAGAGAGAGACCCAGAGAAAGCAACTGGTCGGTTTCATGGTTTATGCCATTTTCAATTTCACTCTAAAATGGTACATTGATCCAATTCAGTCTTCAGCATAAATCAACTAAAAAAGATGGTATTAGTTAGTTTTCTATTCAATTTCTGACCAAATTAAAAAACTAACAAAAATAAAAATGTTAAATTTGATGAAAATAAAATTTACATAATTTGAAAAAAAAAAACTCACAAATTAAACAAATAAAATGACATTTTTTTCACTGAAATTCTAAAATGTGTGGCATATAATAATATGTTTTACAATTTCAATTCTTAGGAATAAAATTTATACAAAAATTATTTTTATATAATAAAAAATTATGCAATATAAAAGATAATTTAAATGTTAATGTCTACTAGAATGATTCAACTTAAATATATTCTATATAATTTAAACTTAAAAAATAGAAAATAAAATGTGGATAAGTAGACCTTAAAATTGAAGTGACATCGCCTAAAGTTTCTCTGTGTACAACATTTGTGTGAGAGAAAGTTTAGCTGTCAAAAAAGAATTTTTTTTAATTCAATAAAAAGTTGTCAATAATTCAATGATTCTACATAAAGAGCATTATTGGTCAGGTCTGATTTGACAACATATGAATATATCACATGGAATAGTGCTTTTCAAATTAGAGGTTTCAAAGAAGAAGGGAAAATAAGAGAAACAAAAATTAAGAAAAAAAATACAAGCCACTGTTTGATTGTAAGGCATAACTTAAATATTAATATGCTCAAGAAAGAATTAGATTAGCGAAATATATCTAATGACTCACTCGTGATGGTAGAAGAGACCCCTCAAAATTTTTAAAATTTTAGATTATATTTACGTAATTTAGAATCTTCTATCAAAAACTAGGTGTGGCTCAATGGCCTTTGACCCTCCAAAAAGATGATTGGTTCACCAGTTTGTGGTACAAATCTGCTATTAAGTTCAGTTTTTTTCTAATTCCGTTCTTTTTGTACTCTTTTTTTAAATTTTGTCCTTTGCTTTTTTATTTACATATAATATTGGTATTTTTTTCTTTTCCATTTTCTTAGGTCAGTCTATCTTAGGGTATATTTTGGAGGGCTGTTTTGGGTAAGGAAAGGAAGGGTTGAGTTTTTTATTTTTGTTTGGCCAGCTGGGATAAAATAAATTGGGTGGGAAGTTTTAAGTGAGCGTGTGGGCTCCACGCGCCAGACAACTAGACGTGTGGAGTGCATTTTACTTTATTTTTTTTCTGTTATTTTTTCTTGGTAATTTGTTTTTCTGTTTCTTTTTGGATTTATTTTTTTAATTCAAATTAAACTTTTTTTCTTATACTTTTTTTAAAGTTTTTTTAAATATATATTTTCAGTTATATATATAAATACATACATAAGTATATAAAATTTTAGTTTCTAATTAAATGTTTTTTCCTTATACATTTTTTAGTTTTTATTTTAGTTTCACATATATAATTTTAATTTCTAATTCAATATTTTTTCTTTAATATTATAATGGGTGATCTATTTTAACAAAAATAATTACAAATATAGTTAAATTTAAAAATATTTATAAATAGAGTTCAATGCAATTTTATTAATACTCAATAATATAATATTATTTATTATTAATATACTATTTTATATTATTAATACATTATTATGTATTATTAATATAGTATTATATGTTATTAATACAATAGTGTATTATTGTATTATGTATTATTAATACCTATAATTATGATTGTTAAATCTTTTTAAAAGTCATCATATTTATAATCATTTTCTAAATTTGACTAATTTTGTAAATTTTGTAAATTTTATTAGTTGTTGTGTTAATTAATTTTTATTGTATTTATTCCAAAGTAAATATTTAAACTAAAAATTCAAGTTAAGTTATATGATTATATTAATTTATTATAAATTATTTATAAGTATTATTTTCTTTTATAATAATTAAACTAATCAAGTTTTTATTATATTTAAAAATAATGATTAAATTAATTGCATTTTTATTTTTTATTCAAATTTGTTTTGCTCCACTTTTTTAAAACTTAATTGCATTTATATATAATTTATACTGATCAAATTATTTTAATTGTTATTATTTTAAATATTAAATTTAATTATTTGAATTTATTTTATTTAATAATTTTAATAATCAAAATTTATTAAATTCAAAATTTCGTTTAAACAATAACTTGAACTAAATAAATCATTTGATTTATAGAAAAAAAAACTATATGACTATTATATTAAATATTATTAAATATCTCATTTTTTCATAAAAAAATTACATCTATTCCCTTACCATCTCATCCCACCAAATACTCATTTATTATCTCTTATCTTTTTATCCTTCCCACCAAACATAAACTTACTCTCACTTCCATTCCCAACTCATCTCTTCCCAACTCATCTTTTCCCAACTCACCCTACCCAAACATGCTCTTGGTTCCTCGCCAACCGAGGCATTTTCCTACTTTTTTATTTTTCTTTCTTATTTTCTTTTCTCTCTTTTCCATATTTATTTTCCCCCTTTTTCCTATGTATGTATGTATGTATATATACGTATTTATGAGATAATTTATTTATTTTATTTTTCATCCTTCACTTTTTTTCTTTTTTTTTTTTGAGAATCTTCCTTCACATTCTTTCTTTATTATTATTTTTTTGTATTATATATTTAGTAAAATGTTATCTAAAAATATATGGAAAATTATCTTAAAATATTTTACACTTATATATTTTTGTATAAATATTTTAAAAATGAATTTCCTACATATTTTTGTATATGTCTCATTTATTATAAAGGATAAATTACATCTATAAAATTTTACAATTTTAAAAAATATTTTAAATGTTATTAAAATAGTTTTTACTATTAAATAAATTTTAATATTTGATTCTTTAAAAAAGACTATAGTATTATAATCGAATTGCTTGGTGGGTGTTGGTTTATTGTTTTTTCGTAATTTCGTTCAACCTTGTAGTCACGAGTTTGATTAAGAAAATTGGTATTTAGTTTTCACTTATTTTATAATAAACTTTTTTATTGGTTCATTGATAATAAGATATATATTGTAGATAAATTTTTTTGCATATCCATATCATTTACCCATTAAAAATATTAGAAAATACTCAATTCTACATTCAAATACACATCAATACCACCTGTTTTTTTATTCTCTCTCTTTTCTTATTTCCCATGTATATATATACTTTTAAAATATTAATTTGTTAGTATTGTTATCATTTTTTATTATTATCAGTCTCAAGAAATCTTTGCATTTCGTAAGTACTCATATTGAAGAAAGTAGTTGAAATTTCCTTAAATTTGTTTATATTTTAAATTTATAACTTTTGTATGTCACAAAAATAATTTTTTTTATATCTATTTTTCTTTATTTGTAAATTTTGATTTATGATATATATAATTTTTATTAATAAATAATTGAGAAATAAGTTTATAGACGATTTGTTTTCATTACTTTGAGACTCTATAAAAAATGTGGATTACACGATGTTTTATTTGGTTAAGTTTGAATTGGTTTAGAATTCATGCAATGCCTTATTTGGATGAGATATCTACAAATTGCATCTACAATTTATTGAAAAAGAAAAAATAAAAAAAATCAAAAGATTTTCAAATAATAGACAAAATCAACTAATGTCAAAATTAAAATACAATGCCTAAAAAATGTAAATAATAATAATGAATTATGTTCATAATAATAAATTAATAATGTAAATAATAATAATGATAATAGAAAATATACCGGAGTTATATAATTATAATAAAACAAAAGATTTTTTTTTTCAGTTTTTAATATTGGTAATTATCTCAAATTATTTCATCATTTAAATATTTTATTAAAATTCTTTTCTGAAGTATGAATATAGCCCATTAAACAGCATTTTCTAAAATGTAGATATTTAGTACCATTTTCCATCTAACCAACCAAACAACACAATCATATATAGATTTTAGGGAATCCAATAAAGGCATTTAAGTTTGATCAATTATATATAGAAAGGGGCAATTATCAAAAGCAATATTTTACGGCTTTGGTTTGCAGATCTGAGAAAGCAAACTGTTGAGTGAAACCATGGCGGAAGGAGTTCTGTCCAGTCTTGCTGGGGAAATGTTGGGGAAGCTAGGCACCGAAGCTTTAAAGCAGCTTGGAATGCTAACTGGGCTGAGGGATGATCTGAACAAACTGAAGAGCAATATTTCAGCCATTCAGGCTGTTCTTACTGATGCAGAGGAGCGACCGAATAAAAGCCGCTCCTTAAAGGATTGGCTCCAAAAGTTGGAAGAAGCTCTTTACGATGCGGAGGATGTGGTTGATGAAATCTCCACGGAGGCTCTCCGTCGTCAAGTGAAGACCCGAGGGAAAAATGCAAAACAGGTCAGGATCTTCTTCTCCAAATCTAACCAACTTGCATTTAACTATAGGATGTCATGTAAAATAAAGAAAATCAGGGGGAGACTAGATGAGATTTCTGCAGAAAAAAACAAGTTTGGACTGATTGAAAAATCTGAAGCAAGGTTACGATATGATGGTCTGCCTCATCAAATGGGAACTCACTCTGCTTTTATTGAATGGGAAGTGGTGGGAAGGGAGGATGATAAGATGCGCATAAAGAGCCTTTTATTGGATGAGACAGACCATAATAATATTTCATTCATTGCAATTGTTGGAATGGGTGGGATAGGCAAGACCACTCTAGCT
Source organism: Sicyos edulis (assembly GCA_036507275.1). Lineage (NCBI taxonomy): Eukaryota > Viridiplantae > Streptophyta > Magnoliopsida > Cucurbitales > Cucurbitaceae > Sicyos > Sicyos edulis. The sequence goes on along the minus strand of CM071852.1, from coordinate 11,497,188 downwards.
AAACTTCTTTACAATGATAGTGAAGTATCAAATCATTTTGATCCCAAAATGTGGATTGGGGTTTCTAATCAATTTGACGTTAAAAGAGTAGCAGAAAAAATGATAGAATTGGCATCCGGTAGCAAACCTAATGTAAAAGGGATTGAAGCTTTACGAGTAAAGCTTAAAGAACTGATCGGAGGAAAAAAGTATTTGTTGGTTCTGGATGATATATGGAATGAAAGTGAAGAAAAATGGGAGCAATTGAAACCTTTCTTAATGGTTGGTGCCCATGGGAGTAAGATTCTCATCACAAAGCGTATTTTAAAAGTACCCGCAGAAGTTGAAAGAATGACCAAGTTGATTGATTTAAAAGGCTTAAGTGATGATAGTTCTTGGTCATTGTTTCAAAAGGTGGCATTTAAAGTAGATGTCCAGCATGCTAATCCCAAAATGATACAATTGGGAAAGGAAATTTTGGAAAAATGTAGAGGTATTCCGCTTGTAATAAGACACATAGGACGCATGTTATACTCTAGGTTTTCAGAAGAAGAGTGGACATCATTCAAGAATGATGAACTTTCCAAAGTCACTCAACAAAAAAATAGCATGACAACCATATTCGAATTGAGCTATAAGCATCTCCCATCACCTTTGAAGCAATGTTTTGCCTACTCATCCTTGTTTTCAAAAAACGAGTACATTGATAAAGATAAATTGCTTAAACAATGGGTGGCTCATGGTTTTGTCCAATCACATGAGGGAAGTAAATCCATGGAAGATACTGCAAATGAATATTTTACAGAATTATGTTGGAGATATTTTTATGTACAGCAGGTTAACAATAGTGTTCGTATGCATGAAATGATGCATGATCTTGCAAAAATCGTAGCAAGCACTAGATATGCACGTGGAAATCTAAATAATGATGATGTTGGTGCAAAGATTCATCATGTTTCCTTAGATCACAATATATATTCGTGGAATGATCTTCAATTACTCGAGGCTAAACGGTTAAGAACATTGTGGTTGTTAAAATGGAAACATACCAATGAAGTGGTTTTGGATAAACTCGTTTCCAATTTTCCACGTTTGCGAGTATTAGATCTAAGTCATTCAAGTATCATAAGGGTGCCAAATTGTTTGAAGAAACTTAAGCACCTTCGATATCTAGATCTTTTTAAAAATGATATGCAATCTCTTCCAAAGTCGATTGGTGAATTGGTAAATTTGCAGAGGTTGAATCTAAAGGGTTGTAAGGCACTAACAAAATTGCCAAGGGAGATCAACAAACTTGTAAATCTTAGGCATCTTGAGTTGGATTGTGCATCTAAACTAACCCATATGCCAAAAGGAATAGGGAAGTTGACTTGCCTACAAACATTAAGCTTATTTGTGTTGGACGAGAATAAGCAAGACAACAAACTAAGCGAATTGAATGAGCTAAGTGATTTAAGAGGAGAGCTATATATTAAAGGCTTGGAGCAGTTAAGAGGTAATCCATTGGAAGCTAGATTAGGAAACTTGAAAGACAAAAAAGATTTGAGAGATTTAGTACTACAATGGAAACCGAGTTCGAACAAGGACGAAAATGAGGATGGATTAAATGATGAAATTATATTAGAAGGCCTGGAACTCCATCCAAATGTTGAATCGGTTTGCATTTGGAGGTACAAGGGAGAAAAATTACCCAATTGGGTGGCCAATCCAGAGTCCAAGCTAACTCATATTTCACTTGGTAAATGCAATAGGTTGCAATGCCTGCCCCAGTTTCACCAACTTCCAGCTCTAAAAAAATTATATTTGCAGGAATTGACATCTCTACAGTTCATAGATAAGAATATTAATTCAGGCTCATCATCATCATCAACATCCAAGTTTTTTCCATGTCTTGATGTTTTAATTTTAAAAAATATGCCAAATTTGGAAGGATGGTGGGAAGGAGAATCAAGAGCAGTAGTGGGGGATGAGGAAAGTGAGAAAAGAAGAGACTTGCTTCCCAATTTTGCTCGTCTTACCCAACTCTATATCTATGACTGTCCCAAGTTAGGTTGGGTGCCAAGACAACCATCTTTAAAAAAAGTGGAATTAAATACTGTTGGTGCTCGGATGGTGAGAAACATAGGCCCATCCTCGAATTTGGAGTATGTAAAACTGAAAAACATTGAGGATCTTCAAGATCTACCAAGGGAACTGTGTTCTTCGAGGATCGTGGAGCTGAAAATATCCAACTGCCCGAGCTTACCACAATCGGCTGTCCCTACAATTGGAATTCAAAATTCTAATTCCTATGGGAACTTTGTTTCCTGTCAGTATTCTTATGCGAATGGGGAAATATCCAACGGCCCGAGCTTACCACAACCTAGGATTATATCTCTGGATTCTAATTATTCCTATCAACCGCTAACGGCAAGCCCGGATGTAATTGAGGGTCTGATGAGGAAAGCTAGTAGCCCTAGTAGACCACCAATCGAAGATCTTGACGAGAATCCTTGTTGGTATGAAAATTCTGAACCCTAAAATTAATTTTACTTCAATTTTTATTGTTTTGTTTTGATTTCTTATTTCGGATTAAAGTTAAAATTGCAGTTTAAAGATAAAGCTCAAAAAAAAAAAAAAAAATTTAGAAAAAATAAATTTGAGCATATCTTTTATTGGATATAGCACAACTTATAGTTAATAATGAATACATCTCTACTATTATTGTTTTGAAAAACGTTGCCTAAAACAATTTAGACGACGTTTTGAAAAACGTTACCTAAAACAACTTAGGCGACAATTTGAAAACCGTCGGAAAAAAGGCTTAATAGACGACGTTTTAGAAAAAACGTCGGCTAAGGCTCTTGCGACGTGGTTTTGCAAACGTTTTGGGCCGTCGCCTAAAGCTTAGGCAAAGTTTTTCAGACCTTAGGCGACGTTAAAAAACGTCGCCGAAGACCTTTTTTATCGTAGAATTCATTTCTTGTTTTTTATTTTTGTCTTTACTTTTACTTTTTTTTAAAAAAAAAACTAAGTTTGTTTGATAACCGATTTTAATTTTTGTTTCTAAAATTTTTAAAATGCTTTAAAAATATTAAGTAAATTCTAAAAACTAAAAAAAGTAGCTTTGAAAAATAGATTTATGCTATTTTTAAGTATGAAAAAAATCAAGAATAAATAGTAAACAACAAAATGTGATGTTTGAAAACAAAAACTAGTTATCAAACATGTTTTTTGGTTTTTAATTTTTAAAAACATAGAACTAAAATATTATCAAATACATACCGTTTTTATTTGTTAAAACAAAAAATGAAAAACTAGAAATAAAAAATAAAATAATTATCAAATGGGGTGTATATATTTATTCTATTTTTCATCTATAAATTTCAAATGATTTATTTATTTTATATAGAGTTATGTCCCAACAACTATTTTAGTAAAAGTTGTAGTTAATCTCTCTCGAACCATTTAGTTAAGGATATATAAATTTCAAGTGACTTATTTATTTTATGCTTCACTCACTTGTGACATTCCAACCCAGATTTCAATTAAATGAAATCGATGATTTCAATTAAATTAAATTGATTATCTAATAAATGTTGAAATATTTTTTAAAACTTGGCAAAATTAAAATAAAGATGCTAAAATTTTCTATTTACAACAAATTCTCTCTCTATTATGACATTGGTGAGTAGAAATCAATCGTTTACTACATTTTGTAGATTTTAAATCTTAACTAAGGTGACATAACAGATTTTAAACTTTTTTATTTAAAATAGATGGGTGAATTAGGTGGGCTGCGAAGTTGAAATTTTTTCTTTGTCTTATTGAGGTCTTCTTCAATAAGAAATCTATCGATTTCCTAATCTTTTTGGGAGCATATGGTGGATAAGGTGCGGAAGAGACTTTCCTTGTTGAAAATACGTGAAAACTTTCATTCAATCTGTTTTTGCATATCCTTTTTTATATTTTCGATCCAGAACTCAATGTCTTTTTCCATCTTATTTCATACCCAAGTCTTTTATAACTCTGATAGATGTTTGGGATATCACAATGGTTAAGGTTATTCTCTGGATTTGCAGTGTGATGTGACGGGTTTGATAGAAGGTCACTCCTCACTTTGGGCTACTAGGAAAATCTTGAAGCAGTTGTAGCAAGCAAAAGGAGAAGATAAAATCTATGTTCAATTATGCATTTGATGCTTTATAGGATCTCCCTATTCCTGTGTCTACAATGGTCATAGCGATGGCTGCGCCGAGGTCGTCTATGTTTTATGTCTGAGAGAAACAAGGTTGCTGTTCTATTTGTGATGTAAAAAAGATTTTAAGTCATGTAATCATTGTTATATCCGGAGCCACCAGAGTTGGTCCGGCTTATTATTATTGAATAATATGATATAAACTTCTATGGTTCATAGTCAAATTCCCTTTACGAAGAGAAGATAACGTAGAATTTATTCCAGAGAAAAAAAATCATGTACGACACGTGTACACACGTAGGGGTAGAAGTGGATCCGACACCAAATCTAGACGCTTTCTCAAGTTTGACGCTCGAATCTTCACCAGACTCGGGCAACAATGAATGATCTAAGGTTCAAGGTAGCCAGATCTACATGTTTGAGATGGTTTTTGAAGTAGAGGTGTTTGAACCTAGGAGTTTGGGCCCGGATCGAGTTCTAGTGTGAGTGGGTCTTCGCATGTCCTTGGGTCTGAGCTGAACAAACCTGTGGATCTATACTGGTTAAGAAAAAATACAAAGGTCGGGATTCAATTTTGCTCGGGATTGTGAGTCGGTGGCGACTTCAAGGTTGATTTCAGCAAAAAAAAATCAGAGGTGTGTTTATTTATTGAATTTATGGAAGATTTAAAATGATTATTTACTAACTAATCTTCGAAAAACTATAGAAAATTTACCCTCAGCAACATATTTTACCTTTTGTATTATATTTATAGTGCAATTTCAAAAATAATTCATCTATAACACATAATTTTCTATCACTGATAAAACTCAACTAGTGATAAAACATAATTTTCTATCCATATAGAAGTCAAAAAATGATAGAACTCAATTTGAAATTTTATGATGCAAATGAATTATTTATTATTTTGTGCTATACATGAAAATATTTTGTTATTTATTATACATGCAAAATCCCCAAAATAACTCTTCATTTCTAACTAATAATTTATAATTATAAATTTCTAATTGCTTAAAATAATTCATTTTTAACCACTCATTTCTAACTCCTCAAAATAATGTATTTTTAATTTCTCATTTGTAATCCTTCTTTTTTACTAGTCGAAACAAGTAAACTTATGACACGGACGTTGGTACTTAAACCCATTGATACATCGAAGCGTCTTTGCGACAAATGGGAATCCAGCAATGACAGCATTCGAGCCGAGGGGACAAAGATTGGGCTAGGAAGATGAAGCTAAGGAAGATGAAGAAAAGCTGGAAGAGCTTCTGGAGGTCTTTCTTTTGGATATCTATGACGCATTTCTCTTACTAGGGTTTAGAAAACAAGAACGTTATCAAACGGAACTTTATTGCCTCTAACTCCTTTAGAAAAACAAAATCACATCTGAATAAATTTTTAACTACAAATCTCAATTTCTAACTTTCAGCATGAGTCGGGCCAAGGAGATTGACGGGGAACGACCAGCACAAAAATAAATGGGAATGGGCCACTTGTTAGGTCTTGCAAGCTGAGATGTTCAACGAATTATTAAAAACATTGAAAGGGAGAGGGCACATGAGGTCTACGAATGTTAGAAGGGAAAAGTAGTTTTGGAATTTATGTAGGAGAAGACTAATCAACACGGCGTACGAATTTTAGATGGGAAAAGTAGTAATTGTGCAATTTGTGTAGGATAAGAATAATCAACATTAGTGGCTAGCGTTTTTTTATAATTGCAATTGAGTACCTGAGGTTTAAAATTACAAAAAAATTCACTATATACCAAAACACTCAGAATTTTGATACAACAATATTATGGGAATAAAAATTTAAAATAGACATAATATACCGTTTGATTGAACTAATCTCATATTTTCAATCAATATAACCGATTGAAGCTAATTGATGCTTAAAATTGTCATCATGGAACAAATTTTGTTACATACATAGATTGATTATATGAGTAGTCAAAGTTGAAGAGGTTGATTGACTAAAGTAGATTGATCTTAGCAATAATTGATATTCGGTTAAACTTTGAAACTCTTAGATATTTTTTTAAGTCAGCAAAGAAGTTGATTGGAGGAAATTAAAGCTCCGATAAGATAAGATAGGAAACACATATTGAGTGGTAGACAAATATCTCTTTTTTTAAAAAATTTATTTATAGTTCTACGTATTGTGAGTGTGGTGGAAGCAATCTTGGTTTGCAGATCTGAGAAAGCAAAGTCTGGAGTGAAAGCATGGCGGAAGGGGTTCTGTCCAATTTTTCTGGGAATGTGTTGACGCAGCTAAGCACTGAAGCTTTAAAACAGATTGGAATGGTAATTGGAGTGGAGGATGATCTGAACAAACTGAAGAGCAATGTTTCGGCCATTCAGGCTGTTCTTACTGATGCAGAGGAGCGCCCGAATAAAAGCCTCTCCTTAAAGGATTGGCTCAAAAAGTTGGAAGCAGCCCTTTACGATGCGGACAATGTACTTGATGAAATCTCCACGGAGACTCTCCGTCGTCAAGTGATGACCCGAGGGAAACATGCAAAACAGGTCAGGATGTTCTTCTTCACATCTAACCGACTTGCATTTAACTATGAAATTGCACGTAAAGTAAAGAAAATCAGGGGGAGACTTGATCAAATTTCTGAAGAAAAAAACAAGGTTGGACTGATTGAAACAATTGAACCAAGGATGATACAACATGATGGTCTGTCTCATCAAATGGGAACTCACTCTGCTTTTATTGAAGGAGAACTGGTCGGAAGGGAGGATGATAAGATGCACATAAAGAGCCTTTTATTGGATGAGACAGACCATGTTTCGTTCATTGCAATCGTTGGAATGGGTGGGATAGGCAAGACCACTCTAGCTAAACTTCTCTACAATGATACTCAACTATCAAACTATTTCGACCTCAAAATGTGGGTTTGGGTTTCTCATCAATTTGAGGTCAATAGAGTTATAGAAAAAATGATAGAATCCGCATCTGGTAGCAAACCTAATGTACAAGAGATGGATCCTTTAGGTGGCGAGCTTCAAAAGCTAATCGAAGGAAAGAAGTATTTGTTGGTTATGGATGATATATGGAATGAAAGTGAAGAAAAATGGGAGCAATTGAAGCCTTTGTTAATGGGTGGTGCCAGTGGAAGTAAGATTTTGATCACAAAGCGTAATCGTATAGTACCTGCAGAAGTTGGAAGCATGACCAAGTTGATTGATTTAGACGGCTTAAGTGAAGATAGTTCTTGGTCATTGTTTCAAAACGTGGCATTTAAAGAGCTTGGAAATCCAAAAATGATACAATTGTGGAGGTATTCCGCTCGTAATAAGACATATAGGACGCTTGTTATACACTAAATTTTCAGAAGAACAGTGGAATTCCTTCAAGAATGATGAACTTTTTAGAGTCACTCGAGAAAACAATGATATGACAAACATATTAGCATTGAGTTATAAGCATCTCCCGCCTCATTTGAAGCAATGTTTTGCCTACTCATCCTTGTACACTAAAAATGAGTACATTGCTAAAGATGAATTGCTTAAAGAATGGGTGGCTCATGGTTTTGTCCAATCACGTGAGGGAAGTAAATCCATGGAAGATATTGCCAATGACTATTTTACGGAATTATGTTGGAGGTTTTTTTATGAACATCAGGATGGCTTTTATGTTTGTATGCATGATGTGATGCGTGATCTTGGAAGAATGGTAGCAGGCACTGGATATGCATGTGGAAGTCTCAAGGATGAAGACGTTGGTGAAAAAATTCATCATTTTTCATCGGGCAATCTCAAAAAAAAAAAAAAAAAGAATGTTGAATCCGTTTGCATTTGTAGGTACAAGGGAGAAGGATTGCCCAATTGGGTGACCAACAACGTGTCCAACCTAACTCAGATTTCAATGGTTAACTGCAATGGGCTGCAGCTATTGCCTCCGTTGCACCAACTTCCAGCTCTAAAAAACCTACAAATGGAGGAACTAACATCTCTACCGTTCATAGATAACAATAATCCAGACTCATCAACATCCATGTTTTTTCCATCTCTTGAGACTCTAATTTTACAAAAATATGCCAAATTTGGAAGGATGGTGGGAAGGAGAATCAAGAGTAGTAATGGGGGATGGGGAAAGTGAGAAAAGAAGGGACTTGCTTCCTCATTTTGCTCGACTTACCAAACTCTATGTCTATGACTGTCCCAAGCTGGGTTGGGTGCCAAGACAACCATCTTTAACAAATAATGTTGGTGTTGGGATGGTGAGAAGCATAGGCCCATCCTCCAATTTGGAGTACGTAACATTAAAAAACATTGAGGACCTTGAATATCTACCCATGGAATTACGCTGTTCTTTGAGTATCAAGAAGCTGGAAATAAGGAACTGCCGGAGCTTACGAGAGTCGGCGGCTTTCCCTCCATTTACAAGAGTACATAATCATAACTCTTTCTAGTTTGACGAAGAACTGCTATGGTGAAGCCTGATTGTAATTGAGGAGGAGATGAAGAAAGCCAGTAGACCAACCCAACAGGTTTGCACAGTTTTTCAGTCAGGTATGAAAATTCTGAACCCTATGCTAATTTTATTTCAATTTTTATTGTTTTATTTTCATTTTGTTTTTTTGGTTTAAATTATAACTTCAAGTGATTAAATTGGATATAACACTAAGATTACTGTTTTCTTTCCAAACCATATGATTGGTTACCTGCTCAATACATCTCTGTTGGCATGCACGTACGCCTTACTGATACAATGTAACTTAGCTTGTAAATAAAGAAGGAAACATGCAATTCTTATCAAAGTTGGTTGGAATGGTCATCTTCCAAAAAAACATGTTAACAATAACCAATTTTCTGATAAAAAAATTTAAAAAATACGAGGAAAAATGTATTCATGAATTCCCATACCTGATCCCGAAACTCTTTACATTTTCATTCTTGTAAACTTTGCACTTAGATTTCGATTTGATCTCTAATATGATCTTAATTTTCAAAATGGTCCACAAACTGAATATTGCAGCTCTTCAGCTATTTGTTTTCATGTGTTAGGTAGAGATGTTTTAAAACTTTTATAATCATAGAGAGAAAATGAAAGCTAGAAAGAAACCCTATGGTCAAATTCTTGCCATTTGGATGTGGTTACATTACTGTTTTATCTTCTTCAGCTTTGTATTCATCCAACCCTTTTTTGTCTTTCAAGTTTACTTGAGCTGAGTTCAGATGGAGTAGACCTTAACTAAGTAGGTTATCTCATTCAATTCAATTAGCTTATTTGACCTTTTGCAGTTAAACACAAAGAACTTTGTTGTATGTTCACAAGTCAACTTCTTCATCGCTTCTGGTATACGTGTAAAATCAGTTGAATGCGGAGGTACATCAAGATGGCTAAAACATTGCTCTTTAGTTTGCTAATATCATCCTTGAGTCCACATAACGTTCCGAGTTATCGAGAAGCTAGAGAGCTTAGTTTTATCAAGATTATCTCAGCTACATGGAAGAGAATTCCTTTGGCCATGGTTAATAACAAATATATGTACATTTGTTGTGGTAATTGTTTTTAGTTAAATGGTTACTTAATCATGGTTCACTCTTGTACACATTAGTTACTGATTAGTGGTTAGTTATATCATTTCTCAAGAAGTATGTATGGATCTACCTTTATCATACATTTCTTCTTCTAGTTTTGGCGATCATAAAGTCTTGTATGTCGTTTAAAAAAAAATCATATATGGATTCAAGCAAGCATCTAGGCAGTCGTTCGCCAAGTTTTCAGATACGTTGATCTTTCTTGGTTTCAAACAATCGAAGTCGAATTATTCATTGGTTCTCAAGGGTTTTGGGAATGAGTTTTTTTTACTCTATTAGTATATGTTGATGATATGATCGTAACAAGTTCAAGTATGTTTTTTTTTTTGAAAACTGGGAAATCGGAGCTTCGCCCAACCCTATACCCAGGGCACCACTGACCCGTCCCTAAGTTGTGACACCAGGATGCTTCGAAGGATATTCTAGTTTAAACACTTTCCAACGGCCTCAAACCAAGAATCTCTCAAGAAAGCATGTCTTGAAGTCCTTTGCCTCAACCGCTGGGCTGCCTCTTGGAGACAACAAGTTCAAGTGTGTTGGTTTTTTAAAACAAGTTCTACATGATCGATTCAAATTGAAACACATGATTCACTTCATTATTTTCTTGGATTAGAGTTTGCTCGGTCATCTCAAGGGATTTACCTTTCACAACACCACTATACTCTACTTGTTAAAAGAGGTTGGTTTGCTTGGTTCAAAGCTTGAGAGTACCCCGATGCAATATACAACGATGTTGAAGCAAAGCGAAATTGTTATGAACCGCCTAAGAGATTATGTTTCTCGGCCTACAAAGTATTCTATAGCAAGCAGTCTACCATCTAATTCGTTACTTAAAAAACACTTGGTCAGGGATTACTCTTGAAGACAACCACTTCCTATAGTTATGTGCATCTTCAGATTTAGATTGGGCCTCTTGCTCGGATTCCTTAAAGCCCACTACCGGATATTGTGTTTTCCTTGGAGATTCATTGGTTTCATGGAAATCCAAGAAATAAAAGGCTGTTTCTCGATTGTTAGCCGAAGTAGAGTATCGAGCATTAGCATTCGCTACTTCATGAGCTCATTTTGATCACTTATTTGCATCATGAATTTCAGCTGCCACTAAACATATTGAGCTTCATTTGTCACATCATCCTAAACAAGGTTCACGATGGGTTGATTCGACTCCTTCCTATTCGGTCTCAACATCAGTTGGTCGATGTTTTCACGAAGTCTCTACCTACTTATACGTTGTTCACGCTATTATCCAAGATGGGTATATTGAACCTATACTGTCCATCTTGAAAGGGGTATATTAGTGATAAAAAAATGTGTTAATAATCAGTTTTATTGTTGTTGATTAGTTGTATAGTTTTACTGTTATATTGATGGTTAGTTTTCTACCTAAAGGCATCATTGTGTTGTATGTACCTTGTCTCGCAAGAATGCATATAAGTGAGAGATAAGAAATTTTGAATTATGGAACTAATGCCTTAATTTACTTATGTTTTCTCAGGGTTTCACTATAATCCTGCCTCAGGTTGGTTTGGCTAGAAATTCAAATGTTTACGTGGAAGAAAATTATACAGAAATTTAGGTCCCGTTTGAAAATCATTTAAGCCCTGTTTGATAACCATTTGATTTTTTATTTTTATTTATGAAATTTAAACCTATTTCTACTCAAATGTTCTACCATGTGCTCCAATCTTTCCTATAATATATTCATCTTTCCTTAAGAATGTAGGTGAATACTAACAAAATTTCAAAAACAAAAACAAGCTTTTGGAAGCTACTTCTTTTTGTTTTCAAATTTTGGTTTTGTTTCTTAAAATATAGATAAGATGTAGATATCAAAATAAGAAAAAAAAGCTATGATAAGCTAGTTGCTCTAGGCTTAAATTAAAAAAAAAAAAACAGAAAACAAAATAGTTATCAAACGCGACTTTAGTTTTTAGTTTTTGAAATTTAAACTTATTTTTATGCAAATTTCTTAAAAGTATTTCATCTTTCCTACGACGTACCTATCTTTCTTTAAAAAAATGTAGGTAAATTCTAACTAAATTATAAAAACAAAAAGTTTTGGATGTTACTTTTTTTTGTTTTAACTTTTCGTTTGGTTCCTTAAAATATAAATGAGACGTAGATATAGAAGTAAGAAAATTCATGTAATAAGGTAGTTTTTGTAGGCTCAAATTTTAAAAACAAAATAATTATCAAATGGGGTCTTAATTAATTATTTCATTAAAATTCGATTTTAAAATGAATTATTTCATTAAAAAATTATCAATAAATACTAATTTTAATTCATAAAAAAACCTCATTTTTTTAATAAAACATTTGACGTAACCATATATCTAAAATTTTGAAAAAATAATAAGAAAAATTTTACAAATGAAATATACTAATAAATTAACAACAAATACTAAATTTTAGCTTTATTATCCTTATAATAATTAAAATTTGACATTTAAAAATAAAAGAATCAAAATAAAATTAGAAGTATGTAGACTAAAAGGAAATTGTGCTGCATAGTCCAATTTTCACAAAATATCTGAGCAAATTTGAAAATATTTGCATCTATAATAAAAAATATGGTATGGTTAATATTCATTGTACAATATAATTTGAGATATTAATAATAAAATATTATATGTTATAAGTACAATATTGTGTATTAATATAGTATTATGTATAAACAATGGCGTATAATGACTATTAATTATACCGTAAGTTTGACTATGATTGCTATTTTTTTTTTGAAACAAGAAGACCATAATATCCTAGTACTTTCTATTTCTTTATTTTCCAGAATAATGTATTTTTACAAGTTTCACGTAAATATATTTTTATTATTTATGTAATAATTCACATTTTAATAATCTATTCAGTTGTAAATTGGGAATTTGCTACCAATAGCATTTTTTGGCCCACCTATTTTAATTATAGCACAAATTGTAAAAAAATTCATGCATAGCAGATTTTTTACATTTTTTTTCAATTTCCAAATATACCCTTTTTTCACTGATAGACTTCTATCAGTAGAATTGATAGACTTCTATCGGTCTTCTATCAGTGGAACTGATAGGCGACAAGTACGGCGGAGAAAAAGAATAGAAAGTCAGAGAGGTGCCGAGCCATCGCGTCGGGTACCAGAGCCAACTCGGTTCTCTAACGCGCCGCCGCTACCGCTACATTTCTGTAACTAACGGTCATAATCGATGACATTCCGGTCGGATTGTTGCTCGGATTGATTCGATGAAGCTGAATGGAGGAATACATTTTTACTCTGTTTTCTTCTTTCTCTCTCTAAAACCAGAGATTTTTGCTTTTGCAAGGAGAGAAAGTTAGAAGACGAATAGATGATCGCAAAATTTGGCGAAGAACGTGGTTCCGGCGAAGGTGATGGCGATGATTGGGAAGAAATCGTGTTGGGAGGGGTTTTTTTTTTTTGACAAAGAGAGGTGTGTACAGTGTTTGTGTGGGAAAAAATTTTGTGGTGAGAATTTTAAGCAGGGGTCTTTTGGTAATTTTACAAACTTAGGATATTTTTTTGCTATAGATGAATAATTTTAAGAAATGTGTTGCGGAGAGAATTATTTATTTATTTTGGAATATCCATGAAAAAGCCCCTTGTAAATTTAGCCTAAATTTTTAAAATTTATTATTGTTGCTTCATCCATGTTGTTCATATGTTTAGTAACAAAATATAAAATTGATTTTTTTTAAAACAAATATGATCAACTATAAAAATATTTTTTAAGTTCAGTTAACAACAATTGAGGTAGTACTAAAAAAACAACAACATATAATTGTTGTTATTTACTCCAACTACATTTTCAAAAAAAAAAAAAAATTATATCAACCACTATTAACTTCAATCCCCCAAACAAGTAGTTCATTATTCACCATTATTAACCTCAATCTTTAAACGAGTAGTTAACCACTACATACTACTATTAACCACTTCTTTCCAGTCTATACTAAACTCCTCCACTCTTTTCTACAAAAAAACAAACACACCCTTTCCAGTCTATACTAAACTCCTCCACTCTTTTCTACAAAAAAACAAACACACCTGAAGATGGAAAAATGGATGATGAGAAAGAACGTAAAAGAGAGGAGAGTCGGAGAAATGAAAAGAAAATTGTGAAAGAAAAGATAGAAAAAGAAATTGAAACAAAGTATTGTTTAAAATATTTTCTTCGAAATTGAGATTAAAGAACATACTCAAGTAGTCACCAAAATTCCAATACATCCAATAATTAATTTGAATTCACTAAAATTAATTTCTAAATGCAATTAGAAATTAATACAAAAGAATTTAAAAATGAATTATAAAATTCTTTATGTACAATTCTTGGTGGTGGGAGCCTTCACAAACATAAAATTCCCGAGGTGGGAATTTAACTTTAACTGCACAACAAATATATTATTAAAAAAAGTATTATGATTGTTTGGTTAGGTGTTGTAGGGGTGTTCAACTAAAAACCAAAAGCCAATCAGATGAATCGAAATCGACCAAACGGTCGATCAGTTACATAAGAAAAGAGGTCAGAGTCAATTTTTCTTAAGAAAAACCGATGATATTTTAAAACCTGATACACATTTAATGTAAATGGTACATTCTGCCTAATAAATATTTTCTTTTCCAAGAAACAATCATAACATTTTAAAAAAATATATATTTTCAAAATTTATTTACTTGGCCAACTGTGTGCTCACTCCACAATAAACCTTTTGTTTTTTGAAAAGAGCAATACTATTCAACTGCAAACATACACTGTCTTCTCAGAAGTTTGCAAAGATTAAACATACGCTGCTGTGACGGTGATGTCTGCAATAACTTGAACGGAATCGTAAGCCTAACTTCTTCGTCGTCGTTTTTTCTTTCCCAAATTGGACTCTTTGTTATTCTTTCATTCAACTTTTGATTTTTCCTAAATTTCTAATTCAAGCTCTTAATTGGATGAGCATCGCATTTATACGAAAAATTCATCACTCAATGTTATTGTAATGGGTTCAAGGTTGTTAGATCTATAAGTAGAGGCGTTCAGATCTATAAGATTTGATTACAAAAGAGCATCGCATTTATTTGTTGAATTTATCAAAGATTTATTAATTCCTCATTAAAAAACTACATGGAAACGAGTTTTTAAAATTATACAGAAAAATTCCCCGTAACTTTATAATCATTCATTTTTAACTCTTTAAAATAATTCATTTTTACTTGTCAATGTTTAATCATTTTTTTAACTACTTATTTTAAATATATATGACCGAGACAAAAAAAAGCTCTTCTAGGAGAGCCAAACAAATTATTGTTTTCAACTCTTCAACAAAAAAATTACATCAAAATAAATTTTTTTGATATAATTAATTTTTAATTACTCAAAATAACTTTTTTTAAACTGGTTGGGGTAAGGGAATTACTAGAAGGGAAATTGGCCATTGGCCAGTTTTGAGTCTTGCAAGCTGAGATGTCCAAAGTACTATTGAGAAAATGAAAGAGGGAGAGGGGCCAGAGGGCACTCACTCGCTGTAAGAAAATGAAAAGTAGTTTTGGAATCTGTGTAGGAGAAGACTAATCAACATTGGTGGCTAGGGTTATTTATTTATAGTCTTATGATATTGTGAGCGGTGGAAGCAATCTTGGTTTGCAGATCTGAGAAAGCAAAGTCTGGAGTGAAAGCATGGCGGAAGGGGTTCTGTCCAATTTTGCTGGGAATGTGTTGACACAGCTAAGCACGGAAGCTTTAAAGCAGCTTGGAATGCTATTGGGACTGAAGGATGATCTGAAGAGACTGAAGAGCAATGTTTCAGCCATTCAGGCTGTTCTTACTGATGCAGAGGAGCGTTCAACTAAAAGTAAGTTATTAAAGGATTGGCTCAACAAGTTGGGAGAAGCTCTTTATGATGCGGACGATGTGCTTGATGAAATCTCCACCCAAGCTCTCCGTCGTCAAGTCATGACTCGAGGGATACATGCAAAACAGGTCAGGATCTTCTTTTCCAAATCCAACCAACTTGCATTTAACTATAGGATGGCACTTAAACTAAAGAATATCAGGGGGAGACTTGATGAAATTTCTGAAGAAAAAAACAAGTTTGGACTGATTGAAAAATCTGAAGCAAGGACACGATATGATGGCCTGTCTCATCAAATAGGAACTCACTCTGCTTTTATTGAAGGGGAAGTGGTGGGAAGGGAGGATGATAAGATGCGCATAAAGAGCCTTTTATTGGATGAGACAGACCATAATAATGTTTCATTCATTGCAATAGTTGGAATGGGTGGGATAGGCAAGACCACTCTAGCTAAACTTCTCTACAATGATACTCAACTATCAAAACATTTCGACCTCAAAATGTGGGTTTGGGTTTCCGATGAATTTGACGTGAAAAGAGTAGTAGAAAAAATGATAGAATCCGCATCCGGTAGCAAACCTAATGTACAAGAGATGGATCCTTTAGGTGGCGAGCTTCAAAAGCTAATCGAAGGAAAGAAGTATTTGTTGGTTATGGATGATATATGGAATGAGAGTGAAGAAAAATGGGAGCAATTGAAACCTTTGTTAATGGGTTGTGCCTGTGGGAGTAAGATTCTCATCACAAAGCGCGATTCTAAAGTGCCTGCAGAAGTTGGAAGCATGACCAAGCTAATCAATTTAAAAGGCTTAAGTGATGCCAGTTCTTGGTCATTGTTTCAAAAAGTGGCGTTTAAAGTAGACATCGAGGATGCAAATCCCAAAATGATACAATTGGGAAAAGAAATTTTGAAAAAATGTGGAGGCGTTCCACTTGTAATAAGACACATAGGACGCTTGTTATACTCTAGATTTTCAGAATTGGAGTGGATATCCTTCAAGAATGATGAACTTTCTAGAGTCACTCAACAAAAAAATAGTATGACAATCATATTCGAATTGAGCTATAAGCATCTCCCACCACATTTGAAGCAATGTTTTGCTTACTCATCCTTGTACACAAAAAATGAGTACATTGATAAAGATCAATTGCTTAAACAATGGGTGGCTCATGGTTTTGTCCAATCACATGAGGGAAGTAAATCCATGGAAGATATTGCAAATGACTATTTCACAGAATTATGTTGGAGGTTTTTTTATGAACATCAGGATGGCAATAATGTTTGTATGCATGATATGATGCGTGATCTTGCAAGAATGGTAGCAAGCACTGGATATGCTCGTGGAAATCTCAAGGATGAAGATGGTGAAAGAATTCATCATATTTCATTGGGTCATGATATTGAATCATGGAATGATCTTCCACCCGAATTACAGAAGGCCAAAGGGTTAAGAACGTTCCATAAATCGCGTATGAATCATATCAATGAAGGAGTTTTGGATAAACTCTTTTCCACTTTTCCACATTTGCGAGTTTTAAATATGAGTTGGACAGAATTCAAAACAGTGCCAGATTCTTTGAATAAACTTAGACATCTTCGATATCTAAATCTTTCTGATAACAGGTACTTGATATCACTTCCAAATTCAATCAGTGAATTGGTAAATTTGCAAACTCTCTGTCTAAATGGTTGTCGGGAACTAACAGAATTGCCAAGGGACATCAAAAACCTCGTAAATCTTAGACATCTCGATTTAGATTCTGTATCAAAACTAACCCATACACCGAAAGGAATAAGGAAGTTGACTTGCCTGCAAACATTAAACTTATTTGTGTTGGACGAGAATAAGCAAGGTAGCAAGTTAGGAGAATTGAATGAGTTGAGGGATTTAAGAGGAGGGTTATATATTAAAGGCTTGGAGCAGGTAAGGGGTAATCCATCTGAAGCCAGATTTGCAAACTTGAAAGGCAAAAAAGGTTTGAGAGATTTAGTACTGCAATGGAAACCGAGTTCGAACGAGGATGAAAGTGAGGATGGGTTAAATGATGAAATTATCTTGGAAGGCCTAGAACCCCATCCAAATGTTGAATCCGTTTGCATTTGGAGGTACAAGGGAGAAGGGTTACCCAATTGGATGACCAACCTGGTGTCGAAGCTAACTCATATTTCACTTGCTAAGTGCAATAGGCTGCAACGTCTGCCCCAATTGGACCAACTTCCAACTCTAAAAAAACTACATTTGCAGGAGTTAACATGTCTACAGTTCATAGATAAGAATAATCCAGGCTCATCAAAATCCGTGTTTTTTCCATGTCTTGATATTCTAAAATTAAAAAATATGCCAAGTTTGGAAGGATGGTGGGGAGGAGTACTAGTAGGGGATGGTGGGAGTACGAAAACAAGGCGGTTGCTTCCAAAATTTGCTCGACTTACTAGGCTCTATATCTATGACTGTCCCAAGCTAGGTTGGGTGCCAAGACAACCATCTTTAGAAAAAGTGGAATTAAATAATGTTGGTGTTCGGATGGTTAGAAGCATAGGACCATCCTTGTATTTGGAGTATGTAACACTAAAAAACATTGAAGATCTTGTATCTCTACCAAAAAAATTATGTTCTCTTACTATCAGGAAGTTGAACATATCCAACTGCCCGAGCTTACGACCATCAACTGTCCCTCCATTTGTACGCGTAAATTCTAGTAACTATTGTAACGATGAACCACTACTGACAAGCCCGGATGTCATTGAGGGTCAGATGAGGAAAGCCAGTAGATCAATAGAAGATCTTGAAGACCCTTTTTGTTGGTATGAAAATTCTGAACCCTAAAGCTAATTTTACTTCAATTTTTATTGTTTTATTTTGAAGCTCAAAAAAAGGTTGTTTTTTAATAACCGATCCATCTCTACCGTTATTGTTTGAGCTAATTTTTATTTACTTACCAGATCCATAAAGACTATATATTTATTCTAATTTTTCATCTATAAATTTCAATGGCTTATTTATTTTATGAGGTATGGTCCCACTAACATGTGACATTACACCCCCACGACTTCAATTAAATGAAATTGATACCTTCGATCAAGTTAAATTGATTTTTTTATAGGAACCGAAAACATTTTCATTAATAGTAAATGACCATTCATGTCGTTTATCTTTTGATGGTTGACGTGCCCAACATCAAAGCAGACAATCATCATAACTACCCACCATCATATATTACTGTCATAAAAGACTTTTATCGGGCAAAAGTAAGGAATATTTGATGACAGTCAGCCCGTCATCACAAGTACCTGTCGTTAGAAGATCAGCCCATCATCAAAATTTAGCTTGAAATTATCTTCAAAACTCATTCAGACAACAAGACCTCGACTAAATAACAGAGGTTCATCATAGTTCAAAGAGATCTCAACAAGAGTGATCATATTTGGCGTCGATGATACCTTTCCATAAATTCCCTCTTTGGTAAACACCTCTAAATGTATTTGCTCAACTGCACTGTTTGTGTTTTGTTCTACCAATATCTAGGCCTCCACTAGATTTAGGGAGAGTTTATATGTCGCAACAAACCAAATGGACTCTTTTTTAGTTTCCATACAAATTTTTTCATTAGTTTCTTAATATATTATGACTATTCTTGTGGAAAAGCTGTTTAATTTTATTATATTTGATTTTCAAGATAACTCGTAGAAATTAATTTTTAGATAGGAATCTACCATAAATTTGAGATAACTCTCGCAAGAGTATTAGTTTTCTATTGTTTTTTTTCATTGTAATCTTTATCATCAGCGTTTAACTTTCTAGAGTCATAGATGTCATGAGATGGTCAATTGAAGGTCTACTTGTAAGAAGTTTCTAGTGCGTTTACTTCATAGTTTCATTCTTTTGTTTCTATTTACTGTTTTTATTGCTCATGTATAATGGTAATGTAGAATTCTGCGCTGTTAAATTTTCAGCAACATATGCAGTTTTTTATCTTCAACTAATGAGTTGCAAACCATTGAATTTTATTGTAACGACTTTGTAAGTTAAGGATTATTGCTCAGAACTTGCCAACAAAACTTGACCTCAACTAATATCTTGACCTGATAACCAAGAGTTACGAGTTGTAATCCCCATCCTAATTTATGCTCAAAATATGACAGTAGCATTTCTTTTTTTGCATTTTCTTTTATAATTTCAAGTCCAAAGTGATAAGGATGACAACCTTATCCGAATCTTCACATTGGTTGATACTGTCGACTTTGAACATAAACCTTCGTGAATTTATTTTCGGTTTCACCCAAAAGATCTATATCAATGAAGGTAATTGTCATAACTTATATATGCATGGTTTTCTATTGGGACAACTTTGTTAGCATCACAACACAAACGTCAAATGTTTTTTTTTTTTTTTTTCTATCTTATTTCCACATCAAGTCTTTTATACACTGATGTTTGGTGTCCATAATGGTTAAGGTTATTCTCTTGATTTGCAGTGTGATGTGACAAGTTTGATAGAATATTATCTTGAAGCAGCTTGAACTTGAAAACCTATCATCCATTTTCTAGAAGCTAAAATCTATGTTCAGCTCTGCATTTGATGCTTTATAGGATCTCCCTTTTCCCATGGCTACAATGGTCATAGCGATGGCTGCGCCGAGGTCTATGCTGAATTTCGTGGAGGATGGAAAGTCAGTTGCATTTTTTATGTTCTATGTCTGAGAGAAACAAGGTTGTTGTTCGATTTGTGATGTAAAAAAGATTTTAAGTCATGTAATCATTGTTATATCCGGAGCCACCAAAGTTGGCCGGGTTATTATTATTGAACAATATGATATAAACTTCTATGGTTCATGGTCAAATTCCATCTATGAAGAGAAGATAATGTGAATTTATTCCATGTAATAATATATATATATGTTTTATTGTTGGAATTAATCTTTTCACTTTACCAAATGGAAGGACCAATCAATAGGCAAGTTGGAGCTGAGGTGTATTGGCTGATCTAATCTGACGTGTTTAGATTTTACTTGCTATTGAAAGGTAGCCGTTGATCACGCACTAAATGTGCTGAATGTATTGACTATTTTGCCCACATCCATTTTTCATATAAAATGGGCTTTTGTAA
The DNA here is from genome assembly GCA_036507275.1 of Sicyos edulis. Taxonomy (NCBI): domain Eukaryota; kingdom Viridiplantae; phylum Streptophyta; class Magnoliopsida; order Cucurbitales; family Cucurbitaceae; genus Sicyos; species Sicyos edulis. The sequence continues at coordinate 11,476,527 of CM071852.1, read as the reverse complement.
TCTGGTAAAAGATTAACATGAATAAAAATTCATTCTTATCTCTTTTAATCTTCTTCTACCCATTAGGGGATGATTGGATTTTGGTGTTGAAAAGAGGAGAGAAGAGAAAGTTGAAGAAAAAGAGAAAGTAGAGTGATTTAGAGATATGAGCTGGTTGTTTGGAGATCGATGTTTTGGAGAAGAGATATTGTAAAAGTGCTTATTTTATATTGAATAATGAATGACATGAGGTCGAAAGATCGATGTTGAACTTATGAGATGAATTACAGACATGATCATCATCGATATAGTTTTATTAAATCATAAGAGATGAAATTCTAACTTCTTTAAGTTATATAAAATAAATTTTAATTTTGAACTATTGTAAGTAGGGGTATATAAAAATACTGATAACTAAGACCCCGTTTGATAACCATTTCGTTTTTGGTTTTTTGTTTTTGTTTTTATCTTTTTAAAATCAAATTTGTTTGATAACCAATTTTAATTTTTGTTTTTAAAATTTTAAAAATATTAAAGAAATTCTAAAAACTAAAAAAAAGTAGCTTTTAAAAACAAGTTTTTGTTTTTGTTTTTAAAAAATTATGAAAAAAACGAGAATAAATAATAAAAAACTAAAAATCCAAACAAAATGTGATAATTGAAAAACAGTTATCAAATATGTTTTTTGATTTTTCATTTTTAAAAATATAAAACTAAAATGAGTTATCAAACATACACGTTTTTATTTTTTAAAACAAAAAAGCATAAACAAAAAATGAAAAATTATATAAAAAAAATGGTTATCAAACTGGGCAGCCTAATATATAAAGGTTGTGTTGTTGAATTGTTTTCAGTTTGTGCTGAGTTGGGTTATAAAAAATCCAAAAAAAATCGATTGAATTAGTTGGTTGGCAAATCTTTGGATTGGTACAAGAAAATCAAATGGAAATATAACCCAAATCCACGGTCTCAGACTCTTGGTCGTGGCTCCCTGCTATTACTACCCTGTTTTGTTTGGAAAAGTCGAGCCAAATTTTCTTGGTGGAGGCAAGTTTAAAGAGCCATGTGCTCAATTTATTATATATATATGGATAGAAAGAACTTGTCTACACTTAAAAATTGGATGTCTTTGGATGTGATTTTAGTTTGAGGAGTTATTTTAACTCATTAAAAATTGAGAATTGCAGTAAAAATTTTGTTTGGATGTGATTTTCTTTATAGAAGAGTTAGACACAATTGATTGTTTATAGAAAATTAAAATGAATTGTTATTTTTAATAGTTAAAAAAATTATTAAAAATAGACAGTTATAAATGAATTATTTTGAAAAGTTAGAACAAAATTTTTATTATTATTATTAAGAAATGTTGTAATCTACCTTTGATAACTTTTTTTAAATGACGTGTAACATTCTTTCTCAATCAGGATCATTTTTTTTTTGAAGTAAACACTTTGTAAATTAAGAAACAATAAAAGCCCTTAGATTGGGGTTAGAAACGGGCACAACCAGGTCTGCACGGTAAAGGGAAATAAAGAAGGGATTCTTCCATCCAAATTAAATTTTCAATCGACGTTTCTGCTAACTTGGCCAATGAGTGGGCCAAGCTGTTAGACTCCCTTTGGCACCAAGTAAACGACAGACATATAAATCGACTTGCTAAAAGCTTTATCTCATCCACCAAGGCTCCCAACTCATTTTTGCAAGACATGTAGTATTTAATAATTGAATAACCAATTGAGAGTCGGATTCCAAACCGATATACCAAACATAACTCAACCCAAAAATTAAAGATCAACTATTATTAAGAAATGTTATAATCTACTTGTTGAGGTATAAATGTCATAATAAGGTCTTTTTTAGTTAAATTGAGGAAAGAGACTACAATTCTTATATATTATATAGAAAATACTACTTCTCTCAAATAAAATAAGAAATTAATATCGATTTTCAGGCTCGAATTTGTGAGCATAGAATTCAATTAGATTACAAAGAAGATATAAATTTCAACACAAATCGATATACCAAACATAACTCAACCAGAAAATTAAGTGATAAACCCAAATTTGTAGATTGGTCCAAAATTAAGTGATCAAAGGCAACGCTGAACCCATGATCGATGAAAGAGACAACGAGGTACAACGACTCAGCACTGGACTACGACAATGGACCCATGCGTGCGAGCTCCAGCTCCTTCCTCGGTGCAAAACTGACCCTCGACGACCTCTCGCCCTCACTCAGAGGGCAGTGACTCCAACAACTTTGACGAACTGGTTAGGTTCCAATCGGAAAAATGGGAAGCAGAGGCGCGGAAACCAAACTAGAACAGTGCGATGTGACATCTAGGGTTTAAAAATTGCTTTAAATATAAATACTCTTCCTTTTTTTACCAAATGAGTCAGTAGCGCAATTGTTTCATTGCTTGGTTGTAAACTAGTTTAACACCAACGTCACAAGTTTGATCCTGAAAATCGATATTCGTAACTTACAAAATGTACATATTCAATTGTGATAATTAAATTTTTAATAAATACTCGTTTGTTGGGTTATTGAAAATTCAATTTTTAGTGAATACGAATCGTTGAGTAGTTGAAATTATCAAAACTTAGAATTTGAATGAAAGAGACTTGGTGATAACCAAGAGCAAGACCTTTTCAAAGAGGATTTTGATAGGAAATATACAATATACAACTTGCATATATATGGTAATGAAGTTTGAAAACTTTCTGTAACACAGTTCAATACAACAACTTTGAAAGTGAATAGAATTAATAAAGAATATGGTAGAATGCCAAAATTAAATGTCATCGTTTAGCAGCTTTTGTCGTCTTGTACAACTCTCTCCACGATGCCATTTAGTTGTTACACAATTGGTTAATTGGTTAGCTAGGTATCGGATCCATTTATTATTCATTCAGTCTTGGGCTATATTTCTCTATGTATTTGACATTTTCCTTTGTTGAATTACCTTTCCATTTGATGAATAATATCGAATATCATTTCATCCATTACATCGTCTGTATTATATTCCTCTTTGCGTGCTTTGCATCCCTCGTTTCAGATTGAATCTATACCATAAATCATAGAAAGACCAAGATCGAGTCGTCGCCACCCCCTACTCCGAATTGTTGCAATTTCAAAAAAAAAAAATGAAAAGAAAAGGTCGTTGTTATTTTAATGATGGTGGCGAAGTCTATCGATACAAGAAACAACAAGCAAACAAGGTCACATGGCGTACCTTTCAAATTATGAATGACATGAGGTTGAAAGATCGGCGTTGAACTTATGAGATGAATTTCAAATATGATTAACAATAATATAGTTCTATGAAATCATAAAAAATGAAATTATAATTTCTTAAATTATATAAATTAAATTTTAATTTTGAACTATTATAAATAAGGGTACAAAAAAGTGATATAAGGGTTGTGTTGTTGAATTGCTATAGTTTAAGTTGAATTGGGTTATAAAAATTTAAAAAGCCAATTCGATTAGTGGGTTGACAAATTCTTGGATTGGTTCAACCCAAACTGAATGGAAATATAAACCAAGTCCACGATCTCATTCTCTTGGTCGTCGTCTCCTGCCCTGTTTTGTTGGAAAAGTCAGCCAAATTCTCTTGGTGGAGGCCAAGTTTAAAGGCCAAATTCTCACGGTCTCATTCTCATGGTCGTGGTTTCGTTTGGATGTGTTTTTTTTGTAGAGAAGTTTTTTTTTTCTTTTGAGAAATTTTTATAGAGAAGTTGGAGACAACTGTTTGTCTTTTTTATCTAAATTTAAAATAAATAATTATTTTGAATAGTTATTAAAATTATTAAAAATAAGTAATTAAAAATTAGAACTCAGTGTTTTTTTTATGATTATTAAGAATTGATATAATCTACATGTTGATGACAATTTTAAAATGAAGTGAAATATTTATGTATGCCATTTTTACAATAATATATTATAGAGAGAGGATTTATGATGGGAGATACTTTTTTTTAGTACAAATTAAGGGAAGAGGTGACGAGAGATACTCTAGCTCCACCAAAATTGTAATTTCCTTCTTAGTTAAATTGAGGAAGAAGACTACGAACAATCATATATATTATATAAAAGGTACGTACTACTTCTCTTAAATGAAATAAAAAATTAATACTCATTTTCAAGATTGAATTCGTTAGCATAAAATTCAATTGGATTACAAGGAAGATATAAATTTCAACACAAACCGATATACGGAACATAACTCAACCCAAAAATTAAGTGATAACCCAAATTCGTAGATTGGTCCAAAATTTTTCCTCTAATCCAATCTATGTACACTTCTAATCAGCCATAGACCCGATTTATTGCAAGTGTGTATTCATGGTTTGAATTTTATTCATATTCAAGAAAGTCTCTATTTGTGTTGATATATATCACATCATTCTCGTTCATATCTCATAAAGAAGACCAATATCTTTAAAAATGTCCTCATCCACTTGGACCCTGGTTAATTTTTCCTACTTCATTTCCATTTATGTCAATCAATTTATAGTTGATCATGCCCACAATTATTCCTTCACTAAATAACTTGTTTTAATCAAACAAAATGAAAACATCATTTGAAGCGGAGGGGAAAAAAAAAAGTAAATTGAATTCTATGAATTTTCACCATAAACATTTATTTTCATCCAATCAAACTTCTAAATTTAAAGGAGTGTTGCAATTCTATTCCACGCTCAATTTTTTGGCCATTTTTATTTTCACTCTAAAATTCGGGGTGTTTAATCAGTTGGTGTAGATTTTTTTTTTTTTTTTTTTTGTAAAAGTTGATACAAACCAACCTATGAATTTGCTTAAAGTCTGGTCCGATGATACGTCGGTGCTGGTGAATGAAGCCGGTTAATTCATTTATTTTTTATATTTAAAAGTATATTCACAATACAATTTATGAATAAAAATTTGAGAATTTATTTTAATGATTGTATCTATTCAATAATTTTTAGAAACACATTTAAATTTAAGTTTATTTTTGGTTAATGGTTAAATTTTTTGTTACCTAACTTTTTAATCGATATTGATTGATATAAACTTGAAAATTAACTAAATGACTCTAATTTTGTCTTTCTATTGATCGAATCAATTTTTAAAAAATTTATGAACACTACTATCTAAAATTTTAGATTCATCCAATTGAGTCTCAAACATGAATTTACTAAAGAAATTGATATTAGTGAGTTCTTTATTCAATTTCTACCAAAATTCAAGAACTCACTAAAATAAAATTTTAAATTTGATGAAGTTACTAAATTGACAGTTAGATAATTTGGACAAAGCTCACAAATTTATATATATATATATATATATATATATAATTAAACTAATTTTTTTATTGGAATTCTAAAATAAGTATTATATAGGTATTTTCAAATATATGTGAATTGGTACTCAAATTTTCTTTTTCTTTTTATGTTGAATTTCACCGAAAACCGACACCAATAAACACCCATGTGTTATATAATTAAATTCACCAAAAGTTGTTACACATATATATATAGAAAATTTCAATAGTAATTATTGGGATTGCATTTTAATTATAACAATTCTTTTGTAAAATATTATATATATATATATATTATTTTTTGAAATTTTTTGTAAAATATTATATGTATAGTCGATTTAGGTGCATTTTTCTTTTAGTTTTTCAATTTTATCATTTCCACACATCTAAGTATTAATTAAACTGATTAGAGGTATAAACTAAAAAGGCTATCATTGAAATGATTGAAGATTATTTGTTGAAAACTTATTGAAGTGTGATATTTTGATCATTTTGTAGGACTGCCCATGTAATTACTTTTAAATAAATAAATAAATAAATATATATATAAGAGAGATGGGAATATATTAAAAAAAACTCAAATGATATTATTATATTAAAAAATTATAAATAGGTTTAAAGATTATGTAAATGAACTAAATAAGTAAACAAAAGAAATTTAGATTAAAAATAAAGAAATTTAGATTATAAATAGGTTTTAATAGTCCAACCATATAAATAGTTGAGTTGGAAGTGGCTTGTTTGATTTATGCTTGGGTTCCCCATTTTAAGACTTCAATTGTTAGAACTGAAGCTCTTTCCCCGGTCACTTTTCAGGTAATCTCTCTTTCTTCTGCTTCTTCTTTTTTTTTTTTTTGGTTTGGATCCATTTTGCTTGTTTGAATGTCTTCTTCTTTTTCTTTTTTTTTAAAAAATTTTATCTGAGGAGTTTTTTGTTTTTTTTAACCATTAATTTGCTCTTCTCTAGTCATATTAGATTAAAATTTTGAGTGTTTTTTTTTGTGGGAATTTACTTTGGTGCTAACTTTATGGTTTGTCCTGCGCTTAATAGAAATATTTTATATTAGAATTTTGGACATCCATGTGTATATTTCAATTTTATCCTTTATCATTATTATATTGAATGAAAATTACTATAATGTAACACCAATTAAAAATTGTTTGTAATATTGATTGAACATTACATTTACATTATCTATACGTTGCACTATGAGAAATTATAGGCATACATCAAAATTTTAAAAAGTTATTTCATATGATTTTCTTGATTTTTTTTTATTATAACATGAAAAAATTTCTAATTTTTTTCCTTCAGTTTTTTAATATTAAAATTGTGATAAATTAAAGTTAATTTTAGTTTATATATTTTAATATAATAATAATATAATTTAAAGATCATTTGAGTTTTGTTTTCTTTGAAATGTTTTCAATCTTAGTAATAGGAGGAGATTTTCATTTCTAAAAATAAAGTAATAGGAGGTTTTTTTAAAATAAAATGATTTTTTTTTTTTGAGAAAACATTAAAAAGAAACTTTAAATTAGTTTTCATAGTATTTTTTTTAATCCATGGAAGGTTGGGAGACTCAAACCATAAATTATATATAGATGTGAGTAAAATTCAATTATAATATATGGTATATTGGTAGAATGCAATAAAAAGATAAATAACTTAAGTTCAATTTAGTATTATGTAATTTATTTATTTTTGTTTACATATATACGAGTTATAAGCCTACTTTAAAGGGGAAAATAAGATGTTTATAACACAATTATTCAACTTAATTCAAAAATATTTTGGTTGAGTTAGATAGTTCTAATAGATTTATTGTAGCAGATATAGATTAAGCTAACTCAATAGTTTAGATTGGTTTACAAAATTTATCTAGGCAACTCGGAACATGTACATCATTAATCATGTATTTTTATGTATTTCTCTATAGCAAATTCTGCCTGTTTTTTTTAAAGAAATCTAGACTTTGAAAGAATGAATCATTCTCGAATGATGAAAGTCTATTAATTTTATGAGTAATTGATTCTATCGGCACTTATTAATAAAATCTAATTGAAGTCTATAAATTACTCTATTTATTAATAATTGATTTTATTAGCCTCTATTGATAGAATCTATCAATATAGAAGTTTATCAATTTAGATTTTTTGCCATGTGTGCAAATATTTTCATTATTGTGCTATTCATATAATATTTTAACCTTTTGTAATATATATGCAAAAACTCCTATAATAAGCTATCTAACAAAAAAACAAAAAAAACAAAGTACAATAAGCGAGGCGGAATGAAAAAAAAGGTCTAACTACGTTAAAATTACAAAAGGCTCCCAAGTTAAATGACTTCAATGAGTGACTAAAGCCAATGAATATCATTGATTGAAGCCAATATATAAAGATTTGGCTTTAAAATAAAGTCTATTTGAGAACTTACCAACATGTATGATTAAATACTAAGCATTAAATAATTAAAATCCAAAACATGCTCACATATTTAAATAAAACTTTTCAAGAGTAAAATAGAGACACGTGAACTAAGCCATCCATGTATGGTTTTTTACATGGAGGAGGAAAGTAATATGAGTGATTAATGTGATTTACTCAATAAGAACCCTTATTCTAGGGTGCATAATTTTTATATCAGCTTTGCCTTGAACAAGTACATACAATCAATATCTACAATCTAACACTCGATATCATAATCTCAAGCACAAGCCAACTCTGACCAAGAACCTCTATTAGGTGACCATGACAACTTAGAGACTCGATCCTTAACTCAAAAGTCAAGTCAAATATAGAGTCAACAAGAGCTTGTAAGCTCAACCCACGAATCTCTAGGTTCACCTGACTTGTATTATAAATGATCATGAACTAAAGCTCATCAAGTACCATCACTGGCTATTAAGAACACAAGTGGTCCTAACTCTTAAGAAAATACAATTGGTTCTAAATCAAAAAGGTTGGCAATACTAGCTTTATGTTCGGTATCCTAAAGCGTCAATAATGGGCATATCAACCTGATGACATTGTTAATCAAAGAACACCCTGGTCAACCGACTCTAAGACAACAAGGAAAGGTATGCTAACGTCACTATCGAGCGAGCTTGCCGCCAAGACCAAGCGTGTTTCACTCACATAGCAGATGCAGCTGTATAGGGCCAAGGGTAGGTCTGCTCAGCCTAGTCACATTTCAAGCCTATACATGCCTAAAAATGGAAAGAGTATGCAATTGATTCTTAGTACGACTAATGGCCTTTACTGGATCCCTGGTCCCAACATGTCTAATACTATACTCAAGATGTAACTCAATCACTGACAGACTTACGCCCTAATGTGAACTCAGGTTTCAGGAGCCGCAAACTAGGTTCTAGGGTAGCGAGTCCCTTAATTACCTTGCCTATACCTTTGGATATGATGACAAACCAAGCATACTACTAATAATCAAGACGACGATAAGGTACAACTAAGTAACTATCAAGGCAAACATGTTCAATATCTCATATTACAAATCAGAAACCAAGACAAGCAATCAAATATAACATCCTAACTATATGTTTAACATCACATAATATTGAACAATATACAAAATAAATAATTATTCAAAGTATAATATAACAATGTTTACGACAACATCCAACTAATTAATATAATCAACAACTAACAATTCTGACTCAAAATTGAAGCTAGCCACCCCTAGTGTTACCATGAACCGCAACTAGAGTTGTAAAAACTCTGAAGTCTCAACCAATCCACTCAAACATCTAAAACCACAACATTTGGCAACACCAAAACCTACCAAGACAATAGAGAGTTCTTAGTCGAGTCCATTCACTAACCATAATGATTGGATAGTAGCATACAACCATACATGCTTAATTTTCATACACCAAAACTTAACTTACAACATCATGCTTGCCCATAACACACTAACTGCCTTATGACATTCGAAAAACAAAAGTACGCGAACTAGAAACCATTCGGCACACGCAACAAGCTACATGGTTGCTTCTCTCAACAACAAACAATCGACATGGGTAAGGTGTGCCACTAACTAACGATTCTTCCTCAAAGCTGAAACTAGCCACCCCTAGTACTACTATGAACCTAAACTAGGTTGCGACTGCTCTAAAGTCTCAATCGATCCGCTTAAGACTTCTAAAACCGTAATATTTGGCAATGCCAAAACCTACCAAGATAATAGAGAGTTCTTTGTCGAGTTCATTCATTACCCATAACGATCGAATAGTAGCTCACAACCACACAAGCTTACTTTCCATAAACACCTAAACGCAACATACAACACCATGCTTGCCCGTAACACAATAACTAGGTTGAGCTCGTTGCATCCCAAACTCAACAACATTGCAAACACTAAACCAACATAACCAACATGTCCATCATGCAAGCGACAAACGAACGCTCGAACCACCTTAGAGCAGAGCTTACTCTTTGGATAGCAACAAACAAAGATTCAACTAATAGTCCACAAACACCAACTAAATAAAGCAACATTAAAATTCTAGCAACAAATGAAGTAGAACACCAAACCCCAGTAACAAAGAGCGAGTCATCTTTCCAACTCCTAAACGAGGAAACAACACAACTTTTGCTCTTCAAACAACCTTGATGCTTCCTTACAAAAAACAACTGAACCTTTTAGTGCAACAACCATGAACAATAAATACCAATCTTTCCCATTTTTTAGAAATCAACCTTGAATTTCCCTACGAACTTAGTTCTGATTTGACCTCTAACTAAGGTATCCAAAACCCTGGGCATGGTTACTCTAGAACTCATCGAGAAACATGTAACGAAATCCTAAACTACTGGATTCTCATCCAAATGTAGCCAAAGGGTGGCCTTTTTCTAACAACTTCGGTAATGACCAGCTCCACGCGCTAGCAACCCTATAGTCTCTTCGCCTGCTACCTATGGAAGGCGACTTCAAAAATTGCAGTCGAATTGAAATCCAACCACAGAGTGTTCTGAACACCATTCATTTGCAACAAAAACTAGTCATTATGTGGTCCTCTAACAACGACTCCACAAACAATACAGACTAAACTTGAACTGTCCTCAACAACAACGAGGCTATTTAAATTTTCGATAGGCTGAAGTCTGTTTGAACTTTTCCTTCCCTCAAGTAGGCTCACCAACAACAATATCGCTCATAAAAAAAACATACCCATCTTCTAGGCTCTAGAGTAGCCGAAGTGACCTTTCCAAAAGAAGAAACTAACGTAGAAAACTTGAGGCACAACATATGAGTACAAAGGCGTTCCAAAAAGGAATAGAAACTAAAAGCCAAGAGAATAAGTGCTGCTCCAAAAAAGACTTTTCTGCCCACATGCATGCCAGTGCCTGAGCTTCTCCAACTAACCAGTCCCACCATAGGGGTTCTGTCCTTATGCTCCTGATTGCATAACCAGCCCCAACAGTGGACTAGAAACTCATGGACTTTACAATGCTCTAGTTTATACCAACGACGAGTATTAAACTGTATTAATAACCATGCAAATAATTTAAAATTTGTCTACATTTATAATTATTTAGTGAGAAGAGCACATCCAATACAATTTTCCAATAATTTTTCTTTTTTTTAAATTTGTCATAGTTATTTTATTTTATTTAATTAAGAACAGTTAAAGTTGAAATATTTTTTTTGAATACATAGGTGAGATTTAATTAAATAAGTTGAAATAAAATAATAGTAGGTTGATTATACTAATTATCAAAGTTCAAGGGGTTGATTGACTGATTTAATTTGAGATTAATGTGGGTGTGGCCCGCTGAGATGTCAGTGATATGGCGTCTTTGGCACCACACATCTCAATTTTTTGTTTTAATAAAATAAGATAAAACTAAAAAGTGTGTGGCTCCCAAATTGTTCTCAATTAAGTTTATAGCTTAACAAGAGATATTTTTTGAAAACAACAAAGAGGTTGATTGATGAAATTAAGAGTTTGAAAAATAAGGTACAAAATACCATATATTTAGTGGTAGGCAAATAATTTCCCTTTTATTTATTTATTTATTTATAGTTTTACGAGATTCTGAGTGGTGGAAGTTATCTTGGTTTGCAGTTGTGAGAAAGTAAGGTGTTGACTTGAAACCATGAGCAGAAAGGTGTTCAATGAAATCATGATCGGAATTGGGTCCAATTTTGCTGGGAATATCTTGGCTCAGCTAAGCACTCGAGCTTTTTCGAAGATTGAAATGGTAATTGAACTCGAGGATGATCTGAAAAAGCTAAAGAGCGAAGTTTCATACATTCAAGCTATACTTACTGATGCAAATGAGAGTCCAACTAAAAGTCACTCCTTAAAGGATTGGCTCCAAAAGTTGGAAGAAGCTCTTTATGATGCCGATGATGTACTCGATGAAATCTCCACCGAGGCTCTCCGCCTTGAAGTGATGACCAGAGGAAAAAATGCAAAAGAAGTAAGGATCTTCTTCTCCGAATCTAACAAAGTTGCATTTACGTGTAGGATGGCGCTTAAAATAAAGAAAATCACGGACAGACTTGATGAAATTTATAAAGAAAAAAAAGAAGTTTGGATTGATTAGAAACTCTAAACCATCGATGATACAACATGATGGTCTGTCTCATCAAATGGAAACTCGCTCTGCTTTGATTGTAGATGAAGTGGTCGGAAGGGATGACGATACGATGCGCATAAAAAGTCTATTATTGAATACGGCGGATGTCAACGACCATAACAATGTTTCATTCATTGCAATAGTTGGAATGGGTGGGATAGGTAAGACAACTCTTGCTAAACTTGTATACAATGATAGTGAAGTATCAAAACATTTCGATCTCAAAATGTGGGTTGGGGTTTCAGATCAATTCAAGGTCGAAAGAGTAGTAGAAAAAATGATAGAATCTGCATCCGGTAACAAATCTAATGTACCTTTACGTGATGAGCTTCAAAAAGTGATCGGAGGAAAGAAGTATTTGTTGGTTATGGATGATATATGGAATGAAAGTGAAGAAAAATGGGAGCAATTGAAGCCTTTGTTAATGGGTGGTGCCAGTGGAAGTAAGATTTTGATCACAAAGCGTAATCGTATAATACCTACAGAAGTTGAAAGCATGACAGAGTTTATCAATTTAGAAGGCTTAAGTGATGACAGTTCTTGGTCATTGTTTGAAAACATGACATGTAAAGAGCTTAGAAATCCAAATATGATACAATTGGGAAAAGAAATTTTGGAAAAATGTGGAGGTGTTCCACTAATAATAAGACACATCGGACGTGTGTTATACTCTAGATTTTCAAAAGAAGAGTGGATATCCATCAAGAAGGATGAACTTTTGAGAATCACTGGAGAAAACAATTATGATATGATAAGCATATTAGCATTGAGCTATAAGCATCTCCCACCACATTTGAAGCAATGTTTTTCCTACTCCTCCTTGTACACAAAAAATGACAGCATTACTAAAGATGAATTGATGAGACAATGGGTGGCTCATGGTTTTGTCAAATCATCAGGTGAAAGTAAATCCATGGACGATATTGCACATGACTATTTTACTGAATTATGTTGGAGGTTTTTTTATGAACATCAGGATGGCAATAATGTTGATATACATGATATAATGCGTGATCTTTCGAGAATGGTAGCTGGCACTGCATACGCTTGTGGAAATCTCAAAGATGATGGTGAAAAAATTCTTCATTTTTCATTATGCCATGATATAAAAGCATATGATCTTCCAACCGAATTACTTAAGGCTCAAAGGTTAAGAACATTGCGTATGTCAGGCTTCAAAAGTATCAATGAAATGGATTTGGATAAACTCGTTTACAATTTTCCACGTTTGCGAGTATTAGATCTAAGTGGTGGAAATATCAAAACAGTGCCAGATTGTTTGAAGAATCTTAAGCATCTTCGATATCTAGATCTTTCTAAAAATCTAGATTTGCAATCTCTACCAAATTTGATTGGTGAATTAGTAAATTTGCAGACGCTGTATCTAAATGGTTGTAAAGCACTAAAAGAATTGCCAAGGGACATCAACAACCTCGTAAATCTTAGGCATATTGAGTTAGTTGGTTCATTAAATCTAACCCATATGCCGAAAGGAATAGGGAAGTTGACTTGCCTGCAAACATTAAGCTTATTTGTGTTGAACGAGAATAACCAGGCCGGCAGCAAGCTAGGAGAATTGAATGGGCTCACGGATTTAAGAGGAGGGTTATATATTAAAGGCTTGGAGCAGGTAAGGGATAATTCATCTGAAGCCAGATTTGCAAACTTGAAAGACAAAAAAGGTTTGAAAGAATTAATACTGCGTTGGAAACCGAGGTTGAAGGAGGACGAAACTGATGATTTGAGGAATGATGCAGATACACTTGAAGGCCTAGAATTCCATTCAAATGTTGAATTGGTTTACATTTGGTGGTACAAGGGAGAAGAACTGCCCAATTGGATGACCAACCCGTTGTCAAAGCTAACTCGTATTCAACTTGCTATGTGCAATAGGCTGAAATGTCTGCCCCAATTTGACCAACTTCCAGCTCTCACAAGACTAGATTTGGATGGATTAACATCTCTAAAGTTCATGGATAACACTAATCCAGGCTCATCGTCATCAACATCCGTGTTTTTTCCATGTCTTGAGATTCTAAAATTAAAGAATATGCCAAATTTGGAAGGATGGTGGGAAGGAGAATCAAGAGTACTAGAAGGGGACGAGGAAAGTGAGAAAAGAAGGGAGTTGCTTCCAAATTTTGCTCGACTTACCGAACTCTCTATTAATGGCTGTCCCAAGCTACGTTGGTTGCCAAGACAGCCATCCTTAAGAGTAATGGAATTAAACAAAGTTGGTCCTTGGATGGTGAGAAGCATAGGCCCATCCTTGTATTTGGAGTATTTAACGCTAGAAAACATTGACTATCTTGAATCTCTACCAAGAGAAATATGCTCTTTGAGTATCATGAAGCTCAAAATATCGAACTGCCCAAGCTTACGAGAATCGGCTATCCCTCCATTTTTATGCGTAGATTATGATCACGGTGAACAGCCAATGGCAAGCCAGTAGATCAATCCAAGATCTTGACAACCCTTTTTCTTGGTACGAAAATTCTGAACCCTCTACCCAATTTTTACTTTAGTTTTAATTTTTAAATTATAATATCAAGTGATTAAATTGCAGTTTAAAGATGAATCATTGAAAAAGATTATGTTAAACCATCAATCAACCACGACTTGGCAGAGATTCATACTTATGACCTCCTACTTTGATACCATGTTGAATTATGTTAAGTCATCAATCAATCCAAAAGTCTAAGCTGATGGATTGGGGCAAATTTAATTGTATCAACCTACACTCCCCTTTGATGTTGGACTCTCTCACTTTCCAATGTCGGACCATCTTGAGGGGCATGTTAAGATCTATCAATTGTCCCACATTGAAATGTAGGTTGATACAATTAAATTTGCCTCAATCTATCAGTTTAGGCTTTTGGATTGGTGGTTAAACAAAATTAAACATGATATAATATACCACTACTTATACATCATTTTTACATTGGAAGTTTAATAATAAATCCATCTCTACCATTATTGTTTGAGCTAATATTTTTTTATCACTATCAGATCCATAAAGGCTATTTATTCTATATTTGTTGAAAAAGGCCAGACAAATACTTTGAAATAAAGCAAAATAGCCCAGACAAAATTTATCTAATAAAATCAGCAGCCCAAGAACAATCAAATATAGAAATTAAATAGAGAAGAAAGAATAACACCAGATTTTAAAGTGGTTCGATCCAATGCGGTCTCCTCCACTAGTCCCTTTCATTAATGAGTGAATACAAACATTAAATGGGGGTCTTAAAACCAATTCACCGATAATTTCCTTCCTCTTGGCCAATGCACACTATCTCATAGTAAAACAACTTCTCACTCTCAAGGGAAACTAACTCTGTGCTGGGATGAAAGTTACAAAAGACAGCAGCCTCTCAATAGGTTTTATAAACCTACTTTACATTTTTTACACAAATACATTAAGGTGGGCCCACACTTACACATGAGAAAAATAAGAAATACAAAGGTCTATAGTCTTTGTCAAAAATACCCTTGCTGGACTAATTAAAATAAATATAATAATTTGTCAAAATATAACAAATCTCCACCTTGACAACTTATTTCACAAGCACTGATCACCAACGAAAGGAACGGAGTATAACCAACTACAACTCAACAAAGTTGAGAGCCCTTAGACAACTCTCAAACTTATGAGAGGACAACGCCTTGGTAAACACATCTGCAGCATTATCTTCTGTAGAAATCTTCTACAAACATATTTTTTCCTCAGAAAAAATATCACGGATAAAATGAAACCTAACATCAATGTTTTTTGTTCTATCATGGTATGTTTGTTTCTTAGATAAAAATATAGCACTCTGGTTATCACAGTGAATTACCACATGCCCTTCATATTCCTCTATAGAAGTTCACAAACCATTTGTCTCAACCAAATGGCTTCTGTAACAGCTTCTGACGCTGCCATATACTCAACTTCTGTCGTTGAGAAAGCAACTACAGACTGAAGAGATGCTCTCCAACTTACTGTGATGTCCAAAAACTTGAATGTTCAACCAGTTAAATATCTTCTTCTATCAAAATCTACATCATAATCTGCATCAACAAACCCTTCAAGATACAAAACATACTAGCAGTACTTCTCTTGAAACACAAACCAGACTTCACAATGCCTTTTAAGTATCTCATCATCCATTTAACAACTAACCAATGTTGCTTTCCAGGATTCGACATGTATCTACTAATCAAACTCATACCATATGCTAGATCAAGCCTAGTACACACCATGAGATACATTAAACTACCAACAATATTAGTATAAGGAACATTAGAAATTTCAAACATTTCTTCATCTGTACGTAACTGGGGACTGTTTAGCTGACAACTTAATTTGTTGTCCAATAGGAGCTTTTACAGACTTACAATCTTCCATTCTAAACTTACTAAGAAGTTTAAGACTATAAAACTCTTAAGAAAGTTTCAGAACACCAAGACTCTTATTCCTAAAAATATCAATTCCAGGTATCCTTATAGCAGCTCCAAGATCCTTCATTTCCAAGTTTTTCTTCAATTGATCCTTCAATTTATTAATCTCATTTATATCTAAGCTCGAAATCAACATATCATCCACATACAATAACAAATAGATTGATACATGCAGGTTGACATGTTTGTAATAAACATAGTGTGACTTTTACTGAATCCACATGAAACAATAAAATAATCAAACTTCAAATACCATTGTCTTGGAGATTGCTTCAAGCCATATAAAGACTTCTTCAACAGACACAAATTACCGTCGGTTTTCCATGTTGACATACCTACGTGGTTGTTGCATGTAAATCACTTCAGATAGCTCCCAATAAAGAAATGCAGTCTTCACATTCATTTGTTCTAATTCAAGATCAAATGCAGCTGTTAGTGATAAAATAAACCAAATAGAAGTTTGTTTTACTACTGGAGAGAATATCTCATTATAATTAACACCCTTCACTTGAGTAAAACCTCAAAAACCCAATCTTGCCTTGTATCTGATTGGTTCCTTGGGGTTAACTGTTTCTTTTCGCTTGAAAATCCACTTGCAACTCACTAGTTTTTGATTTGTAGGTCGATCAACCAATTCCCATGTTTGGTTCTTAACAAGAGATTCAAACTCTTCATTCAAAGCTGCCAACCACTTATCCTTATCCTTAGATTTCATAGCTACATCGTATGTTAAAGGTTCATCTCCCTCTTGTTAAACTTATATATGTAAGGAATAATAAACTAAGCCAGCAGTTGCATACCTAGAAGGAGGTCTCACTTGTCTCCTTCCTTTATCTCTTGCAAGTCTATAATCTTGCAAATTTTGTGGTAGATCAAGAACTGCTTCTATCGGATGTTGGACATCTTCACTATGTTGTGGGTCAACACGAACTAAAGACGTCGGATGATGAACATCTTCACTGAGTTGTGGATTAACATAGACTAAAAGGAATGTTACCATATTTTTTCTTAAATCAATCTCCACTTCACTCACATTCTCCAAAGAAGCAGTATTCGGAAGATTAGTAACATCTGACACACGCTCTTGGAGGGCAATAGTAGTCTCATAAAAAACAACATCACGACTGATGATACATTTTTTTCTTCCCCTTTCTCCAAACATCATAATCGATACCCTTTTACACCATGTGGGTATCCTAAAAACAGACACTTTTTAGCTTTGTTATCAAGTTTCCCTTATTTATTGTGAGCATAAGCTACACATTCAAAACTCTACGATTTTCTAAGCTTAGAGGCTTACCATTCCACATTTCTATGGGTGTTTTAAATCTTATAGCTGATGAGTGACAACGGTTTATTAAGTATGCTGATGTGGTAACTTCTTCACCCCAAAATTCTTTGGATAACCTCGCAGTAGACAACAAGCACCTTACTCTCTCAAGAAGAGTGCAATTCATCCTTTTAGACAAGCCTTCAGGCCATTTTCACTAACACAGCCAAGCCTTTGATGCCACAACTTCGCCTTCTCTTGATTTTGTAGAGAAACTGAAGCAACTGTTCCTAGAACTGTGCTTCCTTGCAGGATATACAAGCTATTGGTGAGTTTACCCTTCAATTTCACAATAGATCCTTTGATAATCTTCATAGTACCATTTTCTGTTTTACAAGAGTACCCTATTTTATCAAATACTCCAAGAGACACTAAAATCCTTCTTAAATTTGGCGCATATCTCACATTAGTGAGAATTGTGATTTGATTATCAAACATCTTCACTTGTATTGAACCAATACCTTCAACAACACCTTCCTGGTTGTTTCCAAGAAGAACATTACCTCCTTGAACGCTCTCAAATTCTTGAAACCAATGTGTGTGGGGTGTCATGTGAAATGAACACCGTGAGTCTAAAATTTAGTCACTGATTACACCTGTTTCTAATACTGTCAAAACCTCAATTGAATCATACCCTTTAGAAACATTCACAGTATGTGGGTCTTCTTCACTTTTCCTCTTGTTCTTGAGTTCATAGTAGTTCCTTCTAATATGCCCCTCTTTTGTGGCAATAGAAACATTTTTTTATGGATCGATTTTGTGACTTCGACCTTCCACGACTGCTATTCCCTTTAGCTGGCTTCTTATTATTTCTACCTCTGACTAAAAGAACTTCATTCTATTTACCTTTTGTCTTTTTTCTTTCTAAATCTCTAGATCTTAAAGCATTCAGTACAATATCCATGGAAAGGCTATCTCTACCATACTTGATTGAAGTCTTTACTCCATTATAATATTCTGGTAACGAATTTAACAAGATAATAGCTTTATTTTCATATGAAATTACCTCATCAATGTTATTCAGATCAAGTGTTATCTTGTTGTACCCATCTAGATTCTGTTCCAAATCTTTGCTAGGATCCATCTTATAACAAAAAACCTTTTCCTTCATGTACAACTTATTAGTTAAGGATTTAGTCAAATAGAGGCTATCCAATTTAGACCATACCTCCAAAGCTGTATTTGCATTATGTATTTGTCTTAACACATTGTCTGCTAGATATAAGATAATCGTACTGTAGACCACTTCCAACATTTCCTCTTTTTCAGTTGCTTTCATTGTCACGGGATGCATTTCAGGATCATCGAGAGCCTTAGACACCTTTTGTTGGACTAGAAGAGCACACATTTTCTTCTTCCAAAGAGAAAAATCACCTTTCCTATCAAAAAGCTCCACCTCAAATTTTACTGACATTTTGATATAGCAAACCCAAAAATTCACAGCAAAAATTAACAAAAACTTACAGCAAACCCAGAAAAATCTCAGCGAAAATTAACAAAATTTAACAGCAAATCCAGAAAAATTCTCTGAAAAAATGAACAGCAAGCCCAGAAAATTTCTCTGCAGAAATTAACAACAAACCTAGAAAATTTCTCAGCCAAAAATTAACCTGGCTCTAATACCAATTCTTGAAAAATTAAACCTACTGTTGAAACCTTTTGGCCAAACAAATACTGTGAAATAAAGCATAATAGACCAAAAAAATTTATCTAATAAAATCGACAGCCCAAGAACAATCAAATAGAGAAATTAAATAGAGAAGAAACAATAACACCAGATTTTAAAGTGGTTCGATCAAATGCGATCTACTCCACTAGTTCCTTTCATTAATCAGTAAAATACAAGTTTTAAATGGCTTCTCACATCAATTGGTCTTAAAACCAATTCACCAACAATTTCCTTCCTCTTGACCAATGCACACAACCTTTCACTCTCTGTAAAAGTTTAAGAAGAAACCCTATCTCCCAGTATAACAACTTCTCACTCTCAGGTAAACTCTACTACTACAAAAAAGACATTACTTGACACTACCTATTTTGAAATACTTGACATTTATACTTTAAAATGTTAAATAATCAATCAATTTATAATAAAAACGTCAAATATAGTTTAAATCACGCTCAAATTTCTTTCAGAATCCCGTGTTTTTAATTGTTAACGATATTTGATGTTCATAAAGCGTCAAGTGTGGCACGATAGTGGTTGACACTCACTAAACATCAAATAAATTAAAAAAAAAGAATGTGATTTAAAGGGAGGATTCTTGATGTGCATTTATACTTTTTATTTTAACGAAAAGGGCTTAGATTAAAAAAAAGGAAAAAAAAAGAAAGAAAAGAA
Organism: Sicyos edulis; assembly: GCA_036507275.1. Lineage (NCBI taxonomy): Eukaryota > Viridiplantae > Streptophyta > Magnoliopsida > Cucurbitales > Cucurbitaceae > Sicyos > Sicyos edulis. Next base: position 11,456,523 of record CM071852.1, on the reverse strand, counting down.
GATAAATTAGAAAAAAATAGTCGGGGTTTCAATCCTTGGCAAGAAAAACCCTAATCGCTTACTCTGTTGAGTGCAAAAACTATCCCTCCCAAAAATTTTGTTTTGCGCGAAGACGAAGTCGCCCTTTGTTCTCACCGTCGGTCTTTCTTCTCGTGGCCATCACAACTTTCCAAATAAAAATCTCTCTCTGGTTTTGTTCTAGTCATCCAACTCTTCATTTTTTGTTTCTTTTACTTTACGAAACTTATCGAGGAAAAGTTTATGCTAGATGTGATTTTTTTCCCCTAGACAGTTAGTAGCTAGCGTTATTGTATTTACTCAATTAGATTTTTGTTTCTCGTTAAGAAACTTTTTGCAGCATTCGGTGCCAATTACTCCGACAAGCAGGCTTCAACATTTTGCGATTGCTATTCGGTAAAATTTTCTGCTATTCTTGTTTTGTTCTTCATTTTAAGTTTTACTTTCCCATCGTTTCGAATTTTTTTGTCTTGATCGTTGATGCGTAGTTAGTTGGGAGGGCCATGATTGTTTGGATGAGCTTGTCAACTTCTGATTGATTTGTTTGATTCATTTTTACTGTTCCCAATCCATTCTTCATTTTGTGTTGTTTGAGAAATTTTTTTGGTATTCGATATGCAGACTAAGTGTTTGATATAATGCCGCCTTGAATTGTTTTGCTTTCTATTTCTTAATATAGGTTGCTTTTGGGTTTTTTTTTTAAGTTTCTACCTTTTACATATTCACTACCTAAGTTCAAATAGTGTTTATAAATATAAGTTTAATTTTCAAAAATACTTTTTAAATGTAGAAACCAAAGGTTATCCAACATGGCAGGGCTTAAGTGTTGGATTTTGTTGGTGTGCTTTTCCAAAATCATTGTCCTTTGATCTTCAATTCTCCATAAGAAGCAACATCACCTTTTTATAATCTTCTCTTGCTAATTTTAATTCTATGGTAGAATTAATGATTGGAATCGGTTGCATTGCAATGTACTGCCATATGTGAAACTAAAATATTTTTTTTTATTTTTTTATGCAAAGTTCCAAAATATTAGTAAGTAGCAACTTATAGCTATTTAAAGCATTCTTATGTTATTATTTGTTATCTCTAAGGAAATGAGGAAATGAAGTTACCATTTTGAAACTATTTGAATTCCATTCAATTGATATATTTTTTGTTAATGAAAGCTGCATTTTTTTCTTTATTATTTTTCTTTTGCCTCAAATCCTAAATTTCATGGTGTAATGCGCATTACACCATGAAAATTAGGATTGCTCAACAATCCTATATTGTCTTTTCTTATTAGGTAGTTGCTCAACAATGATATATTGGGTATTTGGTAACATAATTTATTATGGGACTTTTCAAGTTAACTATCACTTTTTTTCTAATTTCTTATATAGTGGTATTCATTTTTATTGTTTTAGGAATGACGAAGAAGGTGCAACAGGAAGTAACCTAGAAAATATGAATTCTAGGTAAGAAAAGAGGCCATGGAACTTTATCAAAGTAGTTTACAATTATCAACTCAGTGGAAGCTCTAATTTTTCTTAAGCCTTTAGTAAATGGTAAAGCAATAGATCCAATACCTCATGTAAAAGTAAAGTGCATTGGAGTATGAACTTGCGGCAAAGGTAATTTTGATAACTGCCTTCAATTTCTGACCAGCATGAAATTTAAACTATGTTATACTATTTGAAAACTTGGTATTAATCTTTTTACTTGAATAAATTTTGATATATTTACTACATCAACAAATGTTTTGAATTTTGTGGTTTTTAGACTGACACATCTTGTTGGAAACTTATAAAGGTCCTCATTACCTATTTTATGTCTTTGATTCTGTGTGACGGCAATTCCCATTATTGCTTTTCTTTTTTGGGTGTAGGAAGATGCAAAAAAATACGACAGATTTTTATTTGGATTTCCCACGACAAAAGTGTAACTTGACATTTTGGTTGTGCTCTAATGAACTTTAATTTGCTTGTACTTTATACATATGGTTTATATCTTACATGTGAGGTTACTAGATTGAATTTGTATGTGAAGAATATTTTTTTCTTCTCTTTAAGTCTTTGTTTATTTTATAAGAACATAATCAAAGATAGCATCTCTGCACAAATGTTGTATGTACTTATATTAATAGTATACAATAAATATATATATATATATTTTATCATAAATAAGGTCAAATTTGTCTTACTTTTTATAGGCACGAGGAGCTCATACACACAAATAGAGTTAGATGAAGTGCGAGTAAAATGAGCAGATTTTCGTGAACACTATATGTGATGGCTTCGTAGTAGATAAAGAAACTTTTTGGATCACTTATCTTTTTTCGTGTATTGGTATAGGAGTTTTAGTTTTGGAAAGACATATGATTATTGAACTATCTATTTTTTTTTTGTTGATTGCTTTCTAAGATAGGGTTTTTTTTTTTACATAGAACAAGATTACTAGGTTCACTTTATCCATATGGTGGAACAATTTATTGATGAAATATATATTATTATTCTGGATTCTGGAAGTTTGTTAAATATTTTAGTTTGGAGAATACTTTCAGGTTTGCACGAATACTTTCAGGTTTACAGGAAAATTATTGAATGAATATTTTAAATTAAAAAAAAAAAAGAATACATCGTTGGACTAATTAAAATAAAAGACAGCAGTTTCCCAATAGGTTTTATAAACCTATTTTACATTTTTCACACAAATACAATAAGATAGGCCCACACTTACATGTGAGAGTAATAGGAAATGTAGTGGTCTATAGTCTTTGTCAAAAATACCCTTGCTCGACTAATTAAAATAAATATAATAATTTGTTAAAATATAATATTTCAGCTATAAATTTCAAATGGCTCCCACTAGTTTATACTAATTGAATTGAGTGATAGATTCCACCGTCCACGGCTTTAATTAAATGAAATTTATAGATTCAATAATCAAGTTAAATTGATTAAAATTGATTGAAAAAGTTAAATATTTTAAAGGAATTTGTCTTAAAGAGCACATTTTACATTTTACCAATGGTATTATATTTGGAGCACAACTTCTTAAATAATTTAGCACATAATTTTCTGACGGCATAGAATTCAACCAATGATAAAATGAGTCTATACTAGTTTATACTAATTGAATTCAGTGATAGAACTAAATTTTCTATGAGTTCAACCAGTGATAAAATGATCACTAATTAAATTCTAGTAGTGATAGAACTCAATTTGTTGATTTCGTGAAATGAATTAGTTTTGATTTTGTGCTATATATGCAAATATTTTGCCAATTTTTATTATACATGCAAAATCTCCCTATTGTATGAAATAATTTTAAGAAATTGTCAAAATTAAAATAGAAATGGTAGAAATTGCTATTTCCAACAAATTCTCTCTCCCTTTTATATCTGACATCGGTGAGTATGAACCAATCTACTATATTTGGTTGGCAAAAAAATATGTAGATATTAAATCTTTCGTAGGGGATTATTATGGATTTGTAATGGTTAAAGCCTGCTAATTGACTCTAAAATATAGGGACGAGGCTGAAGAAACTTCAATTAAAATTTTACCACGCCAATCATTCTGATCTGTCAACGAACGTACCATGCACATGTTGCAAGCTCCTTGTCTCCGCTCGCAAATGCTCCGATGCTCATACGTTTCATCGCTCAAACGAATCCGCAAAGAGAAGCAGCCGAGCTCTGGTGATTTTCTTCCTTGTCTTCAACCAGACACTCCTGATTGAAGGTGAAGATGTTTTGGTTGAAGATGTATCAAGAGGATCGATACATCAAAAGGTGTGAATCAAAACCCTTTCTCCTCTTTAGTTCTATTCCCTTTGTTCTAAAAATTCTATAATTTTGATTGAATTAATTTTATTGAGTTTGAATTGGAGTAAGATTTGGATTTCACTCAACTATTTTGACCAAACTCCATCTAATTTTGAAGTAAAATTTGAGCTAAATCATGAAAACAATTAAAGTGATAAAAGTTTTGTTCAATTTATTTAATTTGTGGGAGTGAAGTTGATTGCCCCCAAGAATTTGGCTAAACAAAAAAAAAAATAATAAATTTACTCTAATTATTTCTTATTTTCTTTTTGGAAACAAATTTATTTTAATTTTCGATTTCACATTGCACAACTTCAAATTTGAGAAGTTCAAACTCAACATGATGGTTGTTAAAAAGATTTTTTTTTTTTTTTTTAAACCAAATTTTTTTTTTTTTTTTTAAACCAAATTTTGAGAAAAATGAAACTTAGAATAAATTTGATTTTTTTTTTAAAGGTGATTCTTCACGAGTGTTCCATGTGTAACGTCCAAGATTCAATTTGTTTAAAACCTATTCAATATTCTTGTTGTGATTTCTTTAACCAAATAGATGATTTTTTTTTCAAATTAAAAAAAAAATCATCTATTTGGTTAATAATAACAAACTTCAAATGGATTTGATTTCTATTTAAAATTCAAGATACATTATTGAAGACTTTCTTTTCTAAAATATTCAAAACTTGAGGTTACATAAGATTTGGTAACCTTAAAATTATCCTAAATTCAACCGAATATCACATTTATCTCAAAGTTTGAAGTTTTAAAACAGGAATCCACATTTGTTGCAAATATTTGAAGGATTGGATCTCCAAAACTCCCTATAAATATCCAACTTCCACATTCTATTTTATTCACCCCTTAGCGCATCTAGCCTATTGTAAGATGGCCACAACCACGAGATTTTCCTTTTTGTCATTTTATTTTATGCAAAGTTTGTCGCTGCCAGCGGCTGAAGAACACCGCCAACGATCGCTAATTTTGTTTTTGGTGCGATTTAAAAATTTTCTATAAGAGTTAAAAATGAAAGACGAAACCTTATATATAGGGTTTAACCTTCTTTTTTTATTATTTCATATTTACAAAACAAAATGGTCTCACCATTAACCCTCTTTTTTTTTTGTTCTGTGCTTTTTATCGATTGTCTACTATTTCTTTTCATTTTTTTTTTCAATTAATCTGTGTCCTCTTTTTTTGTTTTCATGTATAGTTGTTTTGTAACTAAAATATAAGTACAGAAAAAGTTGAAACGTTTTTTTTTCATTTTTAATAACTAACGTTTTATCAAATTTAAGGGTCTCCCCTCCATTTTTTCCTTTATTAATATTTTTTTTAATTTTCTTTTAATTTCAAAATATTGCTTCTTTTTTTTTGCATCCATGGTTTCTTTTATTTCCTTAATTTTTAAGCTTTCAAAACCTATTTGTTTTAGGTAATACACTTTTTTTTCGAAATTTCAAACTTTTTTTTTAATAATTAATAAATGACCCTTTTTTAAAAAAATTATTTCATTTAAGAATTTTTTTTTTTACAAACTAATTTTATCTTTTTTTTTAGTAAACTATTGTAATCTTCAAGAAATTTTAAAACTCTTTTTTTTCCTTTTTTTTTTAATAATGTTAAACCAACCCATTTTTTTTTTTAATTTTTATTGCCCCATAAAGAGATGCTATAAAAGATCTTCAAGGGAATGATACTACAGATGACCCATGACCCTGTCGGAATCCGGTATGGATGACCCTGTCGGAATCCGGTATGGATGATCCTGTCGGAATCCGGTATGGATGATCCTGTCGGAATCCGGTATGGATGATCCTGTCGGAATCTGGTATGGATGATCCTATCGGAATCTGGTATGGATGATCCTATCGGAATCTGGTATGGATGATCCTGTCGGAATCTGGTGTGGATGATCCTGTCGGAATGATGGTGTGGATGCCCCTGTCGGATCGATGGTGTGGATGCCCCTGTCGGATCGATGGTGTGAATGCCCCTGTCGGATTGATGGTGTGAATGCCCCTGTCGGATTGATGGTGTGAATGCCCCTGTCGGATTGATGGTATGACCGCCCATGTAGGATCGATGCTATAAACGACCCTTTCAGACTATTGCTATAAATGACTCTGTCGAACTGTTGCTATGGACGACCCTGTCAGATTGTCGGCCTCACGACGGGATGCTCTATAAATGACCTTGCGACGGGATGCACTGTAAACGACCTTGCGACGGGATGACCTGTAAACGACCTTGCGACGGGATGACCTTATTGCGAGATGCGCTATAAACGATCTTGTCGCGAAATGCACTATAAACGACCTTGTCGCGAGACGCGCTATAAACGACCTTGTGGTGAGACGCGTTATAAACTACCTTGTGGTGAGACGCGCTATAAACGACCTTGTCGCGTGATGCGCTATAAACGACCTTGTCGCGGGGTGCGCTTTGAGACGGGATGCGCTATAAACGACCTTGCGACAAGATGCGCTATAAGTGACTTTGCGATAGGATGCACTATAAATGACCATATTGTGGGATGCACTATAAATGATCTTATTGCGGGATGGGCTATAAACGACCTTATTGCAAGACGCGCTATAAACGACCTTGTCGCGGGGTGCGCTTTGCAACGGGATGCGCTATAAACTACCTTGCAACAGGATGCGCTATAAACGATCTTGTCGCGAGATGCGCTATAAATGACCTTGTTGAGAGATGGATGCGCTATAAACGACCTTGCAACAGGATGTGCTATAAACGACTTTGCGACGAGATGTGCCATGAATGACCTTTTGACTGCCTCTTGACAAGCTGCTCATGCAAGTGCAACCTATTAACCGACTGCTCATGCAAGTACAACCTCTTGATCGGCTACTCATGCAAGTCCAACCTCTTGATCGGCTACTCATGCAAGTGCAACCTCTTGACCGGCTACTCATGCAAGTGCAACCTCTTGACCGGCTGCTCATGCAAGCACAACCTCTTGACTGGCTGCTCATGCAAGCACAACCTCTTGATCGGCTGCTCATGCAAATGAAACCTCTTGACCGGCTGCTCATGCAAGTATGACTCGTTGATCGACCGCTCGCCATGTTCCTTTCAGTGTTTTCACTACAACGTTGTGGCTAAAGTGCTCACCATATCCCTTTCAGTGAAGTCACTATCGCTTTTCAGCTACGATGCTCACCATGTCCCTATAAGTGATATCACTTCGACTTTTCAGCTACGACGCTCACCACGTACCTTTTAGTGATGTCACTGCAGCTTTTCGACTACTGTGCTCACCATGTCCCTTTCAGTGATATCACTGCAGCTTTTCAATTAATCGGGCATTCAATTATACAGAACAAATACAATTAAAATAGAAATAAATACATCGATCATAAGCCCTGAAGCTTTAAAGTAGTTTGGAATGGTAATTGGAGTGGATGATGATCTGAAGAAACTGAAGAGCAGCGTTTCAGCCATTTAGGCTGTTCTTAGATGCAGAGGAGTGTCCGGATAAAAGTAATTCCTTAAAAGATTGGCTCAAAAAGTTGGAAGCAACCCTTTACGATGCGAACGATGTGCTTGATGAAATCTCCACGGAGGCTCTCCGTCGTCAAGTGATGACCCGAGGGAAACATGCAAAACAGGTAAGGATATTCTTCTCCACATCTAACCAACTTAAATTTAACTATAGGATGTCATGTTAAATTAAGAAAATCAAGGGGAGACTTGATGAAATTTCTGAAGAAAAAGACAAGTTTGGACTGGTTGAAAAATCTAAACCAAGGATACAATATGATGGTATGTCTTATCAAATGGGAACTCACTCTGATTTTATTGAAGGGGAAGTGGTCAGAAGGGAGGATGATAAGATGCACATAAAGAGCCTTTTATTGGATGAGACAGACCATAATAATGTTTCATTCATTGCAATAGTTGGAATGAGTGGGATATGCAAGACAACTCTAGCTAAACTTCTCTACAATGATACTCAAATATCAAACTATTTCGACCTCAAAATGTGGGTTTGAGTTTCTGATCAATTTGAGGTCACAAGAGTTGTAGAAAAAGTGATAGAAGCTGCATTCGGTAGCAAACCTAATGTACATGAGATTGAAGCTTTACAACTGAAGCTTCGAGAACTGGTCGGAGGAAAGAAGTATTTGTTGGTTAAGGATGATATATGGAATGAAAGTGAAGAGAAATGGGAGCAATTGAAACCTTTGTTAATGGATGGTGCCCGTGGGAGTAAGATTCTCATCACAAAACGAAATTCTAAAGTACCGGCAGAAGTTGAAACAATCACCAAGCTGATCAATTTTTTAAAATGCTTAAGTGTTGACAGTTTTTGGACATTGTTTCAAAAAGTGTCATTTAAGGAAGACAGACCGAATATGAATCAATTGGGAAAATAGATTTTGGAAGAATGTGGAGGTGTAGCGCTTGTAATAAGACACATAGCATGCTTGTTATACTCTAAATTTTTAGAAGAAGAGTGGACATCCTTCCAAAAATATGAATTTTCTAGAGTCCCTCGAGAAAACAAAGATATGAAAAATATATTAGTATTGAGCTATAAGCATCTCCCACCACATTTGAAGCAATGTTTTGGCTACTCATCCTCATACACAAAAAATCAGAACAATGATAAAGATCAAGTGCTTAAACAATGGGTGGCTCATGGTTTTGTCCAATCACGTGAGGGAAGTAAATCAATGGAAGATATTGCAAACAACTATTTTCTGGAATTATGTTGGAGGTTTTTTTTTATGAACATTACGATGAAAATTCTGTTCATATACATGATACGATGCGTAATCTTGCAATAATGGTAGCAGGCGGTGGATATGTTTTTGAAAATCTCAAAGATGTTGGTGAAATAACTCATCATTTTTCGTTATGCCATAATGTAGCATCATGGAATGATGTTCCACCCGAATTACTTAAGGCTAAAGGGTTAAGAACACTGCATACACCGTTATATTATTCGAGTAGAATGGTTCTTGCTGAACTTGTTTCCAATTTTCCACGTTTGCGTGTATTAGATTTAAATGATGGAAATTGCTTTATGGTGCCATATTCTTTGAAGAAATTGCTTTATGGTGACGTCTGTAACTTGAATGGAATCATAAGCCTAACTTCTTCATCGTCATCTTTGTTCCGCCCTAAACCCAAATCAAACTCTTTCTTGTTCTTTCTTCGTCTAATATATAGACGTCGAGAATTGCTGCTTGCAAATCGAAGAATTCAAATTTGGAAGGGTATGATCTCCACATTATCTTATTGCAATAGATTCAAGGTGGCATTCAGACCTAAGAGTTTAGGCTCGGATCGAGTTCTAGTGCGGGTGGGTCTTTGCGTGTTCTCGGGTCTAAGGTGAAAAAACTTGTGGATCTGTATTGGTGAGGACAAAATGCAAACGTTGGGTTTCAATTTTGCTCGGGATCGCGAGTGGGTGGCAGCTTCAAGGTCTATTTCAACGAAAACTCATAGGGGTGTTTGTTTGTTGAATTTATAGAAGATTTAAAATGAGTATTTACTAACTAATTCTAAAAAAACTACATTCAAACAAGTTTTTGTAATTATTAAAAACCACTTCTCATTTTTACTATTACATATAATTTTTCATTTCTACTTACTCATTTATAACTCTTCATTTGAAATATTCCATTTCTAACTCCTCAAAAAAATTCATTTTTTACTAGTCATTTCTAATCATTTTTTTATTAACTACTTAAAATAACTATTCAGTTATTATCATTAACTCATCTACAAGAAAAAAAACCATATCTAAATAAATTTGTTACTATATTTTTCAATTTCTAACCATTCAAAATAACTCTTCGAAATAACTCTTTAAACTAACTCCTCGTACAAACACCCGTGTAGGTTCAACGGTGGATCTTGCATGAGTCGGGCGTGGAATGACTAGAAGGGAAATTGGCCACTTTTCAGTCTTGCAAGCTGAGATGTGTTGGAAAAAATACCTTCCCTAATAACAGCAGGAATAAGCAGAAAAATACTATGAAATTAAAAGGAAATAACAAAAGAAAACACAAGTATTTACGTGGAAAAACTCCAAAATCAGAGAAAAAACCACGGACAGAAAGTACATCCACTATGCGATAAATTGTTACAATCACACATAATTCTCTCCCCGACCCTAATTACATAAACACTTTCTTCAAAGCTTAATACTACTTACACCCTTTGCCCACTCTCTACAAGAGAATACAAAAGAAATTTTACTAGAGTCAATACACTAAGCTTAAAATGTTTTTGACTGAGATGCTTTGAAACCAAAGCCTTATGCTTATTTTATAGTGCTTGGATCATACCACTACCCTGCATCTTTCCGATGTGGGAAAAATCCACTTCTAATATTTTTCCAAAATCCTAACAAATTCCACCTTGGCAAGATATTTGAAGAATCCCTATCTTCTGCTGCAACCTTGTCTTATCTGACAATCATAATTCTCAACCCTGATAATTATAACATACTCCACCATAAAAAGTACAACACCTGAAATTTCACATTCCAAGATTTTTCTTCTTCGTCACATGTCAATACACTTTGCTGAAATTTATGGTGCAACTTCCACCTACTTGGCTTACTTGGAAGTTCTTCAGCCATCGACATAACTTCCACCACACACCTTGCATAACCGCCAAGCCAATGCCCGTGTGCAAACTTGTGGAACCTCTGACATCACATCCTCTACCATGGCAAAGCGAACATACCATGAGGATGATTTCTTTCTTTCTTCAGAGGAAGTCACCATCTCCTCTAGCAAGAGAGGCCACATCAGCACCCGAACCCGAGCCCTTTGACGAACTTGCTCTGTTAGGATAATTCTCTTTCAACTCACCAGTTTGTCTGCGTTTTGGGCAATCTTTCTTCTTCTCAAAGTCTTTCTTCTTCCTTTGATTACTTGACTTCTTAGAACCTCTGCTGGAACCACCACTAGACTCTACTAGATCATCATCACCGCTTGATCTTTTTATTTCAGAAGTACCACATCTTGGTCTTCTTTTCAAATTCTTGTCTAATCGAATTTGTATCAACACAACTTGAACTTGTACTTGCCACAAGCCAACGATCATCCTTTTATCAAATTTCTTCACGCCAATCTTCACTGCACTGTTAAAGTTTGACATATCTGCTTCACTCCTAGCAAATCAGCAAATAGCGAACAACACTATTCACAATACCCCAGCTCTAACTTGTTTTAAGAATTTTTTTCTGATGTGGAAGCTCAGACACAACTGCAACCACAGAGCATACTCAGAAAATCAAAAAATAATTACCTAAAGCTCAGATACCACTTGTTGGAAAAAATACCTTCCCAAATAACAGTAGGAATAGGCAGAAAAATACTAAGAAATATAATTAAAAGGAAATAACAAAAAAGAAAACACACGTATTTACGTGGAAAAAATCCAAAATCAGAGAAAAACCACGGACAGAAAGAACTTTCACTATGCGATAGATTGTTACAATCACACAAAATTCTCTCCCCGACCCCAATTACATAAACAATTTCTTCAAAGCTTAATACTACTCACACCCTTTGCCCACTCTCTACAAGAGAATACAAAAAGAATTTTACTAGAGTCAATACACTAAGCTTAAAATATTTTTGACTAAGATGCTTTGAAACCAAAGTCTTATGCTCCTTTTATAGTACTTGGAGCATACCACTACCCTGCATCTTTCCGATGTGGGACAAAACCATTTCTAATATTTTGCCAAAGTCCTAACAAGATGTTCAAAGATCTATTAAAAAAAATAAAATGAAAGAGGACTAATCAACATAGGTGGCTAGGGTTTTAAAGTGGGCAAAGTAGTTTTGGAATTTGTGTAGGAGAAGACTAATCAACATCGGTGGCTATTTTAAAATTGGATATTTATATTAATATAAACTTATATTTAATTGCAATCCTAAAAAAATAACAATTAAATGTTGACCCAAAAATATTTATAATTGCATTTGAGTCCCTGAAGTTTAAAATTATAAAAAACAATCCATTATATGTCAAAATGCTCAGAATTTTGATACAAATAATACTATGGGAATAAAAATTACAAAGTAGACATAATAAATCTCAGATCTTCCCCCAATTGCAATTATTGATTGAAACTAATTTATTTTCTATATTTTTAATTAATATCATCGATTGAAAGTAATGGATGGGAACTAACTACCTATTTTTCTTATTTGTAATCAATGCTACCAATTAAATTGATGCGTGATTGATTGAACTAATACATATTTACTACATTTTTTTTAATTAAAATAACCATTAAAAAAGTTGAAATAAATTTACTTAGAATGGACATCATGGAACAAATTCTGTAACATAAGTAGGTTGATTATATCAATTATCAAAGTTGAAGAGAGGTTGATTGACTAAGGTAGGTTAATCTTAGCAATAATTGATATTTGGTTAAATTTTGTTACTCTTAGATATTTTTTGAAGTCAGCAAAGGAGTTGACTGGTGAATTGAAAGCTTTTAAAAAGATAAGATAGGAAACACATATTGAGTGGTAGACAAATATCCCTTTTCTTAAAAAAAAAAATTATTTGTAGTTTTAGGATATTGTGAGAAAGAAAGATGTTCATTGAGCGCATGGCGGAAGGAGTTCTGACCAATTTTGCTGGGAATGTGTTGGCGCAGCTAAGTTCTCAAGCTTTGCAACAGCTTGGAATGGTAATTGGAGTGGAGGATGATCTGAAGAGACTGAAGAGTAATGTTTCAGCCATTCAGGCTGTTCTTGCTGATGCAGAGGAGCGCCAGAATAAAAGTAAGTTACTAAAGGATTGGCTCAAAAAGTTGGGAGAGGCTCTTTATGATGCGGATGATGTGCTCGATGAAATCTCCACCCAAGCTCTCCGTCGTCAAGTCATGACCCGAGGGAAACATGCAAAACAGGTCAGGATATTCTTTTCCAGATCTAACCAACCTACATTTAACTATAAGATGTCACGTGAAATAAAGATAATCAGGGAGAGACTGGATGAGATTTCTGCTGAAAAAGATAAGTTTGGATTCATTGAAACCTCTAGTACTCCAAGGATGATACAACATGATGGTCTGTCTCATCAAATGGGAACTCACTCTGCTTTTATTGAAGAGGAGGTGGTCGGAAGGGAGGATGATAAGATGCTCGTTAAAAGACTATTATTCGATATCGATGATGTCGCGGGCCATAATGTTTCATTCATTGCTATAGTTGGGATGGGTGGGATAGGCAAGACCACTCTAGCTAGACTTCTCTACCATGATTGTGAAGTATCAAAACATTTCGATCTCAAAATGTGGGTTTGGGTTTCTGATCAATTTGACGTTAAAAGAGTAGTAGAAGAAATGATAGAATTGGCATCCGGTAGCCAACCTAAGGTAAAAGGGATTGAAGCTTTATGTGTGAAGCTTCAAGAACTGATCGGAGGAAAGAAGTATTTGTTGGTCATGGATGACATGTGGGATGAAAGTGAAAAAAAGTGGGAGGAGTTTAAACCCTTGCTAATGTGTGGTGCCCGTGGTAGTAAGATTCTTATCACAAAGCGTGATTCTATAGTACTTGCAGAAGTTAGAAGTATGACCAAGCTGATCAGTTTAGAAGGCTTAAGTGATGAGAGTTCATGGTCATTGTTTCAAAAAGTGGCATTTAAAAAAATTGGAAGTCCAAAAATGATACAATTGGGAAAGGAAATTTTGGGAAAATGTGGAGGTATTCCCCTTGTAATAAGACACATAGGACGCCTGTTATTCTCTAAATTTTCAGAAGAAGAGTGGATATCCTTTAAGAATGATGAACTTTCTAGAATCACTCGAGAAAATAATGATTTGACAAACATATTAGCATTGAGCTACAAGCATCTCCCACCACATTTGAAGCAATGTTTTGCCTACTCATCCTTGTATTCAAAATATGAGTTCGTTGATAAAGATGAACTGATTAGACAATGGATCGCTCATGGTTTTGTCCAATCACGAGAGGGAAGTAAATCCATGGAAATTGCAAATGACTATTTTACAGAATTATGTTGGAGATTTTTTTATGAACATCACGATGGCTATGTTTGTATGCATGATAAGATGCATGATCTTGCGGGAATGGTAACACACAATGAAAATATTTATCATTTTTCATTAGGCCATAATATGAAGGCATGGAAGGATTTTCCGTCAGAATTGCTTGAGGCTAAAGGGTTAAGAACATTGCGCAAGTCGTTATTGAATTTTATGGATAAAGTGGATTTGGCTAAACTCCTTTCCAATTTTCCACGTTTGCGAGTATTAGATCTAAGTAATGCAAATATCTATATGGTGCCAAAAGCTTTGAAGAAACTTAAGCATCTTCGATATCTAGATCTTTCTAACAATTTGGGCCTGCAATCTCTTCCAAATTTTATCGGTGAATTGGTAAATTTGCAAACACTGTATCTAAATGGTTGTAAGACACTAACAGAATTGCCAAGGGATATCATCGACCTCGCAAATCTAAGGCATCTTGAGTTAGATGGACGATCAAAACTAACCCATATGCCGAAAGAAATAGGAAAGTTGAGTTGCCTACAAACATTAAGCTTATTTGTGTTGGACGAGAAGAAGAAAGGCAGCAAACTAAGCGAATTGAAAGAGCTCATAGATTTAAGAGGAGGGTTATATATTAAAGGCTTGGAGCATCTGAGGGGTAATCCGTACGAAGCCAAATTAGCAAACTTGAAAGACAAAAAAGGTTTGAGGGATTTAGTACTGCAATGGAAAGTGAGGTCGAAGGCAGACGAAAGTAAAGATGGGTTAAATGATGAAAGTATACTGGAAGGCCTAGAACTCCATCCAAATGTTGAATCGGTTTGCATTTGGAGGTACAAGGGACAAGAATTACCCAATTGGGTGAGCAACCCGATATCCAAGCTAACTCATATTTCACTTGGTAAATGCAATAGGCTGCAACGTCTGCCCCAGTTCCACCAACTTCCAGCTCTCAAAAAACTACATTTGGAGGAATTAACTTCTCTACAATTTATAATAGATAACAATAATCCAGGCTCATCATCATCATCAACATTCGTGTTTTTTCCATCTCTTGAGATTCTAATATTAAAAAATATGCCAAATTTGGAAGCATGGTGGGAAGGAGAATCAAGAGTAAGGGATGGTAAGAGTAAGAAAACAGGGTTGCTTCCAGATTTGAAAGAATGGATGAAAGGAGTACTGGGGGATGAGGAAAGTGAGAAAAGAAGGGACTTGCTTCCAAATTTCGCTCGACTTACCGATCTCTCTATCCATGACTGTCCCAAGCTACGTTGGGTGCCAAGACAACCATCTCTAAAAAAAGTGGAACTAAATAAAGTTGGTGTTTGGATGGTCACAAGCATAGGCCCATCCTCAAATTTGGAGTATGTAACACTAAAAAACATTGAGGATCTTAAACATATACCGATGGATTTACGCCGTTCTTCGAGTATCAAGAAGGTGAAAGTATCCAACTGCCCTCCATTTACAAGCGTGAATAATAGTAACTATAGTTACAATGAACGGCTAAGGAAAAGCCCGGATGTAATTGAGGAGCGGATGAGGAAAGCCAGTAGACCAATCATCGATCCTGAAGACATTGACGGTTGTTGGTATGAAAATTCTGAACCTTAAAAGCTAACTTTACTTTAATTTTGATTGTTTTATCTTATTTTATTTTTCTTTAATTTCTTTTGGTTTAAATTATAATATCCAGTGATTAATTTGCAGTTCAAAGATGAAACTAGAAAAAAGTCTTTTCTTTAAAAACAAAATTCGATCATAGCTTTTTGAGATTGAAAGTTTAATTATCAACCCATCTCTATCATTATTGTTTGTGATAAGGAATGAACAAATTCTCGCATATATATTGTCTTCTTTGAGTATAAACTTTTATGATATTATTTTTTTGTTTCTATGTCTGTCCTTTCATTTTCTATTTCTGAACTATCCCTCATTTAAGTAATGCTGGATTATACTTTAATAATAATCTTGAGATACTTTTTTTACTTTTTTTTTAGTACAATTTGGGGAAAGGAGGATTATAAATACCGATTCCAAAGATCGAACCTGTAACCGTGGAATGAAAACAGATTAACAACCAACTAGATAACCAAGTTAGATCCATGAACAATATATTATTCTATTTTTCATCTATAAATTTCCAATAGGTTATTTATTTTTGTTGGAGATACTCACTTGTTGGAGAAACTCACTATGCTCACCATATGGCAATTGTCCCACATTGGAAAGGTGAGGAATCTTCAACACATTTATAAGGGATATGAGTTATTCCTCTCATCGTCAATTGGTTTTGAGGTGGAACTCCAAATTCTCTAATAATTTAACCCCCCCCAAAAGTTTAATGTCTCGATCGGAATGCAAAATGTAGTAGGATGTTGTTGGATGTACGAGATTAAGTATAGAAAGGATGGATCAATAGAAAAGAACAAAGCTCGGCTTGTAACAAAGGATTTTACACGGTAGGAAGTAGGAAGGAAGAGTTCTTCTCGTTTTAGCGGCCATGTCAAAAGAACTGACTCCTAGTGCATTTAGATGTAAATAACTCATTGTTTGGTTGTAAATTAGAACACCAGCGTCACAGGTTCGAGCCCGAGAATCGGTATTTGTCCCCCTCCCTCAATATGTACTAAAAAAAACTATAAGTGTATAAAACATATAGAGTTGATTATCATTTCATTAGAGACACATGAAAAAAAACTCCAAAATCGACGAGAAAAAATCATTAACAGAAAGAACTTGCATTATGTGAAAAATCGCTACAATCAAAATTCTCTCCCAGACCACAATTAAATAAACACTTTTTTCAAAACTTATACTACTCACGCTCTTTGACTCACTCATAACAAGAACTTATAAAAGTAATTTAACCATCGTCATAGTCGGTACACCAAGCTTAGAGTGTTTTTAACTAGAATGATTTGAGACCAAAGCCACTTGTATAGTGCTTGGAGCACACATCACTTCCTTCTAACTTTGATTCCTTGAACCTTTATAATTTTTTGAACTTTTCGGAGTGGAAAATCTTCTGCATAATATTTTTCCAAAAAAATTCATGCGAATTCTCTTTATTTCCACACCTAAGTCCTTTATAACACTAATCTTAAAAAAAAAAAAAAAAAGTCTTTTATAACACTAATGTTTAAGGACCATAATGGATAAGCTTATTCTCTGGATTTGCAGTTTGATGGAAGATCGCTCCATCAA
The DNA here is from genome assembly GCA_036507275.1 of Sicyos edulis. NCBI lineage: Eukaryota > Viridiplantae > Streptophyta > Magnoliopsida > Cucurbitales > Cucurbitaceae > Sicyos > Sicyos edulis. The sequence goes on along the minus strand of CM071852.1, from coordinate 11,439,460 downwards.
TGTTCGGGCTCGTTGGTTTATCATAGAGCAGATTCAACAATCGCCAACTAACTAAAGGACATTACCCGCAATTCTATTTTCTTTGTTAGTTTGTGACTCAAATAATTGTACTAGGGAATTTTGTGTATTTAACTTTTTACCATAAATTAAATATTGTTAATTTTGTATTTTTATTTGGGCATCTGAGTGAGGATTGTTGTGACCCAATTTATAACACCCTATTTAAGCATCTTTATGAGTGGGTGTTTCTTTAAGAGACATTAGAGATGTAAAGTATTTTGTGAGATTTAGGGTTTGGACAATGTTCTCCCTTTTCCTCCAATTTGTTAATGTTAGTAATAGAATTTGACTATTGGTTTGATAGTGGAATAAGGAATTTTTTGAATCACGATATATCTGGTCTTCTCCTTCTCCATTTACTCAATTATATTTTATCTTGTTTATTGATTTTTTATCGAATATATTTGTGTTTTAAGATTATGAGAATTTTTGTTAGGAGACTTCTTAAAAAAGTTTGTTTTTCAATTTGGCCCATTATCTTCAATTTGTATTTGATATTGGTTTTCGAATTTTTTTTTTTTTTTTTCGGGAAAATCTAAAAATTATATATTGGTTGGAATTTTGTTTTTTATTCCCAGGGTTTATATCGGCAGTAATTCAGAGGTCATATTTCAACTTCAGTGAGAGTTTTTTATTCTTGTGAAGTTGCGTGACCACTTAGACTTTAAGTGAATTTGGATTCAAATAGTAGCATTAATTTTCATTCAAGGTTGTGGTTGATATTTGATACTTTGCTGATGTGGTTTTGCATTTAAAATTAAATGGTGGTTTTTTGAAATCCACTAGTGGGTTTTTGCATCACTAATTGATTTTTCTTGGCTTTATTTGAATTCATTATAAGATGCAGTTTTTTTTTTTTTTTTTAATTTTGAAAAAAATTGCCTTGAAGTTTTATTTTATGATGCTCTATGTTATTGACCATTTAGTTTTTTCTAAGAAAAGATCTACGTCAAGTTAATCGACGGTATTGATGTATTTGATATTAGTTTCTGTTAATTTGCAAGCTTTTTATGGATTAATTTTATGAAATTGGAATTTGAAGTTGCTATTGGTTCTTGTTTTTTCAAGATTTGGAAATTAGGCTCTTTTGACTGTTTTGGTGTACCTCTCGAATTTGGACGTTCCAAAATGATTGGATTCTCAATTTGGAAAATTATTGGTTTATGAGAGGTTATTTGGTTTGTGCATGGATTCGTCAAAAGGTTTGGGAGAGAATTATGATAAATTTATTAAAATTTGCAAGGATTTGATTAATTAACTCTAGTGAAAAGTTAGATTATAAAAATCAAGCTCTAATTCTCCTTAATTTGTTGTCCAATAAGTTTAAGAGATCAATTTGTTATGTCTCCATTTAGACAGTTTTTTTGTTGGCTAAATGTGAGGGTGTAAAGGTAATTATGGTATTGATCAACATTGTGAGGTCAAATAGATTTGTTCAGTTGAAATTGGATGATGGGACCGCCCATATTCTATCATCATTTAGATATGTCCTAGGATTAAGAAGAAATTTGTTATTCTTGGGTACTTTGGATAAGGCAGGTTTTATCTTCGAGTCTAATAATGGATTATTATTGCTCACTAAGAATAATCTTGTTAAGTTGACTGGAAATTGGCGAACGGTTTGTATGCGCTTTTAGGCAATGTTATTGTTAGTGAAGTCAAATCAGAACCATTCGGAATTCCGTTTTGTGAATCTTTGGGAATTCCATTTTGTGAGCATTACATTATGGATAATTTCTCTATACTTAGTTTTACCGATATAAAAAATAAGTTTGATAGAGTTTGGTCACTCATCCATTGTATAATTTCTCTGTTGAAAGATGGAAATTCAAATTCTCTAAATTCTTCATTTAATAACGAACCCAACCATGGCTTTAATTAGAGTACAATGAATGACCTAATTATAAAAGAAAAAGATAAAAACTAACCATAAAGGGAAATATGACCTAATCATATAAAAGGAAGGAATAATACCTAATGATAAAATAATAAAATAACACTACAAGAAAAAAGGTCTTAGGCAACGTTTTACTAACGTTGGAAAAGAAAACGTCGCTTAAGCCGGGCTTAGGTGACATTTTTAAAAACGACGCCTAAAATATAACTTAGGCAACATTTTTCTGAAAACGTCGCCAAAGCCATATTTTAGGCAACGTTTTATTAACGTTGGGAAAGGAAACGTCGCCTAAAATTACATTTTCACACAAAAGATAAAAGAAGGAAAAATCTGAAGTCTTCTTCTTCCTCTCACCCAAACCCTAGCCCCCACTCCTCCATCTTCCCTTTCACCTAACCCTAGCCCCTCACCCAGCCTCCGCCGACCACCTGCTCGCACCACGCTCCCGCAAACAGCCCCCCTTGGCCGTCCCTCCCATCCACCCGCAAAGACCCGTCACATGCAGCCCTTCGTCGCCATTATTCTCCGTGACCCAACCTCTGCGCTCGAGCCCAGCCCGTCACGCACACCCTGCAGCAGCTAAACACGCACACCGCAATCGACACCCTTCCCTCAGCCGCTCGCAACACCGCCGTCAAGTCCCCTGTTCTGCGTCAACTTGTCCTTGCACATGCTTGCAGCTCAATTGCTCGGTTGTTCGGCCTCAACTTGCCTCTGCCGCACAACCTTGACCACGTCCCAACCCCTGTAAGTCACACACTTGCGTGAATCAGCCACCCCAGCTTGTTGTTTGGTTCAATTGTTGGGTTGTGGAAGTAAGCTTCTTCTCAAGCATAAATGGGTATGGGTTAAAAATAATGATTGAAGTCTAATTTGGTTTTAAGAGTGGATTTTAGTGGCTGATTCTTGATTTATTTGATAGGTTCTTTTATGGGTGAGTTATATTTTATGCCTTGTTGGATTCTTTGTGTTGGGTGGCTTTAAGGGGCCGTTGCTTTTGGCAATAAGTATGTCATCTTAATGAGTTTTGAGTTGCTATATTTTTATGAATAAATGGGTTGTTGGTGTTGTTTTGGTTGTTTAGTATAATTGAAATAGGATTGTTAATTATAACTCATATGAGCTATTCATTATGATTAGCATGAATTGTTTGTTATAAATGAGATACGCTGTTTAGAAGGAATAATTTGTAACATACCTAGAAGACATTCTATCGGCATGAAAGGGGTAAATTTTAGTGAGATTATAGTAAGTTCTAGTAGAATAGTCCTAAAACCTCTCACTTGTAGGATTTGAGGCTGATTTTTTTTGTGTGAATTTGTTTGATGAAATGTGGAATTGATTTGATTTTACCTAACTTTGCTTGTATTCTTTCAATTTTGATCGATGAACTGGAGTTGGGATCTTAGTTTCTGTGTGTTCTGGTTTTTAGTTTGGTGGATTATAGGATTGAATTGTATGTTCTCTCGGCTTAAAGCTTTGTTGATCTGGTTTTTGTATTTGGATTTGTGTTGTGTGTGTGTGGAAAGAATATAAAATTGAATCCCACATCAGATTCTCGTTTTACATGCATGACATTTTCGATCTCTAATTTTCAAGCGCATCGAAGATTTTCGATCTCGTTTTACATGCAATTACCTTCTTCACTATCTTTGTTGCTTTCCCTTCATTTTTTTCAATGCCACTCTCTAATGATTCATCTAAATCATGTAGGATAGTTCAACGCTTGAATCTGAGAGTGGTAATTAAAAGAGATCGAAGATGAACAATGATTAGATAAAAAATAAAAATAGATTGTTTGTTGAATATGCTGAAGGCGTTAAACAATTTTTGGAAATGGCAAAGTCTCATGTCAATAGTGTTGGAAAAGTGAGATGTCCATGCAAAAAATGTATGAACGTGTTGTGCCAAAGTATTCAAGGAGTAGAAACTCATTTGTTCATATATGGAATTGTGGAATCCTATAGTGACTGGATATACCATGGAGAACCTGTTAACTTACCTAGGTATGAAAGTCAAACAGTTAGGTAAGTACACGTCGAAAGGGTCAATTTAGTTGAGTCTAGTGGGCATAATGACGAGAATGAAATATTGACAATGTTGAATGACATGAACCGTCGTACTTTGGAATCAATTATAGTTGAAGAAGAAGATAATATTACTTATGAAAATGTTGCACCCAACAACAGTAAGAAGCATCTATTCAGTTATATCCAAGATGTACTCGATTCTCCACTTTCTTTTTTTTGGTAAAATTGATGCATATAAAGGCTATGAATAACTGGACCAATACCTCATTTGATTCGTTGTTGAAATTGTTAAAAGAATCGCATCCTGACGGTGCTTGCATACCTGATTCAGTCTACGAGGCTAATAAGAAGTTTCGAGAGTTGAGGTTGACTTACGAATCAATTCACGCATGCAAGTATGATTGTGTGTTGTATAGGAACGAATACAAAGATGTTGAACAATGCCCTACATGTGGAGAGTCTTGATATAAGACGAACAAGGATAATTCTAAGAAACTTCCCCACAAAGTGTTGAGACATTTCCCGTTAATACCTCGACATGTATTTATGAAATTCACTTATTTTGTATCAAAGTATAAAGGATATCACATATCTTTAAATTTTTCATTGAGATACACATAAAAAAATTTAAATACTATATTAATTAGGAATGTTAATAAAATCAAAATTGTGTTTATAATATATAGAGTATATAATGCCATGTATTCTTGACCTAAATTTGCATGCTCGAATCCAATAACTCTCGAATATTGTTGAGGTACTAAGGAGTACTTCGAAATGAAATTGCAAATTCATAATCCAGTTAACTAAAATGCATTATATAATCCTTTTTTTTTATACAATTCGACCTTAATATGCATATGCACATGTCTGGCCATTTTATTCACGGGATTAAAAAAACAAAGCTAAAAAGTATACCATAAATCATGATTTGACTTTAGCCCATCGATCAAATATATCAAATTACTTTAATTCGTGCAATATTACTAAGAAAAAACTCAAATATATCAAATTAGATTCATTGACAAATTTGATCAGTACAATACAAAAGTTTGAAACATCTGATCTTGAAATTACGTACACAATTTCCTATGTTTCCAAAGGAGGTTGGTTGACTTTGATATAACCAGCTCATCAAACCATTCTCATCACACCAATTTGAATGTTATGTCAAGTTTAAATTCTAATCCTAATCCATATATAATTATAAAATGAAAATATGATGAAAATTAATGACATTATTTCTCATGAGGCAAACATTAAACTACTTGTTATCATGAAATCAATAAAACGATCATATTTTTGAAACAGTGATAAATAACTAATTAAATTTAAAAGAAAACATCACAAAAAGGAAACATAAAAACAACATTCAAAAATCAAGGATGCTCATTACAAGAGGAATAGAATGTAGAAGAGAAGGAACATATATATTGGTTATGGAAGCTTTCATTTTCCCCCATATTTTGTTCTGCTTATTTATATAGACACAATTGATTCTTAGTTTTTGGGAAAGAGAACACAAATCCTTTACGGACGCTCTCAAATAAGATGAAAGTTAAAATATCAATTGAAGCAAATCCGTGAAGGTAAAGTTGAATTGGAATACAATCACAAACAAACAAGACAACATGCCGCCCACTATTTCAGTTAGTTTCTCCATTACTTCTCAATTGGCGCTGTGTTTTGATTAAACTAATTTTGTACAAAAATCTATAAAAGAATGTAATACGATAAAGGATCTTGCCACACCTCATTGTATGTTTCTAACCAAAGTTTTGATTCTCCTTGTGTATAGAAAAAACTTCTCATACACATTGCAAAGTGAAAATACATGCACAACCATTTGAAATAGTTGTGTTATGAAATGGAAATCAACAATCAATAACGAAGACAAATAAATCGTAAAAGAGGAAGAGAAACAGAAAACACACAAGGATTTACGTGGTTCACCAACGTTGTGTTGGCTAGTCCATGGGCAGAGAGGGAGAATGAGTTTTATTCAGAGAGGCGAATTACAGAGGTAAATGTCATAAAGAAACGGCTAGGGTTTTAATTCGAGCTTATATATGCGCTCTAATTAAAACCTAATTACATAATGCTAATTTACGTTTTCTCCCGACTACTAATCGTGGGGCATTAGTGCGTTCAAGGCATAATGCAACAAGTTGAATTATGTTAAACCGTCAATCAATCCAAAAGCTGAAACTGATGGATTGAGGTAAATTTAATTATATCAACCAATGCTGAGCGCACATCCGCCAATGTAATCTAGTGTTTTTTATGTGAGAGTAAGCTTGAGATATCGCTCATCAAACTTCTCTCGAAGGAGAGAAACCAGAGCCTTTTGGGTAGGTATGTAACTTTGATTTAGCCCTATTTCTTCTATATGCATATATTATGCTCTTTCACTTCATTTCATTTCTATTTTCTTAAAATTGGTGTTTTGTTTTGCTTCCCCTTTCGGGCCCTTCCTTTGTGCCGTTTCTTTGCTATCCCCTGTTGTTTATGGGGTTTTACATTTTTTTTTTCCTCTTTTCCTTTTGGTTCTGTTTTTCTCTTCTTTCTATATAGATCCGAGCGGGTGCATGAATTGTGTATCTACCGAAGCAAATACCATTGTCTCGATACGATATTCCTTTCGTTCTTACACTTTTGGGGTTATAGTTGATCTTCTTGTGTTTTTTTCATATCATAAATGAAAATGTTTTTTTTTTTGTATAAAAAAATATATGACTGAGTAGGATGTCAATTAAGATTTTGAGGATGGACATCCACATACCTAAATTTTTACATTGATATGATATATTGTTTAATTTAGGAATAACCCCGCCTCATGATTTGTTTTTGGTTATCGCACAATAAACCTCATATCAATGGAGATACAATCCTCTCCTTATATATTTAAGATTATCTCCTTACGTTATCAATGTCGGACTTTGGTCTCAATACCAACAAATACATCCCACTAATTCAAGGTCCAAAATGCAGTTGATTGTTTTGAAGTGAGTATCGTCCCTTGTTCTCCTAATTTCTTCATGTTGGTAGCTTTTTTTTTTTTTTGAAACAAGGGTAACTACGCCCGTCCCTAGACCAGGTACCGGAGACATCGAAGGAGTAATATCACAGGTGAGTCTCGAACCTGAGATCTTGAGGAGAGCATACTGTCCAAGCCCAAATCTTCAACCACTGTGCCACCCCTTCGGGACTATTTGGTAGCCTTTAATTTCCAGCTTTTGTTTTTGCTAACTTTGCAGTTGATTGTTTTGAATATGACATGTCAATGACTTGCAGATCATCCACCATTGCCTGCTTGCTGCATATGTGTAGAAAATATTGGGGACGTGAGAAATCTTAGGCCAATCTTCTCCTCCAGGCTTGCATATTTGTTCGAGTACTGGACAACCCATTATGTAAAGTTTTTCCAAAGATTTAAGTTGTCGCTTTCCCTCCGGTAGTGATATCAATTTTGGACATTTAACAATAATCAGTTCTTTAAGGTCAGTGAAGCCAATCCATTCTGGTAAACTCATGAGATTGGAGCATTTAAATATTTGCAGGCTACGAATGTGAAAATACGATTCGTAGTTGAGGTTGAGGTACCCGAAGAAACTTGGTTTCTCCGAAATTCGTCTGCTAGATATTTGAGATCATCCATTTCTTGTAGAGTTAGTTTCCAGAGAGATGGGATTGGACCAATGATACTTGCCACCATCTGAGTACTAATATCGCGTAAAGTAACAAATGCAAGTGGACGAAAACGCATCGCGCAAATAGAAGTTAACTTCGGACAGTGTTGGACTCTCCTACTCTTGATTCCCCTAACTCCCACCATCCTTCTAAGTTAGGCATATCTTGTAACCATAGATCCCGGAGAGAACGAAAAAACATTGAAGAGGGTGAGAATGAGTACATATTATTTATGAACTTTAGACATTTTAAGTCCCATAAATGTAGCCTTTGCAGAGACGGAAAGAGGTTGAACGGAGGAAGATGTTGCAATCTATGACAATGTGCAAGCATAATGCTAGTTAGATTCTCGAGCTGGTTCGACAACCAATTGGATAATCCTACTCCACTGTACCCCTTAATTGTCAAGTCTTTAACATTTGGATGTGGTTCCAAGCCTTCCATTACTGCTTTATCTTCCTCAGTTTTGAATTCATCCAAACCCTGTGTTCCATACTCAAATATTGCAACCCTTTTTTGTCCTTCAAGTTTACTGAGCTGACTTCAGATGGAGTAGACCTTAACTTCTCTAAACCTGTGATTCTTAGACTTTCACTTAAGTAGTTGATCTCATTCAATTCACTTAGCTTATTCGAACCTTTGCAGTCAAACACAAAGAACTTTGTTGTCTGTAGACAGGTTAACTTCTTCATCACTTCTGGCAGATGCGTAAAATCATTTGAATGAGGAGGTACATCAAGATGCCTAAGACTAACCAGATTTCTTATGTCCCTTGACAATCCCTTTACCTTAAAACAGAACATTGTGTTTAGTGTTTGCAAATTTTGCAATTCGCCGATGGAATTTGGGAGAATTCCGTATCATTATGAGAGAGATTTAGATATCGCAGATGTCTAAGTTTTCTTATAGAACTTGGTACTGTATAAATAATTGAGCCATTAAGTCCTAATACTCTCAAACGTGGAAAACTAGAAAATAGTTCATCCCAAACAGCTTTACTAACTTCATTTTTCTCTTCCTCATAGATAGAGTTTAATAAAAGAAACGTTCTTAATCCTTTAGCCTTGCGTAATTTCGATAGAACATCCCGCCATGACTTTATTTTGTAACCAAATGAAATATGACGAGTTTGTTCACTAATTAACCACATAATCATTATAGGTATTTCCATGTACAAGTTTCTTTCCTACTACCTTCCTTGCAAGCTCACGCATCGCATCGTGCATATAAACAAGACCATCAAAGCTAAACTCGTGGCATAAATTTTCATAAAAAAACCTCCAACACAGTTCATTGAAATAGTTCTTTCCAATATCTTCCATGGATTTACTTCCATATGATGATTCGATAAAACCTTGAGCCACCCATTGTTTAATCAATTCATCTACTCTTATTTCTCTTCCTTTGGCAAACAATGATGAATAGACAAAACATTGTTTCAAATATGGTGGAAGATGGTTGTAGCTCAATTCTAATTTGGATGTCATGTTATTGTTTTGTTGTGTGACTTCCAAAAGTTCATTATTCTTCAACGAAATCCACTCTTCTTCCGTTTTATAGTACAACAATCGTCATATGTGTTCTATTACAAGAGGAACACCCCCACATTTCATCATAATTTCTTTTCCCACGTGTATCAAATTTGGGTTTGCTAGCTCCATGCCTTCCTTAAATGCCACTTTTAGAAACAACAACTGTTAGGATCTCACAAATGTCCCACATTGAAAAGTGGGAGAGTCCAAAATTAATATAAAAGAGATATAGGTTGCTCCCGTCATTGTCAATTGGTTTCGAAGTAGAACTTCATATTCTCTAATATTCTATCAGAGCCCATAAAGTCCAAACGGGTATAAATGAAATTGAGATCCCATTCAAGAATGGTGAGCCCAAAAGAGGCACTATCTTGAGGGGACATGTTATAACAAATCTTTCAATTTCCTCCATTCCTCTTCGCTTTCGTTCCATATATCATCCATAACCAACAAATACTTCTTTCCTTCAATCACTTTTCGAAGCTCACTTTGTAAAGCATCCAACCCTTCTACTGTAGGGTTGTTCTTGGTTGCTGACTCTATCATTTTTTTCACTATTGATTCTTCATTGAAATGATCAAAAACCCAAACCCACATTTTTAGCTCGAAACAGTTTGTTACTTCACTATCATTGTAGAGAAATTTAGCTAGAGTTGTCTTGCCTATCCCCCCATTCCAACTATCGCCACGAAAGATACGTTTTCGTTACCATACGTATTTAGTAAAAGGCTTTTCAGATGTATCATTTCATAATCCCTTCCAATAATCACTGCCTTATTACTTAAGTAAGAGCGAGTATGCCTTATCGTGCTAGTTTGATTAGACAAATCAAGTCGTAGTCTCCGTTCAAAGTTTTCATTCCATCGAAAATTATTATTTTCAGCAGCAACTGCATCTAGCCTCTCCCTAATCTTCTTTACTTCACGTGCCATCCTATACCTAAATGCAGGCTGGTTAGATCTAGAGAAAGAAGATCCTTACCTGTCTTGCATTGTTTCCTCCTGTCATCACTTCTCGGTGGAGAGCCTCGCTCGAAAATTCACCAGCACGTCATCTGGATCATAAAGAACATCTTCCAGCTTTCCGAGCCAATCCTTTGTGGAGTGCCTTCTAGTTTGAGTTATATCCGGATTTGCATCATGAAGTAGAGCCCGAATGGCTAAAACATTGCTCTCGAGTTTACTTATTTCATCCTCGAGTCCGCATAGCGTTACAAGTTGTCGAGAAGCCGGAGAGCTTAGTTTTAACAAGATCTGCCCAGCTATATGGAAGAGAACTCCTTTATGAGATATCTGCAAAAGATTGCTTATGATAGATAATTGCCCAATACCAGCTTCCCCTACTTGTATGCAACTCTTTAAGCTAATCTTCTCTTTATAATGTTTTTTTAATTATTAGTCATGCAAGCTGTGAGTATTATTTTAAAATTTTACATTACAAGAGTTTTATATATCGATATATATTCATACTTGCTCGACTGGATATATAAAGTATTGAGTTTAGGACGACTTTTTTTTGTTTTTGTTGAAATTAGTTGAAAATGAATGAGCCAAAGTTGGCCAAAGTTTATTGCAATTTGAACAAACAATGCAATTGACAATAATAATGTCACATTTTTTAACCAACCACTTTATGTACCTTATCCCGCAAGAATGAATTAAAGTGAGAGAGAAGAAAATTGAATTATGGAACTCATGCTTTAATCTAGTTGAGATTTCTCCGGCCTCGCCTTTGGCTAGAAATTCAAATGTTTACACCAAAGAACTGTGAAAATCGACCAAATAAAAAATGTGAATAGTACAGTCGTGTTGTGGTTCGAGGGACAAAATACTCGGATTTCACTCAAATTTTTTCTTCTCACTAATTTTTTTTGTAATGAACATTTCATTAGCAGCTCCTCATACAGAGAAGCTATATCAATTGAGCTCTTATTTAGAAAAGCTTTTGTCAAGACTTTGTTTTTTGTTTCACTCTAAAGGTCTCTATGTTTGAGATGTTTGTCCTCCCTTATAAATCAATAATCTAATATTTATTTAATACTACCACTTTGTTTGTATTACCAACATTTAACTTAGAAAATGTACACATCCAATTGTGATAATTCAACTTTTAATGAATACTTCTCATTTAGTAACTGAAATCTTCCAAAGTTAGAATTTCAATGAATAAGATTTGATAATAAACTAAGAACAAGACATTTCTCAAAGATTTGGTAATAAACTAAGAGCAAGATTTCAAAGATGATTTCGAGAGGAAATATACAATATGTAACTTGCAAATGGTAATGAAATCTGAAAACTTGAAATGTTTACATGACTTAAAATCTTTTTTTCATAACAAATCAATCAGCAACTTTGTTTCTCTCAAACATAGAACATAAAGAATGCAGTCGACTTTTTCATTATCTTGCAAAATTCAACACAGATCTCAGCGCAGCCATCGCTACGACCATCGTAGACACGGGAACACGGAGATCCTATAAAGCATCAAACGCGGAATTGAAAATACAGATATTATCTCTTCTTTAGGCTTGCAAGACTACTTCTAAAAAATAGATGATAGGTTTTCCAATTCAAGCTGGTTCAAGATGAGCATCTATTAAACCTGTTACATCACACTGCAAATCCAGAGAATAACCTTAACCATTATGATACTCCAAACATCAATCTTATAAAAGACTTGGGTATGTGAAAATAAGATGAAAAAAAAACATTGAGTTTTTTAGCTGAAAATATAAAGGCAAATGCAAAACTAAGTACTACTATAAGGTCAAGCATGCTGGCAAGTACTACTATCATAGTTGAATTTTGAATCCAAATAATGTTTCTTGACTTTCTTAATCAATTACAATCAAATCCTATGTTTATAACTCATTAGTTGTAGCTCAAAAACTATACAAAGTTTCTGAGAATTTGGGTTATAAGTAGTGTTATATCCAATAAAAGCTATCCTGAGAATTTGAATAAAGTTATATCCAACATAATTCCGTAAAATAGTCATTGGCAATATCTTCCATGGATTTACTTCCCTCACGTGACTGGACAAAACCATGAGCCACCCATTGTCTCATCAATTCATCTTTATCAATATACTCATTTTTTGAATACAAGGATGAGTAGGCAAAACATTGCTTCAAGTGTGGTGGGAGATGCTGATAGCTCAATTTGAATATGCTTGTCATATCATTGTTTTCTTGAGTGATTCTCAAAAGTTCATCATTCTTGAAGGATATCCACTCTTCTTCTGAAAATCTTAAGTACAACACACGTCCCATGTGTCTTATTACAAGCGGAATACCTCCACATTTTTCCAAAACTTCTTTTCCCAATTGTATCATATTTGGATTTACATGCCTCATGTCTTCTTTAAATGCCACTTTTTTAAACAATGACCAAGTTAAATGATTTCTTTAACTACAGATTTTTCAGTCAGTCCAAACTTATTCTTTTCTTCAGAAATTCCATCTAGTCTCTCCCTGATTTTCTTTATTTTACGTGACATCCTATAGTTAAATGAAAGTTGGTTAGATGTGGAGAGGAATATCCTTACCTGTTTTGCGTTTTTCCTTCTGGTCATGACTTTACGACCGAAGAGCCTCCGTGGAGATTTCATCGAGCACATCATCCGCATCATAAAGAGCTTCTCCCAACTTTCGGAGCCAATCTTGTAATAAGTTACTTTTTTGAGTCGAACGCTCCTCCTCATCAATAAGTACAGCTTGAATGGCTGAAACATTGCTCTTCAGTTTGTTCAGATCATCCTTGTGTCCAATTACCATTCCAAGCTGCTGTAAAGCTTGAGAGCTTAGCTGCCCCAAGATCTCCCCAGCAAAACTGAACAGAACTCCTTCCGCCATGGCTGCCGTCGAGACCTTTCTTTCTCACCACAGCAAAGCGACCTGTAAATGATTGCTTTTGATATCTATACCAGCTTCAACCACTTATGTACACAGCCTCCACCTAATATTCTTGTTAACAATACCCCTCTTCTGGTAGTTGAATTTCGATATGTTGACTTTTTTGGTAAAATATTTTAGTACTTGATTGTCCCACACATCTAAAACCATCAGGCTTGAAAGCATTTTCATTTTTAAGTCAAGTTAGAAAATGTTGGAATGATTGCACTTAAATTTCAACTTTTATATTCTCTTGTGAGGTAGTAAAGAATGAGAGCAGTTAAACTTTTGAAGAGAATGTTCTGTTATTGGAATCGGTTAAAACGCTACAAAATTTATTTTAAGATGATTTCTTCTTGATTTTTTTGTTCATTTTAAGATGACTTGTTTCTTGATTTCTTAGAACCAAAAACATGAATGCATCTAATTAAAAGTTGTTAAGAGTATCGATCTTCATGCTATCACTTCACTATATAGATTGCTAATCTCTCAAATGTAAGATACAGTGGTACATGTTTCGTTAAAAGTACACTTTAATTTAAACATTTTGATTGTCAAATTAAGATTGTGTTATGAATGACTGGATATTAAGGTAGTATGAGGTTTTATGTCAAAACTAATTGGTAAGGAATTGCATCATATCTTAAAAATGGGTTGAGAACTCCTCAAATTTTTAAAGTCCGACAAGATAAAGATTTCCAACATGCCAGTTCAAGATGGTGCTATATTAGAAACACTCTCTTGAATTTATATTAAGTAGCCCGCTTAGATTTACTCGCTTGAGTCACTTCCAGATTTTGTCGATCAAATACCCATTTAAGTTTTGCCAATTGGGTTTGATCGGAATTTATAGACCGACAAATTACCCATTTGGATCATATGTAAATTTATGGATAAAATATCTACTTAGATTTTACACTCTTGATTTGGATCCTAATTTATAAATTAAATATTTAATTTAATAAACTCTAATGTCATATTAGATATTATAAGATTAGATATTGAAATCATTTAAAAATTAGAAAGGTAACTCGCATTATTCTATGAAAACAGTAAAAACTTCTCACTTTCTCGAGTTAAGAATTTGAGGAAGCCTTTTAAGAAATAAACTAAAAAAATCATAAATAATGAGATTTGAATTGAATATACAATTATGGGAATTTGCCCTCAACACCACATTTTACCTCTTATATTATATTTATAGCATAATTTTTAAAATAATTTATTCATAGCACATAATTTTCTATCATTGATAGAAGTGAATCAACGATAGAATATAATTTTCTATTACTGATAGAACTCAACCAGTGATAAAATGAGTCTACAACTGATTGAATTCTATTATTGATATAACACAAGGAGGGATATAACTTAATTTGGATTTTTTTCTGATACAAATGAATTAGTTTTGATTTTGTGCTGTAGATAAAAATATTTTGCACTTTTTTGTTATACATGCAAAATCCTCGTACAATATTTGAGAAAATATGTTTTTTTTTCCACCCATTGTATACGGCATGTGACATATAAACATAAACATTTAAGGGGATTTTGCATGTATATAAAAAAATAGCAAAATATTTCCATCTATAGCACAAAATCCAAAATAATTTCATTTGTAGCAGAAAATTCAAATTGATTTCTATCACTTGTCGAGTTCTATTAGTGATAGAATTCAATCAATGATAGACTCATTCTATCACTGCTTAAGTTTTCTATCAGTGATAGAAATCTAAATTGAGTTCTGTCACTAGGTGAGTGATAGAAATAAATATGCTATAGATGAATTATTTTAAAAATTATGCTACAAATATAATACAAGAGGTAGAATATGCTGCTGATGGTAAATTCTCAACATTTAATTATGTTAGGGAAAGCTTTCAGACTTCACGAGATTTGCAAGTTGTCTATTTTATATTTCCTATCGAAATCATCTTTGAGTAGGTCTTGTTCTTGTTTATTGTTCGTTGAAAATTCAACTTTCGACAGGTTGGACTACCACAATGAGAAGCGAGGATTTATCAAAAATTGAGTTGTTAAGGTCCCGTTTGATAAGTATTTTATTTTTCATTTTTTGTTTATGAAAGTTAGGTCTACAACAACTACCTCACTATATTTTTTTTTCCTTATTTGGATATCTACATTTTACCTATATTTTAATAAACAAAACCAAAATTTGTAAACAAAAAAAAGTAGCTTCCAAAAACTTGTTTATGTTTTTGAAATTTAGTTAGTATTCCCCTACTTTCTTAAGAAAAGATGGAGCACATGGTATGAAATTTGAATATAAATAAACTTAAATTTCATAAACAAAAAATAAAAAACAAAATGGTTATCAAACGGGACTTTATTAAATTTCAATAACCTCAATTGGCCTGGATTATATATATCATAAATCCATATAATATAAATATTTTCACAGATTGTCAATTTTTTTTCACGCGTATTGTATAATACCTGATAGAACAACTAGGAGTCTAAAGAGAGAATATATAATTTTTTTGAAAAAAGTCTAAAGACAAATGTAAATAGACTGTAACGTGACAACTAACTACTAAAATATAATGTTCTCAAAAAAAAAAAAAACTAAAATATAATACTTGGCGACGTGTTTGGGGCAAATTTAGTTTTTAAAACAAAAAAATCAAACAATTATACAAAAATTTAAAAGTGTTCATTTGGGGCACTAATTGAATAATTGAAAGATAGATGATTATTATACACGGTATGTTATTTTAAATGTTATATTTGTGGTGTATCTTATCATAATTGAAGTTATGATAAATTGTAATTTGAATGTCGATTATTATAAGGGAATGAGTTGGTAGCACGCATTTATTACACACACGCACACTAACACATCCAAGAATACATAATGTCTTTGACCCACACTTCGCAGAGCAGTCTGAAGGTCGTAGCCCCAAGATCAAAAGCTCACAAGAGTCCTATGACTCGAAAGCAATCTAGAAACCTACTCTAGAGGGAACCGGTGAGTTGAGTAACCTGTTGGCCCCAGGCCTCGTACACACAGCGAGAGGTGGTGCCACACCAATCACCAAGAAACCATATCAAGCTCATACCACCTATCTGGAGAATGCCCAGACTACTAGTAGAAACCATCTAGGGTGCGTTTGGAGCACCAATTTGGTTATTATAGACGGAAGGTTATGATAAACTGTGGACTATTATAAATGGTGTTTGAAGAGCAAGTTATTATAACAGGAATTATGATAAAAGGTGTTTGAGGGGCTGGTTATGTAACAAAAAGTAATATAAGTAAGGTGTAGATAAACGGGCACGTAGGTTTAGATAAACGGGCACGCAGGTTTAGGTAACCACCATTTATAATAAACGGTGGGGCAAACATCGGTTGGGTTATTATAACCAACTCGGCCGTTTACATAAATGGGGGCCCAAACACACCCTTAGAGTGGTAAGCCTGGACGGTCGACCATCCACGGAAGTCCTACGGAGCGAGAGAATATCACCTCAAGTTGGGGTGTGAGCCCGAATATCATTGTCCACACCCACCTACTAGTCTCCTCTATCCGATCTTCATGACTCGTTTGGGTCGAAACAAGACATCAAGTCGTGCATCAAACATCATGCAAGTCCATATCAGGACAGTCCATATCAAGACAAACATGCAAGTCCATATCAGGACAATCATGCAACCACATGCAACTAGACCATATCAGGCATACATATATGAATCATGCATCACTAGTCATACAAGAGACAAGGCATGAATGTATAAGCTCTCGACGCAATCAATGCAATATACAATGCACATGGTTATCCTACAAATAGACAAATCAACTAATGCAAGTAAATCGACACATGTATTAACCACAGGTCCTCGAGAAGGGGGTAAAGGGTCCCTTACTTTGGTCAATCCACTAACAGCTCTCCATGAATCCACTAGAAGCTCCAACTAGTCAAACACAACTTCGAGCCTTTAAACGAATAAAACTGTCAAAACTAGCACCTTATACCATCAAAATCGGATCCAGAATATCGAATTTAACAAACAACAAAGAACCTCGAAAAATGTGTCATGGAGACACTCGACGGCTACATGTGACTCACGAACTCGGCTCGAAGAACAGAAATTGGTTCTGGTCAAATCTGGTCAATAAAAGTCAATGGGTCAAAATTCATCATTTCACCCAAGCAAACACCCATCAAACTCGATACCAAACATGTATTATACTACTAGCCAAACAAACCTTAAATTCACATTTGGGATAACTTAAAACCCCAAACCAAATACCTTTAATCTATAACTTAAATGATTTTATACCACTAGCCAAACAAGCTCAATTACATTTTAAATAAATAAAAAGAAACTTGGAAACAAGCACCAATAACCATCACTTAAATAATGTAAACCAGCAGCCAAACAAGCTTATTCTCAGCTTAAATAGCTTTAAACCAATAGATAAGGTCTCAAGTTCGAGCCTTCCCTGTGACACTACTCCTTGATGTCTTTGGTGCCTAGCCTAGGGACGGACGTGGTTACCCTTGTTTCAAAAAAGAAAAACCAATAGACAAACAACCATTAATCCTCATTTAAATAAGCTACACTTGCAACCAAACAAGCTAAAACTCAACTTAAATAACTTTAAACCAATAGACAAACACCACCTATCCATAACTTGAATAGCATAAACCAGCAACCAAACATGTTTTATATTACATTTAGAATATCTTTAATCCATGACCAAACAGCCCCAATGACTCATTAAAAGACTAAAATCAAATTAAAGGCTTTGAACCCAATTCCAAACAATACCCTTCTTCTTCCTTGAGACCACACCTTACTCAAGCTTCTTCTACACTCTACAATGGAAACAATTAACTAAAACAAAAAGGAGGCCTACCTGCTCCAACGGCAAACGGCAGCGTCAGTAAGGCTCCACGGTGGCGGCGCTAAAACACGACCTACGACCACACTCAAGCTCGCGGCGACGACAACCACCCACGTTCGAATGGATCTCGACTGCGACGACCTTGGCTAGACACACGCAGACCCACACGACTGCAAACCATGGAACTTGCGACCCTCGCGAACCAGACAACGGAGATGCAACTCTCCAACGGCGACGGCGCAACCACGAGCCTGCTCTGAACCCTTTTATATACACCAATAATTTGACAAAATCACATGTAAGCTTCGTCCGAACCACGTAAGATCTTTGTTTTATTGCTTTGCTCTCTTTACTCCATTTATTTATATTTTTCATTGTCATAATTAAAATCTAGTTTACTTCCGTTGCATCGATATTAAGTGGTATATGTGAAGATCGAGTAATTTTTCAACAAGTGGTATCAGAGCTTGGTTGATTTTCTAAACTTGATTTGTTATAATTGTTTCATTTGGTTGAGATAATTTGATATGAGAACTGTGAAATATAATATAACGTTTTTGGATCGCAATATTAGATTTTCATTATGGCAAGCTAAAATGCGGGTAGTTCTTGTCCAAATAAATTTAGAAGAAGATTTATTGGGGATTTCTAAAATTTCGTCTTCTTGGACTTAAGAAGAAAAGATAAGCAAAGATCGAAAGGCTCTTTCTTTAATATACCTACATTTTTCAAATGAAATTTTGCAAGATGTTTTGAAAGAGAAAAATGCTGCTAGTTTATGGTTAAAGTTAGAATAGATTTGCATGACAAAAACTTTAACTACGAAATTGCATTTGAAGCAGCGTTTATTTTCTTAGCATATGGATGTGGATAATCCTTAGAAAACCATTTAGTTGTTTTTAAAGAAATTGCATCTGATTTAGAATCTATGGAGATTAGTTATGGTGACGAAGATTTGGTTTTGATTTTGTTGTGTTCTCTAACTCCCTCGTATTCAAATTTTAGAGATACGATTTTATATAGTCTTGACACTCTCACTTTGAATGAAGTTTATGATAGTTTTTTTAATAAATAAAAGAACAAACATATCATTGGTAGAGCTGAGAATTCTGTAGAGGGGTTAGTAGTTCGAGGGACAACACACAAGCAAAAAAATGATGGCGATCAAAGAAATTGATCAAAATCTAAAAATAAAACTGGCAATTATTGCAAGAAGAAAGGCCATGTAATTTCTGAATGCTACAAATTACAGAATAAGAATTAGAGAACCTCTACATTTCAAAAGGAAAGCAACCTGAAAGCTCCAGTTAGGCTAGTGTTGTTGAAGATGTTGATATTGATGGGGATCTCTTAGCTACTTCTGATGACAAGTTAAAATCTTATGATTGGATTCTTGATTCAGGATGTTCATTTCATATGTGTTCTAATAGGGACTGGTTTTCAACATATGAATCAACGTCAGATGTTTGATGGAGTTATCAGAACACTTTCTAATGTGAGACACATTCCTGATTTAAAGAGAAATGTAATCTCTTTTAGTACTCTTACTACAAAAGGGTACAAGTTTACTGGTAAAGGTGGAGCTTTGAAAGCTAGTGAAAGACAGTCATGAAAGAACAAAAAACTTCTGTCAATCTTTATGCATTACAAGGTTCTACAGTCCTTAGTGATGTAGCAGTTTCTACACCTTCGTTATCTGATATGATGACTAAATCTCTTCATCTTTTTAAGTGTTGGCCCAACAATTTGATACAACCAAGGAATTTTGGTCATTTTACTTTTTTTTTTTTTAAATCAGAAAATCAAAGTTTCGCTGTCTGGCCCTTCCTTTGAAGAGTATTCTAGTTTAAGCGCTTTCCAACGGCCTCGAACCAAGGATCTCTCAAGGAAGCATGCCTTGAAGCCCTTAACCTCAACCGATAGGCTGCCCCTTGGGGACGAGTCATTTTACTTCTCTCGCCTCAATTATCTTATTATAACCATGAAATGTTATAACTTCAAAACCTATATAAAAAAATAGACATTAAATACACAAAAGTGATTCTGACAAACAAGAACTCGACATGAAATGCCAACAAAAGTAGTAGCCCAGGCATCGATGTACACCTAAAGACCATGAGGTCTTAAGGTTCGAGTCCCCCACCATAGTTATGTTGTAATCTCAAAAATAAATAAATAAATAAAACTCAACATGGAATTATAGGGATATTTTGGTCCTATCAAAACTACACAAGTGAGAACTACACGAGTGAAACATCTAAACATAGAGGCCAATTGAGTGACAACACTGCGAAAACACCGAGAGGTGTTTAGATGATATTTTGGATAAAAAGTTATGTTTGAGGAATTATTTAAAGTAGTTAGAAATTGAATTGTAATAATTCGTTTGGATGTAAATTTTTTTATAAAAGAGTTGCAACTAAAAATTCATTGCAATGTGATTTTTTTTAGACATGAGAACTTATTTGAACGTGGACTTGAAATAAAAAAAATTATTTTGAATAGTTAAAAATGAATGATTAGAAATAAATTGTTAAAAATAAGTTATTTTGAGTAACTAGAACTGGGTGGCTAGAAATGAAGAGTTATTTTGAATAATTAGAAATAAATTATTAAAAATGAGTGATTATAAATTATAAGTTATTTTGAATAGTAAAAAATGAGGAGTTCTTTTGAATATTTACAATAACTCGTTTGGATGTACTGTTTTTTAGAAGTAATTAGTAAATGTTTAGTATAGTAAATGTTCTTTAAAATTGACGAAGAAACAGCCACCATGGTTTTAAAAAAACTTGGGCAGAAGAGTTGAGGAGAGGGGGAAATTAGGGAGAGTTGAAAGTTCATCATTATTGAAGGCTATCCACTTTTCTTCTAAAAATTTAGAGTAAAGCAAGTGTTCTATATGTTTTATTACAAGTGGAACACCTCCACATTTTTCCAAAATTTCTTTTTCCAATTAAATCATTTTCTCATTTGCATCTTCTTTAAATGCAACAAACAATGACTAAGAATTGCTATCACTTAAACCTTCTAAATTGATCAACTTGGTCATTCTGTCAACTTCTACGGGTATTATACGATTACGGTTTGTGATCATAATCTTACTTCCAATGGCACCACTCATTAACAAAGACTTCAATTGCTTCCATTTTTCTTCACTTTCATTCCACTTGTCATCCATAACCACAAAATACTTTTTTCCTCCAATCACTTTTTGAAGTTTGGGAGGTAAAGGATCCATCTCTTGTACATTAGGATGCCGATTCTATCATTTTTTTTCAACTACTTTTTCGACCTCGAATTGATTAGAAACTCAAACCCACATTTTAAGCTTGAAACAGTTTGATACTTGAGTATCATTGTAAAGAAGTTTAGCTAGAAATGTCTTGCCAATCCCACCCATCCTAACTATTGCAATAAATGAAACTTCATGGTCTTTGACATGATCCATATCCAATAAAAAGGCTTTTAATGAGACAGACCATCATGTTTGTGTTCTTGCTTCAAAGTTCTCATTCAATCCAAACTTATTTTTTACTTGAGAAATTTCATCTAGTCTCTCCTGATAAGGATGACAACCCTACCCGAATCTTCACATTGATATGATATTGTCCACTTTGGGCCTACACGTACCCTCATAGCTTTGTTTTTGGGCTTCCCCCAAAAGGTTTCATATCAATGGAGATGGTTATCATCACTTATATATACTCATGATTTTCCCCTCATCTAACCAATGTGGGATACTTTGTTTGCATCCCAACAATCCTCCCCTGGAACAAAGTTCCACCGAGCCTCTCCTTGGGCTCAACTTCTGATTCGGCACCTGAGGATTCAATCCTCCCCTCGAACAAAGACCGAGTCTCCCCTCAAATAGTCAATCCGTCTAGATGCAGATTGACCGGATTTCTACTTCGACTATTATATCCGACCAACTCCTCTTCTACTGAGAGTACACCGCTAGTCAATTTGTCTAACTCACATTCAGACTAAATTCCACTTCTCCTGAAGGTACCCAGCCAGTCTGGTAAAGCTACCACAAATGTTTTGTCTCCGGGCTCCAACTGTCTTTATTCTACATCGGGGCGATTTAATTGATACGGCAATGTCTGGGGCACGACTCTTATACCAATTGATAAGGATGACAACCCTACCTGAATCTCCACATTTATATTATATTGTCCACTTTGGTATTAGACCCTCATGGCTTTGTTTTTGGGCTTCCCCAAAAGGTCTCATATCAATGGAGATGGTTATCATTACTTATATACCCATGATCTTCCCCTCATCTAACCAATGTGGGATACTTTGTTTGCATCCCAGCATCTCCCTGGTTTTCTTTACTTTACATGCATCCTATAGTTAAATGCAAGTTGGTTATATGTGGAGAAGAAGATCCTTGCCGGTTCTGCATTTTTCCCTCTAGTCATTACTTCACGAAGGAGAGTCTCACTAGAGATTTCATCATTTGCATCATAAAGAGTTTATCCAAGTCCTGTTTGATAAGCATTTGGTATTTGGTTTTTAGTTTTTTAAATTTAAACTTATTCTTACTCAAATTTTCTATCATGTGTTCAATCTTTTCTTAAAAAAGTATATGTGTGCTAACTAAATTCCAAAAACCAAAACAAGCTTTTGTAAGCTACTTTTATTTTTCAAATTTTGGTTTAGTTTTTAAAATATAGGTAAGATGTAGATATCCAAGTAAGAAAAAACATAGGTTGAAGTAGTTGTGGTAGGTTTAAATTTCAAAAAACAAAATGTTTATCAATAGGGGAATTAAGGAGCGACTTTTAGTTCGAAGATCTTCCGCATCAAAAAGTGTACAACCTCGATGGCTGAAACATTGCCCTTGAGTTTGTTAGTATCATCTTCGAGTCCAAATAGCATTCCGAGTTGTCGAGAAGCTAGAGAGCTTAGTTTTATCAAGATCTGTCTATCAATATGGAACAGAACCCCGATGCGATATTTTGATGCGGTATAGATAAACTAATGATAAATTCTAAGTATAAGATTTTATTGCTAAAGCCTCACGCTTTGGATTCGCATTCACGCAATTATACGCGAACAAAAATATAGCAAGTGATAAGCATTTATATTTTATCGTTCTCCGCAAGGATTAATGTGTTTATAATCAGTTAATTAATCTAAGAGTCATGCAAGAAAGTATGGTGTTGTAATTTTTTTTTTGTTTTATATCTAAATGCGAAACTAAAATTAAAATGCGAAATTAACTAAGTAAGGCTCGTGTTAAAGTTAAGGGAAGCGTCTAGCAAATTTCTAGGGTAAATTACGGTAAGTAGTAATCGTCATACTTCGCCTAACAAACGTCCGCTTTCGCTTTCGGTCACATTAAGCCCAACTTCCATTGCGACTCAATGTAAATATTAATCGGCGCAGTGTAAGCAGTAGTTACGTGTTTATCTCTAAACTCTAATTTAAAGTACAAAAGACTTAATACTAACCTACTGAACATGCAAACTAGTCTTAGGTTGTTTTCTCTGTCGATTTACAACCTTTTAGTGTGTGTGGATGATCGGTCGATAGTTATTATTTAATTAAGATCTTAATTCAACATACTTCATTTAACAACTTTCTTTACCTTAGTACGTGTTTTCTACAACCCATACACTTAACCTTCACCTAAAATTGTTTAGCCAGACATAGTAGAAAAGAGAATAAGCATGGCAATGAAATATAAATAGTATTCATTAAAATAATGTTTGTGTGAAAAAAAAAAAAAAAGGAAAAATAAAATAGAAAATGATAAAGGAAAGCGAAAAATGACGACTGTTTGAAGAACAGGACTCCGTGTCAATAAAAAAATGAACTTTGCTTTGAAACTCTCATCCCAAGTGTGGGAGAGGAACTCTAAAAACAGACACACTTTCTCTCTTGGTTCTTCTCCTATTTGTAGGCTTTGAGATGCTTGGGGGACTAAGGAATCGACTTAGAAGGTAAGGATTGGATTTGGAAATTTATTGGCTTATATTACATTTTATCTTTGGCAGCTTATCCCTTGATTCTTGCAAAAGATTTCCTTTGATTGATCTCGTCTTTGTTGGTTAAGGTACGAATCTCATGATTACTGCAATTTGTCTCCAACAATCTAATAGTTGGCATTCTTTTTACATTCGATTCTTTCCTTATTTGGTTATTGAGGCTTTGGCATATGATCTGATATGTTGTTTCCACATCAATGTTTCCATATTCGCTCCGTATTAAATTTTTGTCCTTTGCGAATATGCTTGGAAGATCATGTGGTTTTATGATTGTTCACTTTGCTGTTCTGATTTGCGATACTTTTAGCATTTCAAATTCCCCTGAATGCGATGCTAATAATGTTTCCAATTCTTGTAGATATAGTAATAAATTAGCATAGCGTGGATTCTTTGGTATTTAAGTACAAAAATCATTCGACATTCAGATTTTACTCTAAAATGCTCTAATTTCCTAAGTTTTTTATATCTAAGCTCGTAAATCATACATGCATCGTATTTATATAAAATTCCCATCTTAATGTTATTCTAATTGTGAAATTCATTTAATTAATGTACAATACCATTAGAATATATTAAGATATTAGTCTAAATAATGTTATATTAGAGAGTTATCAAACCCCTTCGAACATGGTTTTTTAGAAGAGCTCACTTTCTGATAACTACAAGGGCTCTGCTAAAGATTGCTTATAATGATAATTTCCCCGTGACAGCTTCCCCCACCAAACCTCCACCTAATTTTCTTGTTAACTGAAAATGACAAGTTTTTTTGCATCCCAACAATCTTCTTATCGATCAAAGTACCATACTTTTAACTTTTTTGTACACTTTCTTCTCTTTTTAAACCCAAGGGTTCAATTCTCTCCTAAAAAAAATCAGTCAATTCATTTAGTTGAGATCTAGACTAACTCCTCTTCTACTTAAAAGTAGACCACCAGTCTGATAGAACCAATTTCATCGCGATTATATCTTTAGGCTCCCAATTTCTTTGTGCTAGCTGATGTAATTAAATTTACCACAACTCATTACATTTAGCTTTTAGATTGATTAGCAATTTAATATATTTCAACATTTTTTCCAACATTCGGGATTCTGCCAACTGGTTTACATATTGATAGATGATATTCTCCACTGTGTGCATAACCATTCAAGGTTATGTTTTATATTTCATCTAAAAAATCTAACACCAATGAAAATGATTATCATATTCTCCTTATATATAATTAATATGGTCCGAACACTTTTGTTTCTATCCCAAAATTAACCATATTCCTCGAGAGTATAGCTTGCGTCTTATTAGAGTAGTTGAAATCATCGAAAACTGAATTCCCAATGAATGAGACTTGCTAATAAACAAGAACAAGACTTTGTCAGACGATGATTTCTATAGAAAATATGCAATAGACAAATTGCAAATGCTAATGATGTCTGAGAACTTTCTCTAACATAATTAAATGCAATAACTTTGTAAGACAACTTGATCATTTTGGTTTACCTTGAAAAATATGGTCATATATATCGACTTCATTTTGAGCTTGAACAGGAAGGAGGCTGTGTTTGATCCTACGATTAATTCTTCAAATCCTTGTCAAAGTCAAGTAGTTTGTAAAGTGAATGTTGCTTAATGTAATTCATTGTAAATATGTCATATGATGTACCCTAATATCTTAGAATAAAAAGGAGTAAAAGGCAAATTTTCAAGATTTTAGAAAGATAATGCGTACATTGAATGATTGAGTTCTGTTAATATGGGTAAGTTTTCGATTATATAAACTTTACAAATAGTAAAGTTCGGAAGAAGATTCTGTGAGTTTTCTTAGAAGAGGTAAGAGATTCACGCTTCTAACCTCATATAGAGACATATATATCGTAGAATATCAGCCTTATATTGTATTATAATTATTTTAATTCTCATTAGTCTATTTAGTTAGTTGATTCATTTGTTGTATCTTAGTTAGTATCTGTTGGTGAATAACCACCTTGCACATCTTATATAAAATGCTCACTTAATGCTCTCTTTTACTACTACACATCATTTTTTTTCTTGCCCAATCTTTACCCATTCTTTGCCAAATTTGTGCAATTTTCTAAATCCATTTCTCTCTCTTACTTTGATATTTTCTTACCTCTTCAATTGACGATTATGCAAACATTTCTTCACTGTGGTGATTTCTACCTCACCAATATAAAATGCTTCTATTCATCTCTTAACCAACATCTGCAATTTGGTTTCAACGAGATTTGATTCATTTAGTTACATTCTTTAGAGTTTTCAGATCACTCTGTTACTCAAAGCGCACAAGTTATGCGGCTGCATCGACAGGACGATTCATGCACCGAGCAAGACTATCAAGAAGCATTTAGATGATGAAGAAGACAATCCAAAATATATAGCTTTGGTTTGAAAAAGATCAAGTGGTAATGACTTTACTTGGAGCAACACTAACACGAGTTTCCCTATCTTACGCTATTGACTCAAAGAGTTCGAAAGAAATTTGGGAAACTTTGGCGGAACATTTCTCTTCTCACACCAAATCCAGTATAATCAGTCTCAAATTTGAATTATAAAGCATTTTCAAAGAAAGCAAGCAAAAATATTGGTTCTTATATTCAGAGGATCAAAATCGT
The DNA here is from genome assembly GCA_036507275.1 of Sicyos edulis. Classification (NCBI taxonomy): domain Eukaryota; kingdom Viridiplantae; phylum Streptophyta; class Magnoliopsida; order Cucurbitales; family Cucurbitaceae; genus Sicyos; species Sicyos edulis. The sequence continues at coordinate 11,412,861 of CM071852.1, read as the reverse complement.
AGTTCATCGACTTGCTGCTGCAAATGTTAAAATTAATCCTGAGGATATTGTTCTCTACACTATTTTTGGATTGCCCAATGCTTACAACATGCTTAAAACCTCATTGTGGGCAAGGTTAAAGGAAATCATAATGGATTAATTTCGTGATTTGTTAAAATTATAAAAAAAATATTCTTCAACTTCAAATCAAGAATGATGAAATCGAAATTCTTGGAAATCTTGCAAAGACTGCAACTATTCTGAATACAAATGGTGGTCGTGGTACGTGACGCAACTTTTATAGAGGCCGTGGTCGTAAAAATAGAGGACGAAGACAAATTTCATATACAAATTCTGGTAATCGAACACCCAATATTTCTCAGCCCATTCTATACTCTTTTCACCGAATGAATGGTGCATATCAGTACAGACAAACTGCAATAACCATGGGATTCATACCAGAACCAGCAAAAATGTGTTGAACGAAAGCAGAAGCGGACGTTTGTTAGGCGAAGTATGACAATTATTACTTACCGCAATTTATCCTAGGAATTGTTACATGCGTCCCATAACCTTAGCCCGAGCCTTACTTAGCTCATTTCGCATTTTATTTTTACTTTTGCATTTAGATATAAAACAAACCAAAAATCCCAACACCATTCATTTTACTTTTCTTGCACGACTCTTAGATTAATTAACTAATTATAGACATCAATCTCTGTGGAGAACGAAAAAATATAAATATTTATCACTTGTTGCATACTCGACTGTGTATACTTGCGTATTAATGCGATTCGAAGTGTAGAACTTAGTTTCACTCTTAGAATTAATCATTTGCTTATTTATACCGCACCGAAATATCACACCACAACCCCCCTTATCATTCATTTCTATTATCCAATCTACTTCGAGTACCACACATCTTTTCCAATCTATTATCTGTTGATCAATTATGTGTCGATAACAATTGTAAATTTAATTTTGAGGAATCTAAATTTTTAATTCAAGACAGGCAAACTGATAAAAAAACAATTTCAAGGACTCTACAAAAATGGTTTTGTATCCCTTAACTACATTTGTTGCTTCTTTTGATTTGTAGGCTAATGTAAGTGTTAAAAATTCTATAGTTGAGTGGCATGATAGATTAGGTCATCCCTGTATTTTTCTTATGAAACATGTTTTTCATTGTTTACCTTACAACGGTATCTTCTGTTAATGAAGTTTGTAAACATTGTCTAGCTGGAAATATGAGTAAACAAGTGTTTCCTCGTTCTAAGTCTACTAGTTTTTCTCCTTTAGATTTAATACATAGTGATGTATGGGGCCCTGGTCCTGAAATTTCAATAAATTATTTCAAATACTATGTTTGCTTCATTGATGATTTCATGCGATATACTTGGATACTTCTTATTTATTATAAGTCACATGTTTGTTCTATCATTAAAAAGTTTTTTTCTTTCATTGAAAATAGTTTATCTAGCAAGATTAAATTCTTTAGAAGTGATGGAGGAAGAGAATATGCAGATAATGAACTTTAAATATTCTTTAATTCCAAAGGGATCCTTCATCAAAAGTCATGTACTCAAACTCCAAAACAAAATGGTCTTCCCTGAAAGGAAACATAGACATATAATTGAAACAACTATATCCCTCATATCTAAATCTAGTATTCCTCTTAAATTTTGGAAATCTGATCTAGCTCTCAAATAGAGCATAAATTAGGCTACTTTAATTTGCACTTTTCTAAGGTTCGGGGGACATAATTGAATAGTTTAGAAAAAATTACAGTTAAAACTGCTAGAAAATTCATGCATCCATGATTCAACATACGAAGGGGAAAGCATTGCATTTTAAAGTAAAAGAATGAATAAGTTATGCTAAATGATGATATATAATGCAGGAGTGCGGAAATAGGCATTGGTGACCGAACTTGATGCGAACGGTGAAAGGCAAAAACACAACGCATTCAAAACAACTATATTAGAAGAATCAAGTCTATAAGGAAAGAAACAAAAATCAATCAAGAAATCAAGTGTCAGCAATAATCAAGAGATTACAACATTAATGAAGATTTCTCAGCTCATCCTTACTTGCTACCCAAACAAATTATCTCTATTTAAAGAAGGCAAGAGATTGTAATCGGTGAGCTGGTCGGTTGGCCAGAAGCCAAGAAACACGAGTAGACAACCATGTTGAACACAACTAATGGTGTTCATAGGACCCAATGACAAGAAATCTACACATCTCAACAACCACACCAATTCTTTAGTTTTATTTAAATAATTTAGAAGTAGTGTGTAGAATTGTAATAAATTTTTTATAATGGCCTTTATAAATTGGCATTATTGATTGTTACTCATTTCTATGTTAACTTAGTTTAGTAGCATTGGTAAGATTCGTATGTAGTATACATGTTAGGTTTTTTCGGGTAAAAAGGGTTTTACACTACTGCGTTTTATTTTGAAGTGTGTGTCGATTAGCTACCCACATATGCTAACCATTAAGTATGCTGCGATAGGTTTGGTGCGAGGTCTCTTGCATTAGTTGAGGTGTTAGGAATAACCCTGTTATCGCATGTATTATCCGGAGTCAAGTATGGGAAGTGCAACAGGAGCTAGGTTTGCCATAAATCAACAAGTGCGAAAGCACTTATTAGAATAGGGAAGCATGAAATTTGATTTATCGTTATCGCACGCTTAGTATCTTATGCATTCGTATTTTATCTTTGTTTATTTACTTGCATTTAGGGTCTTTAAAACCCAAACAATCACCAATTCAAATCTCTTTTTTTTACTTGCACGACTCTTAAATTAGTAAGAGTAATTCTAGACATCAATTCTTGTGGAGAACGAAATAAATAAATATTTATCACTTGTCGTGATTCTACTGCGTAGACTTACGTGATACCTTCAATTAAATACTTAGTTGTTAGCAATAACAACTCAAGTCAATCAACATTAGACTACTATACATAGCCGAACTTAAATTGCATCGGTCAATATGCCTACTCAGCTACAACTTATTTAATAAATAGATTACCATTAGCCTCTTTAGGTAGCATTTCTCCTTTTGAACTTCTATATAAGAAAACTCATGATTTCTCCTTCTTAAACGTATTTAATTGTGCTTGTTATCCATTATTAAGACCCTACAATAAACATAAGTTGTAACCAAGAACAGCAAGATACATATTCTTAGGATATCCTTTGGGAATGTTACTTATGTTCTAATCCTGAAACTCAAAAGTTTTTCATTTCTAGACATATGGCTTTTGAAGAAAACCTTTTTCCCTATAACATAACCAAAAAGGCTACCTCTTCCCCAACGGACAATCCTAATCACACACCTAATCTTATCATTCTTTCATGTCTACAGACACTACTTCTGCTACTATTGTACCTTCTCTATTTTATTTACTATTTTATTTACTAGGGTTAAATACTACTCATGTTTCTATTTTATTTACTATTGAGTTTGACTCTCTTATCTCTTATTTGACTTAATAAATCATTTTCATGCTCCAGCCAAGATGTTTTGGCGAACAATCTGTGGGTAATGTTCATTGTCATACTGTATTTTCCATGTTTTTTTCTTGTTAGATTGAGATGTGTTCCCCCTCATCACACTGTCCAACGACATCATCACGTATACCATCAATCCTCGCCCTTGCGTTTCCAACAAGTTCCTTCTCCCTCTCTCTCTAATTTAGTGTTGAGTTTCAGTTTGTTTTGTTGTTTGGAGGTTAACCCATAGATTTTGGACTTTGATTTTATTAGAACTCATTAGGTTTTGAGGCTAGATTGTTGAGATTAACATAGTTTAGCATCAAAACCAGCAAACCTTGATTCTTTTTTAGTAAGTTTTAAGTGTTAAATTTTATTCTTAATCAATACTAACACTTCAATGGTGTAAGTTAAACACTAGTCTTTTGGACTGTTATGTGTAGTTTTAGGTCGTGATTTGGGATTGGTGTTGATTGTCTGTTTATTTGGGTTCACTTGAAGGATATTTTTTTAAGTTTCTTGCATTAATTGAGGTTAGGGATTTTACACTTTCTCCTTCAATCTACACGGACTCAACAGCAGTGCCAGCGCCTCTATTCCATCTATCCTCTGCACCTTAGAGCTGATGTCGGCGACTTCCTCAACACTGTCATGCTAAAGGTTAGTGATAAATTGTTACTTTGTGTGTGCAAGGTCTTGGAGCTTGGAAGATAAATTCAACTTCTACATTTGAGGTCTTTATCTTTTTCTCTTAAGTATTCTTGGATTAATTGTTACTTTATTTGCTAGCCATGGCCAAAGCATGAATAGAGATAGCTTCATCAGTAGTAATATTATATTAAAAAATTTGCAAACCACACCTAAATTATGATATTTGTTAATTAATTATGTCTCATAAAGTTTGATAATGGTCGTAATTGTAAATTAGGATCGATGGTTAATTTATCCAAGTTTTTCCTACTCCAAACATGGACCTGCAACAAAAAACAAAGTCTAAAAGAAGAAAACAATGAAAGAGGGTAATGAAAAAACCCAAAATAGGATTTTGACTAATACCCAGGTGCATGCAACAAAAACAGGGAAAGGAGAATGCAAAGAGGTTTGCTTTTAGCAATAAAGGGCAACCGAATAGTTTTTGTTCATTAAAACAGAGGAATAATTCTTACATGTTTAAAGCAACAAAATGGCAAATATATAAGGAGATGCACAAGAGGAGCTTAATGTTGCCGTTGAGAGTTGCTATTGAAGAGCTGGAGTTGACGGCTGGGCTAGTACTGCAATAAGGTATGTATAGTGTACTTTTGCTTAAACTTGGGGATTTCTCCATAATTGTTTAGAGGATTTGTACCAGATCGTTGTTGAATATTCATATACTGTTCATTATCTTATTTTGAGGACGTTGGCTGCTACTTTAAGTTGAATTTGTTGTCTTGTATTGATTGTTATGGTTAAGGGTAGGTAGTTGTTGAAGTTTGAACTAAATTCTCATCTTGATTTCTATTACCACTGCTTTCAGGTACTAAGTGAAAATGAGGGGTGTATTCTATTTCTTGTCATCTATAAGCGAAACATGTTAACAGCGAAACCAATGATGAGACGTTTTGTGTTATAGAGCTAGAAACTAAAACATGAACACTAGTGAGATTTAAAACATGTTTATTGCTTAGGAGATTACATCAGTTTATAGGTGGACTCCCATTCTTGGAGTGAGGAGGATAGTGAAGGGTTGTTCAGTCTTAGGATGCTCTTTATCTTAACCCTCTTGTAAAATTCATATGGAATATTACTGGGGCATTGAGTTGTTGGTGTTGTCAAACTTCGTGCACGAACTTATCTTAACTATTTTTTTTATATTGTTTTCTCTCTTATTTTTGGACCTTTTAATTTGGTTATGAGATATGAGTTTTTGGATTTCATTTGACTTGTTTTTGTTTCTCAAGGTTAGGTTAATTGTTGGTGATTTTTTTGGGGAGATTCTTGATTTAAGTTTTCTATGTGTTTTCGTTTTGTAGCAATTCTTGAAAGCAAGAACTCTTCGCTGCAAACCAAGTATTTATAGCTTTGTTTTATCCTATAAAATTCAAATTTATTTAAATTATTTATTTTTAAAGTCCCTTACTTTCTTGTATTTATAGTTTTTTGTTGGGTCTTGTATGTCCATTTCATGGCTCCCTACATAGAACAGTTGCCAACATACATTATCCTATTCTCACTAAGGTATTTTCATTTTCGTTTAATTGCTTCATTATTCTCAATAATTTCTCCAATTTTAGTTTTGATATTTGCCCCAAATTTCTGGATTGTCTGTAGAGAATGTCGATTTGGGTTTGGATTTTTGCTATCTTAGAGAAGTTAAGAAGGTATATTTTTATTTATATTTACGAGTGTCGAGGTCAACTTGTAATATCTTGACTATTCTTAAATTCTTAATATTGTCCAGTGTGTTATTTTTTTCGTTGTTTTCAAGTGTCAAATACAAGTTTATAGGTGTAATTCATTTTTACTATTATATTTTAACAGGTGTCCATGATTATATGTCTTGTGATATTGATTTTCTCTGTAACTTTAGTTTTTCTATTAATAACATTATTTACATTTCTCTCTTTTACTCTCACCTTTTGTCCATAAAGTTGTATCTATATATACATTTTAGGGATTGGATCACTTGGAAATTACTCCAACTTGTGTTACAACCATGATTTCTCTTGAACTCCTTTACCCAAAGGTACTATGGTTTAGTTTCTTGCAACCACAACTTGGGAAGATGAGGATTTTCATTTAAGGATCCCATTTCACTATCCAAGAAGCAATCATGAGGTAATGTTTGTAATGTGCTTTATTTTTCTGTTCTTGTTCTTGTTTTTTGGGTATTTGATCTTGTGCATTTTTGTTACATATGCAACAAAAATGCACATGATTCTTTATGCATATTGAGATGGGCATTCATAAATTACCATGGTCTATATCAACATGAGGTGCCAAAATTATTCCTAAATTTGTAGTTTTATTATGATATGTGATTGTTTTGTGGAAAATATTTGGGATTTGGTTATATGTGTCCTTTAGTAAAAATCACTTTTAAGCTTCATGGTATGTATTTTTTTTCTAGGTTTTTGAGCTCGTTGAATTAGTGGAGTATCATCAAACTGACACCAATGAAACTCAATCAATGCTTTTATGGAATTCAAAGGCAACAATATGGGCCAATGACTTCATTGAACAAAGCTTGCGAACATGCACAGGATTTAGTCTTTGTCATTCTATTCTTGTTATGAACTATCAAACATATTATTATTAAGTGCATCCTTTATTTTTTTTATCTAAGTGTAATGTACATGTACAACTTAAAAGGATAGTTGTTGAAACATATTTCAATTAACTTTGTTATTGAAATAGGATGTGAGAACAAGTTATGTTTCGATTAGCTCTGTCGTTGAAAACATGATGTAAGAACAGGTTATTAAGTGCATTCTATTCTATATGTTTTCAAAATAGGACCTAAGAACAGGTTATGAATAGTATCATGTAAATTGAAAATATGGCTAAAAAGACTAGTTCATAAATGATCAAACTATGACTATAAATATATGTCATTATTAGATCAACAATGACCATGGATAATTGTCATTAATCGTTAAACCATGACAATATATATGTGACGTTATTGAATTAATCATGACTAAAATCAATTGTCATAACTGGTTATTCGAGGACACTTCTGAATTGTCGTTAATACTATCTCAATGACTTTATATATATGTCATTAATAGTTCTTCAATGACTAGAGATATCTGTCATAATTAGTGTTTCCATGACTCTAAAAGCATAGTGTCAAGGTTGAAGCTTTCATGACACCGGATACTACGACTCTTATTTTAGTCATAAAAAGTCCTCATGACTATAAATTATAGTCATTATATGTGGGATTTGTAGTAGTGTCTATTTTATTTACTATTGAGTTTGACTCTCTTATTTCTACTCACACTGACCAAACACAAGGCTCTAATAGATTGTTGAATTTGTTACTGATGCCACTGTTGCTCCCTCATTTGATGAATCTGGTACTATACCCATGTCTCAAGACAATCCAATTAATAATCTTCCCAATGAATTACCTTCTAATAAAAGTACTCATTTGTTCCCTTCATGCCCATGACACCATAATCATCAGTCCAACTTTAAATCTTCATAGTTAAACTATAGCTTCATCACAAATTTAAGTTCCAATCAATGATCATCCTTTGCAAACAAGAGGAAAATCAGGCATATCTAAGATAAAGGTATTTTTTGCAAATTTCTTCCTTCCTCTTAATGAAACTTCCTCCCTTACTTTTATTGCTAGGGTGGATGAATGGAAAAGTGCAATGACAAACTGAATCAAACATTAGTTAATTAAAATACTTGGACCCTTGTTCCACCTCCTTCACATAAAAATATTATTGGATGCAAATGGGTTTATAGAATTAAAATAAACCCAAATGGAAGTGTATCTTGTTTCAAAGCTAGGCTAGTTCCTAAGGGGCATCATCAAGAGGAATGTGTAGACTATTTTGAAACCTTTAGTCTGGTTTTTAAAAAACCAACTGTGTGAATTATTCTCTCCTTAGCTGCAAAGTTTAATTGGCCTCTTTAGCAACTAGATGTTAAAAATGTCTTTCTCCATGGTGAGTTACAAGAAGAAGTTTTTATGCAACAACCCCAAGGTTTCATTGACAAAGATTATTCTAGTTATGCTTGCAAACTTCAAAAATCTTTGTATGGACTCAAACAAGCTCCAAGAGCTTGGTTTGAGTGTTTCACCTCTTCTCTTTTAAACCATGGTTTTAAATCTTCAACTTGTTATCCCTCCTTATTCATTAAAAACTCAAATGGTTCTATAACATTATCTTCTTCTCTATGTGGATGACATAGCCATCACTGGTAATAACAATACATATATTCAAACCTTGTTTTCCAGCTCAAGAGTACATTTGAAATGACAGATTTCAGCACATTAACTTACTTTCTAGGCTTGGAAGTTCAACACAAATCAACAAGTATTTTAGTTAATCAAACAAGGTATGCTAGTGATGTTCTTCACATGTTTGGAATGCTTGAAGCTAAACCCTCAACAACTCCATCCTTACAAGTTCCTTCTAATTAAAGAATGCAACCTTGAATATGCTAAAGCCTATAGGAGTATGGTAGGTGCCCTTCATTATCTTACATTCACACGTCCTGACATCTCTTATGTTGTAGGTCGAGTATCTCAGTCTATGCACGCACCAATGCTTGTGTAACTCACTATTATCAAATGCATCTTAAGATATATTTGAGGGACTCTTCAATATAGACTTCAATTTTAGGCAGGACATCTTCATCCTACTGAATATCAGTTTATGTATATCTTAAACCGTTGAATTATCTTCAAATTGATAAGAAGATTTGTGTCAACTATACAAATTCATTTATCATATAATTGGGTGCAATTATTTTTAGAGGGTTTAGGGTAAATTTTTTAGTTTCACAACACAATTTACAAAGTTTAAGAATTTTTAAAAACTTGAATTCATTATTAGATTTGAGTATTTTTATAATTCGATCTATAAAGTTCTGTTTGATAATTATTTGCTTTTTTGTTTTGGTTTATGAAATATAAACTTAAAACAACTAGAAAGTTAAGGTCTTGTCAAATCATTTAGGTCTCGTTTGATAACCATTTAGTTTTTTTTTTTTTTTTGTAAATTTGACATGATTTGTACTCAAATTTCGGCCTACAAAGTGTTCTAGTAAAAGTATATGAATGCTAACCAAATTTTAAAAAAGAAAAACAAGTTTTTTGAAACTTTTTTTTCTTTCAAATTTTGGTTTGGATTTTAAAAACAAAAGACGTATATATTCATGTAAGAAAAAAAAGTAGAGTGAAGAAGTTGTATGCTTAAGTTTAAAAAATAAAAGCAAAATGGTGTTACCAAACAGGATCTTAGACCTCGTTGATACCTTTTTTTTTAGTTTTTGAAATTTAAGTCCACAATAATTATTTCACCATATATTTGTTTTTACTTGGATATCTACATGTTACCTATATTTTTAAAAATCAAACTAAAATTTAGAAAAAAATAATAATAAATTTTAAAAGTTTTTTTTCTTTATAAAATTTTATTAGCATTCTCATACTTTCTTAAGGAAAAATGGAACACATGATAGAAAATTTGAGTAAAAATAAGTTTAATTTCAAAACCAAATAGTTATCAAGCTCGCTTATGTGAATGCTAACCAAATTTCAAAATTCAAAACAAATTTTTGGAAGCTATTTTGTTTGTTTCCAAATTTTAGTTTGATTTTTAAAAATATAGGTAAGATGTAGATATCTAAGTAAGAAAAAATATATGGTGAAATAGTTGTTGTAAACTTAAATTTCAAAATATAAAAAATAAAATGGCTATCAAACAAGGCTTAATTTTTTATTTTTTATTTTTGAAATTTAAGCTTGTATTTACTCAAATTCTCTAGCTTCATCTTCTCTTAAGGCACATATGTAAATTCTAACCAAATTCCATAAAACAAATTTGGAAACTAGTTTTTGAGGATTTAAATTTTGGTTTGATTTTTAAAAACATGAATAAAATGTAGACATCAAAATAATGAAAACCATATATATGTTTAGTAGTAGTTGTTGACTTAAATTTCAAAAACTAAAAAAAAAAAATTAAATAATTATCAAATGAGCCCGAAGAAAATAGTTTATAAATGCTTGTTTTGGTTTATGAACAATCACATCATTTTTTAAGGGAAATGAAACCATAGGTAGAAATTTTAAGTAAATACAAGTTTAAATTTCAAAATTAAAAAATCAAATCATTATCGGAGTCTTAAATTACTCAACTTGATTCTATGGATTTTTTTAGACACATGCAATAGAAAACAAGAAGATTTAAGAATTTATTGGGTTCTCAATAGAGATGTCAATTTTTTCCACGGTGTCAAGGTCCCGTGGGGACCCATCCCTAACGGGGCAGTATGAATCCATGTTTACTTGGGGAATGGGAAAGTGAGTGAAGAAAAAAAATATAAAAAATAAAAAATCTGCCAGCTAAATGGAGATGGGACCGGAAATGTATTCTTCATCTATGTTTCCCCACCCACCGTTTATATTTAATATTTATTTTATTTTACTTTTTAATACAAATATATAAAGTATGAATTCTATTTTTTTATACAAATATTATATTCCATTCGGTTGAAAATTAATAAAAATTTATTACATATTGTTTTAATGAGGATTTAAAGTTAAATATTTAATAATGTATTAAAAAATATAAGATTAAATTGAGATCTTTTTCTTAAAAAAAAATAAATGGGTCCCGCAGGGAACTCGATCCCCGCAAATTCTTGAGGGAATCCTTACTCCAATCGTCATAAATTTTAACAAGAAAATCATCTCCGTCCCTACCCCTACCCGTGCACATTTTTAGTTCTCAAACCAACCATCATTTAAGTCCATGACCATCAATATTCATATAACGGCCACTCGATATATAGTTGAATCTTAAGTCTTTGAGAAAGAGCGTAATGTCGGTACACTTGTGTTACCCAACACCATCCTGACATCTTCATTCCAAAAGAAGTCGTCTAAACCTCTTTGTCCTATAATGGTTGTCACATTCGTCCTATAATTAGCTTAAAATCATATGTACTACGTATTTTGATCCCTCGTGATGTTGATTTGTAAGCACACTCTTATTACAAATTCACTCAATCATATTTGGTTTAGGGTTAAATACTACTCATGTTTTATTTTTATTTTTCTTTTTCACGTTAAACTACCAACTCCTGTTCTAAAAATCAATAAACATGTCATATTTGCTTTTGTTGACAGCTTTATCCCTCAATATAAAATGACACTTTAAAATTTGGAAGGAATAATGTACATGTTCCTTCTGAAAGTATACTTATTTTAATCAATTACATGTAAAGGTGTTACTTTTTTAGTACAAATTTTAATAAATGTAATCACAAATTTATAAATGATATTACTATTCTCATATAAAGGGCGAGCTAGCTATTTGATTTGTGGGCAATAGCTCATTAGGATGTGATTTTTTTGTAGAGAAATTGCAAATAATATAACTCATTTGAATGTAAATTTTGGTAGAATAATTATATGTGGACTTTTATGATGAAACTTTGTTTCACTGCAATATAATCACTCTTTTTATTAATATCGGTCACTTTGTCTCCTCTAAATATTTTATTTTAGAAATTTTAAATATTTAATTTATTTAAATAAATGTTAAAATCTTCTAAATTTGCAAATGTATTCCATTTGTAATATAATCTCTCTATTTATTAATATCGGTGACTTTGTTGCTTAGTGTTAGATTATTACTAGTTAAAATTATTTTGAACCATATTTCTTTCATATTAACCATTGTATTTTCAAACATTTGGCCAATAAGAACGATAACCGATTTCAAAAAAAAAAAAAAAACTAAGAACAGTAGCTCAACAATATTATTGTCCACTTAAATAGTTAAATGGTAGTGGTTTCGAGAGTCCTCTCAAATGTGAAATGTGACGATGACATGAAAAAAAAAATGTACATAGAATAACTCTTTTTAAACATAAAATAATTAAATTTGAGAATAAAACGAAGTCAATATGAGCATAATTTTACTGACTTTATTACCAAAAAAAGAGACATAAAGCTACTCAAACTTATCTATTGAAAATTTCCATTATGCCACATCAAACCATATAAAAAGAGTTCTGTCAATCTAATTATTTTCATTGCACATTTCCATATATAGAAGGAGACACCATCACCAACGAAAACCCAATGGCTATGGCTCTTCGAAGATTTGCCTTTGGCATCAAGAAACCCAATGTTCTTTTTGTCAATGGCCAATTTCTCCATCACAAGGTTTATTTTTATTTTTATTTATCTAGTTATATTTATTTAAAAAGTATATTATGAAAGTTGATAGATTCGAACAATGATATATTTGTTAACTAATAATATGTGTGTTTTTAGTTTATTCATTTAGATGTCGAAATCTTTTTATTCATGTTTTATGGTTTCAGTCTTCTGTGTGCCAGGCTACCATGGAGCAAACGGAAAGGCCTCTAGCTCCCGTAAGCATTCTATTTCTCTAATTTTCAAATTTATTAATTTTTTTGCCATTCAATATACCAATTGAATCTATCACCTTATGCACCCAAATTCTACTTTGACCACTTGAGCGATTTCAGGATGATCGTGAATTTATAACTAACAAAAAAACCATTAAAATGACATTTGAGTTTTTCTATACTTTTTGATTTGATTTATCTTCATCACCAAACTTTTAGGGCATGTTTGGGGTGAGTATTAAGTTAATCCGGATTAACTTAATCCTCCCAATTCGTGTTTGGTGGACGGATTAAGTTAATCCCTCAGATTAACTTAATCCTTCACGAAATCCAACAATAATCCTCATATATTCTTTCTCTGTCTCGTTTTCCGAAATCATCTTTAATTCTATTTTTCAAACAATTTATTCAACTTTAAAATTTAGATTTAAAAGTTTATTCAAATTATTTTTTATGTTTAATTTTTTTAGAATAAAATTATTTTTTTTATATTTTGTAGTTTATTTAATATATAATTGTATATTCTAAATTTAATGTTAAATGTTAAATAATTAAAGAAATAAATAATTCAAAAGAACAAAGACAACTATATTTGAATTTCAAAAGATAATTATTTGAATGTAACAAAATTTTATTATTAAGATATAGTATGAATCTATTTAAATTTGGAAGGAATAGATATTAACAATATAATTAACAAATAATTTGAAATAATAGATATTAACAATTGACTCTTTTTATTGGAGAAAACTAAGTTAACCAATCTTCAATTTATTTTGGAGAAAACTTTCGTAATCGTAAAATATAAAATGCATTTTTTTACATTTGTAAAATATAAATGCATACATCTAATAGAATGTCAAGAAATTTGTTTTGCTTTTTTTTTATGGTATTTAAAAATGGTTCGAACTCCCTTATCCTAGTTATTGTAAAAATAAATTTAAAACTATATTCATTTTAAAAGGTATTAATGAGTTTTATTAAATAAAAAATCAAATAAAACATGTTACATGTAAATTTTCATAAATAATTTGAATCCATTTGGATACTTTAGTTTAATTAATTGAAAAAACAACATTAAATATTTTAATTGACTATTTTAAAATTATGTTCAATTGAAATCAATGGTTGGTACATAAAATATCACAAAAATTGCTAAATTTTACTACTTAGAATGTAATTTGATTTATTATTATACACATAAGAAATTTTACTTGTGTTATTTGTTGACTTTTTTCTAAACATCTAAATAGGTTTTTATGTTTCTCAAAAGAAAGAAAAAACCTTTTTATTATATATACCCATATATGAATGTAATTTTGTTATTTCTATATTAACTACAACTTTAATTTGAATGAGTATTAGGTAAAATAATTTAAAAATACATGAAAATTAGGTTTACACTTTTATTATAACTTTCATCAACGTATTTGAAGTTAGAACTACTTTTAAATATGAGTAAAATTGAATTTCAACTTAAGGTGTACTAAATAAATTAAATTTTTTTAAAAAAAAATTAAATTTATACCAACCTTATAATTAAGCAATTAAATTAAAATGATTTTTACATAATTTAATGTCTTTCTAAAAAATTTTAATGAATATAAAATTTGTTATATATATTTTTAATTTAATATAGATATTAAGTTAAAATTGAAATAAATAATAAACATATTTTTTTGAATGAATATTATATTGTTACTATTTCTAAATAATGTCATTTTGTCATTTATTTATTATCAAGAGAAAACAATTTTTTAAAAATGTTAAATAAAAATTCAGTTTAACTTAATCTTTGCACCAAACAACAGTCAGCTTAACATAACATGTGCACCAAACACAGATTAACTTAATCCTCAGCTTAACTTAATACCGACTAACTTAATCATAATCCCTGCACCAAACACGCCCTTAAATATCTAATTTTAGTTCATGTATTAAAAAGAAAAAGAAAAAAAAAAGTCTTTTAAGTAAATATTGTTAGTTTTTCATTTAAAAAAATGTACTATCTTACTCTATCAATTTTAAAACTATTTTCACATTTTATCATTCTTGTATTATAATTATTAATACTGTTAACAAATTTGAATAGTCTTAACTTTAAATTTAATTAACTTAGGGACTAATTTTAATTTATTTTTTAAGAAAACATTTTTGGTCTAAAATTGAATATCTAAAACTTCAAGAACCAAAATAAAATAAACCTCAAAATATATGGATCAAAATTATAGTAGCTTGATAAAAACATGATATATATATATATATATATATATATATAATCGAGCAAAATTCCAATTTCCTTTTCCAAAAAAATTCAAAATTATTTAATTTAATAAAACCATTAAAAAATTAATTATTAATTTAATATGTGACCTTTAATTTTACAAGAATGAGAGGTAAGAGAATTCAATTACATGGCTTCTGGTTGATTGTCTATGATAGTAAGTGACAACAATTTAAGCATGAATTTGTATAAATGTTTAGTTTAGTTTAATAACATTTAAGAGTTAGAAGATGACTTCTTAATTTAAGTTCATTTTTCGTGTCAGTTGAATTACATTTTTGTTAGTGTATAAATATCATTTTAAACTATATATTAATATTAGTTTGTTCAATTAAAAATGAAAACCGGACTAAAATGAGCATAACCTTGATCGAGAAGTAGAAGTTAGAAACTCTTATCTAGGGGTGCAACAAAAAACCGAAAAACCGAACCGAACCAATGGATCGGATCGGTTTTTTACCTCAAAATTGGATATATCGGTTTGTAATTTGAAAAAACCGAAAATATTGGATCGGTTCCGGTTTTCATTTTAAAAAACCGATCCAAACCGATATATATATATAGTCAATAATTCATATAGAGTAATCTTCTTTCCATTAATATTTCTTTAATTCACCCCTATTTCAAGTAAAAAATATCCTTAAATAAGTTAAAAATACTTCTAACCTTTAAAAAAATAGTTGTTTACGAGAATGTTGTTTTTATATGAGAAATATTATTTTTGATATATTAAAAAAAATTGGACATTGGATCGGATCGGATCCATTTTTGGACATTGAAAAACCGAACCAATGGTTCTATACTTTATTGGACATTGGATCGGATCCATTTTTTGAAAACCGAAGATATTGGTTCGGTTGTCGGTTTGGTACAAAACCGACAAAAACCGAACCGAAATCACCCCTACTCTTATCCGCCAATTAAATTCAAGTTTAACATGAGCGTAATCTTGATCGACAACAAAAAAAATTGTACTACTAAAATATTTTTTAAAAATTTATTTCATTTATATTAATAAATTCATTGTCTTTCATAAATATTTTAATTGATTAAAATATTTTTTAAATTTAATCTAATAGTCAAATGGTTTTTTTGTTTTTTAAATGATGGTTTTTTAAAATTTTAATTGCTCTTCCAAAAGGGTAAAATATGATTGTGGTTCTCTTTGAGATTTGTTGAATTTTTATGAGTGAACTTTTTGGAACTTTCACATGTATTCCATTTTAGCTTTTTAAAAAATGGTCTTTAGAATTTTATTTTTTTTTAATTAAATTACTTTTACCATAAATTTTAGAAATATGTTCACATTTTGTATTTGATTTTATTTATTAACATTATAAAACCAATTTTAGTTAATATTAACTTCAAATGACTTAAAATGACCATTAACTTAAAATGACCATTTCAAATGACTTAAATTACTTTTACCATAAATTTTATAAAACCAATTTTAGTTAATATTATTGATATTTAATTGTATTCGTAAAAGACAAATTTTACCTTTATATTTCGTAAAAGAATAACTATTTTTAAGTAAAGAATAATTTTTAAAGTTATTTTTAAAGGTTAATCGCACTCTTAAATAGAAGTGTAACATTTTTTATCCAAAATTTATGTCTACTAATTGTCAATTGATTCAATTTTCTCCAACATGAACAGTTGCTAGTGGCACTAATGCACCCAATGATCAAAGGTCTTGTGTTCAAGTCTCCCAACTCTAAAGTTGTAATCTAAAAAAAAAAATAGTTTTCAAGTTATAAATAATTAACTCAATTATTTAAATAAATTCAAGTTAAAAATCGATCCAACAAAATGAATTCTTTGAACTTTGAATATTTGAACAAATCTCTATCTCAAAAAAATTCATTTATATTTCAAAATTCATCTTAACAACAGTTTAGGCTCGAACTATTTTTTAAAAGTTTTTTCTTTTGAAATTCTTTATAGAGAATTAGAGTCAAATAAGCATAAATTTCCAAAACGAAAAATAAAAAATCAAATAATTATCAAAGTGGAACTTAGTTTTTTTTTAATGTCTTTAAAAAATTATGAACGATGGGTATGATTATATATTCTGAATTTTGGAACTTGTTTGGTCACATTTCAAATGTTAATAATATATTTATTTTCATTAGTTTTTACCGAAAAAATGCATATAAATACATATGAATATAGAAAAAGAAGAATTTTTAGAGAATTTACCATCAACAACACATTCTACCTCTTGTATTTTATTTCCAGCAGAATTTTTAAAATAATTCATCTATAACATATTTATTTCTATCACTCACCTAGTGATAGAACTCAATTTAGATTTCTATCACTGATAGAAAACTTAAGCAGTGATAGAATGAGTCTATCATTGATTGAATTCTATCACTAATAGAACTCAACAAGTAATAGAAATTAATTTGGATTTTCTACTACAAATGAAATTATTTTGGATTTTGTGTTATAGATGGAAATATTTTGCCATTTTTTGTTATACATACAAAATCCACTAATTTTTAAAGACTTTAAAAGATTAAAAGCACTATTCAAATATAAGTGTAATATTTTTAATATAAAAATTATTAACGATGATATTTTTAATATTTTTTTAAAACAAGGGAAATTTTTTTTTTTATTTATTTAAAAGATTAAGGACATTTTTTAAACTTTTTAAGGTGTATTTTTGAAACCAAACTTTAATAACTTTAAAATAGATTTGTACTGTAAAAAATTGATTTGTACTTAACTAAATAACACTTATTGAGAGTTATCAATTTTCAATCGTTTTGAAATTTTTGTTAGAATTCAAAAGTAATTTTAAAAAATTTCAAAGTTTGTGGGCATTTTTTACACAAACAAATAATTTAGGGTAATTTCTACGATTTAGCCGAAGGAAAAATGATATTCTTAGACATTAATTATTTAATATATTCAAAATAATAATAATTAGGTCGTAATTTTTTTAAAAAAAAATAATAATAATTAGGTTGTAACAAATTAAAATTTAAAATATATAAAAAAAGAGAGAGAAATTAAAAAGAGAAAAGAAAAGAAAAGCGTGGGGAACTGGGAGCGGCAACCGGGGAAGGGCGGTAATGTTTGGTTCACTCCGCCCGCCGGCGGCGGTTGCAGGATTCCCCGGCCGACGCCGGCGGTTGCGCCGCCTGCAAGGAACGGCAATGTATGTGAATGTCGACGAGGTTAATTTTGATTTCAGTGGGTTGAGCAGATGAACACCCCCATGAAGGATCTTGCTCCGGAAGTCTACGACATCATCGAGCTCGAGAAAGCTCATCAATGGAAGGTATTTTGTTCCTCCATTCTTTTAATCAACCCTTCAATTGAAATAAGATGAAACGAAATGGTCCATTGAACTGAGTTGAGCTTCGTTTTTGAATGTGAAGGGTCTTGAACTTATACCCTCGAAGAATTTCTGCTCAGCAGCAGTAATGGAAGCAGTTGGTTCAATTATGGGCAATACAATTACTGAAGGATATCCAGGCGCCAGATACTATGGGGGAACTCAGTATGTCAATCCATCTTTCTGAATTGTGAATTCCACTCAACAATTTCTTGTATTCTAATTTTAAAACTGAAATGGATTTAGGAATGTTGACGCCGCTGAAAACTTGTGCAAGAAATATGCCCTGGAAGCTTTCCGTTTGGACCCTGCAAAATGGGGAGGTATCACAATTATTCATATCAACTCTACATTTGCAAACATTGTGTCTGCAATTTTCTGATTCAGTAAACGTATTTACTGGAATGTGAGATTCGAATTCATGAGCTTTTAGTCATGTGCACGTAGTAATGCCGGTTGAGTTATTGTTATTGTTGGCTCCTTAGCATGGAGTTGTGTCGATTAATTGAGCATGCTTCTTTTTCTGGAAATTGTTAGAGTCTTTACAAGAATTTGCATTCATAATCATTAGTAAGTTTTATTACTGTATTATAAATACTCATTAATACCGGCATTAGTTATTAATACGTTTTAATATTGTATTATTATAAGAAAATCAATGACTATGTATTTGCTAATTTTGTTTTAAAGTGACCGTATTTGTAATTATTTTATAGATTTGACTACTTTCGTAAATTTTCGTTTTTCTGTGTGTGGGTAGTTAACGTGCAGCCTCTCTCTGGATCCGTGGCTAACATGGAGACATACACTGCATTATTAAAACCTCATGACAGGATCATGTCTCTTGATTTACCACATGGTGGACACCTTTCGCATGGTTATCAGGTGTTTAATTTTTCAAGTTTATTTTCTACTAATTTTCGGTTAGATAACGAATTTGTTAGAGAAAGTTAGATTTTAGTCTAGGAACTTTGTCTCTCTCGTTTGATACAATTTCATAGTAGTCTATTTTTTGTGGTTTCTAATGGTAAGCCACGTATTCACTTGGATAGTGGCCGCTATTGGTGGAGAATATTATGAGGTTTTTATCAGATCATAGAGATGCAATTCTATGACTGAATTATAATTCTCTCTAAATCTTAAGGACCAAATCGTTATTTAACCTTAGGTTTCACATTTACTAGCTGATTTGGGGTATTTCATTTGGTAATGTGAACTTTTGTCTGTATTTCATTTGAACTCTCAAGACCGAAACCAAGAGGATTACAACTTCCTCAACATTCTATGAGGTAATGCCATATCGGTTGAATGAAAGCACTGGTTGTATCGACTATGATCAGGTTAGTCATTGCTTCTTTGCTGATTGCTGTCTGAACGAATTGTATGGGGATATCCTGTTGGTTTTTTTTTGAAACGGCAATTCCAAACAAATAGAACTTATATGCAGTTGGAGAGTAGTGCATCGCTGTTTCGACCGAAACTCATTGTTGCTGGTGCAAGTGCCTATTCACGTCTCTATGATTACGCACGAATTCGAAAGGTTTCTTCTTTCATTGCTTGGCTATAGACTACATTATATAATACCTCCGTCAGGGTGTTACGTTTACACTTGTAACATAACATCGTGTAACATTTGATTTGGTTGTGATTGAATATTGTGACAGATTTGTGATAAACAGAAGGCAATCCTACTGGCTGACATGGCACACATTGCTGGTTTAGTTGCAGCAGACATTATTCCATCTCCTTTTGAATATGCTGACATTGTAACAACAACAACAAAAAAAACGTTACGTGGTCCACGAGCGGCTATGATTTTCTTCCGGCTGGGCGTTAAAGAGATCAACAAAAAAGGACAGGAAGTAAGTGAGATCTTAAAAATATAGCAAAGAATACAACCTGTAAGGAGAGGTTCCTACGACACCTAGAAGAGTAAACTAAGGAGCACCAGCACTTTTAGTGTGTCCGTATCCGACACTTGAATACTCTAATATTTGTTGGACACGTATCGGGCACTTGTAAATACTAGTTATGTGTTAAAACTAGTTATATAAAGTCCATATTGGTCCAATATTTATTATAAAAATGTTGCACAATAGACACGTGTGAGACTTTTGGACACTTCAATATTTGTTGGACATATGGTTGGGTAGCTATTAGCACAGTAGATCGGTGTTAGACACTAGTTATACAAGGTAGGTGTTAGGTACCAGTGTTGGGTCCATTTGTCTATATATTTTGATAAACGTATTCCTGCCATGTCCATGCCCTAGATAGATTTATATATATATATATATATATATATATATATATAGGAAAAGAAAAAAATTTCGTTAATAAGATGAATGTTTGGGTCAGGTTCTGAGCCTTTTATACACTGAAATTACATGGTAAACACAAAAAAAATCTATCTAGAAGTCGAGCATCCAACTTATAGTCCAAAAAGGGGATGAGGCCCATCTGAGGGATTATCTCATGAATCAGTAATACATCTAGAAGGAGGGACTCGTATATTGAGGAAAATCTATCGGAACTGACGCAAAAGGATGGAGGAGGAAGAGACATGTCTGAATTCGACGCCAAAAGAGGTGAGTTGAGAAGAATCGCGCTTCATGGCCAAACAAATTGACAATAGATAGGGGCAAGTCCCATAAGCTTCAAAAAGAGCACATGTCTCTTCTTTAGCCGTGTAGAGGGTGCAGAAAATGAAATCCAACGTGAGTAAGTGCATCAATTTGGCGAACTCACACAATTTTCCACACGCCATATAGCGATCAGCAATCAGTCAACACCGATGAGGAGGAGGTTGTCTTGATACAGGCCAACCTAACTAAAAGCTAGCAACCGAATATTGTAGTCCTATGTGTGAGCATTCGACATTCGGTCAATACCGATGTCAAGGAGCAACTATCAATGACACCAGCTAAGATTCTGATAAGGCTTGGAAGTCTCTGCCCTTAAAAAAAAGAGACCAAACCTAGTGAACCGAACCAGTCGTCCCAACTGGTCCGGTTAGACCAAAACCAAACCTGTTCAAACAAATTAGAAACATGCCCTAGATAGATAGATAGATAAAGTACAGAGTGTGATCATTGTAACGAAAGAACAAAGATAACAAAAAGTGGAAACAAGAGAGAAAGATGCATGAGAGATCAATCTTAAACTGAGTTCTATGTATTGAAGTGGAAACATAAAATTGATTATATGAAAAATAAATAACCTACCACTCAACCACTAACTAGACCACTTGGGCACTTACACTAAAATTCTACTTAATTATCTCACCAAATTTCTAAGCAATATTCCTCTAGGAGACACTGCCTAGAAATGTGACCCACAAACATGAATTTCTATTAATAAAAAGTAACTAAGTCAAATTACTACTTAATAAGTTAGCACTAATTTTAACAATCATGTCTGTGTTGTGTTGGATCTTATCCGACTATTGATACTCATACTTCTGAGGAAGTTAGTACAAGTTTGAATTGCAAGTTTTTTGTTGTCTAATATTTTATTACAATCTGCAACAGGTGCTCTATGACTATGGAGAAAAAATTAATGCATCTGTCTTTCCAGGTCTTCAAGGTGCTCCAAACAACCAAACCATAACCGGTCTTATAATTGCACTAAAGCAGGTTGTTTATTTATTTCTGGTCTTTCACGGTAACAAAAATAAATTTAGGATTATCTCGATGAAATTGAAGTTCAGATGCTGGCTTTAGCCATTGTTTTCATTCATGTTATTTCTTCTTTACCATATTTCAATAGGCCAAAAGTCCGGAATTCAAAGCCTACCAAAAGCAGGTTCTCGGGAATTGTTCAAAATTTGCTCAGGTTGGTAGGAAAATTTCTGATTTTTTTGACCAATCATCAATTCAATACTCTTCGATTGCATGTTTTCTCAATATTAGGAGAAATCCATTCCTCAACTATATTCTTTGCGTAAATCAGTGTATTTTACCGTTTTAAATAAATTGTTTATGCAGAGTTTGATGGAGAAGGGCTATGAACTTGTATCTGGTGGAACTGAGAATCATTTAGTTCTTGTGAATTTGAAAAATAAGGTAAAGGGTGACTTTCCTGTTCACCATTATAACTATTATATTGCTCAGTCAGGCATATTTATCTATGTAGTGCAACAACAATACTGACATTTTAACAAACCTTAATGTTATGCATTGAATGACTTTTCATAATCATTCGAAACGGACCCTAAAAATCATCCCAAGTTATTTTAAGAGTTAAATTACAAAGAGACAATTCCTAAAACTCTTAGTTGGGAGGCCAAATAGACAAAAATCTTGTCATTTAACCAATTTGCAAACTTGTGATAAATATGTTATACTTGACTAATTTTGCAGGGTATTGATGGCGCAAGAGTGGAGAGGATTTTGGAATGGATTCAAATTAGAGTTAACAAGAACACAGTTCCAGGGGACTCGTCGGCCATGGTTCCTAGTGGTGTTCGTATGGGTATGGCCTTATGCGAGAAGTGTTCTCTTACTAACTTTTTTATTTGGATAAGAAACGATTTCATTAATTGTGAAAATAGTTGCATAGTTATTCTGGCATTCCACCGTTTTATGTTTGGTCCTCCAATTGTTGGTAAATTTTGTGCATATAGGGACCCCTGCTATGACTACGAGAGGCTTACTCGAAGAAGATTTTGTGAAAGTTGCTGAATTCTTTGATGAAGCTGTGAACTTGGCCTTGAAGATTAAGGCTGCTGAACCCAAAGGTTGGTTCCGAAACATGACATTCATTGGCTTTTTATTCTCATATCTCAACTATCCTACGTAACCATGAAAGTTGAAAGATTTAGCTGGATATGAAATATTTTTAAAAAATTGCTATAATTAAAATAGGGGTATGTCACAATTGGTTATCTACCACAGTAGATTTCCTAATTTTAGTACATAACTACACCAATATACAATGTCATATGAGGTAAGAAGATTTTTTCTTGTTAAAAAAATTAAATGTTAATTGATTCTCATTATTTTCAATATTAATGATAAGTCTTAACTAAAATACTTCGTTTAAATTTTCAAATATAAATCCAAGTTATTTTTCAAAAAATATACAAAAATATTTCTAACCCTCATTATAATTTTTTTTTTTTTTTTTTTTTTTGAGTTCTACATCAATTAGAGGTAGGAGATCAAACTCACTATCTCTTTTTCATTTGGTATACACACATGTGGTTGAACTATTTTTCTTGTTGGCATAACTTTTGTTATAATAACCTGCACCGTAAACATTGGTTGTCCTCACTTTTATTGTAATAACTTGCATCTTAAACATCATTTATAATAGCTTATTGTTTATAATAACCAACTTTTGCAAAAATGTTTAAGATCAAAATAATGTATTTCGTGAGAATAGGCAAGGTGCGTGTAACCTCACTCGGACTTGACGCTCTTTCAAATATTGTAAACACCCAGGTGCTAATAAGCTAAAGGATTTCGTGGCAACCATGCAATCAAATGAAGAATTCCAATCTGAAGTTTCAAAGCTGGGACATAAGGTCGTGGAGTTTGCCAAACAATTTCCAATCATAGGTTACAAGAAAGAGACAATGAAATACAAAGAATGAAATTTAGAGAACATCTCTGAACTGCCCAAGTTTAAACCTTTACTCTGAATAAACGTCCCTTTTAAGCAGACACATGTTTTGTACTTTCAATTATAAAATCTCGACATTCAACTCTTCATCTTTGCTTAATTTTATTTATAGCTTGCAACTTTGAACAATATAGTTTCACATCTTAATGTATACATACATTAGCATAGCAATATGGAATTGCCGAGCTCAATAATACTGGCGATGAAGCACGTACATAAGTCATTTTCTAAAAAAAGAAAAAACCAACACAGATACAAATTATGGTTAATATTTAATGTTTGAATGGAAATTTTAATACAAAATGAACCGTTTTTTTATCTTTACGATGGAAGGTACAAATTAATCTTGAAACAGAAGATAGTTGTTCTCTCATCATTTTTTTCATTTTGAGTTTGTGAATTTGTTTCTTATAACATAAGTTTCAATTCAAGGTTTTGCTGATTAAAAACAATAATTTAGCTATATAATTATATGTCTATAACTAAAAACTTTTGAATTTGAATCCACTTACTTTTAGTTTTATGAATTAAAAAATGTTCAGTTTATGTTAGGGTAAACTAGAGAACTATTATGGTAAAAAAGAGTAGAGTTCCAACTATGATCAAATAACCAAGAGATTATGAGTTTGAATATTTTCATTTTTAACTTTGGTTGAATTCAAAACTAGAGAACTATTATGAGTAGTCTAGTGGTCAAATGACCTTAAAAATTTTAAAAAATATATATGTTCAATCATAGTAGCTATCTATTTAACAATTAATTTTTTTAGTTTCATTGACATCTAAAAGGTATAGTGTTAAACGATATCTTTCGTTATAATAGTTGAAGTCCCGATGAAACCTTATTGTTATAAACGTTCCTAGACCTATCCTAAGAATCTATAGGTTCAATTCTTCATGAATATGACTCTAAAACTGAATTATCCTAATTTTATTGAATCTGGAAAAAAATTGGCAGCAATATAAAAACATTCGATTAGCGTAATAAACAGTACATCTATATAGAAGGGGAAAATGAACGCAACGATGTAAGTGGTTCAGTACGTATGCCTTAGTCTACTGTTCCCAAGTATTTAACTTAAGCGAGTCAATATTATTAGAGATATGATTCAATTCTTATAACGATTCAATCTTAAAAAACAGTATGCACAATACAAAAGGCTATTTCCTATATATTGAGAGATCTAAACACGAAGAAAACCAAATCTACGTAAGCAAAGAGAAGAGGTGAACACAACCTTACTGGAATGAAAAGAAACATCAGTACTTTTGCTCCTCCAATGCAAGAATAATCACACTTCTTGCATGTCTGATCAACGGCGGTGGCGCTTTGCATATGTGCCCCAACCTGGTCACCCCTTTGGTTCCAAGAGTGAACCTCCTTTTGGGATTCCTTGGGAAAAAATGAAAAATGGGTTGGAAATTTCCTCCCCAAAAATCTCTTCTTCTCTCTTGCCTCTTTTTCCAACTTTACTTCTCTCTTCTGTCCATAAAATAATGGAAAATAATAAATACAAAATAAAATGATAATATTGGGACACATAATAGAGGTGTTTTTGCATGTATATTATAAAAGGGCTATTGCACATATAGCAAAAAATCTAAATTGATTGACTTCCATATTGATAGATTCTATTAATAGAGGCTGATAGAATCAATTACTAATAAATAAAGTAAATTGATAGACTTTCATTAGATTCTATCAATAAAGGTTAATAGAATCAATTACTGATAAAATTGGTAGACTTCCATCACTAGAGAGTTTTTAAAAAGTTGATATAATTGTAAACTGTGGTAAAAAGTTGCTATAGAGTGCAAATTCCTCATAATATATCCATAAAATCAATTTTCATATTGTTGAAATTCACTATTTTTTGCATAAATTAAAATAATTAATTTTTTTATAGAAATATATATATATATATATATATAATTTTCAAATAGATAAGTTAATTATTAAAAAAGTACACATTTAAATCAATATTTCTATAAATAAAAAACTATATCTAAAGATTAAATTGATGATAATAATAATTTTTAAAAATAAAATGTGAATAGAGTGAGAATCGAAGAAATGAGGATGGAGAATAGATTTTACATTTCTATCTGCATTTAGCTTGAAATATTTTTTTCTCTAGCTCACTTCTCCATTTCGTGCCTAAATATGAATTAACCGTTCCACGAGTAAAATGAATATCTCTATTGGTTGGGCCGATAACAGAAAACTCTTCTGCATCGTTCTGGTGATTGGGATGCCAAGTCATTCCTTGCTCCATTTGACTATCACAGTGTTGTTGATACATATCCTCCATATTTGTAACCATTCTAAGTAAATAAGGAAGATATGAGTCCAACATTTGGACTTACTATTCTTAAAAGTAAAAAATACTTTTTTTAGAACGAATAAAATCACTCGGTTAAAATTATTCACGTGCTACGCTGCCAAGTGAGCTACAATATTAGCGTTCCTAAGGATATAACTAAGACCTTTAATGCACAAAAATAGCTTCAAATCAAGAATTTCCCAAAATCACCCTTTAAGAGGAGATCCAATCATTATGCTTCTAGGGATGACATTAACAAAGATCAAAGTACATGACGCATACACATTTAGTTTTCACCTTATGGTGGCCTTCATTTTTGGTTTGAAACAATCATGTCAAATCATCAAACTGTCCAAAATTATTGATAAGATTCGGGTAAATTTAATTATCCTGACCAATACTCTTCTTTCACTTGTAAGTTTGAAAATATGAGAAATGCACGTTAAGTGAAAATCAATTTTAAATGAGAGAAATGACCAAGTAGAGGAGTTTAAACTTAGGTACCTTGATACTATATGTTGATTAATGTTAAATTATCAATGGACCTAAAAGTTTAAGTTAATAAATTTGAATAAATTTAATTATATCAACTAGCAAGATCTTGTGTGGCAAAGGCCTTGCCTACGTCCCCGTCTCAACCTTAGTAGAAGATTGAAGACCCACCATAAGGACCAAGCACGATCCGCTCTCACAAAATTTAACAGCCCGACCCATCGCTAGCCAAGATATTGTCCGCTTTGGCCCAATGGCCTCACGGATTTGTTTCTTCCCCATGGGAAAAACGCGTTTTGCTAGGGAAAGGTGTCCACACCCTTTATAAGGAGTGTTTCGTTCCCCTTCCCAACCGATGTAGGATTCCCCTATGGGTTTCCACCTCCCCTTAGAGGTCCAGCGTCCCGATGGACTCGGCATACCGGTCCGATGCTTGGCTCTAATACCATCTGTAAAGGCCCAACCCATCGCTAGCCAAGATATTGTCCGCTTTGACCCAGTGGCCTCACAGATTTTATTTTTGGGGTGGGAAACCCATAGGGGAATCCCACATCGGTTGGGAAGGGGAACGAAGCACTCCTTATAAAGGGTGTGGACACCTTTCCCTAGCAAGACGCGTTTTCCCCATGAGGGGAGAAACAAATCTGTGAGGAGTGGACCAAAGCGGACAATATATCTTGGTTAGCGATGGGTCAGGCTGTTACAGATGGTATTAGAGCCAGGCACCGAGCCGGTGTGCCGGGTCCATCGGAACGCTGGACCTTTAAGGGGGTGGAAACCCATAGGGGAATCCCACATCGGTTGGGAAGGGGAACAAATCACTCCTTATAAAGGGTGTGGACACCTTTCCCTAGCAAAACGTGTTTTACCCATAGGGGGAGAAACAAATCCGTGAGGCCAATGGGACAAAGCAGACAATATCTTGGCTAGCGATAGGTTGAGCCTTTACAAACTGAAACCCATAGGGGAATCCCACATCAGTTGGGAAGGGGAACGAAGCACTCCTTATAAAGGGTGTGGACACCTTTCCCTAGCAATACACGTTTTCCCCATGGGGGGAGAAACAAATCTGTGAGGCCAGTGGGCCAAGCTGACAATATCTTGGCCAGCGATGGGTCGGGCTGTTACACAAACCACTCCCTGAGTTCCATTTTGCATCCAACGATGTTGACGTACATCACCGTGTGTTGAGAGGATCTTTAACTACTATATCCCTTCACTTGAGTAAC
Source organism: Sicyos edulis (assembly GCA_036507275.1). Classification (NCBI taxonomy): domain Eukaryota; kingdom Viridiplantae; phylum Streptophyta; class Magnoliopsida; order Cucurbitales; family Cucurbitaceae; genus Sicyos; species Sicyos edulis. The sequence goes on along the minus strand of CM071852.1, from coordinate 11,384,962 downwards.
TTTCACGAACTCTAGAAAGAAGGCATAGTATCACCGTGTGTTGGGAGGGAGAGAGAGAGCCTTAAATTGAAACCTGAAAATCCTTTCACAAACCAAATCAAAACTCCCTCCAGACTTTTAGAGTGTTAAGATTAGTATTAGTGTTAGTAATAGGTTATTACTATTAATGTCAATTTATGTAACTTTAGGTTTAGGGTTTATTGTTTTCCTATAACTCCACAATGGCTATTTCCATCTTCCCTCAATACTCTGTTACAGACCAACTCTATAAGAGAAAGAGCCACTACTACCATTATCAGAATTGATGGCAGGATAGAAAAGTTTTTTAAAAAAACATGGATGAAAGGTGACGGGCAAAAAAATAGTGAATATTTAAAGACGGGCACAGAAAACGTGTCTTAAAAAGTAAAGGGTGGCGGGCATATTTGATGACAGGTAGCCCGTCACGGTTAACTAACCGTCTTCAATGTTTAATGGTGACAGGTTGTCTGTCATCAAATATGTCTGCCACCGTTTCTTCCATATAACGTTCATTCCCCCCCCACATTTTTTTTTCCCGAGCCCTACCTTGCTTCTGTGTTTTTCCCCTGTGACCACCGTTTTGAAGTTGTTAGATTCGACCACCGTCCTCTGTCCATTTCAAAGGTGTTTTCTCTGACCACCGTGCTTCGAGCTTTAACCCTATTTTTCGACACTCTTTTCTGTTGGCCTATTATTTCCCTTCAAGGTGAGACATTTCAAGCTTTAACCCTATTTTTCGTTCATTTTTTATCATTTCTTTATGGATGTTGTTTACTTTTGTTATGGTTTTTATGTATGTTGTTCATTATAATGGTAATTTCTTTATGGGTTTTGTTCATTTGGTATGGTGTTTTTGTAATGTTGTTCATTTTTTGTTAATTTCTTTTTGCGTTTTGTCCATTGGTAAAGATTTTTGTGTGTTTAACTCCATTTGGTATGGTTTTAGTTAACTTTTTTTAATTTGATATTAGTTTCTATTAATTTGGAATAGTTAGAAAAAGCTTAAAAGCTTAGGCCTCATTTGATAACCATTTTGTTTTTTGTTTTTTGTTTTTGAAATTTAAGTCTACAACAACTACCTTAGCAGGACTTTTTTCTTATTTGGATATCTACATCTTACCTATATTTTAATAAACAAAACCAAAATTTGGAAACAAAAAAAGTAGTTTCCAAAAGCTTGTTTTTATTTTTGAAATTTGGTTAATATTCACCTACTTTCTTAAGAAAAGATGAATATATTGTAGGAAAGATGGAGCACATAGTAGAAAATTTGAGTAGAAATAGGCTTAAATTTCATAACAAAAAACAAAAAACCAAATGGTTATCAAACGGGGCCTTAAATTTCTATTTTTATATATTGTTGTGTAGGTAGTTCCTTTAGTTGAGTGCTAGTAAAATGGCTATAGATAAGTCGTGGATGTTTAAGAATCGAATGTCACCCGAATACAGTTTAGGAGTTAAGATATTTATAGGAAATGCAATACGACATTCAAAATGGTCAAGTTTGTTTTGTTGTCCATACTTGAAATATGTGAATGTCAAGTACCAAGATGTGATATAATAATAGATCATTTATTTATCAATGGTATCGATCAAAGTTATAAGACATGAATTTGGCATGGAAAAGAAACAATTTCAGGGGAAAACATTTTCAAAAATGTTCCAATAGAAGTTATAGATGAGGATGTGGATGACCCTATAAGAATGTTTGAGGCTGCACACGATTATTTTAACGACAAATCCCCAATATTCGAAGAGGCACTAGAGAATGCTAAAAAACCATTATATTCATATTGCAAAAATTTTACTAAGATATCGTCATTGATTAAGCTTTATAATTGGAAAGCGAAGTTTGGATGGAGCAATAAAAGTTTCACAAAGTTATTAGAATTACTGAGCATACTATTGTTCATTCCTAATGAACTTCTTATATCCAACTATTATGCGAAAAGGGTTTAAGGTACTTTAGGAATGAATTATGAGAAGATTCATGCGTGCATAAATGACTGTTGTTTGTATCGAAAAGAACTCGCTCATGCAGATGTGTGTCTTACCTATGGAACGTTAAGATGGAAGATTCGAAAGAATATGAAAGGAGTGAAAAATGTTCCAGTAAATTCATGTGGTATTTCTCTCCTATTCCAAGATTTGAACGGATGTTTCGAAGTAAAGAAACTGTAAGATTATTGATGTGACATGCTACAGACTGTCAGATTGATGGGTATATACAACATCCAGCCAACACAATCTCATGGAAACAAATAGACGAAAGGTGGCATGATTAGTTCAGAAACAAGGAACCTTCGCCTAGCCCTATCAACAGATGGAGTCAATCCGCACGGTGACCAAAGTACTAGATATAGTTTTTGGCTAGTTATGTTTGTGACTTACAATCTACCTTCATGGTTATGCATGAAGCGTAAATTCTTGATGTTAAATGTTTTAATCTCTGGACCGAAACAAACAAGAAATGACATAGATGTTTATTTAGCTTCATTAGTCGACGATTTGAAAAAGTTATGGAAAACGGGTATTGAATGTTTTGATGCACATCGACAACAACGTTTAACCCTGAAAGTTATTTTATTGTAGATCATTAATGATTTTCCAACATATAATAACTTGAATGGTTGTATAAAAAATGGTATAAAGCATATCCGATTTGTGGAGAGAAAACATCATTAATTTATTTACCACAAGGGAAAAGGAATGTATATCTCAGACATCAAAATATCTACCAGTCGTGCACCCGTATAAAAGACAAATTAAAGCATTTAATGGGGAACAAGAATTTGAAGTAACCCTTGAACCGCAAAGCGGTGAAGAGATTTTTGCACAATTAAATAGTCTTCAATTTACGTATGGCAAGGGTCGACCTAGTAAACAACCGCCTGATGAACCTTATTGGAAGAAGAAATCGATCTTTTTTTACTTGGAGTATTTGAAACATTTTCACGTGCGACACTATTTAGATATAATGCACATTGAGAAGAACGTGTGTTCCAATATTATCGAAACTCTACTTGATATTCCTAGAAAAACAAAAGATGGACTAAGAAATCGTGAAGACTTGGCTAAATTAAGACTTGAGTTAGCTTCAAATAAGGGAGAAAAAAAAGTCATTCTTGCCTCCAGCATGTTACACACTATTGAAAACGGAGAAAATGAGTTTGTGTAAGAGTTTATCTGAACTTAAAGTGCCTGGAGGTTACTCATCCAACATAAGAAAATTAGTGTCCCTTATTGATTTGAAACTTTACGCCCTTAAATCGCATGACCATCACGTTTTGATGCAATAATTGTTTCCTATAGGAATTCGTGATATTTTGCCTAAGTATGTTAGATACGCGATCATTCGTCTTTGTTTCTTCTTCAAATCTATATGTATTAAGTCGATCAATTCCGCTAAGTTGAAGGGATTGCATGATGATGTAGTGGTCACTTTATGTCTATTAAAAAAGTTTTTTCCACCAGCCTTTTTCACAATAATGGTACACCTTGTGGTACATCTTGTAAAAGAGATTAAATTTTATGGATCAGTTTATCTGAGGTGGATGTATCCTTTTGAAAGGTAAGTACATAATAGAAATCGACCGGAGTGATGCATTAGAGAAAATTACATATTCGAAGAGTCGATAGAGTTTTGTTCTGAATTTTTACCAGGAGTTGAATCAGTAAGGTTGCGATCATCTAACAAAATTAAAGATTCAAAGATTGATCGACCATTATCTGCTCCCAACTACAAAACACCAACAAAATCTACGATTGATGAAGCTCATTTGTACGTACTTCATAATGTCAATGATATGCTTCAATATGTTGCTAGCCTTTTTTTTTTTTGTAGAATGGGCAGATCTTGTAGCTAGCCATTTAAAAATATGACAGTAGTACTTTTTATATTGTATTTGAAACTTTTTATTTTTTGTACATATTTTGTAGCTAGACATGTATCTGTGTGTAGTTTCTGGCAGGATAATGTCCCATTGATATAATAATATTGTTCGTTGCCTTTATATACATGTAAAAAAATTTGCGATTCTTAATATTGTGTTGCTATGATGCCGAATTTTTCTTCAGTAGTTTTTATATATAATTAGGATTCTTAAGACTTTGTTAAATGCTAAAAGAGTATATAAAAGGATTGTGATGGTTTGGGTGTACATTTCAAGCTAGGCATGTTTTGTACATGTATGCTTGGAGAATATGTGCATAAATCATCACAATCCTTTTTTTTTTATTAAAGTATAGCGGCTATTAATGTCGGGCACAAAGATGACAGACCCAATAATAGGTTGAAAGCTACAACGACTTGGAATCCAACCCAATCCGTCAAATTGGGTTGGGTTGGTTTGGGTTGTCGGGTTGTTTTGAACACCCCTAATAGGTTGAAAGCTACAACGACTCGGAATCCAATCCCTATTCGTTAACATTAGGCATATTCCATTAAAGGTTTGTGCTGAACTCTTGCTCACTATAAGACAAGTTAACGTCCACGGATATAATCGGTCATCTATCATATGATCCTTCACAAGCCTGTTCGTAATTCACAGCTGGGACAAGAAATCCATTCTACCCTTGTGATTACATATTTCTCCTTAAGCATCATTGATTCCTCTAGTGAACAAGTGTTTATAGTCCAACTATAAATCAATGCCCTTTCGGGCCAATGAGAGGTGAGATCCCTATGTCCAAGCCTTGGAATAAGTTCTTAAGGGAACAACTCTGCATCTTCCTCAAATTTCGAGAAGGTGTGAATCTAGCCACTCACTTCGGCAATCCTCAACGTGGGAGTCTTATTGACTCAGCATTGTTTGGCTGGTCTCACCCATGTACATCAAATGACGCTTTCATAAAGCAAGAATTCACAACCCACTCAAGATTAAGATCACATCAACATATGATCATCCTTAGTGAAATAGTTGATATGATGATATAACTGAATTACTAGATCGATCATAAAACTTCTGGTCCCGTCTTATGAAAAAATACCTTTTTTGCATAGGCACCTCCACTCACATGTCTCCACACCAACACCTAGGGTAAGGTTGTTTGCAACATTTGCAAAGCATGTCGTACCAACAGTGTCACCAAGATTTAGACGCCAAGTGGATCTAGTTCGAAGTATGTGAGACATACAAGTGGATCTAGTTTCAAGTTAATAACATAAAACGTCTACAGCATATGGACTAAGGTTAGGCTCCTAAGACTTTATTAATAAATGAATATAACATTAAATGTCTAACATTATATGCTCGTTCTTTAATTACAAAATATTAGAGACCTTTAGGGCACAATCTCCCACTTCCACTAAAGTCCTAGTTAGACTTGTTACATATAAAGCCAAACATTAAGCTCACAGTTGCTCTAGACCATAGAAGACACCTCTCATAGACTTAAACTCTTTAGGTGACCCTCGAACACTTTAGCCGGAGAGACTTTGTAAAAGGATCAGAAACATTGTCAACCATGTTAATCTTGGTGACAACAACTTTGCCCATATGTACTATCTCTCTATATGTTTTCCTCGTTTATAGCCTCTAGGTTCCCTGGAGTTAGCCACAGCCTCATTGTTATCACAATATAAAGTGATTGGTTTATCCATACTCGGAACCACTTCCAAATCTACTAAGAAGTTTCTCAACCATACTGTCTCTTTTGTTGCTTCATAAGCAGTTTATGTACTTGACTTCCACAATGGAGTATGTGGTGCATCCGTGCTTGATGCTTCTCCAAACTACAGTTGTGTCATTGAGGGTGAACACTAAACCTGATGTGGACTTCCTAGAGTAATTATCAGTTTGAAAAGAGTATGTGTACTTAGTAAGGATCAAATCCTTAAGACCGTACACAAGCATATAATTTCCCGTTCTCCTAAAATACTTGAGAATATTCTTAATTGCAATCCCATGTTCCATTTCTAGATTTGACTGATATCTGCTGACAATGTCTATCGCATAGCAAATTTCAAGCCTTGTACACAACATAGCATACATCAAGCTCCCTACTGCCGAAGCGTAGGGTATCCGTCTCATTGCCTCAACTTCTTGAGGTGTCTTAGGACTATTATTCTTAAACAATGAGATTTCATGCTTAAAAGGTAAATGATCTTTCTATGAATCCCTCATCGCATACCTGACAAGAATCTTGTCAATATACGATGTTTGACACAAAGAAAGTTATTGAAATATGGGAACAAGATTTATGCTTTTTTTTTTTTACTTTAAGAGAATTACTTAAGAATTGAACTCTCAAATTGTTGGTGGAAAATTCTCCACTTTACCTTTTTTTTTTCTTTTTTTTTAATTAACTTTTCCATTTTTTAAGCTTTCTTCTCACTTTATTTGGGATCACTTTTTTTTATTCATAATAATTTACTTTCCTTCTTCTTCTTCTTTTTTTTTTTTTGTGTAAATTTTGAACTTGTTTATTTTATTTTATTTTATTGTTTTTATAAATTTGATTTCTACCATTTATATCAGATAAATTGGTCTTAATTTAATCCCCACTTCCAATTATTTTAATCTCAACAAAAAAAAATCTTAGTTTACACTTTTATTTCATTTGAACATAATATATTTACTAAAATTAATATTTATTCTAGATTTTAGTTTAAAAATTGTATATCAATTAATAAAACTAAATTTAATTAACAAAAATATCAACAAAAATAATAGTTACATAAATGTGTATTCATAAACAAAAATTCACATGGTTCAATTTTATCTTTTCAATACTTATCGAGTCAAAAGAATATTTAAAATCACGTGCTAAAAAGATTAAAAAGCCAAAATTGTGAGGCTCATTCGTTAATCCGTCAGATGGAAAAAATGCCTCCTAAAAAGTTTTTTTTTTTTTTTTTTTGGCATTTATGTGGAATAAAACGAAGTCAATATGAGAATAAATTTACAACTTACTAACCAAAAACTAGAATAAAATTGCACAAGTCTATCCATTTAAAATATTTCCGTTTAGGCTTTCTAAAATATATATATATATATATATATATATATATATATATATATATCCATTAAGCCACATATAAACGTTCTTTCGATCTATTATTTTTATAATTTTCAAGACATTTCCGTATAGAAGAAAAATCAATAGCTATGGCTCTTCCAAGATTCGCCCTCGGCATCAAGAAAATTTCTCCATCACATTGTTTTTATTTTAATATAAAAATATAGTACGAACCACAATACATTTCATATTGTTAAAGTATAAAATGTGTGTATTAATTTATTTATTTTAATGTCAAAATCTTTTCATTCATTGTTTATTGTTGCAGTCTTCTTGCTTGTGTAAACATTCCACTTTTTCCGATTTTAAACATTTTCATTTCTTCATGCAGAAATTGCCGCCGTGGCAGTTCTCAATTTTATTTACGATTTCCAAAATAAATGTAGGATAAAAGGTAAATTTAATAAAAATGGTGGATAAAAAATTAGAATTTAGTCAATTTTAAAAATCAAATTTTAGTTTTTATAATTTGATAATATTTAAAAAATAGTCTATATCATTTATAATGGCTGTTAAATTAAATATGTGGATGATTACTAATTATAAATGATTCAATATTTTTGTTCAATCAACATTTAACTTCTATTATTATTATATATATTGTCTCAAAAAAAAATTCATATATATATATAATTTTAATGATTATGAATGAAAAAAATATATATTTTAAGTTTTGTTAAATAATATGGACTAAATTTTAATTTTTAAAATTAAAAAGATTAAATTTAAACGTTTTAAGAAGAGTTTCCTTGAGCAACAAAAAAGGGGGAAATCTATGGATGTCAATATGTTTTAAAAAAATTAAATATAACAAAAACTGATTCAATCACTTTATATTAATATACATAAAATTAATAAGTTTCAATAATGTGAATCTTGAAATTAATAGAGTTCAATCAAATTAAATATTTCATATTTAATTATGTATGAAATATTTCTTAAAAATTAATATAATTAAAATAAGATTTTAGAATTTGCTATCTATAATCAATTTTCTTCAAAATTTAAATTTATAATTTATTCATGAATTTATAAATAATAAAAACGTTAAAATGTCATTTTAGTTTTTGTGTGCTTTAAAATTCTATACATTTCGACAACTAAATTTTTAAATATCCAATTTTAATTAATGTATTCAAATTTTTTTAAATTTTTTTTTTGAAAGTTACTATTTTCATCAACAAATTTTCTAGATATGTTTATATTTTTTTTCATTTATTATTGTATTAGAATTATTAATACTATTGAACAAATTTTAAATAATTATAACTTTGGATTTATCATAAGAAGGAATCAATCTTAAGCTTTTTTAAAAAATATATAAATTAAAATTGAACATTTAAAAATCCATTAAAAATCATAAATAAAATTTAATTATTAATTTAATATTTTTAATTGTCTACTGTGTGGTACGCTGCAACTATTTAGGAATGAATTTTAGATTGAGATAGTTGTTCTCAAGTTTTGTTAATTATCTTTTTTTTCTCTCTTTTAAGATTCAAATCTTTTTAAAATTCAACTCATAACCTGTAAATATGTAATAAATAAATAAAGATTCATAATACTATACTTAATATTATGTTATCTATTTGATTAATGCATATTTTTACAAGTATACTAAAAACTTATCTTATTAATCAATCTTATACGTTTCCAAGAGGTAACTGATTAAGGTTACACACTCAAAGACATATTTTATTGAGAGATAAGAAAATTATATTATACCATACTTAATCTTATGTTGCTATTTTATCAATCCATATTTTGTACAAATTAATATACTTAAGAACATATCTTATTAATTAATCATACACGCATTTATACACACACACATTATAATATTATTTATAATTCGTGTTTGGTTGAGTTGAGTTAAGTAAAGTTGAACGGGCAAAAAAAACTATGTCAATTTCAAAACTGACCTACACAACTGAAAACTATATAACCATAACTCAAACCAACTCTATAATTTTGATTAAGTAGTTCCGGGTTGCTTAAGATTGTTTGGTTTTTTTTTTTTTTTGCTCTTCTAATTTATGAGTAAAAAAATGCCTCTTAAATAGTTTTTTTTTTTTTTTTTTTACATTTATATAGAATAAATCGAAGTCAATATAAGAATAAATTTTTGACTGATTTAATAACCAAAAACTAGAATAAAGTTGCACAATTCTATCTATTTAAAAATATTTCCATTATGCCACAACTCCAAACCAAACAATATAAAACACATTCTCTCGATCAATTGTTTTTATAATCTTCAAGACATTTCCATACAGAAAAAAATTAATGGCTATGGCTATTCGAAGATTAGCTCTCTCCATCAAGAAACCCAATATTCTTTTAGCCAATGGCCAATTTCTCCACCACATGGTTTGTTTGTTTGTTTTATGTATTTATTTTAAAGTATAATATGAAACACAATATATTTAATATTGTTAATTAATAATGCATATGTGTGTTTTGATTCATTCATTTTAATGTGAAAATCTTTTTGTTTTTGTTTTGTTTTTTTTTTTTTTGTTGTAGTCTTCACTACGGGGAGTTGCTTTGGAGCAAAGGGAAAGGCCTCAAGCACCTGTAAGCATTTCATTTCCCTGATTTTTAAAATTTTACATTTTTCTATGCAGAAATTGATACTTCCCGATTTTATTTACAAGTTTTACAATAAATTTCGGAGGTAAATTTAATAAAAAATGACTGTAAAATTTAGAATTTGATCGATTATAAAATTAAAATTTAGTTTTTATAATTCGATAATATTTTAAAAAATAGCCAATATGTTTTATAATTGATGGTAAGTTAGTGGAGGGAAGTTTACATACGTACTTTTCAAAAGAAAAATACATATTGTCGTGAAGTGCCTTAAAAAGTGCCACGTGTTTTTTTTAATTTTTTAATTATAATTTCCCACCTTAATTACTGCTTTCTTCTTGAGATTTTTATACCATCATTAATTTATTTTAAATGATATTTTAGAATTTAAAAGATAATATATTATATATAAATATAATTTATTACGAATAATTTGATCTGATACAGTAGTTAGATTAAAAAAAATTGTTTTGATTTTTAAAATTTTGGTTTTAGTTGACGTACTTTTTTAAGGGGACAAAGGTGCATTTGGTTATCTTCTTTGGTCTTAATCTATTTCAACTTTTTGTTAGTCTTATGAAATGGGGTCTTAGGTTGGATTTGACTTTAAAATCTTGATTAAAATAAACTTTCATGCTACTTTTAGACATTTATTTTCAAATGTTTCAAAAACGTGTTTGAGCAATCCATACAAGTTCATGCCATCAGTTTTCTTAAAAATAGCATCTAAAATAAATTATTTAAAATTTAAAATTTAAAAATGATTGAATGTTAAGGGAATAATTGATGTTGCCATATTAAATCTTTTGTTCAATTTAATTTCTAATGTTTTATAATATTCAAAATGATAAGAATCAATATTTTAAAACAAAAGTTATGTTGAGCAAAGAAAAATAATAAAAAATTAAGGCTTTCCTTAGTAACTATTTTTTTTTTTCTGAAATTTAATCTTATTCTTACTCGAATTTACTAAATATATTTCATATTATCTATAAGTTATCCATATTTCTTTAATAAAGTATGTGAATGCAATGATAAACTAGTTTAGTGGCGCAATGATTTCATTGTTTGGTACTAAACTAGTTCAACACTAATGTTACAGGTTTGATCCTGAGAACCGATATTTGTTTCACTTCTCCCCCGATAAATACTAAAAAAAATATATGTGAATGCTAACTATTTTTTTTTTTTTAAAAACAAGTTTTTGCAAGTTACTTTTTTTTTTTATTCCAAATTTTAGTTTGATTTTTAAAAATATAGATAAGATGTGTAAGTATCAAAATTAAAAGTAATATATATATATATTAAGATAATTATTACAAGCTTAAATTTTAAAAACAAAAAATGAAATCTCTTTCGAAATAGTAACTAAAATTTAGAAAATGACTAATTGGATAAAGTAAAAAATGAAAAAAAGTGAAAAATTGAAAGGAAGATAAAGAGGTGAAAAAAAAAGGAAAATGGCACTTATGTAGATTTCTTTCTGGGGAATTTCCTACATGGAAATATTGTCCTAAATTAAATACGTGGAGATGTAACTTTTTTTTTTAATACTCGACTTAACTATTTAAGGTAAAGGATTTGATATTTTTGTCCGGTTAATCATTTAACTTATTCTCTCATTAGTCATACATAAATAACAAACTAACTTTCACATATATAATTTTATAATGATAGACTAAATTCTAATTTTTAAAATTAAAAGATTAAATTTAAACTTTTATGAGAGTTTTATTTGAGTGGCTAAAAAGGAAAAATAAATTTTAAAATCTATATTTTAAATTTTGTCAAATTATATGCACTAAATTCTAATTTTTAAAATTAAAAGATTAATTTCAACTTTTAAAAGGGCTTTCCTTCAGTGGCAAAAAAGGAAAATAAATTTTACTCATGTTAAAATTTTAGAAAAATATCAAATATAATTAAAATTTATTGTTAAATTGATAGTCACAAAATTGATAATTTCAATAAAGTGAAACTTGAAATTAATATAATTCAATCAAGCTAAATTTTTCGTATTTTTCACCTTATGAAATGTTTTTTAAAAATTGATATAATAAAAATAAAGATGTTAGAATTGGTTATTTATGAAAAATTTTATTTATAAAATGACAAGGATTCAATTCAAATTTATAATTTAGTCATGAATTTATAAATAAAATGATGTGCTTTAAGATTTGACCCATTTTATAGAATGTCACTGGCGCGATTGGTTATCTGGTAATCTATTTTTATTCCACGGTCACAATTCAATCCTTAGAATCGGTATTTTTAATCTCTTTTTGTGTACTAATAAATATATATATATATATATATATATATATATATATATATATTTGATTCATTTTGACCATTAAAATTTCAAAATATCCTTCTGATAGATTTATTGTTAATTTTTCATTAAAATAGTTACTTTCTTCATCAATAAACTTTTTAAATATGTTAACATTTTTTCATTTATTCTATTAGAAATATTAGTATTATTATTGGACAAATTTGAAATAATGTTAACTTTATTAGAGAATATGACGTTTCACTTCAAAAGCAATTCATTATCACCGGACTAATTCATATTTCTTATAAATTATGACTCTTCACTTTTTTCGATATGGAATAATTGTAAAATCCTAACAAATATTGGATTTATTATCAGAAGGATCAATTTAAAAAAGAAAAAAAAAATTGAACGACATAAATTAAAATTGAACATTTAAAATGTTTGAGAAATAAAATGAAATAATGGTATAAGGGTCAAAATTATATTAACCCAATAAAAATCCTGAATAAAACTGAATTATTAATTTAATATATTAATCGTCTACTGTGGTAAGTGACAACTATTTAGGCAATGAATTTGTATAAATACTTATTTTAGCAACATTTAAGAGTTCATAATGAAACTTATCACTTCTTAATGGCAGGTTCATATTTTATGTTGTTGGTATATAAATATCATTTTAAATAATATATTAGTATTAATTAGTTCAATTAAAAATAATGAGATACGCACTAACATAAGCATAATCTTAATCGAGAAGATAGAATTTCATCTAAAGAAAATAAAATAGAAGTTCGAGACTCTTAATCATAAAATAAATTAGTTTAAATTGATGCTATCTTTAATTGAGAAACAAAAGAAAATATTTTAGCTCAAGAACCGACATAACCATTATAATATTACTTTTAACTTACACATTATATATTATTTTTAATTCGAGTTAGATCTGGATGAAAGGAGCAAAAAAATATGTAAGTCAAAAACTGACCTAATTCAAATAAGAACTATAAATTTATAATTAAATCTAATTCAATCAGTAAAATTTGGGTTGAATAGTTCGGGTTACTCTTTATAATGTTAAACTATTTCCTTTGGACAAAAAAATAAGTAGTTAATTTTATATATAAAATTTCTTTAATTTATATTAATTAAATTCATTGTCTTAAATAAAAAAAAATTAATTGATTAAAATATTTTAAATTAATGTAATAATTAAATGTTTTTTCATGACAAGTTATACAATAATTATATATATATATATATATATATAATATTTTATTATGTAAACCACATTTTAGAATCCTTATTTATATTTGGTGATAAACAACCAACTATAAAATCTTTCATCATATTTAATAAAAAAAAACTTTCATCAAATTTCACATTAAATTTTAAGTCAAATTTATCAATAAACCATTATTAATAAAATCTTTAAATAAGTAGTTAATTATACAAACAACTATTAACATCAATATTACTAAAGGTTAGTGATGTAGTTGGTTATTTTGATGTTAATTTATTTCAACTTCACGATCACGATTTCGAACCTGAAATCAGTATTCACCTCTCATATTATTTAAGAACCGTTGTCACTCACCTAAAAGAATTTATATTTGACTCTTAATAATAATTTATTTGGGACATGTAGTCTCCTTTCCTTTTCTTTTTTTTTTTTTTTACTTTGATAATTAAATGAGAAAATTTTGAAACGTGAATGATTTTGTTTTTTCCTCTTATTTGTACCCATAACTTACAGAGAAAGAAAGTAATTTGTAAAAGAAAAATTAACAAAATTTTACCATAAAAACTAATTATAAGTAAAGATACTCATTTTCCGGCTACACCAGAGCCTCATGAGGACCCACCCTGAATGGAGTAGTGAATACAAGTTTAGACTAGAAATGGGGAGTGAATGGGAAAAAAATTCACCACGACCTAATGGAATCGGGGGACGAGGAATACATTCATCATCCTCAATTAGCTCCATTTATATATTTTTTTTTTATTTTTTTTTTAAAAATGATATAAATATTTTCTTTCTTTTTACCAATTTAATATTTAGAAACATTTTCTTTTTACAGAAATATTTATTTAAATAAATATTTTTTTTAGTAATTAACTATCTAAATGAAAATCAATATATATTTTTCCATTAAAAATCATCTACTTGAAAAATATGCTTGAAAAATTTCTTATAAAATTTAGGATTAGAAAAAATTGAAGAAACAAAATGGGAAAAATTCTCCCTAGTGAACCCGATTCCCGCCCATTCCCTGCAATGAATCCCCTCGTCGATTCTCGCTAAAAAATAATACATTTCACACGGACAAAAATTGATTTTGGTTTCGAAGATGGGTAGAGGGAACCTATTTCCTGACCCGCCCCCTGGACATCTCTAATTATAGATTTTTTTTTCCTTCTCATTTTGAGATCAAAATAAAACAAGACAAAAATAATGATACCATAATGACATTAATATATATACCTATGAATTAATAGGTCATGGAATATTTAGTCGTCATATTTATTGAACGGTTATAAATGAACTTGTATAACATATCTTCAAATAATCATATCTAGACGAGCTACTCAAAACTATTAGAAAATAATCACATTGTATGCCACTGCTCATTTCAAAACAACTCAAAATAATCTCTAATTTCTAGCTTGTCATGCAACTGTCTTTCTTCAAACCACTTAAAATAACTATTCATTTCTTTTGGTTCATTAGGTACCTAAAATATCTGATAATCTTAACTTATAATTTACTTGAGAGACATTAACCCGTTGCTAATAATTTTTTATATACATGTGCGGGCATTATTAAATGTAGTTTGATATTTTACTAATAGTTTTATCAAGTTCTTAGATTAAATAAAGATTTAATGTATGATTTTTTATCTTTTATATATACATAATATGATGAACTTTCCACTTAATATTTAAAATAAAATTTGATTATAGTATCTATTAGTTAAGTCAAACCCTTTCTACTAATATAACCATTGTCGACAACTTTTTTAGAAACAAGCACGTTTAAATAAGCAATCGCGGGCAACACCTCTATAAACAAGAATATTCAAATAAATTATTACCTACAATCTCTTTTAAATAACGACATTCAAACAAACTATTATTTTAAATCACTTTTTTAAAATCATTCAAAATAATCCATCGTCTAATTACTCATTTAACGACAATAATTTTTTTTTATTTTGCGGGGAACGGGGCGGGGATTCACCACGGGTAAATTATGGGGATCGGGTTCCCCACGAACAATTATTCCCCTTTTAACTCTCCCTCTTTTCTTTTTTTATTCTTAACTTTTGACAAACTTTCTTTATTGTTAACTCAATTCACTAAATATTAGATAATTTTTTCAGTATTAAAAGAAATTATTATTGATTTTTAATTAAATAATTAATTAGGTAAGGAAAATATTAATCCAAATAAGTATTTTTTACTACTTTATATATATATATATATATATATATATATATTAATGTATTTAGAAAAATTAAAAAATACAAATATAAAATATGAACGGGACGGGGAACGGGGAAACGGGGATGGGGAATACATTCCCTGACCTCATCCTCATTTAGCTTCGGGGAATTTTTCATCCCCACTCAATCCCCCATTCATCGCCTATTCGGGGATTCACCGCCCCTATAGGGCACGGGCCCCCACGGGGCCCCGGCCTCACTAGAAAAATGGGCATCTCTAATTGGAATGATACTTTTTAAGGTGTGTTTGAGGTAAGAGGAATGGTAATGAGGAGGAGAATAAAAAGAATAATAATTATAGGGTAATGATTATTTATGTTTGAGGGTGAAGGTAATGATTATGAAGAGAATGTTTATTTCTGTTTAAGATAAAAATAATGCTTATGGAAAAAATAAAATAATAAATATGATGTAAGTAAAAAATAGTGGTGTTATCTATGTAAAATTATTAGAAAAAGAATAAAAAGTAATTAGGAAGAGAATGAAAAAATTAATTTTTGAAAAACGTGATTATGAGAGGAATGATTCTAAGTGGCTCAAACGCGCGAAATTATGTGCATTCTCCTCTTTATTATTGGTGGCCTAAACACTCCAAAGTGATATTTAAACATTAATTATTTAATATAACCAAAATCAAAATAATTAGGCGTAATGACAGTAAAGAGAGAGAAAAAAAGAAAAGAGTGGGAGCTGAGAATGGAAATGGGGCTTAGGGTGGAATGGATGTTTGGTTCAGTCCGGCCGCCGCCGGCGGTTGCAGGGTTCTCCGGCGGATGTGCCGCTGCAAGGAACGGTAAAGTATGTGGATGATGATGATGATGATGACGTGGTGAATTTTGATTTCAGTGGGTTGAGCAGATGAACTCCCCCATGAAAGTGGTTGCACCGGAAGCCTACGACATCATTGAGCTCGAGAAAGCTCATCAATGGAAGGTATTTCGTTTCTCCATTCTTTTAACCAACCCTTCAATTGAAATGAAATGGTCCATTGAATTGATTTGCTTCGTTGTTTTTTGAATGTGAAGGGTCTTGAACTTATACCCTCTAAGAATTTCTGCTCAGTAGCAGTGATGGAAGCAGTTGGTTCAATTATGGCCAATACAATAAGTGAAGGATATCCAGGCGCCAGATACTATGGAGGAACTCAGTATGTGAATCGATCTTTCTGAATTGTGAATTCCACTCAACAATTCCTTGTATTCTAATTGTAAACCTAAATGGATTTAGGAATGTTGACATCGCTGAAACCTTGTGCAAGAAATATGCCCTTGAAGCTTTCCGCTTGGACCCTTCAGAATGGGGAGGTATAACACAATATTATTCTTATCTTTTCTTAATACTGTAATTTGTAGCTCTCTTGTGATTCAATTCTACATTTTCAAACATTGTTCATAGTCAGGACAATAATAAACCAAAAATTTGTGAGTTTAATTCATGGTGGTGTCTCCAAGGGGTGGCGCAGTGGTTGAAGACTTGAGTTTTGAGCGTATGCTCCCCTCAAGGTCCCGGGTTCGAGACTCACTTGTGACATTACTCCTTTGATGTCTCTGGTGCTTGGCCTAGGGATGGGCGTGGTTACATTGTTTCAAAAAACAAATTCATGGTGGCCATCTAATTAAGAATTAATTTCTTATGAATTTTTTTTGACATTTAAATGTTGTAGGGTTAGGCGGTATATCTCGTGAGAATAGTCGAGGTGCACACATAGTGACCTGGACACTCACGAATATAAAAAAATAATAAAAACCATGTGCCCGTACTAATTTCAGTTGAGTTATCGCTCTTGGTTACTTTTTGCATGGAGTTGAGTCGATTAACTGAGCTTGTTTCTTTTTTTCGTGCATAGTTAATGTGCAGTCTCTCTCCGGATCTGTGGCTAACATGGAGACATACACTGCATTATTAAAACCTCATGAGAGGATCATGTCTCTTGATTTGCCTCATGGTGGACACCTTTCGCATGGTTATCAGGTGCTTAATTTTCAAATTTATTACCTACTTATTTTCGGTTAATGTACAAATTTGTTTGGAGAAAGTTAGATTTTAGTCTTTAAAACTCTATCTCTATCGTTTGATAAAGTTTCATGAGTAGTCTATGTTCTTCATGGTTTCTAATGGCCACGTAATCACTTGGATAGTGGCTGCTGATGGTTGAGAATATTTTGGGGTTTTTTATCAAATCATAAATATGAAATTCTATTTTCTGAAACCACAATGACTAAATTCTAATTTCTTCTTAATCTTAAGGACCAAATTTGTTATTTAACCTTAGGTTTCATATTTGCTAATTGCTAAGCTTATTTGGGGGATTCATTTGGTAATGTGAACTTTTGCTTGTGTGTATGTATTTCTTTGAACTCTTGAAGACCGATACCAAGAAGATTACTTCTTCCTCAAGATTCTTTGAGGTAATGCCGTATAGGTTGAATGAGAGCACTGGTTATATCGACTATGATCAGGTTAGTAATTGCTTCTGTATTGTTTGAACGAATTGTATAGGGATATCCTTTTGTTTTTTGTTGAAACTGCAATTCCAAACAAATAGAACTTATATGCAGTTGGAGACTAGTGCATCGCTGTTTCGACCAAAACTCATTGTTGCTGGTGCAAGTGCCTATTCTCGTCTCTATGATTATGCACGAGTTCGAAAGGTTTCTTCTTCCATTGCTTGGCTATAGGCTACATTATATAATATCTCCATCAGAGTGTTACTTTTACACTTGTAACATAACATCGTGTAACATTTGATTTGGTTGTGGTTGAATATTGTGACAGATTTGTGACAAACAGAAGGCAATCCTACTGGCTGACATGGCACACATTGCTGGTTTAGTTGCAGCAGACATTATTCCATCTCCTTTTGAATATGCTGACATTGTAACAACAACATCAAAAAAAACCTTACGTGGTCCACGAGCAGCTCTGATTTTCTTCCGGAAGGGCGTTAAAGAGATCAACAAAAAAGGACAGGAAGTAAGTGAGATCTTAAAAATGTTGCAAAGAATCTTATCCAAAAAAATGTAGCAAAGAATACAACCTGTAAGGAAAGGTTCCTATAACTCTAAGAAGAGTTAACTAAGAACCACTAGCATTTTAGTTCGGTTAGTGTGTCCGCATCCGACACTTGAATACTCTAATATTTGTTGGACACGTTTCAGGCACTTGATAGTACATATCATGTGTTAAATACTAGTTACGTAAAGTCCATATTGGTCCAACATTTATTATAAAAATGTTGCACACTAGACACGTGTGAGACTCTTGGACACTTCAACATTAGTTGGCTACATATCGGGTAACTATTAGCACAGTAGATAGATGTTACTGTTAGACACTAGTTGTACAAGATAGGTGTTAGGTACCAGTTGTATAGAAGTCAGCACAGGTCAAACACTTGTCATCAATATGATATATACTTTAATAAACGTATTCCTACCATGTCCATATCCTAGATAGATAAAAAAAAAAGTACATAGTGTGTCATCATTGCAACGAAAGAATTGGGGTCTCACTTTCTTTCTAAAGATAACAAAAAGTTGAAATAAGAGAGAAAGATGCATGAAAGATCAATCTACTACTGAGTTCTATGCATTGAAGTGGAAACATAAAAGTATTTATATGAAAACTAAAATAACCTTCTACTCACCCACTAACTATACCACTTGGGCACTAACCTTCAAATTCTCCTTAATTAATCTCACACACTAAGTCACTAAGCAATCTTCCTCTATCTCTAGACACTACCTTGAAAAGTGACCCACCAACATTTTTTTTTTTTGGTAGGAAACAGTAACTTTCATTGATAAAGTGAGTAGCACAATAGCGCATATCAAAACCTTACAAAAGATGGTGCCAATGAGCATATAAAAAGGAAAAGTGACCCGCCAACATTAATTTCTATTAATAAAAAATTAAGTCAAATTACTTCTTAACAAGTTTGCACTAATTTTTAACAATCATGTTCGTGTTGTGTTGTATCTTATCTGAAAATTGGAAGTCATGCTTCTGTGGAAATTAATATTAAGTTAGAAGGGAAAGTTCTTTGTTGTCTAATACTTTATTACAATTTACAACAGGTGCTCTATGATTATGAAGAAAAAATTAATGCAGCTGTCTTTCCTGGTCTTCAAGGTTCTCCACACAACCAAACCATAACTGGTCTTCTAGTTGCACTAAAGCAGGTTGGTTATTTATTTCGGCTCTTTCACAGTAAGAAAAATAATTTTAGGATTATCTTGATGAAATTGGAGTTCGGATGCTGGATTTAGCCATTGTTTTCATTCATGTTATTTCTTCTTTACCATATTGCAATAGGCCACAACTCCGGAATTCAAAGCCTACCAAAAGCAGGTTCTCAGTAATAGTTTAACATTTGCTCAGGTATATATACAGTGATTTCTTTGACCAATCATCAATACAATACTCTTCGATTGCATGTTTTCTCAATATTAGGAGAAATTCATTCCTCAACTTTATTCTTTGCGTAGATCAGTGCTGTTTACCGTTTCGAATAAATTGTTTATACAGAGTTTGATTGAGAAGGGCTATGAACTTGTATCTGGTGGAACTGATAATCATTTAATTCTTGTGGATTTGAAAAATAAGGTAAAGGGTGACTTCCTGTTCACCATTATAACTATTCTACTTCTTATTCAGGCATTTTTTTATGTATTGCAACAACAATACTGAACGTATAACTAACCTTAGCCTTTCTCTAGATTGCAACAACAACAATATTGAATGACTTGTCCATTTTTTTTTTTTTTGGATAATCGGGAGTCGAAGTTTCGCTCTCCTATACTCACCACTAGCCTTTCTCTAGATTGTGGCACTCGGTACATCAAAGGTTTTTCCAATGTTTTCAAGGCGCGGCGCACGGCAGTACTCTCCATTGATCGCCTCAAAGCGAGAGGCAATAACTCGCGGGTCAATCTCGATTGCTATTAACTTTCCTTTAGCAGCACTTTGAGCCTCTGCCTTCTTACGAAGTTCTTCAGTTGATCTGTCTTGACAACTTTCTTGTTCTCCTTTTGCCACTAATGGATCAGCCTTGATGCTCTGATACCAAGAACAAAAGTAGACAAGAATAGAACAGAGATAAAGACAGAGGAATGCATTGTCACTCTTATATTTACTTCACTGGTTATTTGCTGAGATTGAAGCGTCGATAAATACTAGAAGAAGAAGAGAGTAGGTAAAGAGTAATAAAGGATTAGAAGACAATTAACTCCTACTTACTAACACTAAAGCCACAAGATAACTAATACAATAATTAGGGCTGGCAAAAAAGTACTGGAGAAGGTCATGATGCTGATTGTGTTGTAACAGACGTTCGAGAAAATCATACCTTGAATTTCGTAGCCTTAACCAACTGGATTGCCCCCTTTGGGGACCAGACCTATCCAAATCTTTCTAAACAAATCCTAAAAACCATCCCAAGTTACTTTGAGAGATAAATTACAAATGGACACAATTCCTAAATAGCTTTGGTAGTTGGGAGACCAAATAGACAAAAATCTTGTAATTTAACCAATTTTCAAACTTGTGATTAATTTGTTGGCTTGATTTTGCAGGGTATTGATGGCGCAAGAGTGGAGAAGGTTTTGGAATGGGTTGAAATTAGAGTTAACAAGAACACAGTTCCAGGGGACATGTCCGCCATGGTTCCTAGTGGTGTCCGTATGGGTATGGCCTTGTGCGAGAAGTTTTCTATTACAAATTATTCACCATTTTATGCCTGGTTCTCCAATTATTGGTAAATTTTGTGTCTATAGGGACCCCTGCTATGACTACGAGAGGCTTCCTTGAAGAAGATTTTGTGAAAGTGGCTGAATTTTTTGATGAAGCTATGAAGTTAGCCTTGAAGATTAAGGCTGCTGAACCCAAAGGTTTGTACTGAAACATGACATTTATTGTCCATTTGTTGGCCTACTTGTCTTTTAGAATCTTTTGACAACCACCATCATGGATAGATGATCATAATGATCAATGAGGTCTTCAAGAATCTAAAAGGGAGTTTGGGCCCATTTACGTAAACATGTTAGAATTATCATAACCCAATCCATGTTTGGCTCATCTGTTATTATAACCGGTAGGTTAGCCCAAACCTACGTCTTCATTTAACTAAAACTACACATATGCTAAACTTACACGTCCATTTATCTTAACCTTTTATGTTTTTTATTAATATTATTATGAATATTGACTTTGAACTTTCTACGAATAACTACTTTGTTAATATATTCACTAATTTCATTGATATATTCCCTAATTTTCATTAAAGAATATATGCATGGTATTTGATAGATTTTATTATATAATCATGAATTAAAAAATTAATTAATTGATGTATGCTTTAATTTACGTTGGTTTCAATTCTCATCATTTTCACTATTTATCACCATTTTTACTAACTAAATAAGTTTATTTTCAAAATGAAATGTATTATTTAAATAAAACTTTCATATTTATTCAAGATTCTCAAATTTGAACTATATCAATGTTCTTTTTTTTTAGTACATAACTATACCAATAAACAAGATAAGCCAAATAAAATAAGAAGAATCTACTCGTTAAAGAAAAGTAAATGTTAAGTTTAAATAAAATACTTCAATAATTATTGTAATTTTTAAACCTAAGTTTAAGTTATTTAAAAAATGTATAAAATTTATTTCAAAAAAAAAGTATGAAATTTTTTCCGTAACTCATGCTATAATAATCTACTTTCCGAACATAATTTATCATAACCCTCGTAATAATAACTTACACCTCAAACACCGTTGATAATAATCCTTTGTTAATAATAACTCAACCGATCCCCCAAACGTACCCTAGAGGTTATAGGTTCAACCTATGATGCACACCTATCTAGAAATTAATTTTTTACGAAGTTTTTGGGCAAGTAGATGTTGTAAGGTTGGGCAATTTGTTTCGTAAAAATAGTCGATGTGTGTACATTTGGTCTGGACCCTCACGGATATCTATGCTTTCAAATATTGTAAACACACAGGTGCTAAGCTGAAGGATTTCGTGGCAACCGTACAATCAAATGAAGAATTCCAATCTGAAATTTCAAAGCTTGGACATAAGGTCAAGGACTTTGCGAAGCAATTTCCAACAATAGGTTATGAGGAAGAGACAATGAAATACAGAGAATGAAATAAGCAAATTTTTAAGATTGCAGCTGAGTTAGTCTAAGAGAACTCTCAACTGCACAAGTTCAAACATTTTCTCTGAATAAACGTCCCTTATCGACGACTTAGCGAAAAGATCTTTTGTGGTTTCAATGATCTTTTGTGCTCTACATTAAACTTTTTTTCTTTTTTTTTAAAGTTCTAACAATCGAGGTGAGAATATTTGAACTCATGACCTTTTGGTTATTGGATGTACCTTTACAGTAATTGAAGTGAGAGTATTTAAACCTATGACCTCTATATTAAACTCTTGATCTTTGCTAAATTTTATTTATAAGTTATAATTTTGAACAATAGTTTAACATCTTAGTGTGTAAACATAAATAATTAATACATAAAAAGGCATGTTAGAAGCGAATATAAGATAGTTAAAATCATTTTTGTTGTTTATTCAAATTCACTCCGAAACATGTTTTTATATATGCTAAATCAAATTTTATGACATGAAATTTGCATTTAAAATGAATTCAAACATTTTATAGTAATTTTGAAAACTAGAGAGTAATTTTAACAATTTCGAAGTGCACTTTCTCCTCCTTCGAATTAAGGTAGAGATAGTTACAAATTCTTACCTTACCTTCATAAAGGTTAAAATACTATTCCATAAACTTTCTATGTTTCTTTCCTTTTAATCTCCAGACTTTCAGTATTTAAACTTTTATGTTCGTCTAATTTTAGTCTATAGAATTATGTTTATCTAAGAAAAATAGGCTGTAGGCCAAAGAAGTTCAGCATTCTCAATTCGCTAAAGTCGCCAACTGATTTTGGTATCAAATTGAACACATTCCAAAATATGTATAAACTCTTCACCGAGTTATTGGAACACAGTCTCAATTAGGCTCTGGCTTCGAAGATTAGCTGAGAATTAGAGTTTTGAAGGGTTTTATTTTTCTTGTACTACACGTTTCGGTTGAATCCGAATTTTTGGAATCAAATACCTACTTAAGTTTTATCCGCTTGGATTGTGTTAAAATTACTCATTTAGGCTTTATTCGCTTGGGTCGAATCTGAATTTCTGAATCAAATACCCACTTGGGTTGGACCGGATATCCACATGGAGCTCTGATACCCTATTAGATAGCATGAGGTTTCATCGAAAAAATAATTGGTAGTAAGAGGAGTAGCTCATATATCTTATAAAGATCTTGAAGACTCTTCACCTACAAAGCACGGACACGAGACACATATACTGATATGATAGAACATGGCGATACGCCAATTTCTAAAACACTAGGACACGGATACATTGAATACACATAATTTTTTTTTTTTTTTTGTAAATATGTAAATTTAGCATAAAATACTATGTACTTGATAGGATCCAAAATCTGAAATATAGAAATAGGTATACAAGATAACCCAAGTTTGAATGGGACTTGGAACCTCCCTTTTCTCCCTAGACATTTTTTTATTAGGGCCTAAAGTGTAATCACTCAAAATATGCATACCCTTTCTCTCACACAACCTCTCTATTTATAATTAAAATTCTTAACAAACTCTCTAACTATTTTGCTCACATGTCCCTCTAAACTTTAATTATTTCATCTCAGGCCCAATTCTAATATTACTCTACTAAATAGAGTATAATGTAAAGTTAATTACAATGGAAGTCAATTAAGCGTGGGAGATGGCGGCAAATGAGTATTTTATCAAATGAAGGCAGAATTCTTTTCAAGAAAGGGAGGGAAAGACAATAGATTTTTTGTGATGAATGAGAGAAGCGCCCTGTTTTATTTTTTAGTTAATTATAACGTTGAATTATTTTGGGTTTGGGCCCTAATATTTGGGCTCAAAGACTACATGTGTCCAATATTTATCAAGCTGTGTTCGACTATTCAAAAATAAAGTAAGGACACTCAAAATAGCATGTCGGACACGTGTCCGAGAAGTGTCCGACATCGATTCTTCCATATTTTAAAGGTCTTGTGCTCCATAACTCCACACATTTCCAATGAGGAACAAGGCAAGTATCTCCAAAACTTAACATATCATTCAAATTACTACACAGAGCTCCAATGTAAAGTGTTACAAATTTCACCCTTGGAGATCAGGTACTGGCATTCATGAATAAATTTATCTTTGTATGTTTGAATGCTGTTATCAGATGATTGGTCATAGTTAACATGTTTTTTGATAATTAAGGTGACCATTCAAACCAAGTTTGATGCATCTTTTATTCGTCTGGTCCCATAATGTATTTGAATGATGTTTGATGATCTCGCAGGAAGATGTTGAGTCATCTATATAATCTTCTGAGTAAACATAGTGTAATGTTTCCAGCTGAAACGTATTGATCTACTTGGCTTCCACAGGTGAACTTAACGTGGTCAAGCAAGCTACATTATTTACCCAAGTTCATAACGAAAAAATGCAAAAAGCTACATTAACCCAGGAATCAGGTGCACACATTACTTCAAAATAAACTTCTTTTTTCCCTTACTTTTTGAGCAATGTAATCTTTTTCCCTTCCTTTAAGACTTTATTTCCCTTCCTTTTTGTTTTTTTATTTGGAGAGGGAAGGCATAAAGGGCAGCAGCTCAGTCCTTTCTTTGTTCAAGAATCAAAAGTAAGGTCCTTCTATTGGAAACAAAGTTATTGCTTTTGCTTCACAATTCCTCATTTCCAAATCTTCTAGGTTCCTCCCACTGGTGGAAGGCAAGTTCTTCTTTTGAACAAGATTACCTTATTTTTCCTTTTCTCCAACAGGTCAACGCGCTTCAGAAGGATGGAGGTAACCTAAGATTCCTAAATGCAGGGGTCTCTTTCGTGGCCAGCGGACTATAGCATACAATTCTTTGATTCGCATCCACTTTCCATGTTAATTGCCCATGTTGAAGCATTTAAAACTCTTGTCCAACCGTTCACCAGAAATCACCACATGAGCAAAGTCCATCTTTGAAGTGATGATAACGATTGACATCTCGAATCGTAATTTCCCTCTCGGTGATCTTCGATATGAACTTGATTGCAACATGGCAATCCTCACAAATTCGAAGGTTCTTGATAATTAAAAGCCTAGTTCCCACGGCTGTGCTGATGAGTCCAAAGGCAATGGCCAGTCTTTCACTGTGACTACACACCATATCAACCTTTTCGTCATCTGCAACATCATGGAAAACTGACCCGATTTGCGGTGCATAGCCGGCTTCTTTCATCAACTTCCCTATCCGTTTTAACTCTGCATAGATTGCTTCAGACGCAGGATGAGAAGTATCTTCTGACAAGAAGGCATGGACTTTGTTCCTCACTTCTATCCAACTACAAGCAATACTTTTCTTCAACCCCCTATCCATCATGAGATTCCTTAGTCTTGCAACCCCCTCCCATTTGCCCGCTTGAGCGTACATGTTCGATAAAATCACATAGTTCCCGCCATCATCAGGTTCAAGCTCAATCAGCTTCTCTAATGCTATCTCACCCATCTCCACATTTCCATGGATTTTGCATGATTGAAGCAAGGCACCCCACACGCCAGCATCCGGATCTACTCTCATTTCCAATATAAGGTTGTAAGCTTCTTCTAAGTGACCACAACGACCAAGTAGATCAATCATACAAGTGTAGTGTTGAACAGTAGGACGTATAATGTAATCACTTACCATTGATTTGAAATACATCTTCCCTTCATCAAGCAACCCTCCATGGCTACAAGCAGCTAGAACTCCAACAAAAGTTATATGATCTGGTACAACTTTCCCTTTCATCTCCTCGAACGCGTCTAAAGCTTCGTAAGCATGGCCATGCATTGCGTACCCAGTGATCATGGTGTTCCAAGAGACTACCCTCTTCTCCCCCAACATCTTAAACAAACTCCTAGCAATATTTACAGAGCCACTCTTGGCATACATATCCACCAATGCAGTTATAACCTTGTCATTCGACTCAAATCCGTGTCTCCAGCTATAACTATGAAGCTCTTTCCCTTGAGGAAGAAGGACACTATCAGCGGTAGCCGAGACGGAGATAACAAGCGTCCCCTCCGTGGGATTCACTCCAGAAAATGCCATCTCTCTACAAAGAGCAAGACAACCATCTGGTTGCCCATTTTGGGAATAAGCAGCAAGCATGGAATTCCAACACACAACATCTCTCTCAACAATTTTATCGAACACCTTCCGAGCACTCTCTACACAGCCACACTTAGCATACATATCAATCAAGGCCGCACCAACAAAAACATCAGTCTCCAACCCACTACCTAACGCATCTTCATGAATCTTCTTACCATCTTCCACAGCCGAAAGAGCAGAGCAAGCTTTGAGCACAAACGGAAAGGTAAATTTATTAGGCACAAACCCACAATCCTGCATTTGGTAGTAAAGTGAAATAGCAACATCATATGGTCCATTCCAAGCATAACCCCGAATCATAACATTCCAAAGGAACGGACTCCGTTTGAACATTCTATCGAACAAGAGATGGGCATTCGTCAAAGAGTTGCAAATGCAGTAAAGATGGACTAATTTAGTAGCTAAAAGTGGGTGGAATCCAAGACCCATTTGGCATATGCGTGCGTGAAGCTGCTTTCCAGGCTCAATTGCCTTTTGGGCGACGCAAGATTGGAGGAGAGTGGCAAAGTAAAACACTAGCGACTTGGGCACGAGTGAGTGGGTTATAGAGTTCTGGTTCTGAGATGAAGATAAGTAGAAACGGGGCAATGTAGACGAAGAAAATAATACAGAATTGATGGAGGATACAAACGAAGATGAAGAAATTCTCTTCAGACACAAAACAAGGTAGAGAGGCATCTTTAAACAAAACAAAGAAGAAGCATTGGAGTGTGTGATTCATTGGTCAAATGGCGAATTCAGTGAAGTTAAAGAACGCATAATCCAGTATCGCCCTAAAAGTACAGTTCTGGAGAGTCATAATTAACGAACAAGAACCCAGATTTCTGCCGAAGAACACACGATGAATCGCGAGAGCATAGATATTGGAGAAGTAGGGTTAGAATAAACTTACGCTCAAGTATAGAGATCGTACCTTGATTGGACAATCGAGTTTGGCCGGAGTAGAAAAACACAGAGCGATCGCCGGTGCAAGACAGTCCACGGCGGCCGGAAGGTCTCATTACCATGCTCAAATAAGATGTGAACTAAATATTATAATTGAATTGGATTTAAGACTTTTCTTTTGAAAGGTAAATAGCCAATTGTTTGGTTGTAAATTCATTTGAACGCCAATATCAACAAATTCGATTATAAAAATTGGTATTTGTTCCTCCCACTAATATGACTCAAAAACAAAAAAACCTAAGCTTATTTTGAACCATTTAATTTTGTTTTTTTAAGGAGTGTTTGACTGCAGGTGAAATGAGATGAGATGACATAAAAACCTTATTTGAGGTGCAGGATGAGATGAGATAGACAGAAAAATCTTGTTTGGGGTAGAGGGATAGGAGATGAGATGTTAAGATATGTTTTTTTTAAAAAAAAAAATTGTTCTTATATTTTTTTAACTATAAAATTGTTCTATTTCTTTTTAAAAAAATAATTATTCTCAAATATTTAGCTATTAATATAATAAGTATGTAAATATAACTACTGTCATAAATGAAATGTAAGTAATATAAATTTAATATTAAGCACCCTTAATCATATTAATGTTTTTATTAAAAAAAACATAGTTTCAATGATATTACGTACGACATAATAACATGAGGTTAAAAGTTTCTAATTTTTCATACTTAAATAATGTTTAATTAAAAAAAATTATAAGAAAAAAAAATTTCACACCACCAAAATTAAGTTTGACTAATCTAAAATATTTGTACATAGTTAATAATTTTTTTAAAAAAGATTTGTTAGACTCAAATAATAAAAAAAATTAAAAAAAATACCAAGATTCTATTTATTAAAAATAAAAATAAAACAATTTGTTAAACTAGTCATTATAAAATCTTGATAGCAATTTTTATTTTATTTAAAAAAATTATTTTCTTATAACTTTTATACATTCATATTCATATTCATATTCATATTCATAGTTACCGAAGGTCAAAGAATTATTAATAAAATACACTAATTAATAGGTAATAATAAATTAAATATATTTATCTTATTAGTTATTGATACGAACCATAAACACCCCTAAAATTTTTTATTTATTGTTTTTTTGCAGTTAAAAGAGAATTCGGTCACATTTTGATAATAATTATTACATTGAAGTAATAAAATATTCCTCAAATTTTGGAATTTTTTTTTTTATTAGGTATAATAGATCTCAATCTCTATGACAAATAAAAGTCTTGAAATTTATAGTTGTTTTTTGTATATATAATAAAGACTCTCAAAATTATTTAAATTAATTTATCCTTTAAAAAAATATATATTTACTCTTACTATTATTTCAAAGTGCAACGCTGAATACAAGAGTATAAAATTTGAATCTCATTTTTTTAACAAACAAAATAAGTTTAATATTTTTAAGTTTATTGAAAATAAGTTCATACTTTTAAATCTATGGTAAACTACGAATAAAAATTCAATGTCTATAAATTATTTAAATTTAATTTTTATTTTAATAATAAATTGATATATTTATTGTTAATATTAAGAATAAACACATAACTTTTAATTATTAATTTTTAAATATGATATTTATAGTCTATCTCTAAACAATTGAAATTATATAACTTTTTTTTGTTATTAAAGACTATTAAAAAATGAATAAAAATATTAAAATTTAACGTCATATATTAAGAGATAATATATATCTATTTATTTAAATTTTTAAAATTCAAATATATTTAAATAAATATTTGATATAATAAGAGTATAATTATTATAATTATATATTAATATATTAAAATAATATTATTATTATAAAAAAATATATCAAACATAAAATAAGTAAATATATATAAATAAAAAGATGAAAAAATTTTAAATTAAAAAAAAAAAAAAGAGGAGAGAGAAGATGAGGTGAAGAATGTCTTGGGCCAAACAAGGTGTTGGACGTCAACACCCCAGTTCATCTCACCTCCTCTTAAAACAAACACCCATTCCATCTAATGTTAATTTAAGCTTATTTTAGTGTTAAAGAAATTTAAGCTTAAAAATAGAGTTTATGTTTTTTTAAATGAGATTTTTTTTAGTTGGATGAGATTCAACCATAAACCTAAACTAAATTTTGCATCAACAAAGAAAACCCTAAATTAACAAAAGAGCTAGTAATCCGATAATTTCATTATTTGGTTGTAAATTAATCAATATTTTTAATTCAACCACATGAAATTTAAATTCATAATTTATTAGTTTTTCAAAAAAATTCATAATTTATTATTATTATTTTATTATTGACACATATTTATGACAATAAAATTATATTATTGTTGGTGATGTTAAAAGATTTAAAATGACTTATTAAGAATTCTATTTTTTTTTTTAATATCACCCTAAACTTATAAATTTGTGTTTAGTATGTCAACCATTTTTTAATTCAATAATATTAAAATATTAGAGAATTCAAATCTAGAACCATAATACCGATTTTCGACATCGAATTTGAGACCGAGACCGTGGAACTAAACAAAATTACCAATGAAATTCTTTCAAAAAAAAAAAAACCTATAAAATCAACTGCCATGAACCCTTTACGCAAAAGAAAAAAAAAGTTATTGAATTAACTTGTAATTTTATAATTGAAATTTTTATTACAAAACCCCTCTTTTTGTATTTTTGTAACTTGAAATAAACTCTCCATTAAATTTTGAAATTTTAATTTTCGCAGAGAAAGGATGAGGGCTTAACTTCCCAGATCTGCCCTTTCTTCCCCGATCTACTTCCGGTGTTCGTTTGGCGGTTCTTCATCTCCTTTCCGATCGCCGGTCGCCGTCCATTTTGAACATTCATCAAGCTGAGGTAAGTTATTCTCGATTACTCGCCGTTTGATCTGCTATTCCGGCGACATGTGCGTCTTATTGCAGCTGTTGAATATCTCGTATGGCTCTTGAATCTGATGTTTGAACTGCATTTGCTTATGTGACAGGTTGATTTTGCTTCAAAACTCTCCAAACGGGTTTTCTTCAACTTGTAGAACATGGAGAATTCAACAGTTCAAGAGGCATTGTCTTGGGCTCTGCATACTCGTATTGCACGATTTATGTTGCCATTTGCATATGATTGATTTTTGGGTTTCGTATTCTCTGTGCCAGATATTGGAGAAGCAGGTGCTGACGGTGGTGAAGGCCGTGGAGGACAAGATTGACGACGAAATTGCAGCACTGGATCGTCTTGACCTTGACGATATCGAGGCTTTGAGGGAGCGAAGATTGATGCAGATGAAGAAGATGGCGGAGAAGCGTAGTCGATGGATCTCCCTTGGCCATGGCGAACACTCCGAGATTCCGGTCGAGAAGGACTTCTTCACCGTTGTCAAAGCTAGTGATCGCGTGGTCTGCCACTTTTACCGTGAAAACTGGCCCTGCAAGGTTAGGTTCTCTCAGTTAGTTATCTATTGATTTAGTGTGTTAATTGGATAGATCTTGCCATTTTTTTATAACAAGCTGAGCTTTCATTGAAAAAAGATGAACAAATACATGGGCATACAAAAAAGATAGCACTCGATCCTATAAGAACAGCTTTCAAACAAGATATTTGTTAGCACTTAATTGTAAAGGTCGATGGTGTTTTTTAACTTTGGAGAAATTGAACTTCATTCCAGGAATGTAGGAACTGTTTGGCAATCTTTTCTTTTCGTTTATGCCAGTTGGTGCAATGATCAAATATGTCCAGGAATATGAGAAATGAGTTTATGTGATAAGACTCAAATTTCGATGCCTCTGGGTTTATGCCTTTGGCAGCCCTTATTAATTTGTCTTGTAATTATTAAAAAGGTTGATAATCTCAAGAAGTACGCAAATGTAGCCAAATGATAAAAAAATTCAAATGAAAATAAACTGGTTGAGAAGAGGTTTACTAATGCGCGTTTTCTCAATAATGAGATTTTTTTCCAATGTGCTAACATTTTTATCGTTCTCATCCGATTGATTCAGCACATATCTCTCAACTTCAGTTGGAAATGATCCGTGTTTAACCCTGAGGATGTTGGTTTCCAGAGGACTCGGTCCTAACTCCTATGTTTTCTTTTATATACTTTGTTGTAGTCTTGCTCACACAATTTTCTTGGAAGATATTGCAACATGTTATGGGTATCCAAATAGGACCATAGTAAATTATTTTCCATAATTTAGGGTTGTTCTCTTAGTATTAAATTGACAATTATCACTTGTAAGCCTGGGCATTTGAGACAAACGATGAATGTTCATTTACAGGTTATGGACAAGCACTTGAGTATTTTGGCAAAGCAACATATTGAGACGCGTTTTGTAAAAATTAATGCCGAGAAAAGTCCATTTCTGGCTGAAAAGTTGAAGATTGTTGTTCTTCCAACCCTTGCTCTTATCAAGAATGCAAAAGTGGATGACTATGTGGTATGTTTTTTATGATTACACGCCACTGATTGCTGAGTTATGGTTTGTGTTCTATAACCCTGCTCCTCATGTGGATATTAGGTGGGATTTGATGAGCTTGGTGGAACTGACGATTTCAGCACAGAGGAATTGGAAGAGAGGTTAGCAAAGCGTGAAGTCATTTTCCATGAAGGTGAATCATCCATAAATGCATCAAAATCTAGTGCACAAACCAAGAGGAGTGTGCGGCAACGTACCAGATCAGACTCATCAGATTCGGAATAAATTAAGATTCCTGGGGTGGGAGGGCTTTCCGGTATGTATGTGCACTCGTTCTGGATTAAAATCTAAGAGACTTTGTTATCAATATCTGCAAGTTCCATTATGTCATTCATGTCACCCCTTGAATGGCAGAAATGTGTCATTTTTACTTGTTTCAGTGCAATTGTTGCATATTTTTGGTTCTTGATATCTCTTAAGTTCTTGCAATTGCTGTATATTAGAAAGATCAAAGTTATTAGTTTGAGAAAACATGAGAAATCATCTTGTCTACAGTATCACGTGGGGAATCTTTTGGACCCAGCAGTTACATGTTTTGTGTTTAACCTGTAGCTTGCTGCTTGTCAATTCCACCATCTCAAACGCTCTCCTTCCCTCGTAATTTTTATATAATTCCAACTTTCAAATGTGAGCTTAAGTTG
The DNA here is from genome assembly GCA_036507275.1 of Sicyos edulis. Lineage (NCBI taxonomy): Eukaryota > Viridiplantae > Streptophyta > Magnoliopsida > Cucurbitales > Cucurbitaceae > Sicyos > Sicyos edulis. Next base: position 11,352,239 of record CM071852.1, on the reverse strand, counting down.
GAAAGAGAACTAGTTTTTCTCTTGGCCATTTGATCCAGTTTATTTTAAATTTGACTTGGATGTTCTGGATTTCTATGTTTTGTTCAGTTATATCTCTTTTTAAGTGCCAGAATATGGGTCTAAACAGTGAATCCTTAAGGTGGGTGAGTGGGCCAGTTTGGTGGGATTTTTCCGACTTCGTATCTTGGGCTCCCTTTGGGTACCAACCCAAGACAGCTTTCTTTTCGGGGTCTGGTAGAAGATAAAGTGAGAAAGAGACTCTCTTCTTGGATGTAAATTTATTTTCAAAAGGTTATCAAGTGGTATTCTCATCGTACTTTTTCTCTTTTTGTTAGAATCCCTTGTTCGACGTGTAAGAATCTGGAGAAACTTGTGAGTGATTTTCTGCAAGAGGGTGTGGAGGAAAGGAAAATGAGCTTGCTTGATTAATTGGGAGATCATTTGTAAACATGTTCGCATCGGTGGATTCGAATTAGGGAATTTAATGGCTCAAAACAAGGCGTTGTTGGCAAAATGGCTGATGTTTTCCCCTTGTTACTTCTTCCTTGTGATCCTTATGATGGGATGTTAGGTGGGCTCGTATGTACTTTGAGGAATCCTTTGAAAGAAATCTCTCTTGAGCTCTCTTCTTTTGCTGAGTTGATTTTAGGATACGTGGTTGGGGGATCGGCCCTCTGTAGTAGATTTCCTCATCTAAGAAGCAATATTGTTTTGTCGTTGTCTAAAAGCTCGCCCTTTTTTCGCTTGATTTTCGTCCTCCTTTATCCAATAGGGAAGGATGGATCGAGATGTAGAGTCTAGGCAAGGGAGAATGAATTGTCGAATTTTGAGCCTTAGTCCTTTAGAGGGGCTTTCTTGCAAGTCTTTCTTTCATTACTTGTTGGATCATTATCCCTTTAGAGAGTCATCTTTTCAGTTCCTTGGAAGGAGAAAATCTAAAAAAAGGTTTAACTTCTTTATCTGAAAACTTTCGTGCTCTTATTAATACCTTGGACAAGCTTTGTCGGAGGGGGAGGAAGATCTGGATCACTTATTTCGGAATGGTCCTTTTTATTTTTTGAAACAAGGGTAACCACACCCGTCCCTAGGCCAGGTATCGAGAGACATTGGAATGGTCCTTATATGCTATTGCTTTGGAACTTCTTTTATAGAGTTTGATTTTTCAACTTTCTTGTCATATAGCTTTCATCGTTATGATCGAGGAGTTCCTACTTCTTTGGTTGTTCGAAGGGAGGGGGATGTTTATGGACAGCCGTAGTATGTTCTAGATGAGAATGGCGATAATGATAAGAAGGTATCGTACAGTAGGGTTTATGGGAAATCAATGTTTTCCTTTTTGATAAGAGAGAGGGAAGAAAAAAAAAGTCTGTTCATCTAACACTTGCTTCAATGTAGGCTATGTTTCTGTTTCTCTTCTCTGGTTAGATAGAAATGGAGGTTAAACTTGTCTCGACTGTCAACAAACAAGTCATGGATTTGAATTCCCACCTCCGATTTTTGTTTTTTTAAAAAAACTCATGTCTTCTAACTGTGGCTAAATGCTTGAAGATATCATTTTTATTATAAAAAAAAAAGTCTTAGATGTTGATGCTGGAATTTGATATGGTTGAATCAACAACTTTTTTTTTTTGAGATTACAACAATTGGAGGATGGGGGACTCGAACTCAAAACCTCTTAGTCTTTAGTGTACACCAAATCTCCTAATTTATTTTTTAAACAAGAGTAATCACACCCGTCCCTAGACCAAGCACCAGAGACATCAAAGAAGTAATATCACAGATAAATCTTGAACTCAAGACCTTGAGAGAAACATACTCTCAAAGCCCAGTCTTCAACCACTATGCCACTCTTTGAAGACGTTGTTGATCTATTTATGTACCATGTTCTATATGGCCAGCTTTGAGGAACAAGCAGCTGAGTATAAGCAAGTGAGACCTTAGCCAATCTTCAAGATCGGGGAGTGCAAGCTCTGGCCAAGCTTAAGATGGGCTATTCGAACCCTTCATAACTCATGTTCCCATTGGTGATTAACATTTTTTTTTCTTCTATTTTCTTTTCCCTCCTACATAATCAAGTCTTTTTTAGAAAGAAATACTTAGTTTTTTGAGTCGTGGTAAATTTTATTTTCTTTAACCATTAATAGTAAACCGTATCTAGGGTGCATTTTCCAGATTAGATTTATGTAAATTATGTCACATGTCCCAACTTTTTAGTTCAAGAGTAAAAATGATTTTTTTTTTTTTTGAAGTTAATTGACATAAATAAAACGTATTATTAAGATAATTTTGTATGATAAGAAAAGGAAGTGCTAAGTGTATATAAAATGTTACCAAATGAAAATGTCAGGTTAAAGAAAAAAGAAATCTCATGACCAAGTATAGCAGAGCTCTATTGACATCTTGTATAACTTAGTAAGTAATGAGGCTATAGATTCGAATCCCCTTCCCTCCAATATCGTTGTATAAAAAAAATCTCATGCATAAATTATTATGTATTAATTGGTGTCATTTATAGATGGGTTAGCATCAAAGTTGGGATCTTTTAACATTTAAGAATGGAGAAACATTTTTTTTTCTATGACTTTCCGAGTCAGCTTACATGCACCTTGACTATTCTCATGAGATACAATGTTTTTTTTAAACTACACTAGATATGATGTTTTATCCTACAATAATTGGATGTCAAGTAAATTAATAGGAAATTAATTCATAAATTAATCTAAATTCAAAGTTGTGACCTTTAATCTATCATAACTTTATGCAAATCTGTCATGCCATTTTTTAGGCCCTGTTTGATAACCATTTTTTTTTTATGAAATTTAAGCTTACAACAACTATCTTATTATATATATTTTTTATTTAGATATACATCTTACCTATGTTTTAATAAACAAAACCAAAATTTGGAAACGAAAGAAATAGCTTCCAAAAACTTGTTTTTGTTTTTGAAATTTGGTTAGTGAACCTACTTTCTTAAGGAAATATGGATACATTGTAGGAAAAATGGAGCACATGGTAGAAAATTTGAGTAGAAATAAACTTAAATTTCATAAAAAAAAAACCAAATTATTATCAAAGAGGGCCTTAAGAATATAATGCAGTAACTTTTTAACATATTCGTTTAGCATGATAAAAACGAATCTCATCAAAGTGGTCTGAGTTTTTTTTAAACCAAAGAACCTTAAAAATATATATAAAAAGATTAAAAAAAAAAAACATTAGATAAGTCAAAATTTTAAAAAATATGATCAGAAAAGTGAAAAAGATCAAATGGATGGATGCTTGGAGTTTGTCAAACTTTTTTTGGTCAAAACTTATAAATTATTAGTAGAGATAAAAAGGCTAAATAAGCGGATTATATCATAAATTATCTATATTTTTCATGTTCAATATTTTAGTTTTATCCAATCCAATACTATGAGAGGGTTATATTTCGAGGCTAGAATGCAGAAGTTAGTTAGAAAACCATAAATAAAAATAACCTAACAAAACTATAGCCATAATAAGGAAGAAAAAGAAGGTGGAAAAACAAAACTCGTTTTAAACTTGTAACTACAACACTCCAAATCTAGGAAAACAACAATAATGAAAAGTCAAATTCTGATTGGTCCATGAAGCACTTTGGCTCTATCCAAGAATTGATGATTTGTATTAAATAATTTCTATTTTGAAATAATTTTTTGGACCCAACTGGTGCCCTTTGTATTAAACAATTGATGGGACAAAAATTGAATTGCCCTTTGTATTAAGTTATACATATAATTATAATAATAGAAAATTATTTTCTTAAACAATTATTACTATAAATTTATTCTTTCAACTTATTGAATAATCTGATCATTGTCATAATAATTAAAAATAATAATAAATAGGATGGTGGCGCAATTAGTTATAACATCCTTCTCTCTCCCATGCAACATCGGTGTGCCGTGTGTTCGACCAATTTTCGACGCAAAAATAAGCTACAAACACAAATGGTAAATTGAGGCCTTCTCTTGTTCTTACACATTTTCTTCCACCCCTTGAAAACCCTCCTCTAACTACCCCAAACAATACAAATTCATCCATTTCAGCATTATAGGGAGAAACCAAGAGAGAGAGTTTGTGTGTATTAAGAATATTCATAAACAGGGCTTTGGTTTATTCAAACCAAATCTCAATACAAATCCCTCAATGTGCTTAAGAACACCCAAAAGAAAGCACACGTGAGATTCGATCTGTTTTGTCCACGAATGAGTCGCAATAAGAACATGGCGACATAAGCAACAATGGCATTTAGATTTTGTGATTGAAGTCAGTCATTTGTAGCATAATGGATTTGTGGGCAGGGTTTGTGGGAAGCAGTTGGGGTAGAGAGTTCGTCGCGGGCGGGTTTGGCGGGATCGCCGGCATCGTCTCCGGCTACCCGCTTGACACTGTTCGAGTCAAGCAACAACAATCCAACATTTCTGGCTCTGCTTTCAAAATCTTTCGCAGTATGATTGCCAATCATGGCCCTGCTGGTTTTTACAGAGGCATGGCTGCTCCTCTTGCTTCGGTCACTTTCCAGGTCCGTTTATGTTTGCGTTGCTCAATTCGTAAACCTATCTCACCAATGTATTAGAGCAACTCAACCAGCATATTTTGAATTGGGTTAATCTGTTTATGTATATTATAGTTAAATTTAGACTACTTATTTAATTGGGGTTTTTTCATGGATATTAAAAAATAAATAAATAATTCTCTCCCCAGCACATTTCTTAAATTTATTCATCTGTAGCAAAAAAAATACCCTAAGTTTGTAAAATTACCAAAAGACACCTGCTTAAAACTCTCCCACAAGATTTCATCCCACACAAACACGGTACACACCTTCTTCGTAAAAAAAAACCCTCCCAACACGATTTCTTCCCAATCATTGCAACTTCTCATCGCCGTCACCTTCGCCGGAACCACGTTCTTCGTTGTCGGTCTCGCTAGCAGCTTCTCTGGCTTTCTATTCTTCTTCTTCGTTCCCATTTTAGCGTACTTTCTTCTATTCAACGGCTTCTTCCTTAGCCGTGATCAGATTCCGCCTTACTGGGTATGGTTCCATTACATGTCGCTGGTGAAGTATCCATATGAGGCGGTGCTGCATAACGAGTTTGGGACGACGACAAAGTGCTTTGTCCGTGGCGTTCAGATGTTCGATAATTCGCCGCTTGTAGTGTTATCGGCAACAACGAAGGTGGAGCTGCTGAAGAGCATGGTTCTCTATCAATTCCACTGATAGAAACAGATAGAATGCTATCAGTGCAGATTCACTTTAGTTAAGTTGATAGAAGTCTATCAGTTCCACTTGTAGTGTTATTTGCTATGCATGAATTTTTTTACAATTTGTGCTATAATTAAAATAGGTGGGCCAAAAAATGCTATTGGTAGCAAATTCCCTATTTAATTAGTGCATATTTCTTATTAATATGTTAAAGAATTTATGTTCTTAATTAATCTTTAGTTCAGATTGAGTTGGGTTGAACATGTCAAAAATTATCCAACTCGAGAAAATTGATCCAATCCAACAAAAATTATAAAATCATAATTCAATCTAACCAAAGAAAATTATAACCCAACTCAATTCTTACTAAGGGTGTACAAAAAAATCGACAACCCTATAAACCCAAATCGTAAGTCACAGGTAAGTCTCGAACCCGAATCTTGAGGGGAGGAAACTCTCAAAGTCCAAGTCTTTAACCATAGCACCAACATAAATAATATTAAAATATGGATAAAATTTACATTTATATACTTCATATATATAATCCAAGATTTGGGGAACATTATCATATATGCAAATCAAAAATACCATTAAAATATGTTAGCAACCCCTACTTTTATATATAAAATGTAATTAATCCAAAATTTTAAGGCACTCTTATAAATGTAAAAAATATAATCAAAATATGTGTGAGACTCACTTTTATATAAAGTAACCTATCACAACTCAAACCTTTTATCCCCTTTGTATCGGCATATGTTGTCGTCTCATAAGATATATAAGGTGCGGTTCCGTAATAAATATTAGGATTAACTATTAAATTAAATATTTGTCTATATTTGCCAACAAGAACAGGTGTACATATTATTATTAAAATATGAAATATTTATTTAGTATAAGTTAGGTTGGGCTACTCCTTTTTGTTGAAATATTGTTGAATTAAAAAGAATTAATAAGAATTTCACTGTAGGGGATTGTGGTGACGGCAGGAACATATTATCTTCAAACATGGGTTGTTTTTTTTTATAGGATTCAAACAAACATGGGTTGTTGAGAAGAAAAAATGTACTCCCCTGATTCTTACGATTTGGCTTGGTTGTTTTACATTTATAGAACGCCGCCTTGTTCCAGATCTACGCCATACTTTCCCGAGCATTCAACTCTGCTCGATCCAACGGCGACCCACCAAGCTACAAGGCAGTCACGTTCGGAGGATTCGGCACGGGAGCTCTTCATAGCTTCATCCTTTCACCGGTGGAGCTGGTGAAGATCCGCCTACAATTAACATCATCTTCACACAAAGGCCCTATAAGCCTGGCCAAAAACATCTACAAAACAGAAGGATTAAAAGGAATATACAGAGGATTCACAATAACAATGCTGAGAGATGCACCTGCATATGGCATCTATTTCTGGACGTACGAGTGCATGAGAGAGCAGTTTCATCCCGGCTGCCGAAAGACCGGCCGAGAGGGCGTCGGCACAATGCTGGTCTCGGGCGGCCTCGCCGGGGTTGCCAGCTGGGTTTTCTGCTATCCATGGGATGTGTTGAAGACCAGAATTCAGAGTTCTTGTTTGAAGTATAATGGCATTGTTGATTGTCTTAGGAAGAGTGTTGGAGAAGAGGGTTATAGAGTGCTGTGGCGTGGGCTGGGGACTACTGTTGCTAGAGCATTTGTGGTTAATGGTGCTACTTTTGGTGCTTATGAGATAAGTTTGAGGTGTTTGTTTAGCAATGAAACAAAATGAATCCCATCAGCTTTTGATTCATTATTGTTCTCATGATGTTTTTCACTTTTGATGTATGATGATGTAGCAGAGAAGGGCACTGCTTCAGATTTATACCAAATATATTGTCAAAGTTGATTTATCATAAAATTTGATTAACAAGTTTGATAACTATTTAGGCCCCGTTTGATAACCATTTTGTTTTTTGTTTTTTGTTTATGAAATTTAAGCCTGCAACAACTACCTTACTATAGTTTTTTCTTTATTTGGATATCTACATCTTACTTATATTTTAATAAACAAAATCAAAATTTGTAAACAAAAAAAAGTAGCTTCCAAAAACTTGTTTATGTTTTGAAATTTGGTTAGTATTCTCCTACTTTCTTAAGGAAAGATGGATACATTGTAGGAAAGATGGAGTACATGATAGAAAATTTGAATAGAAATAGGCTTAAATTTCATAAACAAAAAACAAAAAATAAAATGGTTATCAAACAGAGGCCTTAGTTTTTGGTTTACAGTCTACTTTTTACCAATGTTCTTAAAATCAAAACAAAGAACAATATGTTCTCTTTGATGAATATTTGGTTACACAAAACTAAGCCAAATGGTTCCCTGTGTTTTTTTTTTCATGAAAGATTAAACTCATTGAACTGAAAAGTGCAGTACCTCTACTATTGATTTAGGACTCTCAAAAACATAAAAAGTAAGGCTACTACATAGACGGGGAATAATAATAAGAAAAAAAAACCTAGGAAAGCAGATATAGTCAAAATATGCCCCCCCAAAAAGAAATGTTTTTATACCAAGCAAAAGTAACTTTTTGAATCAAATAAAATTCAATGAAAGCATCATTTGAGTGTCAAGCAAGGGTCATCAGAGGAGACAACAAGCTTTATTCTGTAATTTCATATTGCATGAAAACCATTTATATTTTCTAGACTTTGCACCATGATCAAGAACCTTTTTTTCTAATTAATTAATAGCTATGTAACAATTGAGGGAAAAGACATAAATTTACAGTTTTCTAATTAATATCATATGTGTTGCATTGATATGATATTTGATCAAATATCTTCCCTTTTATCTAGCCAATGCAGAACTACTTTATCTATAGTTATTTTTTAAACTGAGAAATCGAAGTTTTGCTTCCCTATACTCGGGGACAACAATTTTATCTATATTACCAACAAGAGTTCTGGTTTGAATCTATACAACAAAAGAAGAGAAACATGCAAAAGAATTTGAAGTGGAAGATGACTATTTACCCTGTTTTGAACGATTAATCATCCATGGGAGCAGAGCAGTCTGTTCGATCTGATTCTCGGGCGGCGCCAAAACCCTAGGGTTCGTTGTAATTCGTTCCCCTCAATCGGTCCCGACGATTAGGGCAGTAGAGAATATCTCTGATCCCACAAACATTCCGTCAAAACCTAACAGCAAAATCAAAGCCGCATTGACCGGAGTCGCAATTTCTCCGGCCGCGTAGCTGCAAATTTCCTTGGTTTCCTCCACAAGATCACGAGGCGTTGAGGATTTTTGGCCAGAAAGTGAAAACGTCGTCATGATTCATGTTGTGTAGAAATTTGATATATCTTCTGCCATTACAGACCTCGCATTACGCAACGTATCCATGATGTTAGCTGAAGAAGACGCCATGTTCTCTTGAGTTTCGCCATTGTTGCACCTCAAATCTTTACTTGGTTTTTTTCTTTTTCTTAATTTGACGAAAAAATCGAATGTGTTTTAGGATTAAAATAGGGGTATTTCCGGACTAACGAAAATTAGAAATCTAATTACAATACTAGCCAAATCGTAAACTATTACCAAAATAATTCAAACATTAAGTCCTCGATAACTATTTTGTTTTTCGTTTTTTTGTTTATGAAATTTAAATAATTTCAAAAACATAAACAAGTTTTTTGAAGCTATTTTTTTTTGTTTATAAATTTTGGTTTTGTTTATTAAAATATAGGTAAGATGTAGATATTCAAATAAGAAAAATGGTATAGTAAAGTAGTTGTTGAATGTTTAAATTTCATAAACAAAAAAACGAAAAACAAAATAGTTATCAAACGGGGCTAAGAATTTATGTATTAAGTTCTTAAAAGATATGGTTGTTCGAAAAAAGCTCAAAACATACTTTTGAGTTATAGTTTCCAATCTTACCCCATATTCCGGTAGAGTGTGATGCCTCTTATGTTATTACAACTATTGAATATGACTCTTCATACATTTATGAATTCAACAATCTCATTATTGATATAAAAGTAATTAATTGTTTCGTTAGGAATTGAGAATATTTCTCTTTGCAATAAATCTTGTAACAAAGTGGTTGATTAAGATAGACCTCTTTTTTTTAGGGCAACTCCCGATAATTGGACCGTGGAGTGGAAATGGATTAACATTAAATCAGATAATCAATCGCGCCACCAACCCATTCGGTAGTTTATAATTAATACCTTAACACATATTTTCGTTACTTTGGTATCTACATTGACTTGTGTTTTAAAAACCAAACAAAAATTTAAAACCTAAAAAGTATAGCTTCTCATATATTTGTTTTGGTTTATAAGATTTGGTTAGAATTAACATACTTTTTAAATGAAGATGAAATTATAGGTAGAGAATTTAAGTAAATACGATGTTAAATTTCAAAAAATAAAAAATTAAATTGTAATACCAGCCTAAACTTTTTAGGATGGTTAAAAATCAATGTTTTTAAGAGAGCTAAAATTTAGGGTTGAAAACATAAAATCAAAATTGCGATTGAAATTGAAAATAAAAGGTAAATTACAAAAAACACCCCAAAACCCACTTGCATATGCAATATTAAAATTATTTGGAACTCTAATTACAATTGGGTATAATCATTAAGAAAGAAAATTATAATCTCACAATTGCCTTTTTTCTTTTTTAAAAAAATACAATTGTACAAGTAATTAATCGATTGAGTCATTGTCGTATTAAGGAAAAGATAGAATCATTATCTATAATTTTTTAGCCAATCATTATCTATATATTTGAAATTGAGTTTGTACAAAGTATTTAAGCAAATTGATTATAGAATTGTGTTTACTTTTAGGAAATAAAAACAAACAAACAAAGATGAAAGTTTTTTTTATATGTAAACCAAATTTAGCAAATATTTATAAATTTAGATTTTTTAAAAAAATATTAGTAAATCTAAATTTAATTAATGAAATTTGTAATTCCTTTAGTTATCCATTTACAGCAACAATATTCCCACATTATTTTATTTGAAATTTCTAATTACAAACAGAAAAGGAAAAACCTCTCAATTTCTATAGCCACTGCCACCAAAATAAATGCCCTATAATTACTGATCCCTTCCCTAAAATTACTCTCCATCATTTCTATCTCATAATTCTCTATCATGAGCAGTTTCTTTTATAATTATCTTTCTTTTTCTCAAAACAAACCTTAAATTAAAGATGAATTTATTTACAAAAATACCCTTCACTTGTGTTGTGTGGTAGAGTATTATTCGTATTAATAATTAATATCAGAATAGGAAAACGGGAGGCACACAGTAAAGGATGATGAAATGCACAAATATGAAGAAAACACGAAGGTATTATAGAAGGAAATGTATGGAAGAACATGGACAATGTAAAGGATGATGAAATGCACGAATATGAAGAAAACACGAAGGTATTATAGACGAAAATGTATGGAAGAACAACTGAGGGTCAGTGAGTGGCGCAGTTGGTTATTTTGTTTGGTGTTAATCTATTTCATAATTAAAAAAAAATTGTGTCATAATTATCTAGACTACCCATCAGATTCTATCAATAAAAACTGATTACCCATCAGATTCTATCAATAAAAACTGATATAATCAATTACTAATAAAATTGATAGACTTCCATCACTATAGAAGGATAGATTCTATCAAAGTCTTCTATAAAAAAAGATAAATATATTTTTTTAAATGACAGAATTTACTATAAAGGAATTATTTTTTAAAATACACTATAATTGTAAATTGTGGTAAGAAAGTTGCTATGAAGTACAAATTCTCTAACTTATATCGTTTATTCCTACAAAACAATCAATTCTACTAGAATAATTTATAAAAAGAAATTTAATTTTTAAATAGGTGAACATCATGAGTCCAACCCATTCACTCTAATTACTCTATGATTTTTAATATCTTTATTTGATTGTACTTTAAATAATATGTTCAATAAATAGAGTCAGAGTTTGATAACTTTTTTATCTTAATTATTTTATTATATACATTTCACATATATTTTAAAAAATCATTGCTAAAAAGGTTGATGGTGTGATGGTTTTGTTGGTTAGAGGTAATTTAGTTCTACAGTATAGTCACGAGTTCAATTTCAAAAATTGATATTTGAGTTCAATTTATTAAAGTAATAATTTTTTTTTTTTTTTTGTAGGATTTGTGATTTTCTTCCCCAATTTATGCTAAAAAAATCAAGTCGCAATTTAAAATACCAAAAAAGAGTTTTAAAAAAAAATCAGTTACTATTTTGGAGAAATTGAAAGTGGCTATAATTAATTGGAGAAAAGAGAAGTTTTTTTATTAAAAAAAATCAAAGAGGTTTCCAACAATTTTTTTTCTCGACATAATCCTACCCTACAAGCACTTATTACAACTTCAAGTCTTCAGCCTCCAACCTAAATAAAATTATTAATCAATGTGCAAAACTTGGTTTTTAAATCAAATTTTTATACCGAATGATTAGTAACGCAATAATTTCATTGTTTCTTGGTAACTAGTTCAATACTAGCATCATAAATTTAATTCCAAGAATCGGTATTTGTTTCCCCTCCCCAAATATGTACTAAAAAAATTTAAATATTCATATTTGATATCATAATAAAAGGTGATATAATATTAATCTAAATAGTTTTTAATTGCCAACAAAAATCGGAGCTCTATGGCATTGATAAATGCATATAAACTAATAAGTTATGAGTTTCATATATAAAAACGGGATGCATATAAACTAATAAGTTAGAATTTTTTTAAAAAAAACGGGATGAAGTTTTCTCTCTCGCTTTCTTTTAGCGAGAGAAGCTCTTTCGGAGGGCTCAGGGAAAATCTTTTCGAAGATCGTCTCGTGAACATTTGTAGGCACATCCGTGTGCATCTTTGGGCCTCACATTGCTCTCTGTTGAGAGATGGGATTGGCGTTCTTGGAGCTCCTTTGGAGCTGTTCTTGGAGTGTGAGAGGTACAACAAAGGAGAAAATCGGAGTTGGAAGAAGAATCGACCAGGAAACAAACGATTCTTTGGGAAGAAATAACCCTCATCAAGTGTAGAGGGAATATCAATTTAAGGAAAATGATGGGGAAGAAAGGGGCTTGGGTTTGAAAGGGTGTCGTTTGATCGTGGTAAAGTCTACTGGATGAACAAGAGGGTGTTGTAGGGAGGCTCGAAGAAGACAAAGAAGAGGGAGCAAAGACGTGAACCTTTGGTTTCAAAGAAGAAGGAGAAAAAATTTATAGATCTCGTTTTTCAAAGGGGAGTCTTCAAGAAGAAGATGAAAAAGAATGCAATGATTGAAGCATTTCAGTTGTCGACGTCGGAGGAGGAAGATGATCTCGCCGGAGTTGGTATTTACACGGGAAGATGTGGCAGAGAAGTTCAGCAACGTAACGACCATTTGGCGAGCTCGGGGCTCGAGGTTAGGACAAAAGTCCTTCATGTGTTCTGGGAAGGCCGAGTTAGGGTTTCCTGCCTGGACCAGTCTAAATTCCGTCCTGGTTTGTATGAACCGGGTTGGTTTTTAGACCAAAATAATGGTTCAAGTGAACCGTTTATGTTGTTCGTCCAGTTCGAGGCTCTTTTACATGGTTCTTTTTGTTTTCCTCTTTTGAATTTGTTTTTGCATCTTTCTTTGTTTCTCTGGATGGAAGTCGTATTAGGTATTATGCTTTGGTATGGTTTTAATACTTTCCTTGTTATTTTAGTTTTATTTCTGTTCGGGGATAGGTTAGTAGTGGAATTTTGTAATAGGTTTAGGTTGGTTTTGTTGTGTCGTTCCATTAGGGAGCTGGTAGACAAATGAATCTCTATTCGGTGTTTGGTTAGTTCGGTCTGGGGTAGGTATTGGTCCTTTTTGGAATCAATCCATCCCTTTCTCTCTTGGGTGGGGTCACACACCTCAGTAGCCTTAATGTTTCAAGGATTACCCCCCAAAGGCCTTCAAAAGTCCTCCAATGTGGTAGTGACAAGGGTATCTCGGCCTTCTTTGAAAGTTTTACTTTCATGTTTAGTTAAGGTCATGGTTTCGAATTGGTATAACTCTGGTTTAGGGTTCTCTTGCTCTTGGTTCTTTTTAATTTGGTTGGTCACCTTCAAAATTGTGGTTCGGGACCAATGTATGTATGAGGGAGTTGCTCCTGTTAGGGGTTTTTGCTCAGGTTGGAGAGTAGGTTGTAACTCTGTTTCTGGTTGATTAATGAAGTGTTAGTTTTCATCAAAAAAAAAAAAAAAAAAAAGTTAAGAGTTTTATCTTCTACTCATTATTAAACTAAAAATAAAAAATTGAACTTTTCAGTAGAAAAATATAAATTTTTTTAAGGAGAAAAATATAATTTATTATATTTGAATGATAATTTTAATCATTATAAATTGAATTAATGGTAAGGAGAGACTTAAGAAATTAAGAGGTGATGAATTTAATCTATCATAATTACTTACTTAAGAATTAAAATAACACATACATTTCAAGATATTAATTAAGATATGTATAAGTTAGCCCGTAAAGTCATGTATATATAAAAAAAAATGAAATATGAAGATAATTTTAAATCTCTCCATCGACTGATTACATTATTTTTAAATGCCCACTAATTACATCTTTTTTTTAGAAGTCCCACTAATTACATCTTACACATGTGGACATGTGGTTGAAATAATACATATAGTTATTTATTTTTTAACATAGGTCTAAACTAAAATAAATTAATATGAAAAAAACAATTAAAAGAACATGGTTGAAAGTTTATTTTAATTATACAAAATCAGTGTTCAATTTTTTTTTTTAAAGAAAAGTGTTAAAAAAATCCGGGTGTTTAAAATCTTTTTATTTTGAAGAGTAAAAAAAATCGAAATGAAACGCAAATAACCCCGATATGGCTGCAGGATCCGACACGTGGCAACCAGGGCCCCACACAATTTGAATGAGAAGGCAAGAGCGCGGAATGATAAGCTTTTTAAAACTTAAAAAACAAAATCCTCGGGCCCCACAACGTGGCCTTTTAAAATTATTGGCCAAATTTCAAAATCCCCAACGTATCCCAATCAAAACGCCGTCGTTTCTGTTTCCGCCACCACCGTCACCGCCGTCCACCACCGCCACTCATCCCCCACTCGCGCCTTCCTCACGCGCTGTGCGCTTGCCTTTCTCTTCGAAATATTGAAGGCCCACTCTCTCTTTAACTTTGGCTTTACTCCAACTTTCTGCTCTGCTCACACACACCCACATTCTCCTAGACTTCTTAAAGGGAGCTTCTGATTTCGCGATTTGGGATTGTGGGTTTGGCTCTGCTTGAAGCAACTGAGCTGAATCGGATCTGAAATTTGTAGAATCGGTGTTTGATTTTGGGGGAAGTTTTGTTTTCGGATCGGGTTTTGGGAAATGAACGGAGGAATGGGGAGACAAGGCCAGAGATCTGGTGCGGCTGTGAGGAATCATCAGAGGCAGTACTCAGATGACTATTTTGATGCCTCTTCTAATGGAAGATGGCTTCAAACAGCGGGTCTTCAGTCTCTCTATTCTAATACTGCAGCTCCTCAGGTTTGAATTTGTGTTTTCTAATCTGGGTTTTTGTTGTTATGTACATCTCGTGCTTGTTTTTTAGTTCAATCGTTGGATTTCCTTTTCTTTTGTGGTTTCTGTTGGATCCCATTTCGAGTAAGAATCGCATTGGGTTTTGATTGATTTTGGCAATCTGCTAAAACCGGAAGCATTTTACTCAGGACCTGTTATGATCTAATTTTTGCTTTTTATTTCTTGTTTGGTAGATGTGGGGTTGTGTTTTGTTTGGTGCTTTTGATTTTTGTGCTGACTTTTGTTGAAATGAAAGCAGGATTATGGCTTTTCTGTTGGTGGGGGAGGGCAAGGTTCGAGAATGTATGGTAGGAATGCACAGAGAGGCTTTGGTGGGATGAATGAGTATTACATGGAGCCATCAACTCCTCCCGGAAATTCACGGCCATCGAGCCAACACAAGAGTCGCGAGGAATCACCGACCGATTTCAGTCCTGGACTCTTGGATCTGCATTCTTTTGATACTGAATTGCTGCCTGAGGTGGGACTCAATTCTTTTCCACATTTCTTATTGCCCTTTTGAATTTGGGACCCTTTGTTGTTTTTCTAGATATCTAGGATGCTGATTTATCATGGGCAATGTGTTTGGATTTTGTGGTTGAATTTTCCTGAAATAACTTGACGATCCATGAGTTTATGGATTCACAAATTGAATTTATCTTTCACATCCTACTATGTTAGACCTGCCGATTTTAAATTTGTAATGATGGTTACTCATCTTTGTCTCACAGTTATCTGCATTTGTAACATTAGACTTGAAAGCTACTGTTTCTTTGAAGCTTTATATTGAGTTGTTGACCCTATCGAATTAATAATGAAGCCTGCTGTATAATCTTCTGTATTTCGAGTTTAGTTCTGTGCAATTGTAGAATCAAGTGAGATGGTAGATAGAAACTTCTGAACAACATATATGTTGTGTTTCTTAGAACTGAGCTTAAGTTAGCTCATATATTTTGTTGGCAGGTTTTAGATGTCTCATAGTGTGTTATCTCATGCAGGATAGAGGCTTTGACGATTCTGAAGGCTATCTTTTGAACAGCATCCAAGCAAGTAGACCTCAGGATATGGCAGAGAACAATCTCTTGAAAAGTGTGGCTGCAGACAAAGAGAGAGCAAACTCTGTTGCAAAGATCAAAGTTGTTGTATGTATATTCTTCTATTAATGTCTATTTTATTTCCATCTCCGAGTTGTTTATCCTTTTTGCTTCCCTGATAATAATGCCTGTTCTTTTGCATTATATCTGTAAGTTGCAAACTTAAATCCACATGTTATAGGTGTACACATAAGTTATTCTCATAGTTTGTTTTGTTGACCGTCCCTTTCCAATTCCTACTGTCTATAGCTTGTTCGTGTGTATTGCAGGTGCGTAAACGACCACTAAATAAAAAGGAGTTGGCAAAGGTTGAGGAAGATATTGTTGAAACAACTTCTAATTATTTAACAGTTCATGAGACTAAACTCAAGGCAAGCTTTACTACCTCAACACGTATACTGCTTTCACAAAACTTCTGAATTGCAATTGCGTAATTTTTTCCTTCTTCATTTTTGGCTAAGCAGGTTGACCTTACAGAATACGTGGAGAAACATGAGTTTGTTTTTGACGCAGTGCTGAACGAGGAGGTTTCAAATGATGAAGTGAGTGTATTATAATTACTTGAATTGGAACGCACAAATTGGTTCAGGAAGAATCATGAGTACAGAAATAGTTCCAACACGAGTTCTTAGCATACCTTATTTTTCTTTTTGGGATCTAGGTTTATAGGGAGACGGTGGAGCCGATTGTACCTATAATATTTCAACGAACAAAGGCGACCTGCTTTGCATATGGACAAACAGGTGATTTGCTGTTAGTTGCCACTTGATGCTCTTGCTGGCTTGGCTGTTATCAAGAGATCTTAGTTGGTTTCGTCAGATAATAGAAATTTCATTGTTCTCCTTAGTTGTCATCTAGTTCTTATTTCCGGAACTGAATTTTTGACGCCTTGTTGTTCTGCTAGCTTTATAATGTTGTCATGTTTTTTTGTTGAAATAATATTTGGTGCTTTCTATTGTACAGGGAGTGGCAAGACGTATACCATGAAACCATTGCCCCTGAAAGCGTCCAAGGACATCTTGAGATTGATGCACCATACTTATAGGAACCAGGGATTCCACTTGTTTGTGAGCTTCTTTGAAATATATGGAGGAAAGCTTTATGATCTTCTCAATGATCGGAAGTAAGTTCTTATTTTTATTGTTCTACCATTAGTTGCTAAGCTTGTTTCGAAGGTAAAGTTTCTATTCTGCAGAAAACTTTGCATGAGAGAGGACGGTAAACAACAAGTTTGCATTGTGGGTTTGCAAGAGTATAAAGTATCTGATGTGGAGACCATTGGAGAGCTCATTGAAAGAGGAAGCGCCACGAGAAGTACTGGAACAACCGGTGCAAACGAAGAATCCTCTCGATCTCATGCCATACTTCAGCTTGCTGTCAAGAATTCAGTAAGTGGCAAAGAATCAAAGCCACCTCGCTTGGTTGGAAAACTCTCCTTTATAGATCTTGCAGGCAGTGAACGTGGTGCAGACACCACCGACAATGACAAACAGACCAGGTTTAGTTATTCCCAATCTTCTTAGTTCTGCTTAATTGTTGACACAATTACTTTCTTGATATATTTTATTCTTCAACATAAGTTGTGGTCATGCATGCTTCTGAAATAGGTGGAGTTGGTTTGGATTGATTTTTGACAAAAAGAAAAAAAAGAAAGAAAGAAAGAAAAGATACTGGCTGTAGCCTGTGTTGGCCAAAACATACCAAATCTATGACCCGGCTATCTTTTGGCTGTACTTATTTTTGGATAAGAAACAATTTCATTTATGTATGAAATTACAAGAGAAAGGGGAAAAAATCCTTGGGCAGAAGATAACCAAAGGAAACTATAATGAAAGAGAAGGGGTGATTGTTTACTCAATTCATAACCAAAACTACAATGTTTACAAGAAAATGATAATAAGTGTTTTTCTTATCTGGGAAGAGTTTTCTATTGCACTCGATCCATATATTCCAACAAAATGTTCGGCTATCCTTTGGCTTTACATTTTAGGAATCAAATTGACATATGAGAATAGTTCAAACAACTGAACTAGTTTTTTACTTCATTTCTTACTTTCATGCCGGGGAATAGCATGCTTATGATCTTATACTTGTACAGTTATACAGTCTGGGTAGACCTTTGAAACTTAGGTGTCATCTAGTTCATTAAAAACTTTGGGTTTTCTAGATTTCCACCTCCCCTTTATTGTGATAAGGAAACACTTTTAAGACTCCAACCACGAGTAGAATGATAACTATTAAAAATGTGTGATTTGTTCCTTGAGGAAACCCAAAGCTTAACATGATTATTGGACATTCTTATTCGTAATAGAGTTTCTAATGACATAATTCAGTTGGAAATTGGGAACGTAGTCACACTTCAAAAGTTAATCCTTGTAAGATTTAACTAAGAAGGGAAGCATGGGGTTTATACATTATCTTTCATTAGTTAAAATCATGTACGTGTTGATAGCATTTTCTACTTCCGTAACACTATGGAAATAACATGTATAGTAGTAACTCAACCTTTGTAAGATTATAGGGCTACTCCTTTCAATTACCACATAATCTGATGTGGTACGTAATCTGATATGATATCAGATCTCAAGTGGGTATTCGGTCCAAATATTTGGATCCAACCAAAGATTAGCGGATCCAAAAAGGTACAATTTTAAGGGGACATGTTGAATATCCTACATTTGAAAGGTGAGGAGACCCCACAACGATCATAGGGCTACTCTTAATACCAATTGATTTTGAAATGGAACTCATGCAATATCGTTTACTTCCTTCCTGATTAACTAAACTTTCATAACAAATAATGCAGAATAGAAGGTGCTGAAATCAATAAAAGCTTGCTTGCTTTAAAGGAATGCATACGAGCTCTTGACAATGATCAGGGCCACATTCCTTTTAGAGGCAGTAAATTAACGGAAGTTCTAAGGGACTCATTTGTTGGCAATTCGCGTACTGTCATGATATCTTGTATATCACCCAGCTCCGGATCATGCGAACACACTCTCAATACCTTAAGATATGCAGACAGGTAACATCAATTCTTTGTTAGGACATTAAGTTCTGGAGTTTAGATGCTTATTCTGATAGATGAGTGCACTCCAGGGTGAAGAGTCTTTCAAAAGGGAATAATGTTAAGAAGGATACATTTTCTTCCACTATAAACCTTAAGGAATCAACCACCGGACCCTTGACCTCAGCATTACCTTCTGGAACTATGTTCGAGAGCGAACCTGCATGGATGGGACGAAATGAAAGAGAGGAGGTTGATGTACCAGAGGAGATTTTTGAGCAGAAAAAACCTTCGTGGAAGAAAAATGGGAAGCTTGAGCCATACAGAACATCTGTTGCGGTTGAAAATGTACACAAACCCAATAATCAGCCGAAATGGAAGGACATGCCGAAGGCAGAGTCGCATAACTCGAATTCAGACGATGATTTGAATGATCTGTTGCAGGTAAAATAGAAGAAACCTATTTCCATCGTCAAAACCTTGAGAAAATAGCAATCATTTATTTCTCCATCATTTATGCATCTTTTCATCTGTCTCAGGAAGAGGAAGATCTTATTAACGCTCACAGAAGACAAGTCGAGGAAACAATGAATATTGTTAAAATGGTATGTGACTGGACTTGTCAGCCGTGTACTTCTTAACTTCTTGCATTCAATTTGAGCCTTGGTTAGGCCGACCCCGACCTAAGCATAGTTCAATTGACTAGGATGCATACCCTCAATTAAGAGGTTCAGATATTTGTTAACGAAAGAAATAGAAGCCTAGTTTGTCTAGCTCAATGGAACCCCACGAGAGATCACAGTTTATAATTGAAACCTGTATTGTGAATTACAAGTCTAAAAGCTAAGCCAATTCTTCAACAAGGCTTGAAAGGAAACTTTATGCCAGTTGTATGATTTTGCCTGAAAATCAAAATATAAGCATAAGATTAGTTATGGGATACAGTGTTTTCGATAATGAGAGATTTCATCTCAAAATCAATCAATTTTAGCAATGAGTCGAGTAGTTCATCTATCTTATTAATGCTAGCAGGTTATCTTTTCAATGTAAGATCATTAACATATCTCCTCATGAGGGTGCATTTTTTGGGTTCACCAATCTTAAATTAGATTCTAATTTTATCTTATTGGATTGAATATTCATTTGTGTTTAATGGACTATAATACCATTTTAGATAGTATGAGATTTCATCTCAAAGTCAATTGATAATGAGTGAAGTAACTCATATATCTTACAAGCATAAATTTTAGGAGGTCTCCCCACTTTTTCAATGTGGGATCCTCGACATTTTCTTTAGCGTTAGAAAATAGTCACTTTGGTTATGACCTTTGAGCATATATTTACTCATGATTTCTGATTTTGCAGGAAATGAACCTTTTGGTGGAGGCAGACCAACCAGGAAATCATCTAGATGGTTATATATCAAGATTGAATACAATTCTATCCCAAAAGGCTGCAGCAATCTACCAACTACAGAATCATTTGGTTCATTTCCAGAAACGTTTGAAAGAACATAATGTACTTATATCTTCATCTGACTGATGAACTTGTGCAGAATTTCAGATGCTAGTTAGATCTAGCTCAGAACGCAATGTGGAGGATACGTAGCCGAAAAACCAACATGGGGACGTGTTGCTTATTTTTCCTTATGATTTTAATGAAAGCGTTCTTAAAAATTTGATATCCAATTGAGGTTTTTGTGTGGTAATTTCCATTACACAGCGATTGGAGTGGTGCTTTAATAGCTATTTCTTTTCCCTCACAGTATACAATATTTGTAAAATTGGTTATCTTATCCTCTCAAGTATAAGGAGTTTGCAAGATTTCTTTGTATCAGTAAATGATGTGATCAAAATTAAGCAGCAACTTTTACAATGTGTCTGTTTTCATTTATGACAGATAAAAAGATTGTTCTTTGGGATTTGTTGGATGCTCCCATGTTCATCGAATCAATGTTTATGATTCTGGGGGGGGGGGGGACAATAGTATGCAGAGGTTAATTATTTGTCATTTGTTCAGTTCTGGATCAAATAATTAGGTTTAGATCATAAATGAGTAGATAGCTTGTACTTCTCCATGCATAGGCATTGCCCAAATTTATTAAGATGCTCAAGATGGTTCAAAATTTTCAGAAATACTTGGGTATGCCTTGCACACATTGACTATATCTTAAGGCTGTTTGTTTTTGGTAGAAGAATCTTTTGTTTGTATTTGGTTGTAAACAACTATCTTTAATCACTCATCAAACTCTCCATCAAACTCCATGTCAAATTTCATATCAAACTTATTGCTTAATGCTATTAACATCAATTTTCAAACAAGTAGTATTCAAACATAACTTACACTTATTCGATTAACATCAATCTTCATCAATCCTCAGACAAGTAATTTATTACTCCAATTACCATTAATACTTCCATCCCTCTCCACTCCATTCGTGTATACCAAATATAAATACATCTTAAGGGTGCCCTTAATGTAAACATGAAGTGTGATTATTATAACCTAACCCATGCTTAGACTATCAATTTGAATAATAGAGATGTCCATAGGATGGGTAGAATGACTTCTTCGTTCACGCCACCAAATATAAACTTTGTCCATGTGAAAACCACATTTTTTCCTGCAGATATAGGAAAATTGGTGGAGATCAAATTCTCAAACAGGGAATTTCTTTTGTTTAATTTTTTTTTTTCTAATCTTAATTTTTATAAGTATTTTTAAATAGTTAATTTTTTTATGGAAAAATTATATTTATTTTCACTTGCATAGTTAATTATTAAAGAAAATATTCATTTAAATAAATATTTCTTTAAAAAAAATCTGTCAAAAAATTAAATTGGTAAAAAGAGATTTGTTTTTTTAAAAAAATAAGTAAACGGGGCAAAGATCGAAAAAACGGAGATGAGGAATAATCTCCGTCCCCGTTTAGCTTGCATGGATATTTTTTTTCTTCTTACTCACTTCTCCATTTCCCGCCTAAACATGGATTTATCCCCCCTCGTTCGAGAAAAACTCATCATCAATACTTGCTAGACATTACAAGTGAAGGCCAAATACCGATTTTTAAGATCAAACTTGTGACCATAGTGTTAAACTAAATTGCCACCAAACAATAAAATCAACACACCACCAACCCTATTATTTTCTTAGGTTTTATTGAGCCATAGGGAATAATTTTAATTTTTAAAACTATATGAACTAAATTCTAACGTTCTCTAAATTATAGAGAATAAATTCTAACTTTTAAATTATAATGATTAAATTCTAATTTTTTTCGAATGAAAGAAATCTCATTTATAATTTACCCTAAGAATTAATTTAATCAATAAATACCAATCATATAAATTAAGTATGGAATGACAATTATTACTCAAAAAAAAGTAGAGAATGACAATTAATTAATTAGTTCAATCCATTGCAAAAATGACTTGAACGCTGTTATTTAATAATCATACTTCAATCGATCATATTTATTATACTAAATTACTTAATTTCAAACATGAATAAATTTTGTGTGTGATGATAATTAAGACTAAAAACTAATGTTGTAGAAAAATTATGAACACTGTTTCAAAAAAAAAACATAGCTCATATTATAATAATCTACATTCCAAACACTTATCATCATTCTTGTTATAATAAATTATACCTCAAATATAGTTTATCATAATTCATAATATAATAATATGCATCACAAACACATGTTATAATAATTTATCATTTATAATAATTCAATTGTCATCCAAACGCACCCGTGATTAGATATTAGTATAGTTTAATCACGTTTAAAAATACTTTTTGGTGTCAAACATTCATAAAAGTAAGTTTAGTTTATGTATGTTTAATTGTGTAAAGTCTGTACACTTCACAATTTGCAATGAGAGTTTTTATCAGGAAAAATATTCTTAAAATTGAAAGAGTATCTTATACGTAAATAATATATAAATCGATTAAGAACCATATGTTTTTTATAAGCTACAAAGCACAAGACTTTTTTTAGAAACACAAAGACCAGGTCTCCTTAAATAACAAAAATTGAAACTTGGTATTGATGAGATTTTCATGATTGAGATTACATTGTTGCAAATATTAAATTATACAACACAAAACTCTTTTTTTATAACTGTTTTTATTTTTGGTTTCTGTTTTATAAAAATTAACAACTTCAATTTATGATTCTCTTTATTTTGATATCTACATTTTATTTATTTTTTTAAAAACAAAGAACTAAAATTTTAAAAATAGCTTTTAGAAATATGTTTTGATCTTTGAAATTTAAATATACAACTATTATAGATTTTTCTTACTTTAATACCTGTTTATGTTTTTAAAAACTAAACTATAATTTTGGTTTTGTAAATTGATTAGGATTTACCTACTCTTCTTCCGTAGAGAATTTGAATAAGCAAGCTTAAATTTCAAAAACAAAAAATTAAATGGATAACGGAACTTAAATTTTTATATAGTTCAAAATGGATCGTTCTTTTTTTATATTTGTGACGGTTCGAATCTTCTTGCATGCATCTCGACTAAGACATACCAACCCAACAATATTCATGAAAGCAGTTCAAAGGCAAAATTGTTATAAATTAATGATAAGAGACTAAGTTGTTTTTATGACAGTTAGGAACTAAAAGTGTTAATTTAACCTATTGGGAAAATAATCTTTTTCTTCAACCTTTTGTGCCAATAATTCAAATCTTCATTGAGATCTATGTGCAAACAAGTGAAACCTTGGCATAGATGATAGAACCATGATTTGAGCATACTATTCCTTCTTTGGAATAAGTTTAGGGGGAGAGGCATGATATAATGTCCTTCCAAATCAATCAAGTGTGAGATTCTTCCTCCAAATACAAAATGCAAAAAACAAATCAATGAACTATAAAGGTCTAATTCACAGACCCAAATGCAGTAACAAAGTTCAAAATTTTCATGAAAACTTTTCACAGAGCTGGACAATAATATCAGGTAATGAATCAGTAATCACACAGAAGACATATTCTCAGAAGAAACTACAAATATAAAAACACAATAAAACCAAATATGCCAAAAAGAAAGAGAGAAAAAATAAGGTAAAAAAGGATAAAACTCACTGATATGAAAATCTATAATCTCATGGACCCCATCCTTCTCTTTGAGCTGTTCATACTCTTAGCAGAAGGCTGAGGAACATAGAATTCAGAGTGTATATCCATGAAAAACCTGTCCACAATTTCAAGATAAACAGGACTTCTTAGGCGAGAGTAATAATGAATTGCCTCTTCAATATCCAAATCTTGTTCCATATCTCCCCTATCCAACATCTCCAACTCCTTCATTTTTTGTGCCAATCCTTCACTTCTTGTGCTGCTGTTCTTAACATCCCCTTTTCTCAGATGGGCAGTTCCTGGTTTCTTCTTCTTCTCTTGTCTCCTCCTTAAAGGATTTTGTTCTTCTTTAGCAACATTTGTGTCTTCTTGCTTTGATGTCATCACAGAGCTTGTCTTTGCAGCTTTGTGCAGTGTGGCCTGCCACTCGTCATAGATATCGATGTAGAGGCGATCGGTTGGATGGGTATAATGTGGCTTTCCTTTGCTACAAGAAAAGGGGATCAAGGAAGTGGGTTTTTGCAGCTTTTGATACCCTTTGAAGAATAAATACTTGAGTTTTTGAAGAGTTTTGTGGATGGTTTCTTTTAGCAGCATTTGGTTGGTTGGTTGTTGTAATGGAGTACAACAATCAAAGGGCTTTGCTGATAATGCTCAATCTGTTTGCAGGAGAGAAAAAATACACTTCTCTTTCTCTCTTATCTATCTATCTATCTCTCGCTCTTCCTTTCTTCACTAAATATTTCTGCAGCACAGAGAAGAATAAAGATGGAAACACTTCATGTTTCACGTAGTTGCCTAAAGACAAAGCTAGAGCAAGTGGCAAATTCCAAGTCTTGCCTTTAACTTCCTCTCCTTTCTTTTGGGGCCTTTTTGCGAGTGTTTGGACTAGGTTATGTGCGCCTCAACTATTTTTGTGTAACAACCGTTTGATCTGACAACATTTGGTTGTCAAAGAAATATGGTAGGTGACTATGTTGAATTATGTTAAACCACTAACAACCCAAAAGCTTAAGCTCATGGGTTGAGGTAAATTTAATTATATCAATCAACACTCTCTCTCACTTGTGGGCTTAGAAATTTGAGAAATGCCCTAGAAGTGGAATTCAATTTTAAATGGAGAGGAAATAACTTGACAAGGACTCAAACTCAGGACGCTTTGATACCATGTTAGATAGTGTGGACATCAATCTGGTATCAGAGCTTATAAAGCCCAAATGGGTATTCCATCCAATAAAAAATGAAATTGAGATCCAATTTAAGATAGATTGGTGAGCCCAAAAGATGCACCATTTTGAAGGGGCATGTAAGGATCTCACATGGAAAAAGTGGAGACCTCATAACAATATATATGAAAGGTGGACTACTCTCATCATCAATTGATTTTGAGATGGATGTCCACATTCTCTAATAGACTACCATGGTTTGAATCCGTACCCTCTTAGTTCTCATGATCTATTTTAACCACTAGACCAACCCAGGACGGTTTTTGTATTTTTGGAGCCATTCTCTCTCTCAAAAAGTTGAAAACCTTAACTGCTTTTTTTTTTCTTTTGAAAAAACCTTAATCGCTTGAACTTTGATAACAGGCAGCACGGAATCCCATGAGTTTGAAATTTATGTTTTTGACTACCTGTTGTGTAAAGAGCAGGGCATTCACTAAAGACAGTGGTTGCTAAAAGTGAAATGGCATTAAATCCACTATTCAGACAAGTACCTGATTGTTTGTAAAGGCAATCCTCCACCCATGAAGGACCCATTTGGAAAATGGTCCCAGCAAAAGATTGAAGAGGGTCCACAAAAATTCAATTTTGGTAATGTATACTATTCTGGTTTTAATCATGTAACAGAAAGATGGATTCAAATTAGCACAGTCAATTTACCATTATCAAAATTTGAATGGCAGAGATGAGGATACTATCTTTGTTGGCCTGACAATCTATACAGTAATTGAGATCACTTTAGATTTTAAAGAGAGAAAAAATGGGCAGGAATAATTCAAGCTTAGAAAAATGGCTGTCAATCAAGAAAATATATCAGTATGAACATAACAAGGAATACCCCTTTTGAAGGATTCTATATTCAAATCACCACCTCGGTTAGCAAATGATTTCAAGGGGGAACTAAAAAACATGGCAAAATTAAGCAAATTTCTAGGTTATTTTTGCATACTCTGTGGGCCAGTGGGGCTGATGACTCAACCTTGGAGACAAATCCAAATTTTCTAGCGTTTGTAAATCCAGACTCGACCTGATGGAACTCACAAAAGAAAGATTACATTTAAAAACAAGTTTTTGTCTAGGAGCTTACGTGTACTTTAACTATTTTCATGGGATAATCATCTCACCTTATTACGTTTGGTTGTCAAGGTGGTCATCATAGATTGAACTCATAACCTTGCTTTTGACAACTAAGCTCATCAACGATGGAGATTTGAATAAAGAGATATGTAAAATCATAATGATTAGATTTTTGTTAAAGCTATGAACGCAAGAGTTATAACTTTGAACAACTCAACAAATTCCACATTAAATGAGAAATCGTGGTCATAACTATGTGAGGACTATTGGTCCCCGGTAAGCAAAGAGATTGGTACTGCCAAATTCTCTCAGTCTCAGCTGATGAAGGATAAGGTGCATCACTAATATCTACAGAGCAAATGTCATTTTCTGAGTAAAAGCAACTCAATCCAAACTACTCAGCAAGACATTGCTTGACTTTTTTTTTTTTTGAAAGAAGGGTAACCACACCCGTCCCTAGGCCAGGCACTGGGAAACATCGAAGGAGTAATGTCACAGTTGAATCTCGAGCCTGGGACCTTGAAGGGAGCATACTTAAAAGCTCCCAAGTCGTCAACCACTGTGCCACCCCTTGGAAACTCATCGCTTAACTTTTTGGAGAAATCATATATCAACTTTTTGACTTGAATATTTACTAACTTGACTACTTGCCACCAGAGTTAGAGGCACTACTTAAATGACCCCTATTGCAGTAGGAACCTGAGTTTTTTTTTTTTTTTTTGCTAGTTAAATCTAATCATCAACCACCTCACAGAAATGCTAAGAAATCCCTAGAGTTACAAACACTTTTAGTCTCTGAAAAGATACAATTGAGTTCGTATATTAGTTGAACGAATTAGTCCTAGCACTTTCAATTTCGTAACAACTTAGTCTTTGAACTTTAGTATGTAACAACTTAGTCCCTGTTGTTACACATTTGAAATATTAAACTGTTGTATTGCAAGCTAAAGTTCGAAGAATAAACAGTTACCTTTAGGAAAGTCATGGACAAGAAGTGCTTTGCAACGATAAAATATTGATAGTTGCCTTGTTGGTTACCTGTAAAAAGAACCGATAATTATGGAGCTTTTTGAATTGCCAAATTGTTGCTTGAACACCAAGATCCGTCAAATATTGCAGGCCAAGTCATGATACTCTATTTAGTAAAAGAAAAAAAAAAATCAGGCTGGCACTTATTCAAACTGAAGATGAAGCATAGGATACCAGAGGTATTAGTAGGGCACTAGTTAAATTCAAGACAGATCACGAGCATCCATCTCAAAACCAATTAATAACCAATTAATAATGAGAAGAACAGTTCTCCTATCTTATAAATTGCTAGGTCTCCTCACTTTATAATGTAGAATCCTCAACATGTCTCCTCAAGATGCTGCCACTTTTGAGTTCACCAATTTTCAATCAGATTCAAATTTTATTTTATTGGACCGAATACCCATTTGAATTTAATGGATTCTGATACCATATTCGATAATATGTGTATCTATTTCAAAATTAAATGATGAGGAGAAGAGTAATCCGCCTATATTATAAATTGCTAGGAGGTCTCTTCACTTTCGGATGTGAAATCCTCGACAAAATCTAGATCCTATTACTCATTTACTCAATACTTAAACAGCAAAGCTACCCAAAATAATGTGTATGGATCGAATATGCTAAGTATCTCGGTAGTTGTTACACATTGCTGAAACATCTTACAACTCGAAATCGAACTAATGGAAGAAAGCCATCCACAGCTAAAATCTGCAAATATGAATAGGGGATAGAAGTGCATTTTTCATCATGTAAGAACGATATCAATATATACATGTACCAGTTCGATTATTTGACATGCTACAAATTCAATCATGAATCACAGTTACAGCTCCTTTGAGCTTTCCTACTGGGACCAACTGCTGTAATCGAAATTACCGCTCAAAGAAAGACAATAGACAGTGATGAAGAAAGCGTCGATTTGTGCCTTTCTGGCTTGTATCGATTCAATGTTCGATTTTTCTATTGAGTTTAAAAAACTGATGCAGTCTTCGATGGACTTCACCATAATTCTCAGTTGAAGAAATGAGACAGTCCTTAATCCACTTTGGGAGCTTCTCGGCTGGGTGTGAAAAGCTTCTTTTTGAGGAATTGGAAGCATAACGAACATCAACTAATAAAATTGCTGCGTAATCATTGATGTGTCGAATAGCTCTACCTGTAATAAAGGCATGGAAAGCGGGTGTTAGAGAAAGACGAGATGAAAATGCAATGGTTTGGACGTAGATAACAAATTATCTCTACAATTCTTCCAATTTTAGGGGAAGCTATTGATTCAGTTAGCAGGATTACTCCTTTGGAACCTGATCAAGATTTCACCTAGGTGAGATTTTGATTACTGTAGGTAGTATAATCACTGAACAACCAGATTTAGAGTAAACTAAGAAATGGTAATCGTGATTTCAATCAGACCCACGAATTCAACTATATTCTAAATGAACCAACTTATTTGATTCATTTCTAGGGTTCATTTTGGACGACAACTTGTGTCTCCCATAATAAATATAACGGAAATCATTGCTTACCAATTGACTGATTCACGGCTTTCATGCAAAGATTCTCGTAATATTCTTTTCCTCTTTTGCAGCTTCTCAAGATCTCTAAACCAGTTTCAACATTTCCACCAGGAACCTCGTTATAAACCTTCGAACTCTTAATGGAATTTGAATTTCCAAGATTTTCAATATGTTTCACCCTCTCCATCAACTCGACGTCAGATGGACTAGGGTAGGGCAGGCCGACCATGACAACGCACCGGCCCATCCCATCGCTTAAGTTGATGCCTTCCGATATTTTGCCCCCAACAACAGCAAAAAGCACAGCACCAGTAGCAGATGAAATATTTTGTTTTGGATCCTTGTTAGACAATCCATCAATGTTTTCCTTGTATTCCTTAAGAACAGATTCCACATCAGTATTTTTTCTAGGCTCTCTAAATATACGTTTTTTCTTCATAATCCTGTCGAGGATGCCTGAAGCTTTCCATACACCATATACCTGTTCTTCATAATCAAATGAAGAGAAGAACACAACAATTCCTTCTGGAACTACAGTCATTAAATTGCAAAGCAAAAGCCCCAGCTCCTTCACCTGCAAAGCCAGGCCCGTATTGATATCAACTACCGTTAAATTAACAAGGATACAAGCTTAGTGATTGAACAGAAAGAAAAGGTTATCTACTTGTAACTGAATTGACTGAATAAATCAGTTCAAGGCTGTAATATCCTTACGATAGCAGATGAGCTTCTACTCTTGTAGCTAAAGTCAAAAGGCTGGCCAGACGGACCGGAGGAAACAGCCATTGGCAAAATACTTTCTGGAGGAACAATGTGACTACATGAAAAAAAATTCAACTGAGAAGGGGGTAACCATGGAAAGAGTCGTTCCCTTGTTTCTTCTATAGGTTGTAAAGTTCCCCCGGCAAGAACAACAGCATGTGCTTGATTTACAACCTACAAGATTAGGACTATGGTCTCAGAATAAGGCATGATATGCAAAATTCATGGGGTAAATTTCTCCTTTTGCCAACCTCAGAAAATATTTTCTCCCCTGTAAGCATAACAAATTTTATATATCCTCCGCTCTCCCCTAAGCATGTTGGTCTGTTCTTTGAGATGATCATTCTTCCATCTCCATCAAAGTTAATAAGGGATAGCAGCATGTCAGCTAATGCCCTAAAGCTTGAGAGAGTACTTCCCTTCTCGTAACGTTCTTCAAAAGTCTTCATTGCCAAGTCATTTCTTGAAATAATCGTTCTTTCTCCATATCCATTAACCTGGAAAATGTACATGTTAACCGTAACCCCCGGATAAGAAAAATTGGTCATTATGTGGGTACAGTTAGCAAGTAAGAAGAATATACCTTGTGCATAATGTTGCTTTCCTTAATATACTGCAGCAGTTTTACAAAGTTGATATTGTCTATATTCAGAGAAAAGAGAAAATCATTTATAGCCATTGTATAGTCTAAAGTACCATTTTTTTCGGTACTATTATTTTGACAAGGTTCCACATAAGACGCTTCCTCATTGTGTAAGAGTTTAAGGAGAGCCCGAGTAACTATAATTAGAGTTTGAATATATCTCCGATTCCCTGGTCCCAAACGACTGCAAAATCTTTCAAAATACCTCTCCATGTGGTGATGCACATTCTCCAGCTGTAGGAAATTTGGAAATTTGTTATCAAATGGAAACAGAAAACTTAGAACCAGTTCTATTAAAAATAAAAATTGTTTTCTTTTATCTCTCTACAGGCTAGTTCAACTCCCCACTGAGTAATGGAACTTAAAGAGGGACACAAGGTCTCTGCAAGACAAGAATTAAAACTCCAAAAACATTTAACTAGATTAGTTCTTATTAAAGTTTTAGAATTGCAGTGAATAACTGAGTTCAATAAAGCTGGTAACAGTACCTGTGAATAAGTGATCTTTGAATCATACATACTGATGAGAGAATCAGCTAAATTGTGAGCCTCGTCAATAATTACAATATTGTTCTTCAAAACAAGGCCGAGAGATTCACGGGATGATTTCGATAGAAGAGATTGATACGGTAGGACAATCAGATCAGCAGCCTGGACCATGCTTCGGGAGCCATAGTATGGACACGTTCCCACACTTCTTCCAAGGTGAACAAGATCTTCAATGTCTAAGGCTCCTCTTTGAGAAATCTGAGTCCTAAAGTTCCTTTGTAGTTTTGGTTTTCTAAGCATTGGACACCCAGAAGTAGCCTTGGTCCGGCACATTTTTCCTGCACCGCCTAACTTCTGTAAATGGATGTAACCATAAGTTCATAGAGAACCAAGAAATTTCAAATTCAAAGACAAAAGATGATATTAACATTGTTCTTTAAAAATGGGTGAGAGATGTATGAGCCTATATGCAATATGGTGTCAAATGATTCAATAAAAACTAGAGAAGAGAAATGATAACAAAAGATTAAGAATGGGGGGGCAAGTCTTATAATAAGTTTAATGAAATATGGATCCAATTTTAACTATTTAACAAGGAACCCGAAGAATGAGTTTGCATCTCATACTAACTAAAACGACACATTTTTCAAAAGATAAATAGTAAAAGAAAAAAAAAGTAATTTCCTTTCTAGATTTTTTACAATGAAAAAAAGATATTATAGTGATAAACTATAGTTAATTTAAGCAAATATCTACGTTATTAACAATGTGGCCAAAATACACTACTAGTGGCAGGATAGTAAACGCAATGTTAGACTGATAGGATGAACAGCTAAATTAGAATTAGAATCATATGAATCTCAAAAGAAACAAGAAAGTATCTCTTAATTTCCATACACATGCAGATATCTATTATCATAGTTATTGACTCTGTATTATGGAGAGTTCTAGAATCAGGCAATGTTTTTTTAGGGTATTGTGTTTTTAAGGCATTCTATTATTCTTGAGCAATTATAACTTTACAGTCCTGTGTTATGAGAACATGAGGGCAAATCTAGAATTGCAAAGCATGATAATTTCCAGTAGAGATCTTCGTAATTTCAAGTTTAATATTTTGCAGTTAGTTGCAAACATTATATCAGACAGGTTATACGAGGAAAACTTCCAATCTATAGCTGATGAAAGAATATCTCATACCTTAGCTTTGGATGTCTCAATAGTCTTTTTCTTTTGAAGCTCCAAGCATCGGTCACTTATGTGACTTGCACTACCAAGTTTGAGGACCTCTGAAACGTGTATTCAATAATGTGAGAAATAAAAACACACACGAGCGCAATAGATAATAGACAAATGCCAGGGAGATATATACGTTCATTGATACAAAAATTCTTCCTAGAACCAAGGCAAATGACATTCAACTCATTTGCAAAGCCCGTCTTCCTTAACTCCCTTATAAATTGTGACAGTTGCGAGTGTGTTCGACTGCAAAAGTAAACTTTCAACTTCTCCTCTTCACGAGATTCGTCTTTCTCCTCTTCGTCATCGCTAGATGAACTGATTGAACCCCCACTGACCTTCCTCTTTGACTTACCGCTACCAAGACCCACGTCGTCATCACTTTCATAATCCTCCACCAAAAACTCTTGATCATCCAACTCAAGATTGTCATTTGGAGCTTGCATAGACTTTTGTTCCTTCGTAACAAAATGGTCTTCCTCTTGTAAACCCAAATTCTGATGATTATCCTTGGAACCTTCTTTTTTATGCCTTCCTAATCCCACCCCAAGTTCCTTTTTCTTACTCTTCTTCTCCATATTGTGATGGTCTTGACTTACAGTGAACTTCCTCATCCAATCAGGCTCATCATCTGAATTAAACTGGCTTCCATTTGTGCCAGACTTGTCAGGCCCATCTTGAATCTCACCATTTTGTTTCTTCTTTTGGTCCGCCACCCATTGCAAAGCGCTGCATATGATGCTTAGAGTTTTCCCCGTACCTTGCAACAAAAACAAAAAATCCAATCAAGAAATTGAAAGAAAAATATCTATTTTCTTACATAAAGAAGTGGAAACTAAAACAATGATAGATGAAATGATTTTTTTTTCTTAAACTGAACTCACACTAACAAATACCCTCAATTTCTACAATGCAACTAATTTTATCTCAATACTTCACCTCAAGAAAATGCCGCATTTCCTCCATCCACCCAAATTTCTTATCAAACAACTGTAAAAATTTATCCAACAATATAGCAAAAGGCATACATCGAATCATAACTTCAAATTCAAACACCGTTTTGTTGGCATGCAAACAAAGTATCCCACATTGGTTAGTTAAGGAGAAGATCATGATTTTCATTGCCACGACGCCTTTTGGGTGAAACCAAAAGCAAATCCACGAAGGTGTACGTTCAAAGTGGATAGTATGATACCAATGAGTAGATTCGGTAAGTTTGTCATCCTTATCACGTTTCGCCAACAAGAACATAAATCCAGCATCGGCTCAAAATGTTAACCTATACTACTCACGTCGGATTATCATTAGCCTAATTTACAATCTAGCGATTAAAACAACAAGAAACCAACAACCCACTACTATTTCATCGCAGAGATAAAAAAATAATCCAATAAGGAATGTAACTTGAGAGAAATAACAACAACAATGTTGAAGAGATACAATCCGCTCCCATTCCACAAATATCAAACACTGTGTGTATGAGATCAAAAGCTATAAATCGAACTGGGAAAGATGTAGAAGGAGACAGACCAGTGGGGCTTTCAAGCATGGAGATTCCGCCATTGTTCAGCGATTTGTACAGTGCTTTCATGAAATCGAACTGGATCGAGTAAGGTCTGTACGGAAATGCAGGAAATTCAGGCTCCGTCTCTTCGTCTTTGCTCTCCATCTTCCACACTCCCAACTCTGTACCACCTAAACCCTTTCGCGCCTTTTTTCTCTATTTATAAGCCATTTTTTAGGGGAGAAAACAATATAATAGATCTTTTTTAATTCATATAATTGAGAATCCGAACAATTTCTACTACCCAACTCAAACATTAATAGTTGAGTTGTCCGATAGATTTAACAAAATTAAGTTGTATTATGATTTTATATTTTTTTTTGGTTTATCTATCTTAGGATTGACTAATCTTTTTAATTTGGAGTATTACATGTGTATGAGAGGAATATTAACTAGTAAGTTAGATTATTAACGTGTTTATAAGAAACAAAAGTATTATAAGTTTAAATATGAGAAAACACAATTTGAGAATCCAACCCAAAAATATAGGATTGAATTGTGTTGCTCTAATTCATAAAATTGAATGAATTAGACTATTGTCCAATTCGGAAAACTAAAGATGTGTTTGGGACACCGGTTTGGTTATGATAGACGATAAGTTATTATAATTAGTGTTTGAGGGGCAAGTTATTATAACATAGATTACGGTAAATGGTACTCGAGGGACTGATTCTGTAACAAAAATAATATTAGATAAATGGTCATGCACGTTGTCGGTGATTGCCCCATAACAGAGTGCATTAGGAGCAAAAAAACAGTTGCGTCGCAGCCACTACCTTGACTCCTTTTATGCAATTATGAACTTCGCATAACTTTATCAATTCCAACGCAACTTATCCTTTTGGACGCAAAAAAGAATTTCCCGGGGAAGGATGGAATGCTAACCTAGGGCTTGAAATGATTAGCGATTGGTTAACGAATGGACTGATAGACGGACAGACCGGCTGGAGATAGGCATTCGGATTCGTTACTTCGGACTCCTGAGGGTGAGGAATCTGTTGTTTCGGAATAAATTAGATATCTTAGTTCTAGTCTTGTCGATGTTTAACTATGTATGAGTACGAGTTGGAGCTTTGCCGTCTACTCATTTCATTGTTAGCGAGTAGGTGGCAGCTAAATTAAGCTTCGTGGCACTAGTGGTACACGGAAGTCATGGATGATCATTGGTCTGATGCTTCGGGTGAGCAATCACTGACTGACGTTCTGAAGTTCTAGGTCTTAACGCTTTCCACGCTGTCTCCTTCTGGTAATGCATGAGATGCTGTCTTAGGTAACCACCGTTTATATATAAAAAAACATCATTTGTCTTCAAAACGGGCCCAAACACACCCTAAATAATAAGGACAACTAGTCTTAGGTAACCACCGTTTATATCTAAAATTTGGTGTTGTAGGTGTATGCTACTACATAGATTTACCTACATATATTCATCTATGTTTTTGCATCTTTTGTTCCTGGTTATATACCATGTGTACCAAAACATATTGTCATGATTTCAACTGCTTTTGCATCTTTTGTTCCTGGTTATATATCATGTGTACCAAAACATGCTATCATGATTTCAGCGAGAATGCATATGTTTGTCTTTTCTTCCTGGTTATATACCATGTGTACCAAAACATACTGTCATTATTTCAACTTCTTTTGCATCTTTTGTTCCTGGTTATATATCATGTGTACCAAAACATGCTATCATGATTTCAGCGAGAATGCCTGTTTGTCTTTTGTTCCTGGTTATATACCATGTGTACCAAAACATACCGTCATGATTTCAGCCAGAATGCATCAGTTTGTTTTTTGTTTCTAGTTATATACCACGTGTACCAAAACACATACTGTCATGATTTCAACTGCTTTTGCATCTTTTGTTCTTGGTTATATACCATGTGTACAAAAAAACATACTGTCATGATTTCAGCCAAACTCCGTTAAAAGCAATTGTAATCTGCATCGCTTTTATTGATGGAGAAATCCATGAAAATCAAACAAAAACTTGTGAATACCTCCACTCAACGGAAGTGAGATCCAACAAGACTCATAAAATATATTGGGTGCGCAATTGTATCCCAAACTCAAAAAAATCAAAATCATGAGTAAAAAGTGTGAGTGGGAAAGTGAGAGTGGGAGTGAGAACGACCAAAGAATGTGACAAATGTTGGATACTACGAGTTGTAAAATGAATAAAATGATAATTTGGGTTTGGAGAAAGAAGATCAAAGACGATTTAACAATTCATTGCTATGAAACCAAAGATATCTCTGTTTAAATAAAAAAAGATTTGACAAAGATATTAAATAAATTAAATGAAAAATTAAAATATATTAAAAATAAATATGTGAGTTAGTTGTATGGAGATATTCTCTCCGAGATTTCAGGGTGTTAGTCTATAGAAATAACGTTTAATTAAGTTTTATAATTAATAAATATGTTTAAAACGAAAATAAAATCAAGGGCATTATAGAGATATTTTAATTATCTATCCACGCTTATTTCTAATTTAGATACTCATTTAATGTCTTAAAAAAATTAAATATTTTTTTAATTATCTTTTAAAAAGTAGTCATTTACTACTATTTTCCTAAATAATATTAGATCAATTTAAGAATTTTCAATTTTCTTTTAAACTATACTATGTTTCATTGATGTGTTTAAAACTAATTGGGCCGGTAGCTTTTAGACTTACGTAATAAGGCCGGCCCAATAAATAATCCCAAACCTCTAACCCTAGGCACTGTCATATAAAAAAACCTTCTTCTTCGCAGGTTTCTCCAGAGCCGAAGTGCAGATAGAATTTCTCCACCCTAGGGTTTCTTCGTCGAGTATCAATGGTAACATCCGTTTCCCCTTCTTCTCTGTATCAGATTTCTATTCTCTGAATTTCTGTTCATCATCTCTCTGTTGTTGCTCCGATCAACAGGGAAAGGGTACGGGTAGTTTCGGTAAGAGGAGGAACAAGACCCACACCCTCTGCGTGCGATGCGGCCGCCGCAGCTTCCATCTCCAGAAGAGCCGCTGCTCGGCATGTGCTTTCCCCGCCGCTCGCAAGCGAACATGTAAGTTCACGCTCTTCGTGATTTTCCTATTTCGTTTAATCGTTGCTTTGAATCTATTTATTGATAATGCGTATCTTTACAAGTTACTGGTTTGTATTCATGTGTTTACGAAGATTAAGAAGGCTAAGGTCTGTGCGAAGTATCCTTTTTCTTAGATCTAACTAGGGGAGGGGACCTCGAAATCCACCCTCAAATAAGATCAGAGCCATTTACTGAATTTCAGGATTGAGATAGTTTTTGGTTCGATGAAGTATCATTAGGACTCCATTTGATAACTATTTTGTTTTTCTGTTTTGAAATTTAAGCCTACAACAATGATCTTGGCATAGTTTTTTTCTTATTGGATATCTATATCTTATCTATATTTTAATAATTAAACCAAAATTTGTAAACAAAATTGTTTTTGTAATTTGGTTAGTATTCACCTACTTTCTTAAAAAAAAACATGTGTACATTGTACGAAAGATGGAGCACAATTGAGTAGAAATAAGCTCAAATTTCATAAACAAAAAATCAAATGCTTATCAAACAGGCCTAGATGATCTAAAGATGGGTTTTGGTTGGGAGTTTGATTGTTTTGTTGGCTCTCGGATTTTGTTTAGACAACTGGAGTGTTAAGGCAATTAGGCGAAAGACGACCGGAACCGGTAGGATGAGGTATATGCGCCATGTTCCGCGCAGATTCAAGAGCGGCTTCCGAGAGGGTATGATACTGAATTTGTAGTTGGATTTAGTTTATTGCATCATTCACTTTCGTAAGTACTGGTATCGGTACTGAATTGGTTTTGGTGCTTAAAATTTCTTGGGCTGTATTATTTATTGAATAGGTACTCAAGCTGCACCCAGGATCAAAGGAGCTGCAGCATCAGCATAAGGTTTTGGAAGAAGTTCGACTTAATTTCAGTACCTATCAATTGTTTTCAGTAGGGTTTTTACTCGTCTGAGAATCATTTCATTTAATTTTGTCTTAGTTTTGCCCTTTCTTGATTTAGTTGAACACGGTCTCTTTAAAATGTATCGTTTTTCGAGTTATGGACAAATTGCGAATTCAGCACTTGTTTCTGTGTTTTCTTCAGCTTGGTTCTTATTGTTCTCTATTATCCCAATGTATTTGGAAGATCTTCTACTAATCATTAGATTGAAATGGTTCTCTTGGAAATAGGGTTCTTGCCCCCACGGGATGGCTCCTCATTTGTCACATGTTCCTGCAAGAAATCAATTTTTCTTCTCAAAACTGCTGTCTCTTGCTTCCTTTCTTCTTCATTCTATTACCATGTTACAAGTCTTCTCTTCATTCTATTACCATGTTAAAAGTCCTCCCTAGATGATGGAGTGTTTTGGGAAGTAGGATGAGAATTGTTATTTGGAAAACGATCATTTTTATTCATGTCTGTTCCACTTGAAAGAA
The DNA here is from genome assembly GCA_036507275.1 of Sicyos edulis. Lineage (NCBI taxonomy): Eukaryota > Viridiplantae > Streptophyta > Magnoliopsida > Cucurbitales > Cucurbitaceae > Sicyos > Sicyos edulis. Next base: position 11,314,252 of record CM071852.1, on the reverse strand, counting down.
TCTTCCATAATCATGTTTCTCACTTGAAACATAGATACTTATTCCCTTGGTAATCCATATCTTTCCTATTCTCCTCTTAGTTCTTTTTCTTCCATTCTCCTAACATATTTTATATGTAGCTATGAATCATTATTTATAACGGGATCTCGAGGCTCACTTGTGACGTTAGTGTCTCCATTCCTTTGATTTTTTTTTATGCCTGGCCTAGGGATCGGTGATGGTTAGTCGGCCTTGGGATCGGTGATGGTTAGTCTTGTTTTGTTATAGGGTGCTCTTAAAACATATCACAGAAATAGCTGTTTTATTTTAACTGGACATCTTGGTTATATGTATATGGTTGATTGACCGATCATAGACTTGCACGTCAACTATCTGTTCACCTCAATTAATTTTACAATTCAATTATGTGTTTCTAGAATGTTTGTATTGCAACGTAAATTAATTTTGTGCATATCAAATTAAACAACGGGAACATTGCTCCTTGACAATTTATACTCAATACGGGTTTGCATGGGTCAGATTAATAAAGCTCCTCCACCATTTGTAATCAATAGAAAAGTGGTTTTTTTTTTTAATATCAATAAGTTTTGGTTAACTAAGAATACCTTTAATTTACTTATGAACTAACTCAATTAGTATTTTATTTATTTATTTTCAACTCTATAAAGTTGATAACTCAACCTATGAACTAACTCAATTAGTAACCTATAAATGAACTCAATTAGTATTTTATTAATTTAAACTCAACCCAAGTAAGATGATAACCTAACTTAATCTGTTATATTGAGTTAGTATGATTGAGTTTTTTGAACACCCGTTATACTCAAGGCATTGAGGACTCACTAGATCTATGCATTACTCCTTACCCATTTCTATTAAAGGTACTCGAAGGTCCATGCAATTGTGGTTTCTCGAATTGTGAACACATCTGAATGAGGGGATTTTTAGGATATAAACATTGTGGTAAAGAAAAGTTTTAAATAATTGATACGTACTACTTACATCAGCAAAGTGCATTTTCCTAGCTTAACTTTAAGCAGTTTTCACTCTTAGAAACGGTTCAAGAAAAGTTAATAATGTGACTGTGTTGCAAAGATGCTAGAGAATGTCGGTGCTGAGAAGGATCAAATATAAATTTCAAACTCATATCATAATTAGATGCATCTCAAATACAATTTATAACAATATATTGCTTATAATAATCTAACTAGTGCCGTTCATACAAGTGATCTTCACCTGCTACAATTGCCTTTTTTTTACGGTTTTAAAATTGTATCTTACAAACACTAATTTCATTTATAATTTTGTTGTTTTGTTTTTGCTTTTACTTTTTATTTCGATATGTCGATTATTCAACTCTACTACATTGTCACAAAAAGACATGAATAATTGATTTATAAGTGGACTTTTATAAATTTAGTTTTTGTTATCTACCATTTATTATATTAAAAAAAAACTAACTCATAGTTTGAAAAAAATTTCTTTTTAGAATCTAGCTAAGAATTAAGATATTTTCATAAAGGGATTGAAAACCATCAAAGATATGAAAAAAAAAAACCTAAAATCAAACTATTATCCAATTTAACTTTTTTTCCAATAACAAAAGAAGTTATAATGACTAATTTTAAAATTTTGCGGCAATAATGATTTGAGGACCATGGAAAGAAAAAAAATAACATAAAAAGTAAATGTATGTTTGGAGCACCAGTTTGGTTATGATAGACGGAATGTTATAATAAACGGTAAGTTATTATAAATCATGTTTGAGGGACAAGTTATTATAAGAGAGATTATGATAAATGGTGTTTGAAGAACAAGTTATTATAAGAATGATTATGATAAACATAGTTTGAAGAGCTGATAAGTAATATATCTAAGGTTTAGATAAATGAACACATAGATTTAGATAAACGAGCACGCAGATTTAGGTAACTACCGTTTATAATAAACGGTGAGACAAATATTGATTGAGTTATTATAACCAGTCCGACCGTTTATATAAACGGGCCCAAACACACCATAAATAACCAACGATTGTGAGGGTATTTTAGGAATAGAGAAACTCAACCGCCCTTTGCTGTCCTCCCATTTGTTTAGTGCTATTTTTCAATTTCCGGTCAGCCTTTTCCCTCTCCACAAAAACCAATAATAATAATAATAATAATAATAATAATTCTTGAGCGAAATAATTTTCCGTTGTTCATCTTTTTCTGTCAACTCCAAATCCCTAAAAAGGTTCCTAAAAATTCCTTTTCCTTCTCGAAATTTGACCCATGGCTTCTCGTAGGCGCATACTCTTGAAAGTCATCATCCTTGGAGACAGTGGGTGAGCTTTCTTTCTATTTTCTATGATTGTTCCTCGCATTTTGATTCTCCTTCCTGTAATTCTGTTGGGTTTTTCGATTCCAGGAAATTCAAGAAAGTAGGGTGGGATTTGGAAACCATGTTCTTGTCCTTGATTTTTCTGTTTTATTTTATTTTTTTATATGTGGGTTTTCTTGGTTTTCTCCTATCTCGTGGAAAACTAACAAAAAATTGTCTTCTTAGTCTGGTTGAAGCTCGCAATCACTGTTGCTACGTGTGATGTTTTGTATCTCAAAATATGAAATTATTTTTGTGATACTTAATTTGCTCTTCTTATTGCAAAGCATTATGTGATTTCATGATTGTACTAAACATATTTTGTTCCTAATGAATTGTTAGTTCAAACTTTTACTTGATAAGTTTGGCATTTGTAATTTTCATGCGGAATGGTAAAAGGAATTATAATAATTTCTAGATTTTATATATTTGTTCTTGAGAATTTACCATCAGTAGCACGCCTCTTGTCTTATATTTGCAGCAGAATTTTAAAAATAATTCATCTATAGCATATTGATTTCTATCACTCAACTAGCGATAAAATTCAATTTGGATTTCTATCATCGATAGAAAACTCAAGCAGTGTTAGAATGAGTCTATCAATGATTGAATTCTATCACTAATAAAACTCATCCAGCGATAAAACTCAATTTAAATTTTGTGCTATAAATGAATTAATTTTGATTACGTGCTATAGATGGAAATATTTTGCCCTTTTTTGTTATACATGCAAAATTCCCTTTGTTCTTTGGTAAATATTTTCTTTATTATTTTGTAGATTATAGTTGTGAAATTCAATGGAGATTTTTGCCATTTAATTATAATTTCTTAAAGTTTATCATTTATTGGATTTGGTGGGTTTTTACTTTCCTAATCAAGTTTCTTGTATTTTTGGCAGTGTGGGGAAGACATCGCTTATGAATCAGTGCGGATTTGAACCCGAAACTTTGTAATCTTGTCTTAGGAGTCTTTTTGTTTATTGGGTTTTTTTCTTAATTGCATTTTGGCTGTGCTACTTCTATTTGTATGACTAGGTATGTGAATCGTAAGTTTAGCAATCAGTATAAGGCGACTATTGGAGCAGATTTTCTCACAAAGGAAGTTCAGCTTGATGACAGGTTATTTACGTTACAAGTAAGTATGTCTATAATGGTTGTATTGTTTTTGTCTTTTGGTGTTGGCGTTTATGGTAATTTGTGGAGCTTTGTGGAGTGTGTTTTAGTTGATGGGATGTAACTGCTGCTTTGGTTTCTTAAGCATTAGCATTAGAAACTCCCATCTTTTTAAATTTCTGGCCATTGCTGATAATATCTAAAATGTAAAGCAATTGAACTTCAACTTTATCCTTATAATCGCAGTAAAAAAAAACCACTGGCAGTTGTGGATCGTGATTTTACTCTAAAAATTCCAATTGTCATTCTTCTCTGACCTAGTTATGATAAAGGCAAATTTTTCTCCGTTGTGGTTTGGATTAGTTATATATATAGAGGAAGAAAGTTTTTGTTTTCTTTTTGAGGTCAATAACAATAGTAGAGGGTTGGGGAACTTGAACATGCAACTTCCTGGTTGAGGATACATGTCAATCTAAGTTCACTTTGGCTATTGGTTATAGAAGAAGAAAGTTAAAAAAAGGGGTGTTTGGGGGATGATTAATAGGTGGAATGATTATTTATGTTTGAGGGGAGATGGCTATGAAGGACATTGTTATCTGTGTATGAAGTACAATGAATGATTATGGGGAACCGTTACCTATGTTTGGGACGTAGAAAATGATTACGTGGGAAAAAAATATTGATTATGAGTTAATGAATAGTAATTATGAGGGGAGTGAAAAGTGGTTATGAGGGAATAAATAGTGATTATGGAGGAAATGATTGTCGGTGGCTCAAACGTGGGTAAGAGAATAATTCTCCATCCTCGGTCTGATCTCCTTGCCCCCAAACACTCCATAACAACTCATGTTGGACACTTCTTTTTGTAAGAAACAAAATTCTCTTAAGTTTAATTGAGCAAATGAAAGAGCAATGGGCATTAAAAAAACAAGCCCAAAAGAAGAAAGGGAGCCGAAAGAACGAACTACTAAAAGGGCTCCAATCCAAAAAGACCAAACCAAGATCATAATTACAAAAAGGTCAAGTAACCGGCGCCTATAAGAAAGTATTAAACCTAACAAGCTCCCAAATCTCCTCACCGACTTCTCATTCTCTCTAAAAATACTATTCTTTCTAGCGAGTCATATACTCTCACAAAACAACAGAGAAACTAGCTTGCCACAAGCCCACAACACCGTGCTTCTCTCACTAAAGATAGGATGGAAAAACACCTTCTCTAACAACGATTGACCATCACTATTATGTGCCCCACTTACATACACCAAAAGAACTCTTCAACCAACTCCAAAGGAAGTTGACCAACTGGAACTCCCACGAGTAAATGGCTAAGAACCTCACCATGCATACAAAACTAAGTAAATGTATCTTTGGACACAATCCAAATTGTTAACCTTCCCATGTAAAACTTGCCATGCAAAAATCTTTACCTTCTTCAAAATATTAGCCTTCCATAGAGAGGAAGCCTCAGGCGCAGTTAACGAGGCAAGAGAGTGACAAAGAGTGGAAGTAGAAATGGCAAGAGAAACCGCTGGAAAAATTAGGAGTCCAGACCCGTATCTCTCCTCCTTGAAACAGCAACCTGATCTCAAAGGATATGAGACCCATTAGGCACTTTTCAAAGTTCATGTACCTATTAGACTTAAGATTGATCGATAATTTAGGGACCTATTAAGCTTTTATAGTTTAGGTACCTATTAAATACAAACTTGAAAGTTCATGGACTAAACTTGTAATATAACTATTCTAGGAAACTTCCTTGGGTTTATTTCATTTTTAATTTAATATTAATATTATTATTATTCAAAATACGGTGAGGAGGTGGAATCGATTTGCTTTGTAATGTCTTGAGATGAACAATTTACATATGCCGTGTAAAATTGCAGATCTGGGATACAGCTGGACAAGAACGGTTTCAAAGTCTTGGAGTGGCCTTTTACCGTGGTGCTGATTGCTGTGTTCTAGTTTATGATGTGAATGTTATGAAATCATTTGATAATCTTAACAACTGGCGAGAAGAGTTTCTGATTCAGGTTGATATTGATCCAACGTTGATACTTGATAGTTATGAGCCTATGACAACATAATACATATATGTTTCTTACCTTTATGCTATTTATGTTTAGGCCAGTCCATCTGATCCTGAAAACTTCCCTTTTGTCGTATTGGGGAACAAGGTTGACGTTGATGGTGGGAACTGTAGAGTGGTGAGTTTTGCCTGGTCTGGCTTTTATCACGATTATTCTGAATTACTGGTCCAGTGTGAGGGTTGTTCTTTCTGCTTGAGGACTGATACTCTTTAGTAATTGCACGTACATAAGGATCTTTTATTGGCATTGTAGGTGTCTGAGAAGAAAGTGAAGGCATGGTGTGCTTCAAAAGGAAACATACCATACTTTGAGACGTCTGCAAAAGAAGGATTTAATGTGGATGCTGCATTTCAGTGTATAGCTAAAAATGCCCTCAAGAACGAACCGGAAGAAGAAGCGTGAGTAAATTCTTTTCAATTGAACTTCAAATGTCACTCCGATTCCCCCTTGATGACATCTTTTTTACTGGTTACATCTGTAGCTACATTCTATCTTTAGGGAATCTTATTGACGTAGGTTGATAAACTAAACAATACGAATACAACAGCAAGTTTTGATGAAAATAAAATTGAGGAATAAATCCAAAAGAGAGGAAAACTGCTGTTGAAACTTTGGTGTTGCACCAGTTTTTAATGCACATAGGGTTGTCCTTAAGCTTTGCCCTTAACTTATCCATCCCGAGTTTCGTTCAATAGATAAATCATTTTCTTGCTGAAATGTGGGCAGTAGCTGTATCACTATCATCTGAATTTTTATAAACCAAGACAGAAACTCTAGTCACAATGTATAATAATCACGACGTTCGAACGCTGGTAAAGTCCGTCTCGTTCTAATTTTTTTTTATTTCTCTGAAGACTGAAAAGAAGGCCTGACTAGTGATTTTTCAAATGAATCTAGTGCGAGCACTCTGTTTCCTATAAAAAATGGAAAAAAGAAGAATGTAGTGTGAGCGCATCACGAGGACACTAAAAATATGAGCTTTGACCATCTAGAATTTCTTATCTTCTTCCAACTTGGTGGTTATTTTGTTCTACCTCTACTATGTTGGATCCCCTCCCAAGTATTTTAAAGGGATCAAGGTTGACTCAGGCTCCCTCAAGACATATGTCTCGTGCTTCACCTTGTGCATTGAGTGCCTTGTTCTCAATAGTTGAGGCTCATGTGTCCCGAAGGAGTGGTGAGGTGGTCGAAAACTTGAGCTTTGAAGGTGTGCTCCTCACAAAGTCTCAAGTTCGAGATTCACCCGTGACATTAATTTGTAGATATTTCCCATGTCTCCATTCCTTTGATGTCTCTCGGTGCCCGGCTTAGGAATGAGCATGGTTATCCCAGGTATAGTGGAGTGAAGTTCCGATTTTTCAATTTAAAACAAAAATAGAATAGTTGAGACTCATGTAAAAAGACAAGTTCTAGGCTCACAAAAATAAGTTAAGCTAACCCTTAACGCAAAAATGTTTGCGTTTAAGATTTTTTTGTTAATTAAAAAAAATAACAGTTAGTAACCTTTAAAGTAATTTTTTTGTAATATTACCGCTTCACTTGTGTTATCTTTTCTTTATTAATGCTATTACATATAGTGCACCACACAGCTTCTTAAAAACTCTGCCCTTCCTCAGTAGACTTGAGATCTGTTTTCATGTAGCAGAGTTATAGTAGATGTTTAGATCCCCTTTGCTTGTCATTAATTTTGTATTTCCTTCTTGGGGCAATGGCAGATACCTTCCCGACATGATTGATGTTGCGGGCGGACAGCAGCAAAGATCAACAGGCTGTGAATGCTAGGTGTTAACTAATGGGTTCTATGACTCTGTCAACTACCTTCACTGTATCTCCTTTGTTTTTATGTATCTGCTGAAACCATATGGTCCAATTATATTAACTTGTAGTGGTCTAGTGATGCTGGTATAGTTCTACTTTTATTCTGTGTTGTAACTTGTAATAGCATTCATTGATGTTGATATATTGTGCTTAAACCATTTGGGTCTCAAATAAAAGGAATACTTGAAGCATGTACTGAATGAACCAACTTCTTGTGGAATGAAAAGTGAAAACACAACCTTGAACTCTCCCAACCTTGAAACTTTAATGCTTCAAGATTCAACATGTGCGAATCTTCATCAAGAACCCTAGCTTTCAATCTTTTGTTTGCAAGTTTCCTTAAGTACATTTGAGAGTTCAGAAGTTTATATTTTAGCCAAACAGGTGAGGAGACCTGGTTAACGGGTTTGGTGTCCAAGGATTTGTTTCTTTTTGGGTGAACCATACATCCGATTTGTGGTGGGTGTCTCATGGTTTGGTGGTCTACTCATCGTTCGTTTTACAACTGAGAATTGGAGCTTTGCCCATAACATACTTGGAGGTATCTATGCCCGTTCCAAGATTTAGATTTGGGAGACCACAATTTTTTTAACAATTAAGTTCACTAAGACATTTTGAACTTAAAACCTCCAAACTAGAAAGAAACATACTTTGGAGATTTAACTTAGAAACCTCCAAAGAAATATACTTTGGAGACCAAGTCTTTACCAATGAGGTCAACTATTGGAGACTAAATATTGAGTTGTTAGTATTCCTTGAACCTCACACATCAAATTTCTAATCTCGGAGTTCATTTAGCTGAATTCAGCTCTTGACATGGCGAAGAAGAAGGGAAACAAGAAGGAAGGAACATCCAATTCGATCACCCTTAGACAAGAAATTACTGGGAAAATCCAATTCAAAGTCCCTAACAATGTCAAAAAAAAAATTATCCCAAAATGCCCATTCAATAATCTATTTTTATAAAAGATAAATAAATAATTTTCTAAATTAATTAAATCTACATCTCTAAAATAGCAATTGTCTACTTTTAAATTCCAACTCTTTTACTAATTTTTCGAGATATTCATTAAAAAATAATATAGAAAATGAGCATTTAATTTAACTAAACATTTGATTATAATTATTTTAGAAGATGAAGTATATTCTTTTCATTGAATATTTGATTATAATTATAATTGAACATTTGATTGTAATTGTTTATGTTGAAAATGTATAGAAAAACTACTGTAATTATTGCCATTATTAATTGATTTTGATAATATTTTAAAGATATAAATCACTTATATTTTAATAATTATTATTATTTTCTACAAAAATTTATAGCAACAACTCCCAAAAATTAGGATTTTATTTAAATTTAATCATTCATCAATGTTTTTGCTCCCTAACCGTAACAAATAGGGGTGAAATAAAAAAACGACTAAACCGAACCGATTCATTGGTTTAGATCGGTTTTTAAGAAGCATATTGGATCTATTGATTTGAAAAATATAGAAAATTTTGACCGGTTCGATTCGGTTTTATATTGAAAAACAATAGACTTGAATAAATTTGTTGAGGATCTTTTATCACTATTAGATTTTGGAGCTTTGTCATGCACAATTGCTTCTTTTATTATTCAAGGTTATCAAATCGTGAAACGGAACGTGCATTGAAATTCAACTTTAATGTATTGTAAGTTTCAGACTTATAAATAATTATTAATTTTTATATATAAATAACCAACTGACCTAACTTCAAAATATATAGATATAAAAATGTTTTTTTTAAACCACATATAAAAATATTTAATTGCACATTCTTTTTACAATTTTCATAGAATGTACGAATAACAATATAGTAACTGTTGATATTCTTGTTTAAAAAAAAATTGATATCTTTTCCATTAATTGTCATGAATAGAAAAGACAACTCATTAAATTTGTAATTAAATTTTCGGGAAAAGGAATAAACATTTTAAATTTATTGTTATTTTATTAAAAGGTAAACAAAAGACCCTAGGGGTGTTTGAAATTTGGTGTTGAGGAGAGAAAGGAAAAATTCCAACTCTATGTTTGTTTTTAGGACATTCAATCTCTCTTCAACTTTTCCTCAATCTCTCTTCGAACATTACATCAAATATTTTATTTAATCTTTTAAATCTCACATTAAACTTTTTTTTTTTTAAATTTTCAACCATATAATATAATCTAAAATATATGTTATCTAATCTTATCACTATGATATCAAACTTTCTCTAATTTTCAATCACTTAATATAAAATAAAATTTATCAAGTTAATTAATTAATATAAATACGTGAGGATTATATTCGAACAGAGCAGCAGAGAAAGAGATGAAGAGGGTGAGAAAGAGTATGAGAAAGAGAGTGATTGGATTTTGGAGTTGAGAAGAGGAAAAAGGAGATTGTAAAAAGGATATCAATTTGACGAAAAGGGAGTGATTGGATGTGTGGATTATCAGCTGAATCGTTTCTTTTTCACTCTGAAAACGTCCGATTCGGGCGATTTGCGATTCAAAATTACGATGTGAATCCATTTCTTCACGATTCGTTTCGAATCGCAAAGCACACGTTTTTGATAACCTTGGCTTGTTGGTATTCCAGACTCATCATTTTCAGTTCTTCACATGGCGAAGAAGAAGAAGAAGGGAAGCAACAAGAAAATCACTGGAAAAATCCAACCCAAAGTCTCTAACAATGTCAAACATTATTTGAACCACTTGGAAAACTTACCAACTTGGGCCACTGCCCAACCCCCTATTCCTTCCTTGGCTGCTCTCTTTGGCCGGCGCCTTGCTGCTTCTGCGGAATCTTCGCTGGCGGCCCCGGAGCCTTCTCTATTTCTCTGCCACAGGTCTCTATATCTCCTTTTATTGTATTTTCTATAAAACTTTTTCTGATTATTAGCGCCTTGCTCCCCTCAAGGTCCCAGGTTCCAGACTCTGCTATGACATTCCTGCTTGGATGTGTCTCCGTGCCTGGCTTAGGGATGGCCATGACTACCCTTGTTTCAAAAAAAAGAAATAAACGACGTTTGCATATACATAATGGACGGTCTTCATTAGTTGAAATGTTGTTTTGATTCAAACTATTGACTTTGGAGGGATAGGTTAATATGTGCTTGGAATTATGGTAGTCTTGTGAATGATTGTGGACTAGTGTTGTACAATATCCTTGTAGTTTATTGATGCTTTGGCCCTTCTGGTTTGTCATGAGGGAACCACCAACTAGAGATGTCCACGGGACGGGGCGGGGCCAGAGAATGGCTTCCCCGTCCCCGTCCCCGCCACTTAATTTAATCCCTGTCCCCAGAAAAGTCCCCAGTTTTTTTTTTCAGGGATCGGGGTGGGGATTCCCCGGCAGGGATCGGTCCTCGCAGGGATTTTGACAAATTTTTTTTTTACATTTTTTATATATTTTTTTGGACAATAATTTTTAATAATTAGATTTTCTTAGAAAATATTTATAAATTTCAACTATAATGTTAATTATTAAAGAAAAATACTTATATGCATGGATAATTTCATCAAAAAATATATTTTTATTTGAAATAAAAGAGGTAAAGTATAGAAAAAATATTAAAAAAAAAAAAAGTAATCGGGGTGGGGATCAGATAATCGGGGATGGGGAATACATTCCCCGTCCCCGATTAACCCACGGGGAATTTTTCCCCCCCCATCCCCGGCCCCGTTCCCCGCGGGAAAACGGACATCTCTACCACCAACCGCCCTTTCCTTCTTTGGCTAGAGATGTTCGAACACATTAGTTTTTACTATTATCTATTTTTTTGGTTATTTTTGGGGTTTTCATTGATCTTTGAAAGTTTTAACAACTGCATTCCCTTGGTAAGTAATACTAATTGTAATTGGGGTTGGTGGTTGTAATATTTTCGACTAACATTTTTTTTATATTCGTCAGTTTTCGGGTTGTGACAGAATTCTCTGATTGGGATATGACAAAATTCTCTTCTTTGTCACATGATTTGATTTAAGTTCATAAATCAAAGTGTTTGCATAAATCTCAAAGGACAAGCCCGAGCAATTTTAATATTAATTACAGACTAATTTTTCTTTCTATGCTTATCAAAACACTCTTATCATTATATTTTTACAAATACTTAGAGAAGGCCTACTGATTTTTAATTGTTTACATGAGCCGAGTTGCACTAGATTCAAACCATATAGCTATTCCATGTCAGTTATAGATTATTGCACATGCCATCTGATTTTGTATGTCTGCATCCCTTTTTCTTTACCATCTTTCTCAGATCGAAATGTGTTTTCTTGGCACCTGTTTTAATGAACTCTACACTTGTGTAACTACCTGTTTTAAGGACTCTTGTTCTGTCAAGTTTCAATATTGTCTTGGCATTTTACTTGAACTTTCTCTGGCTATGAAACTAGGCAATCTAATTGGCTCCAATATATTGCTTTTAGGTGTGAAACAGTTCTTCAACCTGGCTCTAACTGCTCTATACGAATAGAGAAGAATAATGCCAAGAGACGTCGTAGGCGTAACAAATGTAGTAATTTGACACAGAACAATGTGGTGTATCTCAAACCGAGTTTGGAAGTAAGGTGAAACTTGTGGATCTCAAGGATGTTAAAAATTGTCAGACTGCATTGAAAATGACAACAAAGATTCTCACCATTGATGCTCCTAAGATTCCTTCTACAACTACAGACATTCTTACTAATGATGCTTTTGTAATCCCTCCTACAACTAGAGACATTCTTAAGACTGAAGCTCCTGTAATTCCTTTCCCAACCGATGACATTTCTACTATCGATAGCCTTGCATTTCTGCCTCTTAGAACGGAGGACATTCTTACTAATGATGCTTCTGCAACTCCTCCCGCGGGCGTAACAAATCTATCGAAATCACAGAAGAGGAAATCACATGAGAAACCATTTGGACCCGAAACTAGTTATGCTTCGACAGACGTTAAGGAGAAAGTTGGAGACATTATTCCTATTGTTGATGCTCCTGCAACTCCTCTAACTATGCTTGGAATGACTCTATTGAATTCGAGCAAGAGAAAGAGGAAGAAGCCTTCATTGAAAAATAGAATGGAACCTGAAAGTAGCTCTGCTCCTACAGTAGATGGGGATAAAACGGAAGGCACATCCAAAACTAAGCGGAAGAAAAATTCATGGACAAGTTTGAAGGAAATCGTTCAAACAAATGAACATGGTGGTAAACAGAATGGGGCTGGATTGACAATTCCATTTTCCTTACAAGGCACTTTCTAAAAGACAAAAGGCATGTTTTGTAGGTGATTCTTATTGGTGTTGTTTGTGTAGACCTTATTATTGAACCAGAGTTATAAAATGAATAGTTTTTTTCTATTTTAAACCTCTTTTAGAATTTGAAGTCATCGAGAAGAATACTCTCGCCATAGCTAAGAGCTTCACCTCTCTCTTTTCTTCCCTTAGTTAACGGTCTTTTCTTTTGATTTCTTTGACTTGTGATACGTAGTGCAGTTGCATTTTGTCCGTTTAGAACTTCAGGTTCTTGCGAAAGTATGTCTAATTGTGATCATATTCCGGTTGCTTGATATATTGAAGATTGAATTAAGACTGTCAAAATGGAAGTGTTTGTCCTTCCTAGCCCAAAATCTCAATTCTTTGACTTGTGACATGTGTCCGACACCGATACTTCCAGACATTCGTTGGACACGTGTCCGACACTCGAACTTCCATGTCCTCCTTTATTATTATTATTTTAAATTTCAGACACTTCACGGATACACCACTTCATCGACACTTCATTTAAGACTTATTTGTTTTAAATGGCCGATGACACGACAATGGGTAGTGTTGGTGGAGGTCGTTGACGACGATGTCCATCGAAGATAGATGGACTAAAATGTGAAAAATGAAAGAAAGAGAGAAAATAGAATGGAAGGAAGGAAAATGAGGTAAAAACTAAATATTTTGTATTTGATCTTTTAACTATTGTTGTTGTCTCCTGGTGTAAACAATCTCCACTCGTCCATGACTACAGTAATGACACTCTATTGAATAGTTGGAGATCTATTTTGTAACTGGCACCTTGCCCTAATTTCATACGTATAATGAAATTGTTTCTTTTCCAAACATAGCATATCATAAAAAATAATAATAATAAATAACGTGTACTCGACTTATCCGTGTCCTACATTTTTAAATAATAGTGTGTCTACATGTCGTGTTGTATCTATATCTCGTATCCGTGTTTGTGCTTCTTAGATTTTGGGAGTCTGACGTTGATTATCAAAATAGAATCCCTAATTATCTCCTCGAATAATGACTGAAGTTGGAAAATGGAAATAGGATAATCTGGTAGGTCACCAGCAACTCTATTGATTAAATGCATTGTTTCAGCAATGTTGCAGGCTGTCTTCAAGAATCTGGTTAGTGAATGAAAAAGGATGATTTTGAAATCATTGACAGCTGAGCATAATGGCAGTTAAGATGTGTTATTTTCTACTTCTACGACTACATTGATTATAGTCATCTGGGTATTTCTTTTTGTATTAATCAAAATTTGATCTGTTCAACATTATGTTAATTCTTCTGGTTAGGATGTGGTAGTTGAACTTATCAAGTGGTTTTGCCTTTGAGATTTGCTGTTATATAATTGGCCTTAGGGTTGTTTGCAATCGGACTTTGGAAAATAGAGATCGTCTTTAATATAAAACATCTATGTCAGGGTATGCAAACTTTTAGCATTGCATAACTTTAGTCAGCTTGTGACCTTGCGTGTATTGTAGCATAGTAAAGGTCATTGATACGGACCGAACTAGAACCCGAACAATATATTGAAATATAAAGGATAAAAGACTACAAACTAACAAAGTATTTGATAGGTACTTGAACCTCCCATCTTGAGAACACTCTCTCAAGCCCAATACCAAATACCAAAATGGCTACAATATTCTTGATATCCCTCTTCTCCTCTTTTTTTTTTTTTTAGTACAATCCCTCTTCTCCTCTAATGCCTCTATTTATAACCATAAGGTCCTAATTTATTACCCAAATATTTGCTAACGTACCCCTCTATTATTCTTTAATATCCCAAGACTTAGAACGGATGAAAGTCATGAAAATTTCACTGTTGAGTCTTGTCATGATAGGACATGCATCATTGTATTTTTGGTCCTTGAGATATATAAGCTCAAGCAGTAGTTAAGTCCATTTGTCCAATTGTGATCGCTTTGTGGATGTTGTGGCTTTATTACATCTTGTGTGTAAAATGATTAATAGAAAATTTGGAACCAACTATTAGTCAGAGATTAGGTTGAAAGTTGAAACACACAAAAATGTATGGTTTTTGTACTACTAATAAAAAATCTGTCTAAAGGGCCTAAAATTATAGTTTAGAATATGTAATTAGTATTGAACAAGTATTTATTTCTGCCCAATTGAAGTAAACTGTTACTTCTATAAATGATATTAGATTAGTTATGGTTACTTTAAAAGTTTCGGGTTATTTCTTTGGTTATATGATATATTCCTCTAGCATAGGACAGTAGGTAGCTAAGTGTTAAATGTTTATTGCTTCAATACCTTTTACTTGGTAGTTATGAATTGAAGTCTTTATTCAGAAAAGATTGTTAAGAAATGGAAAAGTAAGACACACAGAGAGATTCTGATTCTTAAGAAATATTTATTAACCATTTGATTTTTTGATTGTTTTTTAACTGTGCTCGTGTTTTCATTATTTTTGTCACGAGTTCCATCTTTTTTGAGAAAGTATTTTAACTCCAAATTCCAAAAAACAAAAATAAGTTTACGGAAACATACATAAAAAGACAACAAAACTATAAGTTATGGTGAAATTATACAATAGGTTTAAAGTTACTTTTTAGATCTAGGATTTTCTTAATTCGATTTCTCTAGTGTTCGAAAATGTGAGTTTCTTAGAAAAACTGAATGCATGTTTCCACGATAGTGGTCAGGCTACCCCGAGACATTTGTGTATGTCTCCGCGAGCATAGCATGGTGGATCCTTGGTAGGTCAGGCTATCTCGAGACATTCGTGCATGTATCCGCTAATGCAGTTTGGTGGGTGTTAGAGTATTAATACAATAGTTGCATTACTATAGTTTAGTATAACATTAGTAGTATTAGTGTTAGTTATGTTATTGTCAATATTAGTATATGAAGGCCTATTGGGCCCATTAGGTTAGAATGTCTCTCTATATATATAGTTACTATTAGGTTGTAATTAGTGTGACATAAAATGTAGCCCCCACCTTCTTCTTCCTCAATACAATTTCTCTATACACATTCTATTCTTCAATGGCTTCCGTTATGCATTTCTATACTCGTTCATGGTATCAGAGCCCATTGAAGGGCTTGCTCTTCTTCTTCTCAATCCTGGTAAATTTTCTATTATTTCTTTCACATCTCAAATCTTTCATTTCCTCAAATTTTCTTCTCAACCCCCATAGCTCATAAGATCTCTTCTTCATCCCGAGAAACTGTTCCTCCTCTTCTCTTTTTCTTTTAATCCCTTATCTTTTTCTTGTTTTCTCATAAAAAAAAAAATCCAGATTATGAAACTACTCTTCTTCTCCAAAATCCCTTCTCAAACCTCTTATTTCCAAAAATCTTCCCACTCTTTCTCCAAATATTCTTTCATAAAACACCAATCTCATATTCTTCTTCTTCTTCACCATATCTATTCCTTACCATATCTCAGAAAAGTTCTCCAAAACCTCTATTCCTCTTCTCCATATCCTTTCTATTTCATGCTCCTCTTCTTACTCATCCTAATCTCTTTCTCCCTTCAAATCCTTCAAGGATTTCTTCTCTTCTTGTCATCTTCTTCTTTCTCAAGAAAAACAAAAATAGAATCACATATCTCCCCTTCAAAATCCTTCAAGGATTTCTTCCCCTAAACCTTTTCAAACTCCAAAATCCTTCCAGGATTCCTTCCAATATCCCAAAACCCCAGAAAAATCTTATGTTCTCTTCTTCCTCAATGAATCTTCTCCTTCAACAACAAAGCCTCCATGAGAGGTATCTCAAAATCCATTCTCCCTTTCTTTTTCCAGCTTCTGCCATTTCTATCTTCTATTTTCAAAAAAAAGAAAAAGAAAAAAGGAAGAAGTTACTGTAGCTTTCGCACAATACTCCAATCTCTCTCCCCTTTTGTTTTTTCCTTCTTCTTGCATAAGACAAATCTCTTTTCCATTCATTTTCCTTCTTAGAAATCTCAAATCCTTTTATCTTTTCCATCTCTTCGTCCCTCACAAATCTCTATCCGACATTCTCTTTTAAAAAAAAAAAAAAAAGGAAGCGCAACAGTTGTGGACCTCAGAATCCGATATGGCTAGATGTTCATCCCAACACGTTTTGCAAATTGTTGAACAGAGAAAGTGTTGTTGATGTCTGATGTCGTAGTCTTCAATACCCTGCTGGCTGATTTTCCTTATGTTCATTTGATGTTCTTTGTTTACATGTTAGGCAGTGTGCTGGTTATTTGTTAACATTTATTATGTATTTTCTCTTGTTAACTAGTTTAGGGTTGTTTGATTTTCTTCTTCTAGCTTTCGGCTCTCCTCCAAGCTTCACTGTCTACCGACCGTTTGCTTGCGGGGGGATGTTAGAGTATTAATACAATAGTTGCATTACTATAGTTTAGTATAACATTAGTAGTATTAGTGTTAGTTATGTTATTGTCAATATTAGTGTATGAATGCCCATTAGGTTAGAATGTCTCTCTATATATATAGTTACTATTAGGTTGTAATTAGTGTGGCACAAAATGTAGCCTCCACCTTCTTCTTCCTCAATACAATTTCTCTATACACATTATGTTCTTCAATGGCTTCCGCTATGCATTTCTATACTCGTTCAGTGGGTCCCTGACGTGGGTCGGGCTACCCCGAGACATTTTTGTATGTTTCTACGGACACAGTTTGAGACCGTGTCCCGACCCGAGGTTTAGGGAACTTGTGTGTTCTCTTCACTCGTGGTCCTACCCTTGCACGATGTCGTTTGACATTGTTTGCTCGTGACCAGCTTGGGGGCCGAGCACGCATGTGCGAGGCACTTATCTTCAGTTGTCGTATCTTCTAACTTGTTTCTGTTTGCATGCTTAGCCCCATGGTGAGGCTCCTTACTAGGTATATTTCGATATACTGATCCATTCCGAGTTGGCTAGGGTGGGAGCTGCATCGATCATGGACACGGTGTCGACATTTATTTTCTGCATTATTTATTAGTGTCAAACCTTATATTTTATATTTTAAAACTCTATTGAACTATATTTGTTTGAAATATCAGGATCCCAAACTCTATTTTGTATGTTTTCGAACTATCAGTATTGTTTTCATATTTTTATGAGGCTTTGTTGGAAAATGCATGTGGTTGTCAAATCGATTTTTAGGATTTTAATATGCATGCACCCGTAACACCCCATTAGAGTATATTTAGGAAGTCGGGTCATTACAGAGATTTCTGTTAAGGTAATTAAATTAGTTTTAACTATGGATATGCTTGTTGGATCTTTACACTTTTTGCAAAAAACAAACAAACAAAGACATAGCTCTAGTGACATGATATATAATCTACTATTCAAAAGACTACGAGTTAAAATCACCAATTAACCAAAAATTTAAGCTGATGGATGAGTTG
Organism: Sicyos edulis; assembly: GCA_036507275.1. Classification (NCBI taxonomy): domain Eukaryota; kingdom Viridiplantae; phylum Streptophyta; class Magnoliopsida; order Cucurbitales; family Cucurbitaceae; genus Sicyos; species Sicyos edulis. The sequence goes on along the minus strand of CM071852.1, from coordinate 11,296,243 downwards.
AAGTAAATTTAATTATATCAACCAACAATCTTCTCAATTGTGATCTTCAAAATTTGAGAAATTTCCTACAAGTAGAATTTAATTTTATATGGGAGGAAAATGACTAGGTGGAGATTAAACTCAAGACTTTCAACTCTGATACATGTTTAATTATGTTAAATCACCAATCAATCCAAGATCAACCCTTTTGAGGTATTTTTTGGGATAGAAGTAAGCGTATTAGAAGCAATAAATTAGAGAGATTATGTCTTAACCGATCAACCCTTTTGGCCCTTCCTCTCCATATTCTCGATTACAATACCAATAACCATTCGAGAGGGCTAGAATTCTCCTAATCAATTATCCAAAATATGACCTTCCTTCTACAAACTCTCAATCTACTGTACGTAATAACAAAATTTACCTACTTATTCCCTCCTAAATACTCTTCTATCCCTGGTATAATCCTAAACAGTACTCACATTTAGCTTAACAATTAAGATATCAACAAGTAGAGAAGTAGTAGGTTCCAATATTCATATCACATCATATCATCATGTAATATTCTTGTAAAAAGTGATTATCTATGCAGAGTAGGAATAAGATGGTATGAATTTTAAGATAAGATCCTAAGTTTGACACCGAATGGAATGGTGGCGTGTTGGTTATCCTTATCTTGATTGGTTGTAATTCAATTCAACTTTACCGGCCAAGAAAGAGTCACCGGACAGTAACTGTCAATGTGGAAGGAATCAAGGTTCCTATGTATGGAGCTGCATCAACTTTGACTGTTCCCCCAGCAAGTAGTCCGGTTCCAATGACGTTAGCGTTCAAAATTCGATCCCGAGGATACGTCGTCGGGAAGCTAGTAAGAACAACGCATATAAAGCAAATCTCTTGTCCTATGGGAATTGATTCTACACGCACCAAAGCCATCATCTTCAAAAAGAACTCACGCACATACGAGTAAATAGTGAAGTTATTGCATCAATTAGGCTTGTTGAGTCCAGTGTTTAGCATCAATTCTTTTTTTTTCCGGTCTGTGAATGAACTTGATAAGGTGTCGTTTGATAATCATTTGGTTTTTTGTTTCCTACAATATATTCCATCTTTCCTAAAATATGTGAATGCTAACCAAATTTAAAAAACAAAAACAAGTTTTTAGAAGTTATTTTTTGTTTCCAAATTTTGGTTTGAGTTTCTAAAAAAATAGGTAAGATGTAGATATCAAAATAAGAAGAAAAAAAAACGATACGGTAATTGTTATAGTCTTAAATTTCAAAAAACAAAACTGGCCTAAGAAATTTGTCTGCATATTTCTAAGAGTCCACCTTTTGGATTTGCTTTATTCTGTGCAATAAGTGTGTTAATATAAAAGAATTGTCTTCTTTAGAACCATTTGTGGATGGCTCAAATGACTCAAAAAATGGGAAATGTTCAAATAACAATGAACAAATAACAGGAAACTCACAAAATGGAAGACATAAACTTATTTCATTACAGAAAATGAGGATTGGGAAGAGAAATGATGAAGGATTATGCATGGAATATGGCCCTAAATGTATTATCCAGAGAATTGAGAAAAGATTGGAAAAAAATGGTTAAGTTTTGTGAAGACGTAGCTATGAATCTCCAATGCGTCCTTATCGAGACACTTGCGTTATGATGTCAATTAATCAAAGCAACTATCACCAATTTAGTGCTACTGATATTTTCCCATTGATATTTCTTGGTTCTTTATGATATATTTCCATCTTTAATTTATTTTCATAATTCCATCTTTAATTTAAGGAAACTACACAAACCATCCTAAAATCCTAAAGTATAATGAGTAATAAATATTAAACTTTTAAATGGATTGATCTGACATTTGATAAGTGCAAGTTGGGGATGGGGATTATAAATAGGTGGAGTGAAAATGAATTAATATCAAATCAAATAACTAATCGTACTATCGATCTATTCGATGTTTCATTTTCAATCTTTTTATAAAGAAATATAAGAAAATATTTATATGTAAATATCAATTTTATTTGAAAACGCATATCAATCAATGAAAACAAAATCTTTAAAAGAAATCGATAAATGTGGAAAGAATCCATCGTAAGGTGAATGGTTGTTGGAAAATTCTTTTAGCAAAAAAAAAAAAAACAAAACAAAAGTTCATCAGAAACTTTTTAAAGGATATATATATATATATATCTTATCTAAATATTTCTAACATTTTTTTCCTTCTCAATTTGGTCCCAATTATTCAAAGAAAATCAAAATAAAATTAACATGATTTAATTTAGGTACTCAAAACATATATGTCTCACTTCTTTTTTAATTTTTTTTTTTTTGAGAAATGGAATCAAAGAATTAGTAAATCTATTTCAAAAATAGGATAAGCTTGTTCATTCCATACTGAATAAGAAATGAGTTAAATTATATACCTTCTAATTATGAGAAAGGTCATCCAAACATATTTAAATAAATTTCATATCGTAATTGGATAAAAGGTAAGGTCTCTCACTATATTGTCAATTTTCATAAGAAATTTATATGTTTTTTTGTCAAGAAGAACAAGCACGTTTTATAATTATAGGAGTTTTTTTTGGCAAGTTTGAGACTTGGGTATTTTTGACTTATTTCGATTTGATTTTTATTGATTGACATTTTTTTTTGAAGATTTTATTTTTTAAAAAAGATTTACTCTTTTAACCCACGTGACAATCTTTTTATAAAAGCAATTAGTGGCAACCCTTCTAAAATTTTAAGGGTGGATATGGATCAAAATAAAAGTTTTTGATGTGCAAATTAAATTCCTTTATTTTGTGGACGGTTCTAATCTAAAATTAGTGGGCTTCCTCCATGCGAAAAGCAATGATCTCTTTGAAAACAGCAGAGAATATAATTCCATTCTCTCGTTTGTGTGTACACGTCTGTTTTTCAAACCTTTTTTCTTCTCTTCCTTATCCAGTTATCATGGCTGAAATTTGCAAAAATGTCACCAACAAAATGATCTTTTCCTGCTTCTAATTTATCTAAAATTCTTTTTTTTTTTTTAAGTAAAAGTTGGGAAAAGAAGATTACAAATATTGATTCCAAGGATCGAACTCGTGACCATAGAGTGAAAATAGATCAACACCAAATTATATAACCAATCTCGCTACCAAACTATTTTAGGGTGCATTTGGAGCACCGATTTGGTTATTATAGATGGAAAGTTATGATAAACGGTGGATTATTATAAATGGTGTTTGAGGGGTAAGTTATTATAACAGAGATTATGATATACGGTGTTTGAGGGGCTGATTATGTAACAAAAAGTAATATATGTAAGAGGTAGATAAACGGACACGTAGATTTAAATAAATGGGCGTACAAGTTTATAAAACCACCAATTATAATAAATGGTGTAACAAACATCGATTGAGTTATTATAACCGACTCGACCGTTCAAACACACTCCGGTAAAGTATCTAAAATTGTGATCTTTAATGTCTTATCCTTTTAAAGCTGCAATTTTATCCATTTTCACCGATTTCAGTAACGAAAAATTGTTGGGGGATGTGCAGACCGCCTTTGATCGGACGGCTGCAATGAATCCACGTAGACCCTTTTTCTCAGATCCACAAAACAAATCTAGTAAATTTATGTGTGCAATATTAGAAATTTGGAAAAAGACATAACAGCCCTATCCTATCCCACAATGAACTCAATTAACAGAAAAATCCAACGGAAAACTTGGCTGCATTATTGGCCTCACCAGCTTTGCCCATAATTATCTTCACCTAAGGAAAAAGGGAAAGTAAGAGAGAGAAATTATAAAAAAAAAAAAAGATTTTTCAATAATAGAATATTGTTAAAGAGGGGAGAGGAGAAAATGACAGGAAAAATAATATTAGTGGAAATATGTGCCAGCCTGAAACTTGAATTTTCAAAAGATTCCATCAAATTTGGAAGAGGGTGTTTGAGAGTGTTTTGTTTTTCCCTTTGTGTGTATAAAAAACCATCCTCTATTTGCTTCCCTCTCCATATTTCTGGGTTTTGTTGGGAGAAGGAAACATTTGAGATTTGGAATAAATATTTTATTTTTGTTGTGGGGGTTTGGAGATAAGAAAAGGCTCTAAACCATTAGCACCCAAATCTGCAAAGGGGAAAGGATGTTGGAAGGCAAAGCTTTGGTGCAGGACACAGATATGCCTAACAAGATGCAGATCCAAGCCATGGATGCTGCTTCTAAAGCTCTGGATCTCTATGATGTTGTTGACTGCAAATCCATTGCTGCCCACATCAAAAAGGTTCTCTTCTCTCTCCATCTCTCATTTCTCATGTACAACAAAAAAGGAAAGGAAAGATCTTTTTTGGCAGCTACCTGCTCATTATAATCAAATGACTTGATTCCATCAGTTCCTTGATTGAATCCAAGTAATTTCAGCTAATTGTAAGCAGATAGATTATGAGCAATAAGTTCAACAGATTGATGAAAACAAATGCATAAAAATTTGCTATTGATGAAATATTTTAGAAAAAGTGTTATAATTAAAGGGTTGGTGACGTGTTGATTGGTTTGCTGAACTTTCACGATCACCAATTTAATCTTAAAAAGCGGTGTTTAGTTGTTCATCTTTGTAAGGTTTGTAGTCTTTCTCTCCAATTTAAACTAAAAGATTAAGACCTTCACGATCACCAATTCAATCCTAAACACCGGTTTTTGGTTGTCCATCTTTGTAAGGTTTGTAGTCTTCTCTCCAATTTAAACTAAAAAATTAAGACCCATTTAATAACCATTTTATATTTAGTTTTTTATTTTTGAAATTTAACCCTATTACAACTAGCATAGCGTCTGTTTTTCTTTGCTTATATATCTACATCTTATCTATATTTTCTACCATTTGGCGGTTCTTATTTCTGAGTGAAAAAGAGAAGAGGTGGTAAGGGAATCTCATGTTTTGATTTCTGAACTTGTTTGGTTTTTGGATTTGTAGGATTTTGACAACAGATATGGGAGTGGATGGCAATGTGTGGTGGGCTCAAATTTTGGTTGTTTCTTCACCCACTCCAAAGGCTCTTTCATCTACTTCAAACTGGGGACTCTTAACTTTCTCATCTTCAAAGGGGTGGCTTCTTCAGCCTAGTGTTTTGGAGATTGTTGTTTTCTCTCTATTTCAATCTCTTCAGAGTTTGGGAACCAGAAAAAAAAAAGAAAAGAAACCCTATGGGAGATGACAGGAAGTGTCCAAATGATATTATGGGGATGTTTGGATGTTTATGTTCATAAAGCTTTTTATGTTTTTGTGGGTATACTCTGTAAATATTGAAATCCAAGGGAGGCACTCCTTCATCCTTTTCCAATGTTTTGATTTCCCCTCTTTCTGTAATTACTATTTTCTAATTATTGGGTAAATAAAATCATTTACAGGCGACATCCTTGTTCATTGAAATGGCCATAAATTATCCAATGCTTGTCAAATGGAGTCATATTTTACAAACTGAGATTCCAAACAAACAACCTACACCTACTGAAAAATAAGGGGCAGCTTAGAATGATATCTGCAACTGTTTGGATCAGCTTACATGTAGTTGATTATTGTCATGAGACATATCGCTCAACCCTACAACACGCCCAAAGAATGCTCGAGACAACAATCTTTCTCGGAAACAAGAGGAACTATATAAAACAACAATAATGCAAACGACCTAGATTAGATGTTTCAATGAAAACAGGGAGATGTCTAAACGTAAAAGTATAACAAAATCAAATCACAGGAGTAATCAGAGGCTCATTCCTAAAATGTGCCTCCAAGTTTCTAATCACGAGGTCTGCCATTGCAATACTGGTCTCGATGGTATCGGTTCCCACATGAGGCAGAAGGACTACATTTCCGAGCTCAAGCAACTGTTCAGGTACATGGGGCTCGTTTTCAAATACATCTAGTCCTGCCCCTGCTAAACGACCTTCAAGCAGGGCCGAGACAAGCTCAGCTTCATCGACGTGAGCACCTCGTCCAACATTGATAAGAATGCCATTTGGCCCCAACGCATCAATTACTTCTCTATTGATGATGTGCTTGGTTTCTTCCGTCAGGGTGCATGCCACAAACAGAAACTGTGAATTTGCAGCCAGATCTACGACGCTGGGAAAGTATTTGTAACCACTGATATGCTTCTCATTCCTAGCGCAATAACTGATGGGACAATCAAATGCTTCAGCTCTCTTGGCAATGGCTGAACCAATCCTTCCCAAACCAACAATTCCAACTGACTTACCATTGAACTGAAAGAGACAACTACTAAATTAATCAGTTTTCAACTAAATTAAACTAACATGAATTCGTGATAGTTGATAGTTAGGGAAAATTATATCATCATCTACACTTGATAATACATGTCCCAAGGATTAAAGAGTGGGATAGGATTAGGGAAAAAAGCATATGATTGTTACAAAAACAGAACAACAATCAAAATAAAGAAAACGTACGAGAAAACACATAGATTTACATAGTTCACTAACGATGTATTAGCTACGTCCACAAGCAGAGAAATGAATGTTTTCATAAAGGAGATACAAAGAATACGATCAAGAGAAGCTAGCGTTTTAAGAGAGTTTAAATACTCCATTCTCATAAACCCTATTACAAAATAGGACCCAAATGCAAGAAAGCTCAAATACCATAAACTCAACAACATATTTCGTCTAAGTTTCAGGGGCGTTACCCCAAAACTCCCACCAGGGATGTTGTTCCTGGACCCCGACTCGATGATCAGGCAGTGACACCCCGAGACTAAGTAATGGTGGGATATCATAGTTGAAGGCGTATCTAAACAATCATGATGAACAGTCACTTAAGAGTAATCTCGGGGGTTGAATAAGATTGAATGAATGGAAATGACTACATCTCTTCAAATTCCACGAAAATACCTAGAATCTAACAAAAGTGTTCAACAATCTAATAGGCCAGATGCAAGCCTAACAATTCGAGGCCCGTCTCCTCTACAATCCTGCTTAATCGAAACAAGCAATATCATTAAAGAATCACTACAATCAAAATCAGGCAAGTAAGGCAACGATGTTCACAGCAATCTCAACCGAATCGCAATTCACTGCCAAAAACAGCGCATACCTTCGTTCCCAATCCGAAGCCACCTTTGGTCCACGAACCACTCCTGACGAACCGATCAGACTCGCAAATCCTCCTGGAAACCGCCATGGTGAGTCCAATCGCGGCATCGGCGACATCGTCAGTCAACACATCGGGTGTATTGGTAACCCTAATCCCCTTCTCCAGGCATTTGGGCAGATCAATCTTGTCCAGTCCGACGCTGAAGCTCGCGACGATTTCCAACGCCGGGAGGGAGTCGATCAAATCGGCGTCGGCGCCGGACTTGGTGCCGGCGACGACGGCTCGGATGGATTGCGCGTTTTGTTGAAGGGAGTCGGAGTGGAGAGGATGAATCCAGAGCTTGAAGAGATGGAAGCGCTGTTCAAGCTGCTGTTGGAGGTAACTGAACATTGGGGTGGTCATTGCAACCCCAATCTTCTCCATTTTTCCGGCCTGGGTTGCAGCACTTTCCAATTTGTTTTTTAAATATATTCTATATTTATGAGTTAAAACCAAATATGAAAAATATGTGTTTTTATGAAAATGTTTTGGATAATAAAATTGAAAACTTTATCTCAATATAGGATTTTGTATGAAATAAAATTGGACAGCACTTTCCAATTATTTTAATATCCTTATTGTATTTACTTATATGCTCATATCGGTGAATGAGGTTTTTTGAAGAGTTCGAAATTGTATTTTTGTAATAGTTCTAAATTTTTATGGAGGAGTTCCATAAAAAAATGTCTTGATGTTTTTTTTTTTTAAGAATGAGAGACAATAATAATTGTTTGAGAGTGAATTTTGTAGGAGGAATCGTGAAATAAGAAGTTATTTTGAGTGATTTTTCGATAGGAAGGGTTATGAAATGAGAAGCTAATTTAAGTGATTTTTAAATGAGAAGTTATTTTGAATATTTATAAATGAATAGTTAAAAATAAGTAGTTAAAAATGAATGGTTAGAAATGAGAAATTATTTTGAGTGGTAAAAATGAAGAGTTTGGATGTGGTGTTTTGAAGAGTAGTTAATTTCTAAATTATAATGCCCAGACTCATGATTTGAAATTCGGATTTGCCCCTACAGATTCCAAATCCTGGGCATGGGGTGTTACAAATAGTATCAGGGTCGAACCTCTCTTAATAAGATGTGGTTCGAGGACGAACCAAAGAGGAAGTCAGTGGACATATGACGTCCTTAGCGAACCAGGTCCACATCTGAATGAAAAGGCTTAAAAAGATAAGATTTGTACTACTTATACCAACAATGTGCACATTTTTTTTCGGTTAATCAATCTAAGGAACTTCACAGTTAAGCATGTTTAGCTGACGTAGTCTTAGATTGGGTGATCTCTTGGAAATCTTCCTAGAATGCATGCGAGTGAGGACAAAACATGTTGAAATGATTAGTGTTGGTTTGTAGGGACAATCTTCATTTTTAGAAGCTATAAAGGTTGGCTAGTTGCTAACGTGGTCAGGTCGTAGGGGAACATCGATGCCCATAAAAGCAATTAATTTTCGTATTAATAATAATTTTTTTTATGAAAACGGTTAACTTTTGTTTCAAGCATTATGAGTTTGGTCCATGAACTAGAGGATAATATGTTCGGATAACTAAAATAATAATGATAATTTTGACTTAAAAATTCCTTAACTTTCAAACATATTTTTTTTCAAATAACATTAAAAGAAGGTTAAAGTTTCATGTTTATTAATATTTCTTAATTTTCTAAATTTTTTAGGCCGTTGTTAAAGTTTTATTTCAAAAAAAAAAAAAGTTTCATTTTTATTAATATTGTAAAGAGTAAAACTTCCTGAAATGTAGGAGAGTCCTATTTGAGGATGTGGCACTCTTCAATACCATGAAAAAATATTTTATAATAAAATTATTTTTTAAAATGTATAATTTTTGTGGTACTTAATGGTGTCACATCCCTAAAATGTAGGACTCCCCTACGTATGGATCGTGTAGGAGAGTTTTACTCTATTCTAAAACATTGGAGCCATTTTTTCTGTTTGTTTTCAGAAATTTGTCCATAGTTTTGTTTCGATTGCGTCCTACATTTTGTTTTGTTGTGTAATAAAAAACCAAACAAGTATCACGTGTTTATTTCTTTGTAGCTTTTGAAAACAAAAATGTTTGTTTTATTTATTTAAAAAACAGTTATAATTTCAAATTCACCTCTACTTTTTGAGTTCAACAACAATCAGGTGAGATTAAAAAAAATCTTGGTTGAACTATTGAATTATTGGCTCCTCTAACTACTCAACACCCATTTTTATTAAGGTAGTCATTTGTTCAAGTTTAGGTTCATTTATTGACCCAACTCCAAGTGTAAAAATGGATTTGTTCCCTAAATAATGAAACACCTATTGATTATTCATCAGATTGATAAAGATAAGATAAATGTTGGCTTTAAACAAACCAATAATGGATGGATGTAGTAACCACAGAAGATTCAAGTTATGAACATCATCAGATGGTACTAACCGAACCAGAGCAACATCAATTCGTTCGCATTGCCCGATTATTGGATAGATTGACTTCTTGGCTACTGATTGCATCAGGTATAGAAATCTCCAGGTTAGGCTAACATTTGCATAAATCACAACTACACCACCGGAGTTAAGAGAGGCTTATTGGAGAAGTGAGCTTCGAGGTTTCCAATCACAAGGTTCGCCATGTCTCTGCGAGTTTCCACAGTTGCACTTCCAATATGCGGCACCAGGACAACATTTTCAAGTGCAAATAGCTCTTCGGGCACTTCTGGCTCATGCTCAAACACATCAAGCCCCGCACCGCCTAATCGGCCTTCGACCAGGGCAGCTACCAATGCGGGTTCATCGACGTGAGGACCTCTCCCAATGTTGATGAGAACACCTTTTGGACCTAAAGCGTCGATAACTTCACGATTAATGATGTGGTGAGTCTCTTTTGTTAGTGCGCAAGCAACGATCAGAATATCAGAGTTGGAAGCCAACTCAAGAAGGCTTGAATAGTACTTGTACTTGGAATCTTTCTTTTCTGTTCTTGAGTAGTAAGATATTGGACAGCTGAATGCTTCAGCTCTCTTAGCAATTCCCAAGCCAATTCTTCCCAAACCAATAATGCCAACTGATTTTCCAGAAAACTGAGAAGCAATAACAATGACATATTAGTACTTAATCAAGAATAATTACAAAGATGCAAGTGTATACCTTATCCCATTATAGAAGAACAAATTATAAAAGTACTTGCCAATGTAGAAACATCGTAACAAAAAAGACATTAAGGGTGTGTTTGAGCCTCCAAGAATAACGGGGAGAATGAGAATGTAGATGATTCATCGTGTTTGGGCTAATGGCAATCATTCCCCCTATAATCACATTTTCCAACAACTACCTTTTTTTCATTCTCCTCCTACCTACTTTTATTCTCTTTCCAACAACTTTTTATACATCGCATCACTATTTTTCACTCTCATCAGACTCATTATTTTATTTTACCAAAATCATTCTCTTCACCCCCAAACACAAATAATCATTCCCTCCATAATCATTCCTTCACCCCAAACACAGATAATCATTCCCCATAATTATTCTCTTTCATATTCTCCCCCTAATTTTCATTCCTCTCATAATCATTACCATTCCCCTTCTCTCAAACACACCCTAAGAGGTGAACAGAGAAGTAAGGTAAAAGCGTCCATGTCTCCCCTGATTTTGAAAAATTAGCAAGAAATGTTCAGACATAGAAACTAGAAAGAAAATATCCAGTTGAAGCCTTTATGTTCGAGACCCATAATTTCCGAGCATTCAGCCACCACTGTTCAACTTAAAGAGGGAGAACCCATCAAGCCAAATTAAATCTCTAAAAATATTGGCACTAATTTCTCATTCTGTCTGTGATCATAAAACAAACAATCCAAATGAGTCAGGAACCATGTATACAAAAGTCTTGATCCTTTGTAACACAAACAATCCAAGGATTGGCCACCCCTTCCCTCTTCTTCTCGATCCTTTATAATTTTCATAATATTAATGAAAGTTACTCGTTTCATATCAAAAAAACAAAATGTATACAAAAGACTATAACAGTCACAAGACAGACATATTACATGAGCAGAATCCAGAACACAAACACAAATCAGATGCAAACATTGTTCTTAACACAACAAACATTTTCTGCTCATATCTGAAGTACATACATAGTAGGCGAAAAGAATTTGAAGAATCTAATTGTTCTTATTCACGAATGGAAAGAACTTTGCAGTTACAGAAACAAATTTATTTGAAAAATGCCACAGAATTTTGAACTTCTGAGACACTATGTGGAATCACGCCAGTGCTAAAACTCAGGGTAAGTATAACTTCAGGATAGTAATTGGTCCATACGCGGTCTCTCAATTCAAATCAAATCTAAAGAACAGAACACATCAAATCAAATGAACGGCGTTCAGGAACCAGAAATTTGCCTCTCAATTGAATTCAGAAATCAGTAAGCTTTATGATCATTCCACTACTTGCGTTTTCTAACACTGACAAACATAGATAAATTCAAGGTGTGGCACGGTGGTGAAAGTCTTGTATTTTGAAGGTGGGCTCCCTTCAAGGTCCAGTTTTTGTCCATACCTCCCGTGTCTCCTAACCTAGGAACGGGTATGGTTACTTCGGTTATAATGGAGCTAAGCTTCGATCTCCCAATTTTGGAAAATAGATAACCGGAATCCTTCAGCTAAAAATTCTTGATAATCGAAAATATTTCATTCAAGCCCTACGAAGAAAATACCAAACAGAATCAAGCTAAAAAAAAAAAAAGCACAAAACCTTGGTAGTCAATTTGTAGTCACCAATCGTCCACTTGCCGCTCCTGACATATCTATCGCATTCACACAACCTCCTCATGACCGCCAAGATCAAGCCAATCGCCAAATCCGCAACGTCCTCGGTCAACACATCGGGAGTATTGGTGACCCGAATCCCCCTCTCCTTACACTTATTCAAATCGATCTTATCTAAGCCGACGCTGAAGCTGGAGACGATCTCCAGCTTCGGCAAGGCGTCGATCAAAGCGGCATCGACGCCGGCGGAGGCATTTCCGACCACCGCGCGAACGGAATTGCAGTGGTCGGCGAGGAACCGCGATCTCTGGGGAAACTGCCAGAACCTGTAGAGATTGAAGCGCTTGTCGAGCTCCTGCTCCAGGTAATTGTTCATCGGGCAAGTCATCAGAACAGAGATGGATTCCATGGCTGAGAAATTAGGGTTTGGGGGATGCTGAAAATTGTGAAGAAGAGGCTAAATGGAAATTATATATAATTAAGGAAGGTTGTTTTATTCGATTAGTACTTTGTTCGTCGTTTCCATTTTTCATTTGATTAATGCCATTGCTGTCGAAACAAAAAAACCAAAAAACAAATGCACATGCCGTTATTTCGTTAGGTGAAAGCGACAAGGGCGGCTGTAAAAAGTATAAATTATGAAATTTATCAATTCTATCTCTTTTTTATTATATTATATTTATACTATAATTTTTAAAATAATTTATTTATAGTGCCTAATTTTTTATTAATAATAAAGGGGTTTTTTTCATATATAGATTATTTTTAAAAAGTATTTGCAAATCTAAGTATTTAGGAAAATATTAGCAACACTAGATTTTCATTAATTGATTTAAAATTCCTGAAAATGTGAAATTACCATTTGGACAAGGTAGTGGGTAGTTTTCATTTCGGAAGGAAAGTTTGAAAAGGGGGAAACCGTTCACTTTCCATTTCATTTTGCATGAATCTAGGGAGCAGTTTTGGGAATAAAACTCGTCGGCTGCGAAGAAGAAATTGGTAGGTCTTTGGAAAACCCATCTTCCACCCTACTCTTTAGTCGATTTTTTTTCTCATCTGCGGTCGAATCTGATTCTAATACGATGGTTTTCGTTTCCGATTGTAGGGTTTTCGTTGTTCGTTTCTTTACCGACTGGAAGCATTATTTCGTAGAGAACTAAAGGAGCACAAGAGTATACGGTACGTGTTTCTTTATTTCATCCACATTTAGGGTTTTTTTAGGACGATGTAGTTGAGTTAGGGGGTTCTTTGATTGTTGATGGATTTTTGCAGGGGAGGTGAAAAATATAAGAATTAATGGACGAATAGAGGGTTCTGATTTGTTTTAGTTAGAGGAAATCTATTGTTGTTGGAGAATCGGTTCAAGCTTCTTTACTAAATCTTCTGTAACTTTAATAAAAGTTTAGAAACAGTGTAGTTAAGTGGGTTAATTTTTGTATCAGGGTATTAGAATGGTGAAAGCAGAGAAAAGTGTAGAGAAAACAAGACAACTAGTTAGACGAAGCCAAATAACTCTTGGCACGTCTATAGACTACTACAGAAAAAGAAAGTTGACAATATTGTAATTACAATAGGCGAGGTAGTTTTTTAAATGGTTCGTGATATGGGCAATTTACAATTAATATGTGTCCATATAAACAGAATTACCTGTATGTTTGTATGTAGACGACAAGTTCATCTGAGGATTGTGGTAGGGAAGAGAATATACTAACAGACAGTGAACTGGAAAGAGTTATGGAGACGCCTAAAACTTTAGTTTCAGGAAATGTACTGCCATCGGATGGTACCGATGTAAGAATGGAGTGTAAAGAAATTGTACCATTCGGCTACGATTTCGAGGTATGTGTAGTGTTATAAAATGAAAATTGTATGGTATGACTGGAACGATTCATTTATTATAGTACTTCTTGTAGAAAATCGGTGATAAAAGAATCGAAAGGAATTTAGATGAAGTCTTAGGAGAGACCAGTGATGATGACGAGCGCATATAAGTTGATGTTGTTCCTGAAGTAGAAGTAAAGAAGAGGGGTATGGGAAACACATCTGATGAGGTAATGGGATATTGAATTAGGAGAGAATCTTTGTTGAATATTTGTTGTATGAATGTGACTGTGATTTATTGTTGCAGGATGATAACATACCAGTAACACAAAGAAAAAGGAAAGAAGGAAAAGATGGAGTTCACTCCGAAGTGGAAAAAAAGAGAAAGGTTTCTACAATGAATGTAGATAAGATAGTAGTTAAAAATGTGGATAGAACAATGCGAACTGCCAAGATCATGGACAACGAAGGAAGTGTACGTACTAAAGAGGTCACATTATCGAAAAAGATGGTTGGTGATATTTTAGAGGACAAGAAGAAGATGAAAAATGGTGATGAAAAGGTAAATTTTGTTGTTGTTGTTATCTTATATGTGTTGCACACTGCTTTAATGACTTCAATTTCCTATTTTTTAGTCAAAGAAAATGAACGAGAAGGAAAGGGGAAAAAGAAAGGTGCATGATGTTTTAAATAGCAAGAGAAAAAAAGAGCATGTGGAGGAGTCGGATTGGGAAGATGTACGCAAACTGGTAGAATATTTTATGTACTATAGTGTTTTACTGTACATTATTTAATGTGTTGATGCATCTAAACTGTATGTCTTAGAAAAAAAATGCGACAATACGATTCAGAGGAAGATAGTACTCCATGTAAGAGCACGCGGTCAAGGGCACGGGGTACAACGCTGAATAAAAAGGGAGATAAAAGAACCAGCAAACAGAACCAGATTTACAAGGTACGAAAGATAACATACTGTATATAATTTTAACAACGGTATGATAGATAATGAATATTGATTTAAACCATGTTAATATAAACCATGCCGCCCCACTGCTCCAACCATGTTGTGATTGGAATCTTAAACAGAAAATAAATGTGTTTGGAACATTTGACACAATCAAACAAATTAGACATAAGTTGACTGATGAACAAACCATGAGGTTTAAGACAAGAGTCTTCGGTAGTTTCTTGGATCTTTCAATAACAAGGTTCTAATCACAAAGGTTGAACTCTCTAATTCGTAGAATGTGAAAGTCTCTTAAAAAGGATGAGTTGTGGTTCAACCTAGAAGGTAGAGTTGTTATGTTTGGTATAAGTGAATTTGAAAAAATAATTGTCTTAACTGTTGTGAAGAGGTAAAGGTGGACGATAGTAAGTTGAAGGGGAGGTTCATGAAAAAGTATTTCCCAAATAATAAATCAATTATTATGGTGGAAATAGCCGAACTCTTCAAGAAAGGAACCAATGTTCACGAAAACCATATGGTACGCTTAGCAGAACTGTATTGTTTGGAGTGTTTTATTGATGCTAAGAACTTCAAACAGAATGTAGATAATGTAAGATTGTTACTTTTTTAGGATGAAGAGCAGTTCAAGAAACATAACTAGGGTAGGAGTGCCGCTGAAATATATTAAATGTGCAATCCAACACCCAACATCATCAACAATTAGTATCGGGGGATTCCCGTATGCACTACTTATTTGGGCATTCGAATGTATACCTCTAATATCACATGAGTGTAATCTGTTTGCACGGCGGAAGGGATTCAATAATCCAATCATGTTGAACTGGGAAAGTGATGAGCAGCCGAAGTGGAAGGATTTGCAAGAAAAAGTTTTCCAACATCCGGAGGTAAATTTACTACACCTTTATGTAAAATATTATTTTAACGAAAGATTAATACTTAATATACTGTTATCTGGTATTGTTTGCATGAAGTTCGTGTTTATTGATATGGATAGAGGTGTAGTCGGGGACAAGAAGGGGAATCATAGTTTGTCTGAAGAAACAGTAAGTATTTAATGTTATTAAACTGTATAATGTTGACTAAACATCATTAATGTACTGTATTTTCCATTTTCCATTTTTGTCTTCTTGGTAGGGTAAAGAAGATGGTGGAAATACAAGTGATTTCAAAAAATGGTTTGAGGATGAGGTGGATGGGGCATATAATGAATTAATAAAAGAGCAACCAATATTCGAGGCTGGTGGGAGTTCAAAGGGTAATGATGTGGAACACAATAGTGGAGTACCTAATATTGTTGAAGTGTTAGGAAGGAATAATGAGAAAGATGATGGAAATAACGACGTACAGAACGAGGATGCTGAAAAGAATGTTTACAATACTGTAGTCGAACTAACCAAGTACATAAAGACGTCATTGGATAGTTTAAATAAACTGTTAGATGAAATGTGGACGGTATTGAACGACATTTCTAATGATGTAAAGGAGCCGAAAGGATTGAATAATAATGTTGTTGAAAGGGTGGATGATGAAGAAGGTAATGACAACGATGGTGATAATGGAGATAATTTGGATGGGAACAACAATAAAGGGAATGAGGTTGGAGAACAGAGTAATCTTGGTGGTGAAGATAAAACTAAGGAAGGAGAAACAATGGAAGATAGTGGAGATAATACAACGAAAGAGGTACAAATTTGATTGATATAATGTGCAGTTATAAATATACACATTATTTGATTATGGTGTTATTGATTTTAGGTGCAAGTGAAAGAGGTTTTAATTCCTAGCTTAACTGCATTAGGACCAGATAGATATATGGATGCGGTAGTATACTATATTTCTGTAACAAAGATTTGTAAACATCCTTGTTACACTGCAAATATTTAGCATGAAATTGTTGTAATATGTGTTGCAGTTGAAGGGACAAGTTTTTCTCAGATTCACAACATGCTAAGAGGGCAAGGCGAAAGAAAAGGCCATCAAAATGCATGCTCTCTCCTTTCACTTCTAAGTTTAGGTCGGCCGAGGAAAAAAAGGAGAAGAAAGTAGATGGCAAGGAAAATATTCAATTCTCCGATCCCCCAAATTTCCAATTACTTTCGTAACCTTAAGTTTTTGTTGAATGTTTTGTTGTTTAGATGTTAACTTTGGATAACTTGTCTTTTTTGGTTTATTTTTTATATGTTGAACTTTGATATTTTGGACTTCTGAACTCTGATATTTATTTTGAAAGGAATGCATTTTCACTTAAACAGGAAAGCAATGATGTTTTATTACCACTATTTGATGTTCAACATATTCCGTACATATAAATTGTTTTGTTTATGTCATACAGTTTAGTACACATAGGACAGTTCTGTATGTTCGACATTATTAAATGTACGGTACATATATTACCTAATTATATGGTTTAGTCAGGAAAGCATGGATTTATATTTACATTATGTTTACAAAAGGACGAATCTCTCTATTAGATTGAAGACTAGTGAAGAAAACAATAGTTAACTATACGGTTTATACTAGGGATAGAAAATCAACTTAGTCTGAGGTAGTATATTGTCAACTATACAGTTTGTATCTAATTATATGGTATGGTACGGCCTATTATTCTGACCAATATGATTGCAACATGGTATAGGTATTTACGAAGGTTAGAAAATCAAATTGTTTTCGGTACTAGAATGTATAATCTTTACAACTATACTGTATAATATGAATATTTTGTAATAAAAATGAAAATTTATGAAGTAAGGATGAAACATAAAAATAACAATACTAATATGAAAATCCAGGAGATAAGAACAAGAATAATTGTCTTCTTGATAATAAAAAAGAAAAATGAAAAATGTTTTGTAGATAAAAAAAGAAAGAAATGTAAATTCATCATTGGGTGAACGTGTTCCGACATGTTTTTTTATTGTGTCCTTGTTGTCCACATCAACTGCGTTTGATTCGTTGTTTTACCTCCAAAGATGATTTGAAACGCTTCTTCATTGGTCTGCCTATTGGTCATTTGGTTTTTGGAGGAAGAAGTTTTTTAGATCGGATGTCGTCTGGCACTACCCAATGTTCCTTTGGTCCTAGGGGGTAAACAATACCTGCATACGTTTTTCTTAATGTCTCAGCAAGATAGTATTATGAAACGTACTGTATAGAAGGGATTTTTTTTTTTTTTTGTAGAAAAACTGCACAAGCGTGAGCACAAGGTATTCCTATTAAGTCGTATTCTCTACAACTACAACTTCTATCTTCAAGGTTGACATGGTACTGTTGGATGCCGTACAAAACTTGGAATTGACGACTGTCAATGTTATGTACTTGCATTAAGTTAAATTTTATTAAGGAGTTGTGATTGATAGAATTAAGTAAAGATTGTACGGTATGGTAACGTGGGTATACACCACACCTGCATGTAATGCCCTTTATCCAATGATTCCTTTAACTGTTTTTCGCATTCCTCAGTCAAATTCGTTGTAGTTCTTTCTGCATCATGTCTTCTAACACAGAACCACCATTGCAACAACATCCTTCTAAGTTCAAACATTGAAACTATTGGAAGCTTACGTGCGTACAAGATATGATTGTTATAGCTTTCACATGAATTATTGGTCATGGCCTCATAACGTGTTCTAGGACAATGAGCACATGACCACCTATTAAAACCAATTTTTTGTAGTTCCTCACGAATACCAGGACATCCATTCTCAAGATGACGCATTTAGAACTTAAAATCATACACAGTGTATGCTTTTGCAAGACTAAAGAATATACCATCATCTCATTTGCTCTTGTGTTTTTTAATCATATTATCACTCAAATGATAAATGCACATGCAGTGGAAAACTTCCGGCCACAACTCTTCAATGGCCTTGCTGATTGATTTGTGTCTATCAGATATGACAACAATATCCGGCCTATTACCAAAGTATTTTTTCATCAGTCCAATAACCATTTCTAGGATGAGTCGTTCTCAGAATCAACTGCAGCCAATGCTAATGGGAAAATCTGGTTATTTGCATCACTAGTTGTAGTTGCAAGCAATATTATGCCATACTTGCTTTTAATGAATGTACCGTCTATTCGAATACAAGGTCGGCAATGTTTCCACCCTTCAAGTGAAGCAACAACCACAATGAAGTTGTATTGAAATCGTCCTTCATCTGAAAACTGTATTTTTGCTTTTGACCCTGACACCATTTAAAATAATAACTGGTTTGATTGGAAGTCTAAACAACATTCTACGGTATAGTAGGTTATATACAGTACATAGTAGACAAGACAACGTAATTGTAAAGGTTCGTTACCTGGATTCTTCTTCATGAACACGTCGGTGTAAGAAGGCAGTAGAGCATAAGACTCGTCTGCCATACATTTCACTCATAATGGACTGTTTTGCACGGTAGGCTTTATGGTATCTGATATTCAATCCATGATGTGTACGTACATATGTCATTATGGTGCATGGTTTCTCAAACTCTCTACCCATGAAAGTGGTTTTGTTAATAATAAGTTCCTTAACTATAGATGATGTAGCTTGTTTTTGTTTGTTCATGACAACATCAAGGGAACAAGAATGTTGGTTAACTACTTTTTGAACAACCCAAGTGTCGCTTAATACACCACCCCTACGTGATGCAGAAACTTGTCATTTGCAACTTGGATCAATACATGCTGCAACGAAGAATTTTTTTGTAGATTTTTTCGAGAAGAATTTATACTTATCCCTCAAAGCAATAACACTCAAAATGTTTTGGGGTTCTTTTTTCCAAGAAAATAAGTCATTGACACAAATTTCAAAATTCATAGGTAACTTGCCGAGATCCAAGGAATGATGGAAACGACTATCTGTGGAACGAACAAACTCTGTAGATGTAGTTGAAATAACATGGTTTTCTAAACTTGCAATAGATTGCTTTAGGTCAACTATGATGGTACACCAATTGATAGATCCAAAAATCAATACATTATATAACCATTGAACATCGTTATCAATAACTAGTTTAATTCCCTTGGATAATTTTTGACAAAGACCTACACTAACGTACGTAGGAGGAATTTCGATACAATCTTGAATCCCCAGTTTAGTCATAATCAAAAGCATCAACTTGATGTAAGGAGTGCATGGGTCAAGATATACTTCACATACTTCATAATCATTGTACATCTGATTATCATCTTACTGACCACTATGTGCAATACGTATAGGAATGCTTATTGAACCTGTAAGAGACAATTTTACAAAATAACTAACATTCCAATATTGTATGTACCATATTGTACCGTATATTACAAAATCGGAAGTATAGTATAATTTAGATTATATAGTCGTGTGTGTACGGTGTATAATATATTGTTGTACCTATGATTTTAGTCAATTTCAAATAGGAGTAATGAAATAATAAAGACTACAATAGGATAGTGCAATTAAAAAAGGAACAATTGATGAACTAATAAGAAGAAGAACATTAAACCGAAATATGGGCACTACGGTTTTGAAACATCTTAGTACAATAGGATAGTGTAATTAATAATTAGACAGTATTGTAGATGTGTATACACTCAATTGTACAATAATATGGAAATGAGAGTAGGAAGGAAATATTGTTGTAAACATGATTTCACTATATTTCTAAACATGATATGTGAGTTTCCAAAGACCGTAATATTAATGGATTAAACAAAAAAAAATGACAGAACATGAATAAACATACCATACTCAAGGACCTGAGACATGTCGGATAACGATTATACTGGATTGAACAGTAACGGGATAATGGTGATGAATGAGGAAGAATACTACCCACTACTGTGTAAAAAGGTAATAAAAATTACTGTGTAAAAAGGAGATTCGTGAACCGAAATGAATAAAGTAGTCGGATTATACCGTGTGGTCTGCGCTGAGTTCCCAAGAACAATTTGCACGTTTAAAGGAAATTGAAAAAAGAGAAAGAAACTCACAAAAGAAACGAAAATGGAGGACTGAGAATAACTGAATAGAAAACGCAGGAATGAAAATGTAAAGAAAAAGGAATGTGAATATTAATGAGAGATAAATTAAAAAAGGAATTAAAATATCTTTGCATTTAATGAGTTGTCCATTAAATATGGTATTTTCTTTAATGATGGAATGTGTTTAAATAGGGGGATTGAATTCAGAATTTAATTATTAAATGTGAATAAGGGTAAAATGGTAATAAAAATAAATATAAATTTCAAATTTAAAAAAAAATTAATTTTGCAAAAAAAAACTTGAATGACTAAATTTGCAAATACTTTTCCAATCTGGTCTAATCACTATAATTTCCCATCATAAAATTCAATATGAATGTACTACTAATTGAATTCTATTCGGGATAAATCTTAAATAAAATTTAATTTAAATTTTTTTATTATAAATGGATTAATTTTGATTTTGTGATATACGTGGAAATATTTTATCATTTTTTATAATATATGCAAAATCCCTTATAATTTAAGCAAAAATTTCTTTTTGGGCTAAATTTCAAAAAACAAATTAGTATGATAAAAAAAAGGTTTGTGTCAAACATACTTTCCAGCTTTGGAATGTTTTCAAAATATATTTACATTTTTTAATGGAAATCTCTAAAATTTTATTTCAAAAATATCTTTTAACTTTTTAAAAAAAGTTTAAAAGATATTCTTAGCTTTATAAAAGATGTTAAAAATATCATCCTATTAAGTATTTTGATGAAAAATGCTAAAAGTTTATTTGAATAATATATATCATTGACCTTTTGAGAAAAAAATTAAATATTCTTATTTAAAAATGGTTATTTAGTCTTTCCCTTTTATTATTTTCTCCTCCTCGAAAATGAATGAGAATAAATATATACTACTAACATTTAAAATGTTGTAGCAACGATTTGATCAACTATGCCTCATAAATATATAATCCATAACCATAGTCATCTCTCGCAACTTTTCAAAATTGGAAAAAAATCAAATTATTTTTGCTATGAATTGGAAAACCTAAATGGATAGGTTTTGTTAAGGATTTGTTTACTTATTTAAAGTTGAATGATAACTTATCACGCTTTTTTTTTGTGAGATCGATTTTTAAATAGAATTATTTAAATAACTTAGGTCTCGTTTGATAACTATTTAATTTTTAGTTTTTTGTATTTTAAATCTACTCCAACTACTTTACCATTAGTTTTTCTTACTTGTATTTCTACACATTGTCTATATTAGTAGAAACCAAACAAAAGTAACTCCCTAAAACTTGTTTTTAAAAGTTGGTTAGCATTCACCTATTAAAAGTTTATTCCGTTCGGCGAAACGGAAAAGATGTAGAAGTTTATTTGAATAATATAAGTCATTGACCTTTAGAAAAAAAATTCGAATATTTTAATTTAAAAATGGTTATTTATTTTTCTATCTTTATTATTTTTTCCTCCATGAAAATTAATAAGACTAAACATACATTTTTAATATTTAATGTCGTAGCAACGATTTGATCAAATATGCCTCATAAATATAAAATTCATAATCATAGTCAACTCTTGTAATTTTTAAAAGAGTGAAAAAGACCAAATTGTTGTTGGGATGAATTAGAAAAACTAAAGGGATAGGTTTTGTTAGAAAACCTAAAATTCATAATCATAGCCATCTCTGGTAACTTTTCAAAGATGGAAAAAGACCAAATTGCTGTTAAGATGAATTAGAAAACCTAAATGGATAGGTTTTGTTAAGGATTTGTTTGCTTCTTTAAAGTTGAATGATAACTTATCACATTTTGCTTTGTGAGATTGATTTCTGGCTAAAACTATTTAAATAACTTAGGTCTCGTTTGATAACCGTAAAAGGTTTTTTAATTTTTGGTTTTTGAAATTTAAGCTTATTTTTACTCAAATTTTCTATCATGGTTTAAGAGCTTTAAAATTAACAATCGATGTCCCTCTATTTCCCATCTCTTTTTTTGTTGAAGATAGTTTGTTGTTTTTCAAGGCCTCTACTAATGATAGTTTGAAGATAAAAGAGTATCTGTTACGAAAAAGCCTCAGACCAAACAATTAATTTTGAATATTCAGAAATTATTTTCAATGGTAATGTTGGTGGTAGAGGGAAGGATTCAATGAGTAGTCTTTTGGGGGTTAAAGTTAATGAGAATCTTGGGATTCATCTGGGCATGCCTTTTCAAAACAGTAAAAATAAGAAAGCTTTGTTCCATTCTATCAAAGGGAGGCTTGAAAAGTGTCTACAAAGTTGGAAAGGTAAGATGTTGTTTAGAGAAGGGAACGAGGTGATGATTACAACAGTTAGTCAAGCAATTCCGACTTAATTATGAGTTGCGTTCGCCTGACTAAGTCTTTTAATTAGAATCTTCAAAGAATGTGTGCTAGATTTTGGTGGGAGGAAATTCTAATAAGGGTAAATCTCATTGGATGAGTTGGGATAAGCTGGGTAAAAGTAAGGAGTCAGGAGGTTTGGGTTTTAGAAATCGTAATATCTTCAATCAAGCTTTGTTAGCTAAGCATAGTTAGAGAATTCTTAGAAATCATGATAGTTTACTTAGTAGATTGTTAAAGGGGAAGTAATTTAAAGATAACGATTTCTTATCGGCCCCCCTTGGCAATAATCCTTCGCTTGCTTGGAGAAGTATTTGTTAGGGTAGAGATTTGTTCTTGAAATGCTATAGATGGAAGGTGGGAAATGGAAGAAATATAACTATTGGTAGAGACCCGTGGATTTCGAAAAAAGATAATCTTTTCACTAAGGGAGTTAGGTGAGATTGGAAAAATAGGAGTGTGGCGGAGTTGATGGCTAAAGATGGTTGTTGGAACAAGGAGCTGATTTATAGCAATTTTACAAAGATAATGCTAATATCATTGTTAATACCTCCTTGAGCAAGGTTGGTACCAATGATGAAGTTATGTGGAATGAATGTAAAAATGGTTTTTTTTCCATTAAAAGTGTTTATCATGTTGGTATTAATTTGGCTTATAAAGAGAAGGAGTCCACATCTGACTCTAAAGTTACTAGTGTTTGTTGGAAAGAGTTTTGAAAGATCAATAATTCTCCTAAAATTAAAATGGGAGCTTGGAATGTTCTCTCTAATGCAATTATGACTAAGAGCAACATTTATTTAAGAGAAATGTATATTAATGTTTTTGCCCTATGTGTAGGAAATGCAAAGAGTCGAATATGCATATTATTAAAGATTGGAATATCGCTATTCGTGCTTGGAATCACGTTTTCCTTGGTTCACTAATTTCAAACATTTTTTCAAAAATGTGGATAAAAGAATTGATTTTTGGATGGCTTTACATGATAAAGTTCCAAATGATGAGCTCTTTAAAGGAATTGTGGTTATCTGGAGTTTATGGAACTTTCGTAACCAAGGAATAAATGAAAATAATTATTTTGAGTTCCATAATCTTCGAGCTATTATGGAAAACACTATTAATTCATTTATTTTGCTTGATGCAGGTCCTCTAAAGAAGCATGTTCGTGAAGATAATGAGAACATCAAATGGTTAGCTCCTCCTCATGGTGTGTGGAAGATGAATTAAGATGCGTCAGTGAGGCCAAGTTCAGGTGAGGGAGGCATTGGTTGGGTCATTAGAGATTGGAAAGGGAAGGTGAAGATGGCTGGTTGGAGAGCAAACTTCTAAAACATGTCAATTAAGTTTTCGGAGTGCATTGCTTTGAGGGATGGTCTTATTCATATTTTAGAGTTGCAAAATCCGCTCCTTCATCTTATTTTGGTGGAGTGATTCGATGCTTCAGAGATTATTAAAGCTATTGTTGATGACTCCATAGAAATTTATGAATTCAACAACATTATTGTTGATATTAAGCATTTAATTGCTTCGTTGGGTATTGTGAAAGTGTCCCATTGTAACAGGTTATGTAACAAGGTTGCATATGTTTTAGCTAAACCGTGCGATTTAGACTATTTCTATTTGAAGGATCCAATCCTCTCTTTTGAAGATAGACCTTGGTTTTAGAGGGGGAATCTCCCCCTTAATGTTGGCTCCATGTTGGAGAATGATTTGTATTGGTTTGGTTTGTTGATTAATGAATTGGTCTTTCAAACAAACGTTTAATCTTATATATAGATCAATAAGGGGTTGTTTGTTTTGCATATTTAGGTATGAGTTAGTTTTAGGATTTATTAACTCCTCCTCGAAAACCTACATCCAAACGAGTTTTTACTAACTACTCCTCATTTTTACTTTTAAAAATAACTCTCATTTCTAACCATTCATTCTTAATCATTCATTTATAACTACTCAATCATTTCTAACAACTTATTTTTAATCATTTCTTTCAAATCAATCAAAATAATTCATTTTTAACAATTCATTTATAATCATTTCTTTTTTAACTACTAAAAATAACTACTCATTTTTTATATCTACATCCAAACAAGGTTTTAACTCTAACTCTTTTATACACAAAAACTCATTCAAACGAGTTTTTGACCTAACTCTCAATTTTTAATTACTCAATATAACTTCTTAACCTAAATACTACCTAAATATGTCAAACAAAGAGCCCGTAAATTTTGAAGAGAATTAAACATGATAAAAATATATTTATATTAGACATCTAATTAACAGGTCATGTTCTTTTAAAAAAAAAAACAGCACATGCTTAAAAGTAGGGGTGTACAAAAAACTGGCAACCCGAGCAACCCAGACTATCCAACCCAAACTGTAAGAGTTGAGTTGGGTTATAACTTTTTTAGGTTGAGTTGAGTTATGATTTTATAGTTTTTGTTGGGTTGGGTTGGTTCTTGGGTTGAGCTCGTTCAACCAAACACAACCCAAACTAAGAATATATTATATATATTAGGATATATATATATATATATATATATATATATATATATATATTTATGTGTACGTAAGATAAATTAATAAGGTAGATTTTTAACATACTTGTAAGACTTCTAAAAAAAATATTGTACACTAATAAGATTGGTAATAGGTTAAAATATAGTATCATTAATCTTTTTTAACATATTTATGAACCTATGAACTAAACTTTAGAGAGAAAAATAAGAGTAACATAACCCGAGAACCCCACTCAACCCGAAAATCTTGGGTTGGGTTGGGTTGGGTTGCGCTAACACATAGGGTTGGACGGGTTGGTGAATTGACCAACCCAAAAAGTTGAGTTGGTCCAAAAAATTCATTTAACCCTACTCAACTCGGACCATGTACATCCCTACTTAAAAGTTGAATGATTAATTTGTATAAAAAAAAGAAGTAATTTTTTTTTTTTGGGAACATACCACGTGTATATATAGAGCTAAAGATAAAATACTATTGGAGTATTGGATATCGGAAGCACAGAGTTTGGAGAGATTGGGAGGAAATAATAATGGCTCAAGTAGTTAAAGAGAACTTTAAGGTATTTAACGTCATGTGTTTAATTTACGGTGGTCATCGACTTAAAAATTAATTTCCTACAATTTTTCTTCAAATATTGGACGGTTAAATAGTATGTACAATAACATTAATCGAAATGTAGACAAATTGATGTAATGTAAGTGGTCAGGAGTGGTTGAGAATGTGAGTGGTAAAACGGAATAGTGCTCCGATATCATTAAATAGGAGGCAAAAAAAGGAAAATGGTATTAGATGAATTATTTTCACAAAGTAATTACAAAAGTAAGCAAAATTTAAAGTATTTATATTTATAGTCATTAATATATTTTTAATAAAATATTATGCTTTATTAATAGAGTACTATAAAATATATATATATATATATATATATATATATATATATATATATATAAATACTCATTAATATCAATAATTGTATTTGATCATTCTTTTAAAAAAATGATCATATTTATAATTATTTTCTAGATTTAGCTCTTCCTATAAATTTTCTAAAAAGAAAATCATAATTCAAACTCTTATCATACCAAATACTCGGTAACTTAAAAGAACAATCTTTAAAATAGGAAGTAATTTATTAAGTAAATGATTATGAAAACAAAACTGAAATTCACCTTCAAAAAAATGAAAATTTATAAAAGTTTTGATACATTGAGATATTGTGAATAAAATACATGTTGATTAGAGTTGGAATAAGGTTGTTGGTTTTTGTGAGTATGTAGAGTTGTTTTTTTTTTTTTTTTTTTTTTTTTTTTTTTTGCAAAAGAAGGAAAATAAAAAGGCTACAAAATAGCTGGCAAAATCAACCACTAAAACAAATAAATTAGGAAAATAAAGTAATATGAAAGTAGGTTCTGAATTGTATGTACTAACAACTATTGTATTTTTTAGTCTGAATTTTTTTTGTAGCATTATAATAAAAAAATAAAAAGGAGAAAAAAAATGATAAATCTACCTTTCTCACACATGTGACAATCCTTCAAACTTAGCAACAAGAAAATTAATTGTAATAGAGGTGATTGTTGAAATTGAAAGTTTAAAAGGTTAATTGTTACAAATATCATAATTGTAAAATCAAGTTATATGTCTAGTGACATTAGTCGAAGTGTGCGAAAGGTGACTCGACCAGTCACAGATATAAAAAAAAACATCATAAGAGTTGTTTGTGCATTCTCCCCAAAAACCATTTAATCTTGAAAGTATATGATAAATTGCAAATTTTAGTATCCCTATTTTAATTTTTAAAAAATTTTAAAAATATTTCATACAAGCAAAATATTTCAATCTTTATTATTTTCTTTCAATCAAATTCACTTATTGTTTTCTGTCAATTAAATAAATTGACTTAAATTAGTTGACGTGTACAATGAGTTTAATTTGATGATTTTATTTAAGTCATCCATTTGTATTTTGAAATGTTAAGCGTGGGTGAAAAAATTAATCTTAGTTTTTTTTTTTGTTATATTTGAATATTTAAATTTTTTCTATAATTTTGACATTTATAGAATTATTCATAAAAATTGATTAAAAGTTATATGCACACTAATTTAAAATTATTTGTTGTATTGATTGTAATTTAAAATTATTTGTTGTATTGATTGAAATTATATGTTGATGAATTTTTTTTGTCTTTTTAGTATGTCCACTCCAATTTTCTATTATGCACTAACTTTTTCTAAAAAGTATTATTTTTATAATATATATATATATATATATATATATATATATATTTTATCATACATAAAAAATGCCCAATTATCTTATTAAGTCATACTTTTTTTAATATAAGTTTGAAAAATACTTAGTCAATTTAGAAAATAATTGTAAATATCGTCAATTTAAAAACAAATTAACAAATATAGTTATTGAAATGAATATTTATATTATATAATATTGTATTAATACATCACAATATATTAATAAGTATTTATAATATTGTATTAAAGGTATCAATAACAACAAATATTTTTAATTTTGCCTTTATTTATAATTATTTTGTAAAAATGACACATCCACTACAATTTCTCAAAAATCGACTTAATAAGTCCTAAACCGGAAAGGCTGTCATATTTTGATCGAGAAGGTAAAATGAATATTGAAATGAAAATAATAGAAGATACCCAATTATCTTATTAGCTCAACTCTCAAATAAATCTTGACGTGATTAAATATTTTGAATTTTAGAAACTAAAAATTGAATAAAATGAGTTAAGTTTATTATTTTTTTTAAAAAGCTAAAATATTGTCCTCTATGACCAATAAATACATATTAAGAAGAAGAAAAAAAAAGCATTGAACTATTTTGAGAGGGAAAAAAAACATGGGTTTCTTGCATTAAAATGGCTATCTTTTATAGCGAGAGATGGATGGTCATGAATGATGACCGTTTTACTATTTTCTTTTTAGCAACTTTCACCTCCCAACCAAATTCTTCCACCAAAAACAAAATCAAGTTGAAATACTTCATTCTTTTCTTCTTTTCGTATAAATTATTGTAACAAGAATGAGAAAGAACTAATCTAAAACGAAGGCATCAATTTTATAAAATGATAATAAAATTATGTAAAACGACCACTTGAGTTTGAATCAATTTAATGATTATTATAATCAGTAGACCAATCATGGATTGAGTTATATATTATTAATCTACATCAATAACTATAAGATTAAAACGTTTAAAATAGAGTGTATAGATAGAAGTATGGAA
The DNA here is from genome assembly GCA_036507275.1 of Sicyos edulis. Taxonomy (NCBI): domain Eukaryota; kingdom Viridiplantae; phylum Streptophyta; class Magnoliopsida; order Cucurbitales; family Cucurbitaceae; genus Sicyos; species Sicyos edulis. Next base: position 11,267,489 of record CM071852.1, on the reverse strand, counting down.
ACAATTATGAGGATGTTTGAAATTTAAGAAATAATATAAAGAATAATGATTTATTAGAATATAATTATATATTAATCTACCCCCTTACCTTTTGAGCGAAAAGAATAATTATAATGTTTCTCAAAAAGAAAAAAAGAATTATGAGTAGAAGAAGAATAATAAGTATGCAAAAATGAAAAAAAAAAAGAAGGAATAATATTCTTTATCACCAAACACAACCTAATCATATTTGTTGGTTAGCAAATTAAAACAATGATAATAATTAAAGTAAGTTAATTATTAAATTAAGTCATTGTAAACAACACGTGCAACAATGTGGGCTCGGCGGCTTACAATAAAAAAGAAAAAAAAAACTCCATTTTTTTTTTGGCTTTATTCGCTTGAGCTTGTATGTGGCAACTGGTAAGAGCTATTTTTTAATCTATGAAATGTTTTTGTAGTATTATAATAAAAGAATGACAAGGAAAAAAAAGGACAAATCTACATTTCAATTAGTTGTAATATTTATCAAAGTTTAAGAATATCATAATTATAAAGATTATTTGTGCGTTTTTCCCAAAAGCCATTTAATCTTGAAAAAATATGGTAAGTTGCAAATTTTAGTATCTTTATTTTAATTTTAACAATTTTTTAAAAGTATTTCATACAAGTAAGATATTTCAATTTTTATTATTTTTCATTCAATTTCACTTATTGTTTTTCATCAGTGACTTAAATTAGTTTATTTTAATTGCGTTCAATGAGTTTAATTTGGTGGTTTTATTTAAGTCATAAAAAATGTTATAGATGGGTGAAAGAATTAATCTTAATTTTTTAATTTTTGAATTTTTTGTAGAATTTTGGCATTTATAGAATTACTCATAAAAATTGATTAAAAATTATCTATGACGCTAATGAAAGGCTATATTGATTGAAAATTATTTGCCAAGGATTGATAGAAAAATATATGTACACTAATTAAAAACTATTTGTTGCATTGATTGAAACATGAATTTTTCATTTTTTACTATATTCACTCCAATTTTTTAGTGTCCACTAAATTTTTCTAAAAAAAGTATTATTTTTATAATATTTTTGGTTTTTTTTATTGTACATAACAAATGCCCAATTGTTTTTTTAAGTCGTATTTTTGGTACAAGTGGAAAAAAAACTTACGACATTCGACATATCTAGAAAATAATTGTAAATATGAAAATTTAGAAGAAAAAAAATTAGCAAATATAGTTATTGAGTATTATTAAAAACATTGTATTAATGAATATTTATAATGTGTAATATTGTATTAATAAATATTTATAATACATTGTATTAATTAAGTATTTACATGTATTAAAGGGTATTGATGACAACAATATTGTAAATTAACACCAGATAATCAATCGTGACATCAACTCATTCGATAAAAAATACCTAATTATCTTATTAGCTCAACTCTCAAATAAATATTTTAAACTATAGAAACTAAAAATTGAATAAACTTGATCGGGTTAAGTTAATTATTTTTTAAAAAAAAGCTAAAATATTGTACCAATAAATACATATTAAGGGAAAAAAATGGCATTGAACTATTTTGGGGAGAAAAAAAAACCATTGGTCTTCTTCATGGACCTAAAATGGCTATCCTATCCTCTATAGAAAGATTGATGGTTATGAATGAGTGATGACTGTTTTACTAATTTCTTTTTAGGTTTGACCTGAAGATTTTCCCTCCCAAGCAAATTCTTCCACCAAAAACAAAACCAAGTTGAAAATACTTCATTCATTCCTTCTTTTTCTAACCACCCTTCTCAAAATAGAGAGGGAAAAATAAGACCAAATTAAAAAAGAGAGAGATAAGAGCAAAACCAAAACTTTCCTTGTTTCTCAGTTCAAAGGAGGTAAAAGAGAAAGCAAAACAAAAACAACCCATCAACCTTTTTTCTTCTTTTCTCAAAGTCCTGTTTCTCTTACTCTATAATTGTTTTTTTTTTTAATCTCAATTCTCTTCATTTTTCTCTCTATGTTCACTAAAACCACAACCAATTCATCACCACCCAGTTGCCGGTTTGTTGTCCCTTGTGAAAATCAAGCGTTTCGTCAAGAAACTGAGGATGGCTCATGCTATGGAGCAGGAGCAGGAGCAGGAAGGATTCAAGTCCAGATTCTTTAATTTCAGAGGAACACACGCCAAGAGCTTGAGCGTGGACACTGCCAGCGTCTCCGACCCTGTCTTTGACGATGATTTGGCCCCGTCGAAAAGCCAAGGATCAACGCCAGTTCACAACAACTCTGCTCAGAAACTTCAAGCAGGGCTGCTGCGGGCGCTGTCGAGAAGCCAAGGATCAATGCTGGTTCACAACAGCTCCATTGAGAAACATCAAGGTGGGCTGCAGTGGGCTCCGTCGAATCCAGCAGAAAAGGGATTCAAGCCAAAGTTAAGCAGCATGGATGATGACATTGCACCTGAGAAGGAAGTCAGAGATAAGACGACCATAGGTTTGTGTTCCGCACCTTAATTAACCTATGTGACTTTGTGACACGTTATTCATTTGTTTTGAATTCAACAACATTTAGGGTGTGTTTGGGCCCTATTTATGTAAATGGCCGAATTAGTTATAATAATCCAACCGATGTTTGCCCTTATAAACGGTGGTTACCTAAATCTGCATGTCCGTTTATCTAAACCTACGTGTCTGTTTATCTACACCTTACATATATTACTTTTTGTTACATAATCAGCCCCTCAAACACAGTTTATCATAATCCAAGCTATAATAACTTGTCCCTCAAATATCATTTATAATAATCCACCATTTATTATAACTCACCAAAAACCTTACGTCTATAATAACTAAACCGGTGCTCCAAACGCACACTTAAGGGTGGGGATCGAACTCATATCCTTTCATGAATTAGCTCATACATCATGTCAGCTGAGCTATGTTCTCATCAACACCACATTGTTCATTTTGTTAAAGTTAATAACTACACATTATTCATTTGTAAAATTTAAGAACTAAAATGGTCGTCTTTTAGAAGTTTTGGTCAAAGTCTAAAATAGGCATATTAAAGTTGAAGGACCTAAATGGACTAAATAGGCCTGTGAAGTCTAGGTATCAAAATGAGGCTGCTGTTTATTCTAGAAGAAAGGGTTTTTGTTTGGTTCTGCCACTAACATCTTCTTCCAATTTGGGTTATAATTCAGAAATGAGACAGATTAAAGAGAGGTTTGCAAAGTTGCTCTTGGGGGAAGACATGTCTGGGGGAGGGAAGGGTGTTACCTCAGCCTTGGCATTGTCTAATGCAATCACAAACCTTGCTGGTATGTACCTAGAATTATCTAACATGGTAGCAGAGATATTTGTCTGTAAGGATCTAAAACTCTGTCAATGTTGCAGCTTCCGTCTTCGGAGAACAACGGCGTCTTGAGCCAATGTCAGAAAAAAGAAAAGCAACATGGAAAAAAGAAATCCAATTGCTCTTATTCGTTACAGATCACATTGTTGAGTTTGTTCCTTCTCAACAGATATCCAAGGATGGAACCAATATGGAGGTAACTCTTCAGATAAACTCTGTGATTAAGATATCATGATATGATTCTCCATGCTTAGGTTAGGGGAAACTCTAATCTTTTCAGTTCATTTACACTCGGACCTTGACTCAAATATTCCTTCCTCCCTGATCTAACTTACAAATGAAGTTTATTTCTGTTCTAGATAATGGTGACCCGACAACGAAATGATTTGCGCTTGAATATTCCAGCTTTGAAGAAGCTTGATGCCATGTTGATTGTAAGAACTATGGCTTCAATTTACTGCATTTTTCTTTCTTTCTTTCTTCTGCTTCAGTGGAATGATTCCTATGTGTTATTGGATTTGCCATGACAAAACACAGGGGTGTCTGGATAATTTTAAAGACCAAAATGAGTTCTATTACGTATCGAAAGATGCCGATGACGAGAAAGGAAATAACAAGAGGAAAGATGATAAATGGTGGCTACCTGCAGCAAAAGTTCCTCCAAATGGTTTATCAGAAATGTCAAGAAAGTTTCTGCAGTGCCAGAAGGATTGTGTCAATCAAGTCCTCAAAGCAGCCATGGCTATAAATGCTCAAATCATATCAGAAATGGAGATCCCTGAAGACTACATTGAATCTCTCCCTAAAGTAAGTGAAACCAAGTACGTTTATTAATGATTTTGAAATGGCACCCGTAATAAAGTTTTGTTTTTGGTATTACAGAATGGAAGAGCAAGCCTAGGGGATTCCATCTACAAACATATAACAGTTGAGTTCTTTGATCCTGATCAGTTTCTCTCCAGCATGGACCTAACATCAGAGCATAAAATCGTAAATCTCAAAGACCGAATTGAAGCTTCCATAATAATTTGGAGGAGGAAGATGAACCAGAAAGATTCCAAATCTGCATGGGGTTCAGGAGTGAGCTTGGAAAAGAGAGAACTTTTTGAAGAGAGAGCAGAGACCATCTTGTTAATACTTAAGCACCGTTTCCCTGGAATCTCACAATCTTCACTAGACATCAGCAAAATTCAGTTTAATCGGGTAAAAGATAGTTTTTTCCTTGTCTATAATCTCAATTATCAACTTCTAAATCAAGTTTAAGGGTGAATAAACCATTTAATATATACATATAAACAAAACTTTCATTGAGAAAGAACAACAAACAGAGAGGGGAATACAAAAAACAACAGCTCAAACAAGAACAGTCTGTAATCAAGAGAACACTTATTAGATAATTACAAAAAACAAAAAACTTAGCCCATGTTTGATAACCATTTTGTTTTTCATTTTTTGTTTTTGAAATTTAAGTCTACAACAACTATCTTACCATAGCTTTTTCTTATTTGGATATCTATATCTTACCTATATTTTAAGAAACAAAAAAAAGTAGCTTCCAGAAGCTTGTTTTTGTTTTTGAAATTTGGTTATTATTCACCTACTTTCTTAAGGAAAGATGGATATATTGTAGAAAAGATGGAGCACGTGGTAGGAAATTTGAGTAGAAATAGGCTTAAATTTCATAAACCAAAAACAAAAAACCAAATGGTTATCAAACGGGGCCTTAGTAACTGAAGCCGAACATTCTCGGAAGATCTCTCAACCCTTTCAAAAAATTTATTATTTCAATAATCCCCAGATACATCACAAAACAGCACATAATCCTGCTTTCCACACGAACTTTCTCTTCTCACGAAAGGGAGGAGAAGCCAACAACTCTATGATCACATGTCTCTTACAACTCCTTGACCTCACCACAATTAGACCAAAAACTTCAAAGAATTGACTCCACACCTCAAAAGTTATCTTACAATCTCAACAAAGCATGTGGTTTAAATTCTAATATGCTTCCTACATGAATGCAACATGTCCAAACCCACAAGAGAGTGAGCCTTCCAGATCGCCCTATCTAAGCCAACAACAAACAAACATGTTGTAAATTCCAAGTTTCACAGAGAAGCATCACAAAAAAGTGAGGGTGTTCAATTCATAGTTCACTAGACAACAAAATAATATCGTAAGGTCAGACGGTATGTCCGATGACAGCGAGGTTGGTCCAGAGAGTCACGAATATCAATATCTTCATCACAGCACAGCATAGCAAGCAAACATTTTATAAATTCCTAGTTTCACAGAGAAGCATCACAGACAAACTTATTTAAAATGTTTCAAGATCAACTAGAACTTACTCTTCACTGCAGGACGTGGGGCACGCCGTATTAGAGAGCTACTCAAGAACACTAGAAAGCTTGGCCTTCACAGTGATGTCTCGAATCGAAGACATACTCCACGCCGACGCGTTAACTCAAACCCCACCACAGACAGCAGCGCCAAAGAGGAAACCAAACTGCGAAACTCCGCCGGAGAAATCGCCGCACAAGAGAGAAAACAGAAACAGCAGCCTAGAGACGACAGGGTCGATGACGCTGCTGGATTTCATGGGTTGGGACCAGGAACAAAGCGAGCCGGAGACGAAGAAGGGCACGTTCGAGGGTTTCGACGAATTAATGGCGGATTCGGATCTGAAAAGCGGGAACAAGGCTGGGATTATAGAGACGAACACTAAGGTTTCGTACCTGGAAGGTTTGAGCGCTGTGAGAAGTCCAAGGTCCCGCCATTGAAGAGGGCTTGAAGGGAAGATGATGAAGATTAGGGAGAATTGCAGAAGAGAGATTTCGGGGTTTTCTTTTCTTCCCCAATTTGGGGATTTGACAATCTTCCATCTCTATTCCCCTTTGGTGTATATAGGAGGAAGAATGGAACAAACTGTCGAGTTTGTGTAAAACCAAAATGGTTTTTGTATACTATGTATTATTTGTATCATTGTATAAATGTAGTGTTTTTTAAATCTTTGGACCCGTTTATGTAAACGGTCGGGTTGAATATAATAACCCAATTGATGTTTGTCTCACTATTTATTATAAACGGTGATTACTTAAACATGCGTGTTCGTTTACCGAAACCTTACATATATTACTTTCATAATCTATGTTATAATAATTTGCTCCTCAAACACCATTTATAATAACCTCTCGTTTATCATAACTCGCTATTTATCATAACCTCTCATCTATTATAACCAAATCGGTGCTCCAAACACACCCTAATATTTTGATTGTTCAGGTTGTGTGCCTTCCAATTTTTTTATTTTATCTTTCCTTTAATAATAAAGCTTGTATATTCGATCTCTAAAATTGAGTCGATAGTAGGAAAGATTCTCCCTAAGCACAAAGTTCCTATAAAATAGGGTACAACTGTTCTCAAATAAATAAGAGTCAAATATCAATTTCATGAATTGTAACTGTAATCATAGTGTTGAACTTGATTTCCACTAAATAATAAAATTATCAGGTTATCGATCATTTTGATAATTTTACCATGGAGTTAAAATAAATTAACACAAATCAATATAACCAACTACGCTACTACTTCATTAAATAATTTTAGAGTTGCTATTGGTCTTTAGAATTTTAATAAAATATATAACATACATAATAGAATGAATGTGCATAAATATTATTGAACCATTATTTATTGACGTTTCAAAAAGAATCATATGTTTGATACCATGAGCTCTCCCACACATGATTCCTCCTTCTCCTAGTTATCTTTCTCGATGTTTGTTTGACATATTTAGATAGTATTTGGGTTAAAGAGTTATACTGAAGAATTATACTTAATAGTTAAAAATTGAGAGTTGTGTCAAAAACACGGTTGATGTAATTTTTGTGTAAATGAATCAAAATAAAAATCTTGTTTTGATGTAGATTTAAAAATGAGTAATTATTTTTAATAGTTAAAAAAGAAAGGATTAAAAATAAATTATTTTAATTGATTTGAAAAAATTTATGAAAAATGTATATTTATAAATAAATGATTAAAAATGAGAGTATAAATAAAATAAAGAAACTTATAAAACTTGTTTGGAAGTAAGTTTTCCTCTTAAATATGCCAAACAAACAGCCGCTCGTTCATCCAAAATTTAAAAGAATAATAAAAAAAATAAAAATCGACAGATAAGAAAACCCTCGGTCTTATCTTCGTCTTCATTTCAGATAACCCAAAAAAATGTCTGCAACTCTAACTCCCACATCGCTTCTCCAAATTCCGCCATTGCAGAGGCCAAAGAAGCAGCTCTCAATCTCCACCAATTTCACCCATGGCGCGACTCCCCTCTCCTTCCTCTCCAAGCCCTCCCCGTCCCCTCCGCCGCCCCAAACCCTAGGTTTCCTCCCCTCCATCAGAGCCATGAGATCCCTGCAAGGCCGCGTCGTCTGCGCCACCAGCGACAAGACCGTCGCCGTCGAGGTCGTGCGGTTGGCGCCGCACCCGAAGTACAAGCGGCGCATCCGAATCAAGAAGAAGTACCAGGCGCACGATCCGGATAACCAGTTCAAGGTCGGCGACTTCGTGGAGCTTGAGAAATGCCGCCCGATCAGTAAGACGAAGACGTTCCTCGCCATTCCGGTGCCGGCGAGGAATTCGAAGCAGAAAGCGGCGGAAGCGGAGGCTGGGGATCTAGGGATTCCGTTGGAGTCTCAACAGCAACAGGTTTAATTTCTGATTGTATTTTGTTGGGACTGTTCTTGTTTGGTGGATTTTGTTTTTCTAATTTCTGGAAACTACAATCGAATTTGTTTTTGGAGTACTCATCTCTGCAATTGATGCCTCTGAATTTGAAATGAGAATTGGTATTGATGATGATGGGTTGTTGCTGTTCAAATTCACTTGGAAAATAATGAGATTTGCATTATAATGTTCGGGATTTACCTAAATTTATAAGTTTAAATTTGATTCGTGTCAGCTTTGAATTTTGTCTAATTTTAAATGATTGAAGTAAGAAGAAGAGGATGATTATTTGAGACTAAGGATTGTGAATGATGATTGTCTATATGGTTTTGTGTTTGAGGTGAAAATTATAATTAATAGGAAAAGTTTGGATGATTTGTATATTATTGTTCTTTTTTAATTTAAAAACGCATTAAAATATTTTAATTCCATTTGATAGCCGATTTTTTTGTTTGCATGTTGGTTTCAAATATTATGAGAGCCAAATATCGATTTTTTAGCTCGAACTCGTGATCATGGGTTGAAATGAATTAATATCAAATAAGATAACTAATGGGACAACTAGCGAAATTACTATAATTTAGAAATTAATTAAGCATCTGGCTAAGGATCTTTAGACTTTAAATTCGTTGTACCCTTAGATTTTTTTTAAAATCTATTTAAAATAGATTATTTATGACTCGTTTTTAAATCTACAACAAACTAACTAATCCTAAAAAATGGTAGTCAAACAAAATTAAATAATAATTATAAAATCAAGTAGTCATAACCATGAAATTAGGGATTTTGAACATTTAGGGCGTGTTTGGTGCATGGATTAGGATTAAGTTAGTCGGTATTAAGTTAAGCTGAGGATTAAGTTAATCTGTGTTTGGTGGACATGTTATGTTAAGCTGGATTAAGTTCAGCTGACTGTTGTTTGGTGCAAGGATTAAGTTAAACTGATTTTTTATTTAACATTTTTTAAAAATTGTTTACTCTTGATTTGTTTTCTCTTGATAATAGATAAATGACAAATGACAAAATGACATTCATTTGAAATATTAACCATATAATATTCATTTAAAAAAATATGTTTATCAATATATATTTTATTATTTATTTCAATTTTAACTTAATATCTATATTAAATTAAAAATAATATAACAAATTTTTTATCCATTAAAAAAAATTAGAAGGACATCTAAATTATGTAAAAATAATTTTAATTTAATTACTTAATTATAAGGTTGGTATAAATTTAAAATTAAAAAAAAAATTAATTTATTTAGTACACCCTAATTTTTGTAAATGATAATTAAGTTTGAAATTCAATTTTACTCATATTTTAAAAGTAGTTCAAACTTCAAATAGAAAATTATAATAAAAGTGTAAACTTAATTTTCATGCATTTTTAAATTATTCTACACATTTTATAGGTAACTCATTTAATTAAAATTGTAGTCAATATAAAAATAGCAAAATTACATTCATATATGGGTATACATAATAAAAACTTTTTTTTTTTTTGAGAAACATAAAAACCTATTTAGATGCTTAGAAAACAAGCCATCAAATAACACAAGTAAAATTTCTTATGTATATAATAATAAATGAAATTATATTCTAAGTAGAAAAATGAGTTTTAAAATTTAGCAATTTTTGTGACATTTTAGGTACCAACAATTAGTTTCAATTAAACATAATTTTAAAATAGTCAATTAAACTATTTTGTAGTGTTTTTTTAATTAATTAAACTAAAGTATCCAAATGCATTCAAATTCTTTATGAAAATTTACATGTAGCATGTTCCATTTGATTTTTTATTTAATAAAACTCATTAAAACCTTTTAAAATGAATATAGTTTTCAATTTTTTTTTTTTTTTACAATAACTAGGATAAGGGAATTCAAACCCATTTTTAAATACCATAAAAAAAATAACAAAACAATGTTTTTGACATTCTATTAGATGTATGTATTTTATATTTTATAAATGTAAAAAGAATGCATTTTATATTTTACGAATCTAAAAAGATTCACACAAGTTTTATTGATATAAATTTAAGATTTGTTAACTCAATTGTTAATAGTACTAAAACAATTAGTTGTTAATATCCATTATTTTAAATTATTTTTAAATTATATTGTTGATATCTATTCGTTCCAAATTTAAAAAAATTCATATTATATCTCAATACAAAATTTTGTTACACTCAAATAATTGTCTTTCAAAATTCAAATATATTTTTCTTGTTCTTTTGAATCATTTATTTCTTTAATTATTTAAGATTTAACATTAAATTTAGAAATCATACAATTATATATTAAATAAACTACCAAACATAAAAAATAATTTTATTCTAAAAAAAATAAAACATAATAAATAATTTGAATAAATTTTTAAATCTAAATTTTAAAATTGAATAAATTGTTTGAAAAATAGAATTAAAGATGATTTCGGAAAACGAGGTAGAGAAAGAATATATGAGGATTATTGTTGGATTTCGTGAAGGATTAACTTAATCCGTCCACCAAACACCAATTGGAGGGATTAAGTTAATCCGGATTAATTTACTCCTCACACCAAACATGCCCTTAAAAATTTATACATAGAAATTTTGTTCTTTAACGTTCACAAATATAGCTATACATCTCCTTTTCATAAGATGTACATACTCATTGATTGATGTGATCATTGTAAGTTTGCTTAAATTTTAATTAAAAAATGGTTGAAAATAGTACATGAGCTTGGATTTTATGAGGACTTTAAATACTCATTTTTGAAGAAGGTAAATTTTTTATTCTTTCGTTCATTGAACAACCTCTACGAAAATCTTCCACCCATGTATTTGCAATTGATGATAGCCCACATTACAAAAATCAACTGCAAGGGACATTCATGCATTTCGTTAGACTTCGATTCTCGATACTCCAAAAAGGATTGGTACCGGAGCCATGTTTCTGAAAATATAAACGTTTCTAGGGTAAGCTTTAAGATCCTTTTAGGTGCTTCGACATTTTTTCCAGTGTAATCTTCCAAATTTCTCGAATACCTCTATTATTTAAATATATTAACGTCTAAAATTAAATGACTACTTTTATTGGGATTTCGTTTTTTTTTTTTTTTTTGCTTTCTTTCACATGTTAAACATGGTTGACACGTAATTTATACCTAATAGAATCCCTACAAAGGAGGGATTTTGTTTTCACTATTTTATTTTATTTTTATTTCGCAAATGCTAGACATTGGTTGTATGTATTATGTACATATCTCATGTTAGTTACTCCCGGCAGCTATTATGTACATTTCACAGTAAGGGCGCATAGGTTAATTATTGTAGTCACTTGTATATATTATGTGAATAACGTTGTTTCCTTTATTTTTATTTTTATTTTTTTGCATAAAATCGACATTGTTGGCACATATTTTGTAGATCCATTGTACATCGTGATTTAAGCACATGCGACGGATCAAACACGTAACTCGCAAACCCAAAATAAACTTTATCTAGCCATCCTTTGTGACTACTTAGTTTCTGTAACTTTGCCTAGTGCATTTTGTTTGAGGGTTTGGTTTTTGCCTGGTGGATTGTATACATGTGTATATGTAAGATTGAGACCTCATTTATGTTGTGTTTAACTGTTCTTGTTGTGTTATAACTATTAATCTTGTTTAGAATGTGTATATACGTATGAATTGATTCATTAGAATACATTGTTCGCTTGCCCCCTAGATATGTTCATGTGCCCTCTATCACCCCTAACATTGTTTCTGTTTTTCGAAATTATGTACCATATATGTAGTCCCTACAACTTATCAGTATGTTCTATATGTTTGTACATCTAGTACATCGTGATTTAAGCACATGCGATGGATCAGTCATGTAACGTGTGAAGCATAGAAACTTTGTCTAGTCATCCTTTGTGACTACTTAATTTTTGTAACTTGCCTATTGCATTTTGTTTGGGCGTTGATATCAATCGTTTTGGTCTAGTGTTGTCTATATATGTACATGTAAGACTGAGATCTCATATGTTATGTATTTATTTGTTCTTGTTGTGTTATATTGTTGTTTGGAATGTGTATATACATATGAATTGCATCATTAGAATACAATGTTCTCTTTCCTCCCTTGAATATGTCCATGTGCCCACGATAACCATGACACTATTTGTGTTTTCCAAAATTATGCACTACATATGTAGTCCCTACAATTTATCAGTATACGCTATGTTTGTACATCCACTATATATCGTGATCGGCAACTTTGATTAATACCAATCGTGATTTTCTTTCTTTTTTTTTCTTTTTTTAGCTACCCCTAAATCTTAGAGATCTATCTCTAATTAAATAATAGCAAGTGGTTAGTTATATTTAGGTTTAGGAAAAATGAAATATTATATTATAAAATAAAAGTGGTTTGTTATGCTTACATTTAGGAGAAAATTGTTTTTTTTTCGTTAAATACTTGAAAGAAAAAAACTAAAAAGTAGGTTAGGGAGGTAAACATTCATCTCTCCATTTTTTTTAGCCATCGATTTAAACTGCAATACAAAGTAGTCATTCCATCCATTTTTTCTCTAAATCTAGCTATTTGCTACCGTTTCCCATAACGAATTGCGTCACTGACTCTCAGTATGGTCTATTAATACTTGAAGAGGATGTAAGTGGAAGAACAAAAAATTCCTCTAAGAGCAAATGGGGACTTGATATTTCCCTGATTCTCTCCATTTGCATTTTATTTCGATTTCTTTTTTCTTTTTTAACAATTATTTTTGTTCTGTAGACATGTTTATTTAAATGAATATCTTTTGTTTATAATTAACTATATAATGTGCTTCAAAAAAAAAACTATATAATGAAAGTGCCAATACGGGTTAAAGTTCAAGTGGGATCAGTGTACCTCTAATAATCTTGGAGTCCATGTTCGAATTCTCTCACTTCAAATGTTATATCCTCAAAAAAAAAAAAAACTATATAACGAAAGTTTATATCAAATTTTCACGTAAAATTAATTATTTAAAAATGTTAGTTAAAATTGCTCCAAAAAAAAAATGTTAGTTAAAAATACTTGGTGGTGACGAAGTTATTCCCTGCATTCGTAAACATTTCTAATTAGTATAATATATTTAACTTTTATTAATGACTTAGAATTATGGGAATTTGCAATATACCAATTTTTTTTAAAATAATTCGTTTATAACAATTTCTGTCTATTTTTTAAAAAAATTCTATTTACCCTTTTTAATCAAAGACTTTGATAGAATCTATTATTTGATGGAATTCTATCAATTTTATCGGTAATTGATTCTATCAGCATTGATAGAATCTAATGAAAATCTATCAATTTACTTTATTTATTAGTAATTTATTCTATCGGCCTATAGAATCTATCAATATAGAATTCAATCAATTTACATTTTTTACTGTGTAAATATTTTCATTATTGTGCTATTCTTGAAATATTTTAGCATTTTTGTAATATACATGCAAAAGCTCCTAGAATTATTGTTTATTTATTTATTTTTGAAAGTTTAAAAACTAAAATTAAATATTTTAAAAATAAAAATTTATAGATAAGAATAGAATAAAATTCATAATCTATCCATGGAAATTGAACCTTTAAAAGTTCTTTGCCACAAAAATCAAACAAACTAGTTTTAACAAAAAAATAAATTGGATATATAAATTACTCTAAAACAAAGGCATAAATTAAGTTTTTTTTTTCTAAAAGTAAAACTCAAAATGCTAAAAAATAAAATACTATTTTTGTCTCTCGACTTTAGAGTTTATTTCATTTTGGTCTCTTGACTTTCAAATGTTCAATTGTGGTCTCTTGACTTTGCTGTTTGTCCAATTTTGATCATTTGACTTTGTTATTTGTCCAAATTTGGTTCCTAGATTATCTAAAAAGTTAAAAAATAGTCATTTAGTCAAATGTTTTTTTTTCACTCTTGAGTTATTTGTTATCTCTTCCATATTTCATCATTTCTCTTTCTAAAAGTTTATCTCTCTTAAACTTACCTCTCTAGTCTTTTTTCCTTTTTTTTTCCTCTTATTCCCTCTTCAATTTATTTCATCAAATTCTTTTACATGAGACAATTTTCCAAAATAATCATTTTCCTACTTTGATTTGTCACTTTTTTTTTCAATATTTGTAGTCTTACTATGAAACCAAGAAGAAAAATAAAAAGAAGAAAAGAAGAAAAAAAAAAAGGAAAAAGAAGAGGTGAATTGAAGAAAAATAAAAACTTTTAAAGAGAGAAATAATGAAAGATGAAAAGAAAGAAAATAATTTAGAAGTGAATTTTTTTTATTCAACTAAAATAACCATTTTTTACAAACTTTCTTAATAGTTTAGAGACCAAAATTAGATAAAAGTAACAAAATTGAGAGACCAAAAAAAATTAATAGACATTTAAAAGTCAACAGACAAAAATAGAATAAATCTCAAACTCGAAAAACTAAAATAATATTTTAACAAAAAAAAAAAACTCAAAATCAAATATTGTGGTGGAGATTGGGCAAAGCAGCGAGACCTTATCTTCTGAAGAAATGTATATATATATATATATATATATATATAAAAAGTACAGGTTCGTACTTGAAAAAAAAGTACAGGTTCGTCAATCCGAAACGATGAATTCCTATTGATTTGATAATTTCGGCTTAATTTTTGATTTGGGATTATAAATGTGCACTCAAAGTTCATTCATTTCCCATCCATTTCACTAATCATGGCTTCCATTGTTGCTACTCTTCCTCCGCCATTGTTGAGCCCCGCCAAAAGCTTCACCCTTCTCAATACTTCTCACAAGCTCTCTGTTTTTCCCATTATTGCAAGTAAGTTCATCTCTCCAATAGAGTTCCTATTTAGTCCGTTCGATCGTGTTTATTGAGCTCCATTTCTCCATGTTTATTTAGTTTGATTTTTGTTAGCGTAGTTTTTAGACATGGCCTTGAAATTATGGAAGTTGGGAAAAGGGTGTAGGTTTATAGGTTTGAAACTTTGGAATCTTACAGAGTTTTGTATAATTGATGGTTGATGTTGAAGGGTTGAAAAACAATTTGAATTTTTGAAGATTCACATTGGAAAGAGGGAGAAACCTCCAACATTAATAAGATAGGGGATTACTCATCTTAAATAATCTAATATGATATCGAAACTTATTAAATAAAAAAATGAAAGAATAAACCGACTTAGAAAAAAAGAACCACGGGAAAGGAGTGATGACATTAGATTTTGTAATTGTGCCTATCAAAATGTAGCCTTCAACACGACCTTACTTGAACAAGATCTTTTCTATAGATTGTACTATGGTGTCTTTGAGTTCTAAGGAGATAAGAACCTAAGTCTGTTGGATTAACCACTGCTTTGCGACTAGAAACGGCTTACGGGCTCAACTCCTGAAGCTGTAGATGATCGTTCTCGGCAGACTTGCCCTGTTGGGATGGTCGTAAGGAAGTCTGACAGACTTCTAAGTTCTAACAATTTAAAAAATATAGCCTCCACCACAACTTTCTCTTCCTAATGAATTTCTTCTTTTCTCTAAAATGGTTTCTCTCCTCATTCCAAATTACACTAAATAGGAACGAATGTAAATAATAAAGGGCTTAGAAGGAATGAGTTCGAGCTGGTTATCAACTTGAGAATATTTAATATTTTACAAGTTTCATTGACAACAAAATACCATAAGGTCATTGGTACGTTCTTTAGCAAGGGATATATAGTAATTATTCTAAGGAGTTAGTTAGAGCTTTGGTTATAAATAGAGTGGAAGAAAATGGAGAAGGTAGGCAATATTTTGGTGAATGGTTTAGGGCTTGAGAGAATGTTCTCAAGAGAGAGGGTCTAACCATTTTATATTTCAGTCTAGATTGGTTCATATCAGTCGTGTCTGTAAGAACTTTACAAGTTGGCATGAATATCAAGAAGAGAGGTAAAAAATACTCTGTATTATGTATGTTGTTCTGGCATACCTGTTTGATTGTGTGCAACTAATTGAAGCTCTCCTCATCTCGTTTATCATACCACTTATTATGAGTACATAATTCTTCAAAACCGCAGAGGGGCCTTCTGCCAATGTTCTTGTAAAGGCTATTGGGGACAGCTCTGGGTCTTCTACTTCCATCAATATTATTAAGTCTGTTCAAAATGTTGTAAGATCTTTCTTTCTTTTTTAAGCCTTCTTCTACAGTTTTAAGTTTTCCTTTCATATGGCTGTTTGATTGAAACCATCCTGGGATGATTTGGTCGTCAAATAAGGACATTGTATATGACAAAATGTTTAGAGATTATGAGTTCAATCCATAGTAGATATGTAACTAAAAATTAATGAATTAATTACCTTGACAACCAAGTAGGATCGGACAATTGTTCTATGAAAACGTTGAGGTGTGCACAAGCAAGCCCAAACACTCACAAAAAAAATATATTTAAAAATGTACATATTAGAGATCCTTACTTTATCTCACATTGAAAAGTTGAGGAGCTCTCAAAACCATATAAATATGTGAGCTACTCTCCTATCACCAACTGATTCTGAGGTAGAACTCCACTGTATTTAATATGGTACCAGAATATGATCCATAAATTCGGGTCCGACCCAAGTGGGTAAAACTAAGCGGGTATTTGAACCATAATTCGGATCCAATTCAAGCGCTTAAAGCTTAAGCTGGTATTTTATCCCAAACTTTGAATCCAGTCCAAGTGTGTATTTGATTCCTTTGTTTAAGTGATGTTTTCTTGTTTTTTTTGAAACAAGGGTAATCACGCCCATCCCTAAACCAAACACCAAGTGACATCGAAGGAATAATGTGTGAGTCTTGAACCTGGGACCTTGAAGGGAGCATACCTTCAAAACCCAAGTCTTAAACCACTGTGTCACCTCTTGGGGATGTGATGTTTTCTTGTTGAGGAAAGAATACTAGAAAACCGTGGCGATTCTTTCCTCCAAATTTATTGGTTCTCTTTTGTTACAATTAGCAAATTTCTCATTCTATAGGAAGTAAAATTTCACCTTAATCTTACAAGTATCTGTATCTTTCTGGCTAACTTGAGACAGTGGGATCAACCTGAAGATCGAATTGCACTTGTTGGTCTGGGATTAGCAGCTGTAGCTGGCGTATGGACAGCAACAAATCTTATTACGGTAATTGAAAAACAATGACCCACTTAGACAAAGGAGTCATTCTTTTTGCTTTGTTCCTTTCATCTTCAATGCATTA
Organism: Sicyos edulis; assembly: GCA_036507275.1. NCBI lineage: Eukaryota > Viridiplantae > Streptophyta > Magnoliopsida > Cucurbitales > Cucurbitaceae > Sicyos > Sicyos edulis. The sequence continues at coordinate 11,250,215 of CM071852.1, read as the reverse complement.
ACTTGTTCGTTCTCAATTGCGTGTAGGCTATTGACAAGCTACCACTGCTTCCAGGTGTTTTAGAATTAATAGGAATACTGGTTTCTTCGGTAAGTAACAAGAAATCTCAGAACTTCATTATGCCATTTGGCAAGCTTGAACTCTGAAGCCATGGTTTTCCCTGGAAAATTCTATTGCTGACCCATGTTTCTGTTCTCCCCTGTCAATTCCAGTGGTTCGTGTATCGTTACCTCTTGTTCAAACCAAACCGGTACGTCGAAATTCATTAGATTTTTCACTTGGTTCACATGTGAAGGCCTCTCAGACCTGTATTTTCTACATATTTGTTGAATTATGTTAAATCATCGATCAACCTAAAAGTTTAAGCAGATGGATTAGCAAAAAATTTTGAACTGGCTTCTCTATCATTCACTGTAGGGGAGAGCTTTTGGAGATAATCAACAAGTCAGTAGCTGATGTATTGGGACAGTAAGTTGTTCTTGTTGTTAAAGGCCCTATTTGGTCCAAACTGGCTTCTCTATCATTCACTGCTGGTTGGTTTCTGAAATTTATTCAACAGTCCAGTGTGAATTGTAACCAAGATTGGTGTTTGATTCATCAATGCATTCCAATGTGAAATCTTCAATCCTTTAGTTTATGCATATATCGGTTTATGTTCAAAATTTTCTGTTATATTGGCTGTCTGAATCAGCTTACACAAACTTCAACTATTCTCTCAAAACAACCTGTCTGAACGTGCAACATTTGGATGTCAAAGAATTATGTAAGACATTAATTCTTACATATGTCATGACCATGAATTGATCTCATAACCTTTTGATTTCTCAAGATCCTTTCACCATAACGTCAACCCATTTAACAATTTATTTCTTTGTTTCTTGACTATACCATACAATCGAATACTATAGTTTTGTAATTTCTTTTTCATCTTGTTCTCATTTCCCATTCCTATCAAGTGGAAAATTTCTCTAACAAGATGAGCATAAATCAAATGACATCTTGTACTAACGATCTCGAAGTTAGAGATTCTTCTCCCACCCCACATATTATAAAAGAAGAAAGGGTAAGATTTCTCCATGATCGTTCATGCTTAGTTTGTTAGTATGTTGTATATGCTACGATCGTGATTGGATGAATGATAAAAGGTAAAGTGCCTCTCCATCACATCCGAAAAAATTTTGTTCATGCTACAAGATCATGGGTCATACATGTGTATTGCAGATTAAAATGCAATTTAACTAGCTAGAGCTTGAAGTTTATCTTGCAAAACATATGTTTTTTAAGAAAGATGATTCTTAAATTTCAATGCAGGGTGGCCTACAGTCTTACAAGTCAATCAAAGTTGAAATTGGACATATAATGTGTAGTTTATTGGTGTTGATATTTTGATTTTGAGAGTAAGGTTTTGCAAAAGAAAACTAACCTTGGTGCGTTTGATTTTAATTTGACTATGTTGATAATATATGCATTGCCGATTTAATCCCATCTTACAATGATTGAATCGAAAAATTAAAAAGATTGAATGACTTCTTTGTCCTCTTTATCCATGGTTAAACTTTGTTTGCGATTGTATTATAAGATTTGTTATAATTTGATTTTGAATTCAAAATTTTTAGAGAAAATTTTATATCTACCTCTTCTACAAGTTTCCATTGAATTTAGTGGTGAATTAAGAGACTCTGAGTTCAATTAATAGTGACTATCTACCTAAGAATTAATTTCTTATAGATTTCCTTAACATTCAAATATTGTAGAGTCATGCAGTATGTCTTGTGACAATATTTGAGACTCGAAGTGCATGTAAGTTGCCTCGAACAGTCATGAATATCATAATAATTTAGTTTCTAATTAGTTCCTTGGTTAAAACTAACTTTTTGGGACTGATTAGAAACACACATTTCAAACTTTAGGGACCAATTAGAATATTTCAAATTTTAGTGACCAATTAAAAATCAAATATCAACTTTGAGAACCAAACATGTCTCTTTTAACTTGTCAAGGATCAAATGGGAACTGCATTTAAATCTAAGTACCTAAAATGTTAGTTTTGACAACGTCAATAGATACTAAGTTCAAATCACAAAGGACCCAAAAGTATATTCAACCCTTTTTGGATCAATATTCTTTTGCAATGAACTTGCTTGATATTGGGTTGTATTTTGTAATATCACTGCAGTTGATTCGCGATGAGATTCGGTCGGGGAAAACAGACATCCATAAAAAGCTTGAGAATGAACATGGAGAGTCACTCCTATACACCCCAAAGTTTGACCTTCAAACTGCAGCATTATGGCTATCACAGGTCAGTTAATATCAGTAAGAAATACAATGTTAAGAAACATATCTGATATCTCCCTTTTTATTCTAATTTTAGTTTTGAATTTGATACTTTGGATTAGGATTATGTGTTAGTGGCTGGTGCTGCTGCAGGAGTATGGGCTTATAATAAGCACAAACAAAAATCTAACATTCACATCATGGCTTTAAATCTAGTCAGGGGTGTTCCATTGATCCCTAAAGAGAACCAAACCATGTTAGATCTGCTAGCTTGAACAACGGTTCAAATAGTTTTAGAGTTTAGGAAGCACGAACATTTCGGCACTGATACTTCCGGACACTATTCGGACATGTGTCCGACACTCAAAATTTTGTGTCCTCCTTTATTATTATTATTTTTAATTTTGGACACACAATGGATACTTCATGGATACACCATTTAAGACTTATTGTTTCAAATTTTCAGTGACACGACAATGGGTAGTGTTGGTGGAGGCAATCGACGATGACGTCCATCAAAGATAGATGGACTAAAATGGGAAAATGAAAGAAAAAAAGAAAATAGAATGAAAAAAAGAAAATGAGCTAAAGACTAAAATATTTTGAGATCGTTAAGGGTAGGCATTGAAAGAATGACGAGATTTTATTTTTTATTGGATTTAAATGGACTCATATAACTAACCACAAAGGTTAAATTCAATTGCTAATTCAATCTTCATGTTTATCCTTGTTTGAATTATTTTTATAGTTAGTAAAAAAAAACTAAAATATTTTGATTTGATCTTTTAATAGTATATCATAAAAAATAATAATAAATAACGTGTCCTCGACGTATCCGTGTTTTGCATTTTTTAATAATGACGTGTCTACGTGTCCGTATCATGTCGTGTCCATGTCTCGTGTTCATGTCGGTGCTTCTTAGTATGCAGAGGATCAATAAATTAGATTACAAATATCACAGTCAACATTGAGTAAGGTTAATTTATTTTTGTCCTGTGAATCATGATGAAATTTTGTGTCCTATATTCAACGACCAAGGTATGATTACTTCAACATTGGTAAAATGAACTTGCACGTAACAGTTTTGTCTATATTTGTTTATGATGGCCAGCTTTAACTTTTAGCTACCTACCCTGTTAGGTTCACTGACTTTTTAGAGGGAAACAAAGTGCTACATACTACTTGATTGTAATTTTAGTGAGGTTAAATTATAAATTTAGTCCATGAATTTTTAGGTTTGTGTTTATTTGGTCCCTAAAGTTTAAAAAACAAAGGTGTATAATAGGCCTCCAACTTTCAATTTTGTATTTAATCGGCTTCCGAGAAAGTGTCTAACAAACCATACTTGGGTAACCAAAAGGTTATGAGTTTAATCTATAGTAGTCACCTATATAGAAAATAATTTCTTATGAGTTTCCTTGACATCCAAATATTGTAGGATGAGGTGTTATCTCTCGTGAGAATAGTCGAGTTGAACGTGTAAGTTGGTCTAGACACTCATAGATATAAAAAAAAACGTGTCTAGACACTCACGGTCAATCTTATGTCTAGTAGGTTCTTGAATTGTCAAAGATCTATTAGACAAAAAAGAGAAAGATTTGGGTGGAACCCAAACTACACCCAAAACACATGCCACCCCTTGAAGCATCACAAATTTCTTTTCCTTTTTTTAATTTCTTCTTTTTTTTTTGTTTGTAAGAGATTTTTTTTTGTGGCATGTATGGTGGGTGCAGCCTGAGCTCCACCCAAATCTTTCTCGACAAAAAATTGAAAATTAAAGATTTATTGGATACAAAGTCGAATGTCTTGAGACATATTTGACACTTTACAATATTCATACACTAAATATACACGAATATAAAGTTCATAGACTTATTTGACATTTTTTGTGGCTCAACAATCAAATGAACTCAAACTTGAAAATTCAAGAACTAAACTTATAATTTAACCTATTTTGTTATCATTGTTGAGAATCAAATGGTATATCATGGTCGTTCCAAGCAACCAATATCCTTTTAGTCAATGATCATTTTGATGGTCATATAATATCTTAATTTAAGAAACCATGTCAACACAATTATGCGTGTACTTTGCAATTTGGGAAAAAGGGTATGGTATTGCAAGTTGTATTTTCCCAAACCTCCATGATATGGACTTTATTTTATAACTATGAATTCTTGTTGACTCAACTCTTTGACCTGGTTTTATTTCTTTTGTTTATATGATTGATGAGTGGGATGATAAGGATGGGAAAGGAAAGACTCAGACAATGCAAAGCTCCTTAAAAAGCCAACCTCCATGAAAGCAAGGTACATCCCTTCAAAACACTCATTGCACATTTTCATCTTTGAGTAATTACTTCTTTGCTAAAGATCAGATGGATTCTGAGTATGGTGAAAACCATGCTGATCATTATGGTGAAAACCATACTAATCAATATGGTGAAAATACACACTCTGAGCAAGTTGCATACTCAGGTGCAGCAACCATGTATGAAGCTAACTTCTCAGTTGGCTTACAGGCTGGTTATGGTGGCAATGCCCTACCCGCTCAACCGAACTTTGCAAGTCCAATTAGGTATCATGGAAGTACAGTTAGCCCAAATCCTAATTATGGTGTAAATCAACACTTTGCTCCAGTTCCAAGTCCAATCACTTATCCTCCAAATCCAGTCCAAGGGACTGTTTGGAGCTCTGGATTATTTGATTGCCATGAAGATGAGACAAATGGTTAGTTTTTGCTGATGATTCAGCTGTTTATATGTACTTTGCAACTTTAAATTTTTCTGTGTTTTCTATGGAGAGACATTATCTGGAGGGGACCTGTAATAATAGCTCAAAACCACTTAGGATAAACCATAAATTTAGGCCTCATTTGATAACCATTTGGTTTTTTGTTTTTTTGGTTTATGAAATTTAAGCTTATTTCTACTCAAATTTCCTACCATGTGCTCCATCTTTTCTATAATGTATCCATATTTCCTTAAAATGTAGATGAATACTAACCAAATTTTAATAACAAAAACAAGCTTTTGAAAGCTATTTTTTTTTGTTTTTAAATTTTGGTTTTGTTTATTAAAATATAGGTAAGATGTAGATATCCAAATAAGGAAAAAAGTATAGTAAAATAGTTGTTGTAAGCTTAAATTTCATAAACAAAAAATAAAATGGATATCAAACGGGGCATTAGTTACTTTGAGGTTTGTTTTTATTTGGTTCATGAACTTCAAAAAATATCTAATTATAGTGTAAATGCACAATTTGCTCCGGTTCCAAATCCAATGGTTTATCCTCCAAATCCAGTCCAAAGGACTGTTGTTTGGAGTACCAGATTATTTGATTGTCATGAGGATGAAAGAAATGGTTAGTTCTTGCAGATAATTCAGTTGTTTATGCATACTTTGCAGATTTAGTGTTTATAGATCTATTTGACACTTGAGTGCATGAGTCAAATAGACACAAACTTGAAAGTTCATCGATTAAACTTGTAATTTAACTGAAGAAAGTATTTAAATTAGAATGTATCTCGAACTCACTTTTAAGTTTGTTTTTTACAGCGGTCATGACAGCATTTCTACCATGTGTGACATTTGGACAAATTGCAGAAGTGATGGATCAGGGAGAAATGAGTAAGGGGCTCCCTTTGACCTTCAACTTCTTACTCTTTCCACTTTCTTAGTTCTTATCACAACTTCCAACTCTTGTTGAAAGTTTAATCAAGATTTGCCTCGAGGCGAAGCTTAAACTCTTACCCTCGAGGGCTTGCACCTTCTTTGGATCATAACAGGCTTACGCCTCTATGAAAACGCACCAAGGCTTAAAGTCTCTATAAGGGTTTTAGTTATAACAATTTGAACTCATACTACTTTTACTACTTGCACTGTTTTTAGTTTTGTTCATGTGACAATTTTCATGGTGATATTTTATTCTTTGACATAAGTATTATGTTTTGCAATACTTGTTTATAAGATTTGTATAATATTTTTATTAAAATTGAGGCTTACGCCTCCGCTTGCATCTTGCCTTTTCAAGAGGACAAGTCTTGAGACCGCCTTATTGTCAAGGTCTTACATGTCTTGCTGGCTTTATATATCAAATATCCATGATGATATATTTGTGATACTCATTGCAGCCTGTCCTTTGGGGAGCTTTATATACACTCTATTGATGCCTGCTGTGTGCTCTCAATGGATCATGGGATCAAGTTATAGAACAAGACTGAGACAGAGATATAATTTAGTAGAAGCTCCATATACTGATATCATTTCTCATGTGTTCTGCTCATGTTGTTCACTCTGCCAAGAGTTCAGAGAACTTCGAAGTAGAGGATTGGATCCATCTCTAGGTACTTATAATTCTTTCTTTTTGGCTCTGTTTGATAATCATTTTTTAAAAAAAAATTAATCCTACGACAACTATTTCAAAAAAAAAAAAAACAGTTTTAATAAATCACATATAAGTAAGACATTTTTAATTAAAGTAACTTACAAACATCCTTTAGCTTCATAACACAACTGTTTAACTTGGGTCACACTACTATGTCTAATTTTTAAAAGAATTGTGCTGAGGTGCCAGCCTTACCTAAGCATAGAACTATCATTATATTTAAACTATGCTATGCATTAAGAAATTAATTTTTTTTTTAAAAAAATCATATTTTATAGAAACTTATTCAACACTTTTGAAAGTCTATGGACCAAATAAACTCAAATCTCAAAGTTCAAAAACTAAATTTGTAATTTTACCTAAATTTTTATTTGTATTTTTTATCAATATTTGAGGCAAGTCACTCCTCCTTTTGCACTGGGCATGTTTGAAAGTGGAATGGAAATGTCATGTCATTTTTTCTCCAAAATTGACATGAAAAAAGTAATTTTGAGTCTTTGATCGGTCCCCAAGGAGTGGCACAGTGGTTGAAGGTTTGAATTTTGAAGGTGTGTTCTTTTAGGTCCTAGGTTTGAAACTCACGTGTGACATTAATTTGTAGACACCTCCCGTGTCTCTATTCTTTCGATGTCTCTCGGTGCCTGTCTACGGACGAGCGTGATTACCCCGAGTATAGTGGAGCAAAACTCCGATTTTTCCTTTTTTTGAAAGTAATTTTGATCCATTTAAAATCAGTCTCAAACATTCACTAAAATATTTTTTTTAGTTTTCTTCATTTTCAATTTAATCCAGAACTATTTATTGGAATTTTCTACTCAATTCAATTAAACTCGGGACTATTTTCCTAAACGTTTCCAGGTTGGAATGGAATTTTGGCTCAAAGACAAGCAGTACGACATGAAGCCATGAATGTTCCTCCTCCAAGACAAAATATTCCCTAATAATCACCTGAAAAACCATCTCTAGCTTTCTTAACTGTGAATTCTGTGTGATTTTGTTTTTTCCTTGCCTAGATTTTGAATCTGTTAAATTTGTGATTTTTTTTAGTTCGACCGTTACGACAGTGAGGGATCGAACCGACCGTTGGAATGGTAGTTGGTGTGAGTTATGCTCGAATTGGTTGTTAAGTTTGTGGATTCCCATGATAAGGTAGGTAGATGTTTGTGATAGGGTTTATATTGGAATAAATGTTACCATATTATAGGTCTTGAATGAGTTCAGGAAGGGAAGAATCCAAGTAAGCTCTAAATTTAATTTATCTTGTAATTTTGGTTCTTTTGATATTGTAATAGATTCGAGATCTATTATTTTGTTATTTTTTTAGTACTAGGAGTTTTTCTTTTTTTTTTCTTTTTTGTCTATTCTATTATGTGAGGATCAGTATAGTATAGTTTGTAATTCTTTCTACTCTGCCAAATACCAATTATATAGGAAACTGACATTGTGATTTCTAAAATAACTTTAGAAGCGACCAATTAAGCTAAAGTCATATAATATTGAATATTCATATCAAGTAATTTAAATTTTATTTTAGTGTATAGATTTTCAAATGTTCAACTTTAGTTTTTGTAGTATCCATAAAACTTAAAATTGGTGTCGGCTGTTAATTTATTGTTAATTTTCTTAAACAATTTAGTCTTTTTTAGCCTTTATTATGTTCATATTGTATCTTTTATGGCATGAAAATTGTTATTGTTATTTAACTGATTTTGGAAAAAAAAAAAAAAAAAAAAAAAAAACTTAGACAAGTCAACTGGTTGCTATTATTTCATTTTCAACTCTCCAACTGGGCCAAGTGGTGTATATTCAGTCAAAGAACAACTCAGAATCACAAATCTGTTCATACTCAAGAAAACATGTAAATGCAATTATGTAAATAATCTCCCTCCACCCTCCATATGTGATGTTGACTTCAATTTTCAATTTGAATGATGAACATGGTTGACCCAACTCTTTCAACTTAGCTGTCTTCCTTTTGTTTTTCATGATTGATGAATGGAAAACTCTTTAAAAGATCAGTTTCCAAGCAAACAAGGAACATAAACATATTGCAAATTCATCTTTGAGTAGATATTTTTCTCTGCTAAAGAACAGATATGGATAGAAATGCACAATCTGCTCCAAGCATGTATCAAGCAGATACAGCCAAGGGGAATGATTGGAGTTCTGGATTGTTTGATTCCCATGAAGATGAGAAAAAAGGTTGGTTTTTGTAATAATTTGGTTGATTGTTTGTAGTTTCTTTTTGCTTTGAAACAAGAAACAAACTTTTCATTAATATGATGAATGGAACTTCTCATTGATACAATGATTTTTTGTAGTTTCTAAGGTTGTTTATGCTTTGCAATATTGTTTTTATGTTTTTCTATGAGTGCGTTTTTTTCTATATGCGTGAGTGTTCAGGTCAGTTTAAGTGCACAACGACTATTTCATAGGACAGATTGCATGACTCTACAACATTTAGTTTGCCTGTTAAGGGATTTTCTATGTGTTTTAAACTTGTCTATATAGAGTTTTTGCTTCTTTGAGATTGATAGTTTTATCCAACTCTTCCAACTTTGTTGTACATGATTGGTGAATGGAATAATACAATTGAGGTGGTGGGGATTTTTCTCATCGAAAACTCCTTAAAACACAGTTTCCGTCAAAATTAGCATAACTCTAGTGACATCGTGTACGACCTAATAATGATTAGGTAACAGATTCGAATTTTTCCTCCTCCAAATGTTGATGAATAAAAAAAAAAACACCAGAGGCACAAAAACATATTGCAAATTCATCTTTGAGTATAAACTTTTCTCTGCTAAAGAACAGATATGGACAGAAATGCTTAATCTGCTGAACCTGAATTTCTCAGGTCCAAGCAAACATCAAGCAAATACATCTAACCCAGGCGCTAATAATGCTGAAGCTGAGTTCTCTGGTCCAACTATGCATCAAACAAATACTGTCAGGGGAACTATTTGGAGCACTGGATTGTTTGATTGCCATGAAGATGAGACAAATGGTTAGTTTTTGTAAATAATTTGGTTGGGGTGTGTTGTGTATCTTTCTAAGGTTTCCTTTGTGATTTGCAACATTGTTTTAATGTTTTTTTTTTGTTGTGTGTTTTGAACTTGTCTACATGAACTTTTTTGCTTCTTTGAGATACATAATTTTATCCAACACTTAGGTAGTTAACTGTTCAAGCCCCCAAGGGGTGATACTCTTGACTAATGCCTGCAGTTTTTGAGTAATACCTATCTGTTGGCTAAGGTTTGTGTGTTCGAATCTTCGCGCGTGAGTGTTTGAATCGTCGAGCGAGCTTAATATTAAAACTTTTGATGTCTCTAAAGTCTAGGTCTTGAGACAGAGGCAAGCTTTTCTCAAATCGAAATGTAGTTAGTTGTTGAAATTATAAAACTTTTGTCCACTACCTTTTGAAGTTATGAATGCTTATGACTCGAAGAGTTCAATATAATGCCAACAAAAGCTGATCTCAACTGACATGATGTATTGCCTGATAACCAAGAGGTTACAGATTCAAATCCCGCATCCCAATTGTTGTAATGCAACAAAACAAGATCCCAATATAATGTGTGGTTTTATATTGAGAGTTGATCCCATTTTTTACCTATTACTCCAAGAAGCACCCAACAGTTTAGTTTGGCTAGCCTGTCCGTGTCTAACGTGTTGTCGGTGTCATGTTTGTATGGCAGCGATTATGACAGCGTTCCTACCGTGTGTGACATTCGGACAGATTGCAGAAGTGATGGATGAAGGAGAAATGAGTAAGAGCTCTCATAAATTACATAGAATGTTATATATTTGTGATACTAATGATATAGCATTGGATTGAATTGTTTAGGTTGTCCTTTGGGGAGTCTTATATATGGTCTAATGATGCCTGCTTTGTGCTCTCAATGGCTGATGGGCTCAACATACAGAACAAGGCTGAGACAGAGATATAATTTAGTAGAAGCTCCATATACTGATATAATTTCTCATGTCTTTTGCTCATGTTGCTCACTTTGCCAAGAGTTTAGAGAGCTCAAAACGAGAGGACTTGACCCTTCTTTAGGTACTTATAATTCATTCTCTTTCTATCTATATATATTAACCGAAGAAATCATCGAGGAACTCTTCTTTAGGTACTGATAAATGTGTAAGCCCGTCTGATAACCATTTGGTTTTTATTTTTTTATTTTAAAATTTAAGCTTGTTATCACTCAAATTGCCTATCAAAGATTTCATCTCCCTTGAAAAAGTATTTTAATTCCAACTAAATTTCTAAAACTAAAACAAGTTTTCGGAGGCTTTATTTTTATTTTTATTTTTTCAGTTTTCACTTTTTTTTCTTTAATATATACGTAAAATGTAGATATCAAGTAAGCTTAATTTTCAAAACAAAATGCATATCACAGGGACGTTGGTTATAAGTTTGTGAAAATTAAACTTTTGAACATTACTTTCACACGTCAATTTCATTTTTTTGTTTTGTATCTTTTAAAATATCATGAATTAGTCTAATGGTTAATTAAGAATTTTATGAATTATAAAATACCCAAAAGGAATGAGTTTAATCTATAGTGTCTAACTTTTTAAAAATTAATTTTTTTGAGTTTTTTTAATAAACTAAATATAATAGCCAAGGTACTCCAAACTAGTCAAAACATTCATGAATATAAAAATAGGTAATTGTTCCTTTAAGCTTCGTTTGGTTAGTCGTTTGGAATCCGGGGAATTTGAAACCGTTGTTTGGCAAATATAAAAATTGTGGAATTTGATTATGGAGGTTTGGAATCTGGAGATTTGAAAACTTAAACAAACCAAACAACATTCTTTATTTTGGAGTATCAATAAATCAAACCAAACACCGTAATCAAAATTTCGAAGAATTTACTTATGGTACTGTATTCCAAGAAATCCAGATTCTGAGAAATCTGAATTCCAGTCCGCAAACCAAACAAGTCTTTAATGGATTAAGAACTTGGAAAAATATGTTGAATTTTGTTAATGGCAAGTTAGTGGTTTTTTGAATTATTGTTTTGTAAACACATTTAAATTGGTGGGTATGCCATTTGGACATAGAAATAGACTAATAATACATAAACTTTTCATAGTACTTTAAAGTCAACGATCAAATTGTCATTGCTTATACATTAATGATAAATTTGGGAATTTTAAATTAAGGGTTTATTATTATTATTATTATTATTATTACTACTATTATTTATATGCTTGCAATTTAGTTAAGAATTGTTTTTTACCAACTTGTGTGTGACAGGTTGGAATGGAATTTTGGCTCAAAGACAAGCAACACAGGATGTTCCTCCACAAAGACAAACCATGCTCTGATAATAATTATGTGAAAAACATGTCAAATTTCTCAACCGTCTATTTTTAAAAAAAAAATTATTATTTTTTTCTAGATTTTTGAATATGTTGAGTTTATAAATGTGTGTTTGTTTTTTCTCCAACAATGATGATAGAATTGGCAATAGTGTACCTTCTCTCATGATCTTGTAGCCATTCTTACAATTTTATTTGAAAACATTTTTTTTTAAATTAAAGTAGATCAAATATTTTATGTACATCAAATCTCAATTGGTATATTTTGGGTTGAATTATACACAATATTCTTCAACTTTTGCAATGCTAAAGTTGTTATTATCATTTAATGTCATCTTGAGAGATACTTTTAAGATTATCCATATCTTCAATACCTATCAATTTACTTGAATTATTAAATTATATTGTCAGACCTAATTTTAATTCATATGTCGTTGCCAATTTTCATATTATTTTAATTAGGGAGCTCTCCACTAGGGGTGTACAAAAAAACCGGTAATCCGAGTTACCCGGACTACCCAACACAAACCGTAAGAGTTGGGTTGGGTTGGGTTATGTTTTTTAAAATTTGGGTTGGGTTAGATTTTTAGTAAACCCGGATTTTTGGGTCGGTTCACAGGTTCCGGGTTTTGGGTTGGGTTCAACCCGAAACCCGAATATAAATATATATTTCTTAACATATCTTTGTAGTGTAAAGTCGTTGATAGCCTAGTGGTCGTACATCTTTTCTTATTTTATGTTTTTTTTTCTTTTTTTTCTTCTATGAACAAGTAAACTTCAATCTTTTTCAAACTGTTTTTCCCTCAAGAATTTATTCAATCTTTTTATCTCTTATTAGGTTAAATACAATATTTTTTAAAATTTGAAATGAATTCTTATCTTTTTTAAAAAAATCTCATACTCTTTACAAAATTAGCTTTATATTTACTCAAATTTTATACCGGTATTTGACTTCCAAATATTGAAATAATTAGTGTTTTCGTCGAATTTGTAATCTCGCCTTCAACTTTTAATCCTTTTGAACCAATGAACCCAATCAAACCCGAAAATATAGGGTTGGGTTGGGTTAAAAAGTTGATCGACCCAAATTTTTGGGTTGGTCCAAAAATTAACCCTACCCAACCCAACTCATATACACCCCTACTCTCCACCTGTATTTTTTTTGTACAAATGTCTAAATTTATGGCAAAAAAAAAAAAACTTTGTAAGATCTAGGGCCATAATTTTTTTTTTTGAGAAATCTAGGGCCATAATTGAAATCCACTACTTTGTAATTTTAACATATATTTTTGTTAAATATATAAAATGAGTTCTATTCTTAATATGATCGTCAAATTTATCCTTAATCTTTTGATTTTTTTTCTTATATTTATGTATTAAAACATCTCAATTTGTTCACGAAAAGTGTTATCATTTATCATATTAAAATTCACCTATCAAACCAAACGATATTCATTCATTTAAAAGAAGTGTAAAATAATATTTGATTGATATGTATAATGTATGCGATAATATTTGAGGTTATTAAATTCAAATACAATCTCTAATCAATAAATCACCAATGTATCGTATTTTAATGATATGATTAGAAAAGGTTTTTATTGAAAAATTTGAATGAGCAAGAACTAAACTCAAAATTAAGTTTATTTATTTATTTATTATTAGTACTATTATTATCATATTTTAAACGTTTGTTATTTTAGTACAACATAAAATGTTTGTTTTTATTGAACCACCAAATGGAGAGATGGTGGAGGAGGCAAAGTCAAATTGCATTTCATTGATGTTATCGGTTTTCTTTTTCTAAGTCAATGATTTTATAGATTTAAAATATCTTCTAAAATGAAAATTTTGTACAATTTATTTTAATATATTTTTTTGTTGAGAAATTATTTTAATAAAATTTGATTGTTGATCTAAACAGCAGTGCTAGTGAAACTTAGAAATAAATAAATAAATCATATAACTTCTTAAACATTTTCAAAAAGTATCTCTCTTTTCTTTTGGAGGAAATTTTTTTTCTATCCCAAATGGTTAAATTGTATATAAATATAAACCTTAACTACATCCAATTGAATTCTAAATTTATATGTTAAAAGTCGGTTGAATTTCATGATAAATTAATATGTATCTTCAATCAAGAAGTTGTATTTTTCAATCTCCAACCCAAAAATTGTAGATTTACTAAAGAAAAAAAGTCCTTTAACTTAGATTAATATTACAAATTTCAACTCTTATAAGTTTTTTTTTACCAAAGTAATTCAAAAGGCTTTCTAAACTTTTGATCAATACATTCAATTTTGTAAAAAGAAAATTTGACAAATCATAACTTAACTATCTTTTTTTTTAAAAAAAGATAAATTAAGTATCGAATAACCTTGTCAAAAGTCATAAAAAAACTTGCCAAAAGTCACCCTTTATTTAACTCTACCATCATTTTTCAATTTATGTACCATGATGTTTTATTGTTTATTTATTTATATCCAAGAGTGTTCAAAAACAATTTAATACACTATTTTACATGACATATTTGCCAAAATCATATGATGTCAAGAAAATTCAAAATCTATTTTTCAAATAAATCGATAACATTCATTAAATTTGTAACCTCTTATAGGTCCATGCACTAGAATTAGCACATAATAATACTTAGGTCTAAATTGCAACTCTATTTAAATTGAAGATTAAAATGACAACATTTATCCTAATTTGAGTTTTACTTGCAAAAGGTTCCTTTTTTCCTCTCTCTCTTTTTAGAAGAAAAAAGCAGCTTAAATTTACAGCGGGCATCTTCAATAAGCAGCGTTTCTTGGCAGTGGCTATAAAGGAATTGATTTCTTTGATGGCGATTTATCAATCATAATCGCCACTGCCCACAAAATCGAGCTTTTAATTTCGAACCAAATTTTTCAAAACGAAACAGAGCCAAACCCAAAACCCCAAATGGCAAATTTACGAGCCCCACACCATAATTTTGGGGTTTGAATCGCCATAACCAAATATTAAACGCAAGCAATTACGACCCACCGCCCTTTGTCCATTTTTTCTGCTAACCCACCTACCCTTTCTTCATGAACTCTTCTTCATTTAATTATCCCACCTGTATATGTCATCTTTCATTTCCCCCTTCTCATTTGATCGCCATTTCGTCCAGTTCTGCTTGTTTTCGTCTTGGTAGAACCATTTCTAAGCTCTGTTTTCCACGTTCTCGACTTTTTTCAGGTGGGGTTTCTTCCTTTTCTCTTACTTGCTTCTTTTTTATGCATATAAGAGATGTGAAATGATGGGTATTTGTTTTTGTAGTTCTTCATTTAGTTTAAGGGTCTTTTAGAATGTTTCTTTATCTTGTTTGATTTAGAATTGTGTTTGTTGATTGTTCTTATGTGGGTTTGCCTTTTGAATTTGTGCTGTTATTTTAGGACACCTGCTAGTTGTGACTTATTTGTTCTGATATGTATGGGATGCGCTATAATATTTCTTCAATCTAATACCGGTAATTCAGCTATGCAATTCGTCCACTTTGGTTTTGCCACTTACCTAGTGTGGTGGAACCTTAAAAATCTAGTTTATGGTTATAATGATCTTTGTGGTAGAATTGTAGAATGTATAATTGAAGCTTAATCATGACATTGCTACTATTCAATGACTATAAATCTCTTTAAATCTTGAGTCAAGACGATTGATCCATATTGGTTTCCTCACTTACCTAGGTCCTAGTATGGTGGGGCCAGATCTTAGTGTAAGGGGTCATCTTTATGGTTAACTTCCATGTATGCATATCTGAACCTCAATCAAGGCATTGCTGCTCTGAAGTTTATAGTTTGTTACATTATGAAGTCCGGGGAGCTAGTTTTCCAATAAGAGTAATAGCTCAATCGACATAAGTGTGTGCTCATGACCTAAGGCCATGGGTTCAAATCTCCACCTCAATTGTTGTTGAACTCAAAAAACTCCAGGCAGCTAGTTTTGTAATAATCTGACTGAAGTTTCGAAAAATGTGCTTGGGTTCCACCAATGGGAAGTATATAAGTTTGGTGTCAACTGTTTTGCATAACTGTTTTACCTGTTCTTATTCTGGTTCTTATTTGTTTCTCATGTCATGTAGTATTAAGTTCTCCTACCTTCATGGAGGTGGTCAAATCAGCTGCTAAGCACGGGTCGACTTGTCACAAGAATGTCGCTATTAGAGCTAACCAGAAAAGTCACAGTTACATACAACTGATCAAATCTGCACTAAAGATATCTGATCTATTGACTAGAAGTGATTTACGAACGGTATGTAGCCTTTATATAGTGAAAACTGAATATTTTTGTTTGATACTGTGGCCTTTGCTTAGTATACCTGTGTATGAATGAGGTGAACCATTGGTAATTGTTGTCATAAGATTGTAGTAAGCAGATGTTCTAATTGATGTTATAATCTGGATGATAAAATTCTCCCTCATCCTCCTTACTCCAACCTCCTCCCTTTTCTCATTCTCTTGCTTTCAAGTCCACCCCTCGTCAAGGTCTCAAAGTTCCATGATTCATGGAGTTGTTATTCACCATAATTCTCCTGCTGCTTCGCTTGATCTAGTTTCAGACATGGAAGATGATGTTAGTGTGAGCAATATTGAATTGTCCTCAAGCGGAGTTTATTTCTCCTTCTGATTTAGCTGAACTAGCTATGTCCTCTCCATGGCCTCTGACCCTCCGTCTGATGATCAGCAGTGTGATCCAATTGCAATCCCGAAAACGTTTTCCAATATTGTTGCCACTTGTGGATTTCAGTTAAAGGCATGTCGTGGTTTTGCAGTTTGCTCCAGTTGAAGTTTGAAAGTTTCTTTTTGGGTTGAGCTACTCTGTCTTCCTTTTTGGTTTCTGGGTTTGTTGTGTCTCCTCAGTCATATGCTTTCTTTAGTCTCCCTTGGCGTCTATGTTAGTTGTGACATTTTTTCTTTGAAGATCGAAGCTTGTATATTTTTTACTATTTTTTTAAAAATCTTGTATCATTTTTTCATTCTTGGCACTTCAAACTTACTGTTGTATTTTGAACCTGGTGTGGTTCTTGTTTGTCTTGGCTGCTGTTTATTTCTTTAGTCTTGGCTTTGGTCTTTTTGCCTCTTTTCCTTTTGTTTTCCCCCTCTTTTTGAGGTTTGTATCTGAAGTTTTTGCCTCTATTCATAGAAATGTTTGTTTCTTGTTTCAAAAAAAGATCTGGATGATAAAACAACAAGGTGTTGACATGGTTAGGCATTTGACTTCCAAAATGTATTCTTTTTTCTGTTTCGAAGAAAATGTCACCGATGTACTGTTTGCTTCACATAAATCATTGTTTTGGTGCTTGAGACATAACTGTAAGTTCTTGCTGTATTTTCTTTAAGCATGATTGTGTACCCTCTATAGATTTTTGGAACTCTCATGCAATTGGTCTGCCATCTTATTAAATGATGTGAAGGGTCATGGGCATGTTGGTGGAGCTAAAATTGGAATTGTGGCAAAACCATCGGCTGAATTTCTTGCTGGAGTGCTGGGGACTTGGTTTAGTGGAGGTGTTGCTGTTCCACTTGCACTTAGCTATCCAGAGGCTGAGCTCTTACACGTCTTGAATGATTCGGTTTGCTCTTACCTGCCCTCTCATAACTTTTTTCCCTTTAAATTTTGGTATCTGGCTTTTTACTTGCAATATGTTGTGTCAAATATCTCACTTTGTTGATTGTGTAACCTATCATGCATCTGTAGTTTCAGAAGTTCCTACATCCCTTATTTTTCTGGCTCTTGAATCAAGAGTTCATGTTTTTCCTTTATCCTATTACTGGAAAGTTCTACCGTGACTAGTTTCATCCGTTAGCATCTATTTCTAATTTCCTTTTATTTTTATGGGTGGGGAAAGTGTGGATTATTTCGCTATCGCATCTTTTTTAACTTTGTAAATCTATTTAACACTTAACAGTATGCTTGACTATAGGAGGTCTCCATGATACTGAGTACTGAAGATCATGCTGAATCGATGCAAAGTGTTGCTGCTAAAACACTTGCAAAGTTTTCTCTTATTCCACCAGTTCCTCATGATCAATCAACCAGTATAGAAGAAGATGCAGCAGATGCAGAAAGAGTTTTTCAGGGGACAGTAGAGAATTTGAGTAAGATGTTTGAATAGCTTAGCGAAATTATGCATTGCACCTATCAAGCCATGCTTTTTATTTCTCATTTCAAATGTGCAGGTGATGATCCTGCATTGATAATTTATACTAGTGGTACAACTGGTAAACCGAAAGGAGCCATCCACACGCACAAAAGCATCACTTCACAGGTATGACATGGTTTTCTGACATGGTTTTCTATGTGTAATAATAAATTATGAATTTATAATTAACAACCTCGCTGCACATAAGTAATAACAGCAATATATGTGAGGTCCTTATTAGATTCAATGTTTCTTTTTAAGCTTCTATTGCTAGACATTTTTAATTACCCTGTAGGAGTAATTCTATTAGATTTGAGCCCCATATATAGATGGTCCCCTGTTTGTTAGGGCTGTTGATTTGTATGCCCCTCTTTGTATTATTCTTTCATTCTTTCCTTATTGAAAGTTTGGTTCATTATAAATAATACAAAAAATGTGAGGTCCACATTCACAATTTACAGTAATCTTTTTGGATTCTTTGGTCTAATTTCAGGTTCAGACATTGTCAAAAGCTTGGGAATATACATCAGCAGACCAGTTTCTGCATTGTCTTCCCCTGCACCATATCCTTGAAATTTTGTATAATTGTTGCAGTCATTTTAGTCGTCTTATTTCAGCAACTTAAAATTTTAAAATAGTTTGGAAATGTTGTTGATTTTAACTGGTGCTATACATGTGCATGGACTGTTCAATGGCCTGTTGGCCCCTATCTACGCAGGTTCCACGGTAATTTAACTTTAACGAGATTGTTGTTTATGCATAAAAATTCTTGCTTCATTTTGAAGTCAGCTTGACTTTTGTTTATTTTCATGTTTTCAATCAAGGTTGAGTTTATGCCAAAATTTAGTGTCAGTGGGATCTGGCAACGGTGGCGGGAATCATATCCATCCAATGATTCTAAATCCGATGACGCTATAACAGTTTTTACCGGGGTAAGCATAGACTTTATGTTGAGTATACAGTTCTTTTTGTTGCTATACTGCTTCGTTGGCTAAAATATATCACTATACACAAGCGCCATGAAACTTGCACCGTCTCAAATATAGATTTGGTTAAAATAATCGGCTGTCTGATTTTAGGCATTAGATATGTTTTGGTTATTCCTTTTATTTTGCACATTATTCACAATTATTTGAACATTTGATGCATTAATATTCTTGTACCAGAGGTTAAAAATTGCACCTTGGAGCATCATTATTCATATCGAAAAGTTCTAATGTGTTTTTAAGTGTTCTCTGGTCAAATATTTCTGGATGTATAGGTTCCAACCATTTATTCTCGACTGTTACAAGGCTATGAAGCTATGGAACCAGAGCTGCAGGTTGCTTCTGCCTCTGCTGCAAGACAGTTGCGCCTAATGGTGAGTTTGAGGAAAGGATCATGAGATACTAGTTGAATACTATAACGTTGAATAGTTCATTTTTCGAGCCCAATAACAGTATTTTTGGGGGGTTTAAAATAGTAAATGTCTTGTATAGTAGGATTATTGACCGAAGTTCTGCCTTAAAATTTACCCCCATCTTCTTCAGATGTGTGGCTCTTCTGCACTTCCTCCTCCAATCATGAAACAATGGAAGGTGGTAACTGGACACCAACTTTTAGAACGATATGGTATGACCGAAGTAAGTAAATTTGGTTAGACTTTGTCAAGGTTGCATCCTCTTGATACATCGCATTTTATTTCGGTACATTTTACTTTTTGTTGATAGGAAAAGCTCTAAAATATCATTCTCTTGATTTTGTTTGTGTTCTAGTTTGTCATGGCAATTTCAAATCCTTTAAATGGTAACAGAAAGATTGGAACTGTTGGCAAGCCCTTCCCTGGCGTGGAGGTTAGTCTTAATACTTATATTCTGAAAAATGTTCTGGAAAAAAAAAATTCTTGTTCATTTGAATGGTCTCCCTGTATCGTCTTCTTTTTCTATTTCCAACTGTTGTAAGGAATTTTACTCTTACATTATAGATAAGAGAGAAGAACTTCCTAGTAGGATGACCTCCCCATCCAGGAATTGAGCAATGATAAGATGGTCATACCATTGTTACTTTTTTTTTTGTTGTTGTGAGAAACGAGGAGGGAAATTGTTGGTTTATGTTTATTTTAGTATTTTCATCTTCTTAATTATTTGTTCCTTTTAGATTAGATTAAATATTATTTTCTATCTTTTCTTTTTATGACTATTTAGTATCTTTTCTTTTTATTATTAGGTCATCTTTTCCTTTTATGATTAGGTAGTAACTTTTTATTTTATGATTAGGTAGTAACTTTTTATTTTATGATTAGGTTATCTCTTGTAATCTATTTAAACCAAATATTGGGTTCATTATTAAATGAACAATTTGAATTCCGTCTTTCAACATGGTATCAGAGTCTCAAATTTTTCCTTTCAATACATGGTTAAATCTTTTCTCTTCTCCTCCTTCATCTCAAAACCTAGAAAATAATCCTCTCTATTATTCCTCACTTTTTTTTATTCATCGAGAAAATCAACCAAATTTTCTCTCTTCAAAGGTGTCAATGAACTGCCTGCAATTGGAAGAATCATACCGGCACCTGTCCTGACCAATATTCTCAATTGACCCTGACCAATATTCTCGACCCTGACCAGTATTCCCGATTGGCCCTGACAAATATTCCCGATTGGCCATGACCAGTATTATTCCCTATTGACCTTGTACGGTCTTCCCGATTTTCCGTGACATCAGTATTCCCTATTGGCCCTTTTCAGTATTCTCGATTGGCCCCGACAACACTCTTCTCAATTAGCTCTTGGCCCTGGCAGCAGCTATCCCAGTTGGCGAGGCATCATCCTAATATGATCCAAGATCTAGATTATATCAAAAGATAAAAGAATAAAGATAAGCCAAGTTTTGATAGGTCTTGGAACCACCTATTTCAAGAGAATCTCTTGAGCCGTATAATAAATCACTCAATAACTCATTTAATAATTGGATGTCTAAACCCTAACCTAACCCACCCTATTTATAACAAAATCCTAACTTACTCTCTAAGTAATTGCTAACATAGAGCTCTAGGCCCAACCTTATCAATACCCGCCACTTTAAAGCACCTTGTCCTCAAGGTGGGCATACACAAAAATAGAAATAGAAAAACAAATAAATGAAAACAATTGTTTTTTTTTTTTGGCGGCAACAGCAGCGGGGTGTCAGTGGTGGCCGAAACGACATCGTTGGTGGCGGCAGCGGTGGAAACGGCGGCGGTGGCGGCGGCGATGGCGGCAGCAGTGGAGGTGGCGGCGGCGATGTCAGAGGTGGTGGCGGCGGTGGTGTAAAAACCCTAGCCGTCACTTTTTCTTCCACGACCTTCCTTCTTCCTCGAATCCTAGCTTCCATCTCTGAGTACCATTGTTCCCTTGCCTTGGATTGCTCCTCTCTTTCTAATCTTCTTCGTTCCCGCTCCTTTGCACTCTCCTCCCTTATCTCTCTAAAACAACTTTTTATGTCATTGTAAAATTTTTGCCACATCTCTTGAAATAAGTGAACATGTTCTTGATCCATCTCTACAACCAAGAATCGAAACGGCTCTGATACCAATTGATATGATCCAGGATCTAGATTCTATCAAAAGATGAATGATTGCAAGATAAACCAAGATTTGATAGGTCTTGGAACCTCCCCTCTCAAGAGAATCTCTTGAACCGTACAATAAATCACTCAATAATTGGATGCCTAAACCCTAACCTAACCCACCCTATTTATAACAAAATCCTAACTTACTCTCCAAGTAATTGCTAACATAGATCCTTAGGTCCAATCGAGCCCTAGGCCCAATCTTATCACATCCCAATTCACATCATCATCTCAATTGGTGCATCATCATCCCAATTGGCACATCGTCGTCACAATTGGTGCATCATTATTACAATGACCAATTCTTATCAATTTAACTTCAAGCTTGGCTTGTATTTCATATACAATCCAGCTTGAGGGGGAGTGTTAGTTTATGTTTATTTTAGTATTTTCATCTTTTTAATTATTTATTCTTTTTAGAATTAGATTAAATATTATTCTCTATCTTTTTCTTTTATGACTAGGTAGTATCTTTTTCTTTATTATTAGGTCATCTTTTCCTTTTATGATTAGGTAGTATATGTTACTTTTATAATTAGGTTATCTCTTGTAATCTATTTAAACCCAATATTGGGTTCATTGTTAAATGAGCAATTTGAATTCCATCTTCCAACGGAAACTAAATTAATTTAAAGAGAAAGTTCACAAAAACTGAACAATGAGATAAGATATCATCCTAAAAAATGATTTCTCAGTATGTTACAAAATATCTCGTTAGAATTAATCAAAAGAGATCGGTAGTTCCAAGAAGCCCGTAATCTATTTAAACCCAATATTGGGTTCATTGTTAAATGAGCAATTTGAATTCCATCTTCCAACGGAAACTAAATTAATTTAAAGAGAAAGTTCACAAAAACTGAACAATGAGATAAGATATCATCCTAAAAAATGATTTCTCAGTATGTTACAAAATATCTCGTTAGAATTAATCAAAAGAGATCGGTAGTTCCAAGAAGCCCTTGACAAGGATGCTCTTTTTAGTGATAGGAAAATGCCAAATTCTAGGAAGTTGTTAATTTCCTCCCTCCAAATATTTTGAAATTCAAGCCACGAGCACTTATTTATTTCTTACGGACTGGTTAAACAACATAGAAACCAAGAAAGGAAATGTCAGAGTGACACCCATCTGAGGTCATCGGTTCGAATCTCTGTGTAATCTTATAATAAGGTGTTGGTTATTTGATGATTATTCTCAAATTATTTGTTTCCATATTTATTGGATTAGTATCTTGTATTTATAATATTATTGATTTGTAGAGGATATTATCCTAATGTATTATTTGTTTCCTTATTTGTAAAGTAAGGGTTTCTCTATTTAAGAAACACCTATTATCAAAGAATAATATAGAAAAATATTCCTCTCTTTATATTTTGTACATATTAGAGAATATGGGGTTCCACCTCAAAACCAATTGGTAATGAGAGGAGTAACCCATACCCCTTATAAATGTGTTGAAGACTCCTCACCTTTCCAATGTGGGACAATTGCCACATGGTGAGCATAGTGAGTATCTTCTACATGCCCCCTCAAGATGGCGGCCATATCGGGAAATGCCATCTTGAAATGGGTCATAATTTGTGGACCGAAATACCCGCTTTGGCTTACTCGCATAGGTCGGATCCAAACTCTGGGATCAAATACCCGCTTAAGCTTATGCCCGCTTGGGTGGGGTCCACACCCGTTTTTTTTTAATTCAAAGCATTTTGGGTAGGATCGGACTTTGGGGGGACCATTAACCCACATGGAGCTCTGATACCATACTAGATAATATGGGGTTCCACCTCAAAACCAATTGGTAATGAGAGGAGTAACCCATACCCCTTATAAATGTGTTGAAAACTCCACACCTTTCCAATGTGGGACAATTGCACATGGTGAGCATAGTGAGTATCTCCAACATAAGGATAGTCATTAATGTCTCTTAGAGTTACTTTCACCATAAGGGCTAGGAGTGTACAAATGAACCGACAACCCGACGAACCCGGACAACCCAACCCAAATTATAAGGGTTGGGTTGGGTTGAGTTTATTTTCGGTTCGGGTTGGGTCCAAAAAATGAAGAACCGAAATTTTCGGTTCGGGTTCGGGTTCGGGTTCGGGTTACTTATATTTTGGTTCGGTTCAACCCGAACCGAACCGAGATATGTATTAACTATGTGATAATTGTACCAAAAATGTATAGTGGCGTGGTGGTGTTTCTGCTATTATCACTTCCATGGGGCATGGGGTTCGAGCCTGCTTATAGCCAATTTTTATGAATTGTTTTTAAAAGCCTTTTAATAAATACTTTTTCTTTTGTTTTTTTAGAATATCTTTTTTTTTGTAGTTAATTTTTTTGGCAGACATTTATAAATAAAGGTAAGGTATTATTAGTGAGTTTTTAGAATATCTATTTATATAAATATATATATATATATATATATATATATATTTATTAATAACTCCTTGTATTATTTTTTATAGTTAATTTTTGTGATAGACAATTATAAACAAAGGAAATATATTATTAGTCTAAAATATATTTTCAACATCCTCCCTTTTATTTATAATAATAATGTCAATAAGATACTATTTAATGCAAAATTTAATTTATGTATTTTTGTAGCAGCTCAATGACATTAGTGTAGTTTCATGATCAAAATTTCTCTTCTTTCATAATAATTGAACTAAACAAAATGAAATTCAATTAAGTACAAATTGAAAATGTCCATTTTTTTTCTTCACTTTCTTTATGTTTTAATAACATTTATTTCCAATTTAATTTTTTAAAATTTTGATTTATGTACATATCGAAGCTTGAGATGGTAGTTTTTGCTTGATGTTTTCAATACAAATTTATGCATAAAAAAATTATCGATTCGATTTCAATACCAAATATTTTTTTCTCATAATTTTTTTAAACTACAACATATACTAATGTAACCCGAGGAACCCAACCCAACCCAACCCGAAAATATAGGGTTGGGTTGGGGTTGGGTTGTCTTTTTAATTGGGTTGGGTTGGGTTGGAAAAGTGACCAACCCGAAAATTTGGGTTGGGTTGAAAACCCCCTCAACCCAACCCAACCCAACCCATGTTCACCCCTAATAAGGGCCTTGGGATGGACACAAACTTTTAAAAGAAAAATAAAGGCTAAGGTTTTACATCTTGTTATTAAATGTTTGCTCTTATCTTAGACAAAACAGTATTGCAGTCCTATATATATTAAAAGCAAACCAGCGTCATGAACTCAATTTTGTTAATTTTGACTACAAAGATGTAACAAGGGTGTTAAATTAGTGTTGGTTAACCTGTGCTTGCAAAAGATCTTCTAACCGTAGCTAAATATCTACTGCCCTTCATGTATTAGGCCAAGATCGTTGCAGATGATGGGAGTACTGATGATTCAAACTTGGAGGGTGAGCTATGTATTAGAAGTCCTTCAATGTTTAAAGAATATTGGAAGCTTCCCGAGGTACGGATAACCGTACTAATTTTTGGTTAGCATATGCCTAGTTGATTCAAGTATTTTACTGACCAGAATTAGAACAATATTCTGAATGAAACCTTACTTATTGGGTCTTTTTTTTAAAAACAAAAACGGTAGTCTTCTCATATGCGTGAAATGCACAACTAGCAAAGAATTGAGGAATGAACCACCTGAAAGTCGTTTCGATCCAATCCATTCTTGGAGTTAGTGAAGTGACAACTTAACCACTAAATTCAATTAGTTTGAGACTTCAATTCCAGCTTAAAATCTTTGGTTAAATTACAAATTTGGTCCGATTGAGATAAATTTAGAATTTAGTTCTTATGTAGTCCTTGTCATTCGAAATCCTAGACAAATTAAATACGCGTTAGTTCTCTATTCATGTGCCAATGATAACGAGTAAATAAAAACAGCAGGGTACATCCATCTGACAGCTAGGAGTTGTTAACAAAGCATTTTCATAGATGTCTTTGCATGCCCATATCATGTTTGAAAGCATCAACTTGCTGAGCTCTATTCTCTTGTCAGCTAGTCCTCGTGTAGCTTCTTTAGAATTTGGCAGCTCAAGTTTTATCTAATCAACTATTCAACTCACACCGTTAACAAAGTACAAAAGACCACCTCATTTACATATGAATAGCAAAAAGCCGCATACGTAATTTTCCCAAGATTACCCATGGTAATGACTATTTTCTTATGTTTTATCAAATCGAGATTAAATTCTAATTTTTAAAATGATAGAGACTACATTCCAATTTTTTTTCAAACTATAGAGACCAAATATATAATTTAACCAAAATCTTCTCACTTGCCCTCGTAACTTTACAAAAGAGAGGGTAAAGAAAAGAAGACTAGGATTTTAATCGATTCAAATCCTGTGATTTCTATTCTAATTACAAATTCTTTCCGTAGGTTACCAAAGCGTCATTTATTGATGGAGGTTTCTTCAAGACTGGAGATGCTGTTAGACTGGATGAAGATGGTTACTACATCATACTAGGACGTAAGTTACCGATAAAGTACAATTGCTTGTGCTTCCATTGATTAGTGTAGATTTTACGCCCTACTTATTATGTGCTTGCTTCTCTAGTGCTTTGCCAATACATTTCACATCTAGTTCATAGTTCATATACTGGCTTTGCTCTACTGTGTTCTTTTACCTATGCTTGTCAACTCTTTTTGCTTTTATGACCAAGTCTGAGCATATGATGATGCAAAGAATTGATACCTATTAGACAACTAGCATCATCTTCTACCTTGTTGAATAAAACATGCTGTCTTATTCCTTGTCGGGCACGAGTGTTGGCGGGATCCTTTGGCGTTCCATCTTTGCCAGTCCTATAGGTAGGTGTACGTTGGTACATGCATCTGACAGCTAGAAGTTGTTAACAAAGCATTACAGAGATGTCTTTCCATGCTCATATCATGATTGAAAACATTAACTTGCTGAGCTTCATGCTCTTGTCAGCTAGGTGCATGTTTTAGTACATTTTATAAAAACCCTCCTAGTTTGGTGGTATATGCTTCCACACCTCACAAATGACAAATAGGCAATAAAGTTGACATGTAAATTTTGTAAATCTTCATGTGTATCCAGTACAAGGAATTTGGGGACCCTGCATCTCTTCCCTATAGTTGAGTTCAGTCAATAACAAAATAACTTTGAAATACCCCACCACTAACTTATCAGTGTCCCACTGTTCTTCTCTTTGTACTCCTTCCTCACATGACTGTTACTGCATAACTAACTCCTGCCACATCTTTCCCCATCTTTCTTTATTCTTCTAATTTCATATCAACAATGAAGTTGTTTCTACCAAAAAAGGAAAAATGGGTTAGGTATTGCAGCCTCTTATAATACTTGCAACATGTGAACTTTGTGGGTCAATCTCAACATCATCCACCAAAGTTTAGTCGCTTCATTTCCGATCTTATCACTAATTAATTCGACGACAGTCTTCTCTTCTTTTTCTGTTTGTTTTAAACTTGATTTTCTAAAAGTTGTTTTCATTGGGAATACAAACAAAGTAGTTCCACTCCACCTTGGTTAAATAAAAGGTAGATCTAGGGAGGATAAGCATCTCAATTGGTATGAGACAATTTAAGTAAAAGTAAAAACAAAATCACGAGGGCTTATGTCCAAAGTAGACAATATCATACCCAATGTGTAGATCCCTCGAGTGTTGGGTTGTCGTCTCGGCCTATTACAATGAATAGTCAATAATCCATTCTTTTGCTTTGATTTGGTTGATGTTTTCAGGTATGAACGCCGATATCATGAAAGTCGGTGGATTTAAGTTATCGGCATTAGAGATCGAATCAGTGATTTTGCAGGTAACCCATTTCTCCTGTATTCTCTCTCTTTTTCTCAAAAGAAAAGGGAAAGACAACCCTCACACCCACCACAAACAAAAGGAAGAATAAAGAAAACATGAAATGACACCGGCTAAATCACTTTGTGCAGCATCCTTCTGTCATAGAATGTTGTGTGTTGGGATTACCAGACAAAGACTATGGAGAACGTGTCTGTGCAATTATTGTGCTCAACTCTAAAACGACGACGACGCCTGGTGAGTCCAAGCCTACAATGAGCTTAGATGAACTCCGCACATGGGCTAAAGACAAGCTTGCTCCATACAAGGTAATCCATGGAGGAGATTTTAGTTGTTAAAAGTAAAATTGTCATTTCTGTGTAAATACATTATTATTAAGTCAGGGGATTTAATAATATTTTTAATAATACGACGACGCATTCTTTCCAGTTACCGACCATGTTGCTGTTGAAGGACTCGCTGCCTCGAAACGCCATGGGAAAGGTCGGTTGCAATCTTCAACTGGCATTGCTTTGCTTTCTTTCACTGTCTTTGTTTGTACTGAAATTTCTCTTGAACTGCAGGTGAACAAGAAAGAGTTGAAGAATAAACTGGCAGAAGAAGACTAAGCTTTAGTAGTGAACCTATTGCTATTGGTGATCAAAGATGAGGAATAAACATTGATTAGTAGTATCAATATTTGATTATTTGATAGGTTGTAATTTGTGCTGTTAGCAATTAATTAGCTTCAATAATGTTCTATCATTCCTAGTCATCTGAAGTATCAAATTTTTTTTTTTTTAGAAACAAGTTGAAATTTGGAATGAGTTGCAAATTTCACTAAACATTTTTTTTAGAAACACCTAGTCTTAAACATTCTTATGGTCACTATTGAAGTTTTTTTTTTTTTTTTTTTTCAATATGTATAATATCATTGAATGTATAAATTAGTTTATACATATTTCGACTGATTTCACAAGAGACGACTGATTTCACAAGAGAACTATTTATCTAATAAGATTTAGTT
This sequence comes from Sicyos edulis, assembly GCA_036507275.1. Taxonomy (NCBI): domain Eukaryota; kingdom Viridiplantae; phylum Streptophyta; class Magnoliopsida; order Cucurbitales; family Cucurbitaceae; genus Sicyos; species Sicyos edulis. The sequence goes on along the minus strand of CM071852.1, from coordinate 11,221,660 downwards.
GTCAGAAATGTTGGTAATAAATTAATTCTTACATATACCGATAACTTTTTTATTTTTACTAAAATCATAAAAAGGAAATGCTTATGGATGAGTTTGTAAATTAAGTCTGAGAACAATCGCGAAATGCACAACAAATCTTTGTAATGTAACTCAAGGGGAGCATTAAATTGTAGAATATAAATGTAAATGAAAGCTTAGAATTATATAATATATGATTATGCCCCTTTTTGGCTATTTGATGAAACAAATATTACACTGACCACAAAAAGAACATATATACACACACTGCCACACATAACTCCATAATCAAGCCTGCAACAATTCCTTTGGCTTCTGCGATTCTCCATCTTCCTTAACCCTAGCTTCCAACATCGACAACTCTTCCTCGTTCGAGCTAATTTTTCCGTCATCCATGGCGGTTCTTCTCTGATCCACACTCGGTCCGTAAGCCCAGCTACAAACAACATAATACAACACATTAATCACACTCAGAATCGCAAGAAGCCAATAGTAATTCTCGAAATGCCCTCTATTAATGTTCTTCGAAACCCAGCTCTCTTTTCCCCCTTTCGAAGTGACATTATCCACAGTACTCATAATCGCACTCGCCAACAAATTCGCCACGGCCATTCCCAATCCGAACAACGAAGAAGCAACGCTGGACATCGATTTCGGGAACTCAGAATAGTAAAACTCGGTCTGGCCGATCGAGTTCAAGGCTTCCGCCAATCCGTTCATGCAATTCTGCGGAACAAGCCACATAGCGGACATGTCAACGACGGCGTTTGGATCATTGACAATGCCTTGTCTGATCGCTTTGCTGCGACGTACATTCTCGACGACAGCAGAGAGGGCCATGGCCAATGCAGAGCAGACGAGGCCGGCTCCCATGCGAGATTTGACTCCGAAGTGAACCGGCTTGCCTCGGAGCTTGGAGGCAAGAGGGAGGATGGCGCGGTCGTAGAGGATGACCCAGAGGACGATGGTGATGATGAGGAAGGTACCGAAGGAGCCGGCCGGGATCTGGAAGGACGAGGAGAGGTGGCGGTCCATGGATTGGGCTTGGAGGAGAGGGAAGGAGCTTTGGCTGATGTTGATGGACATCATCACACCAGTGGACCAGATGGGAATCACTTTGATTAGGGTTTTGAGCTCTTCAACTTGCTCCACTGTGCATAAACTCCATGGATCTCTGGCTTTGCCATCTTCCCCTATGTCTTCCAATGGGTTCTTCAACACACAGGCTTTGTTCAAAAACCTTAACAAACACACAGTCAAATTCAAATATTTCAATACTACTTTTAACTTAATTAGTGTACTACTCGATCAAGAGACCAGTTTAAATTCATCTTATACATGAAAAGATAAGACTAAAGTATTGGTTTTCTAAGCACTACTTTAAAAGAAAAAAGTTTGGGTAATATCCTCCTCACTTACTTTTCATGTCAATATATGAGGTTCCATTTTAGCAATATTTTGTTCTTTGATATTTTTTAGTAATCACCGACAAGAGTTCTAACAACATTTTTTTACCATCTAGTAACCATGAGGTTACATGTTTAAATCTCCTTTGTCCAATAGTATTATAATAAAAAAATATTTTTTAATAATTTTTTCGGTTAAATGATAAAATGTGACACAAATTAGAGTGCATGAAAAATTTTATCAATATATATCGGTTAAAAGTAAAAATATAAAATATAAAATATAAAATATAAAATTTATAGATCAAATAGAAACTTCGTTCACAATTTATGGACAAAAAAGGTAATTCTTTAAAATATTTAATTTTTTTTAATTAAATTTCATATGAGTTTATACTTGAGTACAATTTAATCGGTTAGAAACTAACACACTTAAATTACTGAAACTGACGGTATAGGTGGATGGGGCGATATTTGTAATTTCATTCCCCCAACTTGTACTAAAAAAAATTGATTTTTATTTTCCACCTTCAGATCTGTATTTTTTGTAAATACCTTTAAAGTTTGAAGATTTTAATAGACAAGTTTAATGATAAAATCTATACTTTAATCATTATAAATACAACTTAAGTGAATAAGATTTTCAATTGAAAAAGTCCTCAGATCAATGGATAATGCATAAAATTTAACATTTCAATTTTTAAAAAAGATTGTTTATAACCTTAGTCAGACATGGGTTTTGAATGCTGTAAGACTGCCAACTTTAAAATGTGTGTTGGAAGGTTTCAAAAAACAAAAAACACACAAAAGTGTGATGGAGACTTATTCATTGAACAACATAAAAGTTTTTGTCTAGATATAGATAAATCTTTGGAATGTCTAAAAACATATTTTTTCCTTAAAAGAAAAAAAAAGCAAAAACTTGACATCAAAATGTGTATTAGGATGAAGATGATGGAACAGTTTTCTTTGGAATGTCTAAAGAGCTTGGTTATTTTAGACAATTTTTAGGATAGGTGTTTCTTTTGTAAGAATATTTTGTGTTCAATTTTGAAATGTCTTAAATCAATATACTATTTGGTTGGAAAACACTTGACATCATAATGTGTATTTAAAAATGACAAGAAAAGTGAAGAGTTATTCCCCCTCTAAGTTTAGCTACTCTTAAATTTCTTTTTTCAAAAGTGCAAGGAAATGACTTGTCCTTTTTTTAGGATGTAAAACAAAGAAAGGACTTGTAACATCAATAAAGAAAACACAAATATTCTACAAGCACAAATCACTTTTGAGAAAAGTAAAAGCACTTAAAATCAAATGTATTATTATCATTTTTTTTAATTAACAACATTTGAAATTAAAGATGAGAAAAACTAAATCCAATTTAAAATCAATGTAGTACTATTTGATGCTACATAAATACTTTTTTTATATAAAAAAATATATGACAAGAAATCACATGTATTTTAAGTAGTATTTCCCTATATATTAATGTATAAAAAAGTTTTTCTAATCATTACACAAGAATACTATGCTGCTTTTGACAATAATCAATAACAAAAAACACATGCTTAACATTAATGGTCAAGACAAGCAACACACATTTGGCATAATTTTATATTACCTTAACAGCTCAATTTTTTTATTTCACTTTATTATTGCTCCATCAAATCAATTAATAATTGACTCAACAACACCACCTTTTCACTTCTAAAAGTATATCAAAAGGCCCGATAACAAAATTTGTCCCTTTTTTTAAATAGAAAATTTTGTCCTTAAAATGTACGAATACAATTGAACTTTTATTTAACCTTACAGACCATCATTTCAAAAAAAAAATTCAGGTTTTAATTTAGTTCTTATTATTTAACTATATTTTATGATTTACTATTAATGTGTTGAATATGAATTGATAATAATTCATTCAATTTAGGCTAATTACCTACTAAATATTATAGAGCCAAATAATATATCTTGTGACTAAAAAGTTTAGACAAGATGCTTCAAACAAAAAAAAAAAGTTTAGACAAGTTAGAGTTATAAAAGTTAGAACCACTATTTAACTTCTTTTATTTGGAAAAAAAGGCATCACCGAATATTTCATAGTTATTTATTATTTTAGAAGAATAAAAAATCATCTTACTCCTTTTACATAGTTTTTTTTTAAAATATAGATTTAATTGTCGTAATCTAAAAATTAATTTCTTACTAATTTTATTGATATGGTGAATTCATATATATAAAAAAAATTAATTTACTCCTTTTAAAATATTTTTCTTAATTATAAAAAATATTTAAGAAAATCGAATGGCAACAACAAAATAATAATAAGAGAATTAGAAGTAAATAAAAATTTCTAACCTCCTTAAATTTTAGCAACTCTCTTAAAAAGGATAAGATAATTCTTTAACTGGTTTGATTGAAACCAATAATTTTTTTTTTGTTGTTGTTATATTTGAATATTATATAAAAAAAATCATATAATTTTTGTTTATTCACGAAAATCCCTAAATTATGAACTAAAAAAAAAACAAATAAAAGTTACCTGAACTTATCAGACGGTTGAGTATAAAAAGAATCCTTATGATAAAACCACTTGTTTGTGAGTGTTGGAGACGGGGACGGAAGAGCCATTTTGCGATTCTTAAACGCGGCGATAGCCACGTGCGCAAAGCTACTAAACAAGCTGTTGGTGGGCTTCTGTTTGACATACATGGACGAGGCCGCAAAGAACAGGAGGGTGGCGAGGAGCATGAGACTGGCCGGAACTCCGAATCCGACTTTCCAGCCCACGTGATCTTGAATGTAGACGATTCCGGTCAATGCGACGAGGACCGCAAACGAAGCCGACGCGTAGTACCACCCGAAGAATCTCTCCAGGATTCTCTTGTTGTTGGGATCGTTCCGCCGGTCGATTTGGTCAGCGCCGAATGCCAGTGTGCACGGCCGGACCCCGCCCGCGCCGATCGACATTAGCCCGAATGCGGCGATGAGGAGGCTCATTTGGGCTGCTGTTGGCGATTCGCAGGTTTCCGGGTGGAGCGGGTTGCAGCTCGGTGGTTTTGTCGCCGGAATCATTGCTGTTAGCCATAGAACTAACATGCCCTGCCGGTAAAGGAACAAAGATAAACTAAACGACGTCGTACATTAGGCTCTTTTTTTTATAATTATTTTAATTGTTACTTAAATGAAATGTTTTTGTTGCCTTTGTATGGAGTTCTTTTCTTTTTTGAGAATATAATTTTGTGTATATATGGAGACTTGATTAAAAAAAAAAAAAAAAAATTAATTGCTTTTGATAGCAAATTCTAGTATTAATATTTTAATTTTTTTATAAATATTTTAACTTTTTAAAAATATTTCATAAATTTCATTATCTCCCTAAATTTAAATGACAAGATAACTAACTACGTCACTAACTCTAATATTAATTTGTGTGTTCAAATATAGTAAGATACTCTTTTTCATTTTTGGGATATTTGAGGTTTTATCGTATCGTTTTAAAAAAATCTCCTAAATTTTATTGATTTATTCAAATTTATAATCTTATAATTAATAAGGCTATAAATGCTAAATTTATCTTTCTTTTGTAACAAAAAAAGCGTATTTGATCATTCTCTCTTTATATATATATATTAATGTATTACAAAACTTAATATTTTTTTTTACAGTTTAATCGATAGTAAAGTATTGTTGAATCGGATACCAAAGAGAAAAAAGGGTCTGTTTTAACAAAAGGTATAAAATACATATTCTTGAATTTTAAATATTTTTTATTAAGAAAACAAAACAATACTCAAAATGCTGATTAAAGCGTTTTCTAGAGACTAAAATGGACTCCCCAAATATTAATATAGGAAAGTTCATTATAAACAAAATAAAATGCGAAGCTGTGACCATTGTAACATATATTAAATGTGTTCTGTCAATAAAATATATGTATATATATATATATATATATATATGATGCGAAGATGTGAATAATATTCAAGAAGAAAAAAGAAAGATAAAAACAAAGAGAAACTGACATAAGCAAGGCCAAGTGGAACAATAATAAATATACAATAAGAAAAAGTGTGCATTTCTGGGTGAATGAAAGACATAAACAAACAGTAAAGTATTATCCCATCTCATCACTGACATCTTTATCAGACAAAAGGAAGAAGAAAATAGAGTCACAAATTAAGCGTCTTCTTCGTCTTTTTTTTCATGAAAAGCATAAATAAAAACACTTTTTTCCCTTTATTTTAATATTTTAAAAAAGAAATTATGAGTCAAAATCCAAGCCCCAACAAACCAGAACACTCCCTAAACTCAAATTCCACACAGTAATAATAGATCTTCCTAAAAAGAGAAAAGAGTAAATCCTTTATTTTCTTTTTAACTTATTTTACCAAAAAAAAAAAAACTGTAAAAAAGTAAGCAAAAATGAAGCAGTGTACTTTTCCAAATTCAAACCTGATCTCGAAATTCAAAAAACATGTTAAAAGGCTTCAAACTAGTTAATGCAAGTTCGAGAATTCCAATATCCTGAATTTAATAACACTCTTCACTTCCATAGTTTTCAACGCTACAAAAGGCAGAACCGTCACATTAATGATAAGTTAGAAAAAATCTACATCCCAATTTTCACAATTAAAATAAATAATTTTTCACAATAAACACTTACTTTTTCCGATCTTCTGCAAATTTAAAATTAATTCCAAAATGGGAAAATACATAAACAAAATAAAATTTTCATGAATACTAAAAAAAAAGGGGGGGGGGGGGGGGATAAGTTCATAAAGGTGAAAACTAATATAGCAAAAAGTGGTTAATCAAATAAAATTAATTGAAATTTGCAGAAAATATAATATAATGAGAACCAAGGTCCAAAACTGATCAAAAAGTATTTTTAAAAGTTGTTATAGTTAAAATAGGAAGATGATGAATTTTTTAAACAAAAAAATAGTAATTTTAATGGTTAATATAGCAAAAAGTGGTCAATCAAATCAAATTGATTGAAATTTGGAGAAAATATAATATAATGAGAACCAAAACTGATAACTTGAATATAATGAGAAATGATTTATTTATTTTTTAGATTACAATAATTGTGAGTGGGGGAATTCGAGCCCAAGACTTCTGATCATTAGGCAGAAATATTTTTGACATGTGTGAAATGTTTTTGAAAGTTGTTATAGTTAAAATATGAAGATTAGAGTTTTAGTATGAGATAATGAATTTCTCAAATAAAAAAAGAAAAAAAAAAGTAATTTAAAGAAAAGAAAATACCAAAAAACTGGCAATGGAGCCAAGGCCAATAGTGAGGAAGCGGCCCAAATAAGAATCGGCAAGGAAGGCACCAAGGATGGGCATGAAATTGATAGCTGCAGACCAAAAAAACAGCACATTGTTTCCTTTGGCGAATCCCAAATGGTAATCCTTCATCAAGTACAATATCATGTTGGGCAGCAGCCCGTAACTCGCGACTTTCTCGAACGACTCGTTCGCTGCGACGACACAGAAAACGAGCCGTTAGTAAGAGCCGCGTGTTCATGTAACACGGATCGAGAGATTCGAATCACATACCTATGATGAACGGCATGGTGAGGAGACCTCCTTTCCTGGACTTGGTGTCCTCATTTGTTTCTTCTGAGTTCAGACTCTGCATTGTTGCAGAGCTTTGTTCATCCATTATCCTAAATTTTGGATTTTTTTGAAGTGAGGAAGAAGAAAGGGAGTGTGGGGGAGATGGGTTATTTGGGAGTTGTGGCCATTCCTATAAAAAGGGGCCAATTTGCTGATCAGATGGCTTGTCTATTATTTTCAAAAAGGAATTTATTATTTTAATGAAATGTAGGGCTTTTTATTTATTACTTTATTTTATTTGTTGGTAATAAAAATAAAAAAAAATAAAAAAAAAAAGGAAAAAGCGAGTGCTTGATTGAGTTTTGAAATTATTTTTTAAGGGAATTGAATTTCGCTGGCGCTGTCTGGCCAAGTTTGGGAAGGCAGTTAAAAGGCACCCCGGAGAAGGGGGTTATGCTCTTTATTCATTTCTCAATTGCAAAACCATAATAATAATAATAAATTATTATTATTATTATTATTAACTTATAATATCTATTTTTGATTTTTTATATTTTTAATTCTGTACTTCGGAATCTATTCCCATTCATTCGTACTTTTATATCAAATTTTGTATTATGAGGATTAATAGTGAATTTGTAATTTTTTTTCAGGATTCAAATGTCTACTTAGATATACTGATCTGATATCTCGAGAAATCAACGATAGAAGAGATGATCGATCCATTGAAAGATCAAAGTTGCTCTTTCTTTACTTTCTACTTACTCACGTCTCACTTGAATTATCCATTCATTGCTTTGGATTAAAAAAAAAAACATTCTTCAAAGTTCTATCCATAACACTTTCAAACATAAATATTAAATTTAGTTCTTATAAAATATTGAAATCGATGAAATTGAAATTGATTTTTAAAAAATATATATTCTTCAAGTTCTATCCATACATGTAGTACAATAATTGACAAAATATAACTTAATCTGCGAACTTAACATCTATTGAAAATAAGACCCAATTTGATAACTATTTTTTTTTCTTTTTTTGTTTATGAAATTTAAGCCTACAACAACTACTTTACTACACATTTTTTCTTATTTTGATATCTACATCTTATCTATATTTTAATAAACAAAACCAAAATTTAGAGAAAAAATAGCTTCTAAAAGCTTGTTTTTGAAATTTGGTTAGTATTCACCTACTTTTTCAAAGAAATATGAATATATTGTAGGAAAGATGAAGCACATGGTAGTAAATTTGAGTAGAGATAAACTTAAATTTCATAAACCAAAAACAAAAAATCAAATGATTATCAAACTAGGTCTAAAATAACTAAAATTGGATATAAATCAAACAAGCTCTAAATTATTTAGCTCAAATTCTACCATTAGTTTATTATTTAGCTTAAATTACCAAACTGCTCCTATCATATTTCAGCTTATTTCTTTATTTATTTTTATTTTTTAAAAACTTATTTCTTTTTAATAAGGTAACACTGCTTGATCAAGAAAACTAGAACTAAAAATCATTTCAAAGTATTTTAAAGTTTTAGCTCATGATTGAGTTCACTTCACTTGAGATTAGAATGTCCATCTCATATATTATAGAATTAATAAATTAAACAAATAGATGAAGTCTATCGATCTACTATTAAGCTATATGAATTTAATCACGTTGGAATTTGGAGTTTAAATTAGTAATCTCTTTATTTCTAAATGGTATATTTTATCATTAGAACTATGTTTGTTTTAACTATTAAACTACGTTGATTGTGCAACAGCCATGATTTAAGACTTTTGAGTTAAAATAATATACAAAGATATGAAATTTTAAACAGGGTAATTTTCTTTGACTAATTTAGCAAAATAATGTGACTTGCATGGTAAATGAGCTTGTTGGCATGGTAACTCATTGTCCTATAGAGAGAGGGAAAAGGTTACAGATATAAATAGGATGATCACGACCTTCATTAATATGAGACTTTTTAAGAGGTGTTCAAAATTAAAGACATAAAGATTTGTATCTAAACTGTATGTAATGGTTTGATTGAGTTCATAGTGTTATAATTTTCGTTGGATTAATTGATTTTCGACTCTTTTTTTTTTTGAGACACTGATTTTTGACTCATTTAACCTAATAGGAACTAAGAACAATATTAATATACTGCAAGATTAATCAATAAAATAGGTTTTAACCTATTGATGAGAAACATTCAAAAATAAAATAGACAATTTATGTTCACCTATAATTTATCTACCTAGGGTTCAAGTATGGTGTTTATTTAAATTTTTTTTTAAATACAGTATCATGCATTTATTTGTATATAAAAGCTGTGAGAGATAAGTTGAAATAAAAGATTAATACTCCCCATAAACTTTATTCATAAAACTCGAAAGTATAAAGTTGTGTTTGTTTGCTCTAATACATAAAATTGTATGAATTAATGAATTCATCAATTCAAATACCTAGATTAGTCCAAAAACATTTCTCAACCCAACCCAACCCAACGTGAGATAAAGTACCCTCCTTATTTGGTCTCAGCAGAGCTAAAATTATTCCAATTAAATTAAATTTTTTTTTAATTTAAGTTAAAAAAGTTGAAGGGTTTAAATAAAGTAAGGGAAAAGGGAAGATAATAATGGGGGTATGAGGGGATACAGTGCGGTGAGCTTTACAATAATTACAATGGTCCACTGTCCACGTGTCAATTATTTTGCGTGCCCTTCTTGCATTGCAATCACGGGCCACGATTGAAATATAATATATTTAAAAAATATAAAATAAAAGAAGTGAAAATATTTTTAAGTTTTATCCCAATTTAATCTTTAGAATTTGTACTCAAAAAAGAAAAACAAAATCTTTAGAATTTAAAATTAAATATTTTTGCAGTTAACATTTTAATAATTCTCACTTAAATTTTAAATTTTAAAAAATTAAAAAATTATTAGTTACATAAAATAATGTTGAATAAAATGATGATTAAGTTAATTTTGAATTTTAATATTTATAAAATCAAAATTTAATTTTTCAGAAATTTCGGTATAAAAGTAAATTAAAAAAATATCACATAAAAGTGACCCTAATTGAAATTAAAAGATAAAGATAAAAATGAAACTATATCTCTAAAACTTTGAGACTAAAAAGAAGTAATTTCTCAAAAAATTAATATATAATTGAACAAAAAAGAATAGATTTCGTGGGTGACTTAGAAAGACGCTATGAATGAATGAATGAATTGCAAGTGAATCTTGACTTTTCCCATCCCATGCTCTTCAATCAAATCTTGATTCTCTTTTTCTTTTCTTCTATTTTTCTTTTTAAATTTGGTTTTTTTAGTAAATACAATTTTGTTTCCTAGCCGATTAAGTTTATTACTATAATTTTTTTAATCAAAATGAAGTATATATTTTTATGATGTAACTTATTATTCATAGATATAAACACATTTATTAAACAAGAAGAGTAATTCAATGACATCCTTATATTTATTCAAATGACATATTTTCATAATTATAAGGTCATAAATTTGAATTTAGTTAAATTAAAAAAAAAAATCTAATAAACATATTTGTTTTTTATAATTAATTTATATATATATAATATTTTTTTATAAAAGATATTAAATAGTTAACCATTTTGAATTGTAAGAATCAAGTTGTTACAAACTCAAAGTTTAAAACACTTGATACTCCATTTTAGGATCATTTTATTTTTTAAATGATGCTTATAATTTTTAGTCTGAAAGAAATATGTTTTATTTTTCAAAACCCAAATAAAAACTAAAAAAAAGGACTAAAATATTATTTTCATGAAAAATTTAGAACTAAATGAGTTTTATCTTATTATGTACGATTTCCCTTTTAAAAATGCTTAAATTCTATAATAGCTTATTTAAATTTCAACAAAGTGAATGACTTAGTTTGGTTTCGAGTATGTATGGGGTTGAGAAATCTAAGCAGATTTCTTCCAAATCAATACAAAATCATAATTATGAATAAACAAATAGAAGAATGATTAAACAAATAGAAGAAGTTGGAGAAGAAAATAATATACCAAATTTAAGTGGTTCGGAACTAGCTCTACTTCCATTAGATAACTTTTCTTATTCTTAATTTACATAGAAATCTCCAAGAATTCAAATGATTGTTAGGGTTTCTCTCAAAAGAAGAAGATGAACCCAATAAATTTTATATACTATAGTTCAATTACACAATCCTTATGTGGTTAATAATTACCACCCAACTAACTCCTAAGTTAAAACTAACCTCACCGATAGGTTAAAATATATATGATGTGTCACACTTTCCATATATAGGAGCTTGTTAATATGAAGATGTTTTCAAACCAAATAAATTAGAACGAACATTTCAAAGCAAAAAGATAACCTATATAAATTTGAAAATTTAGGAACTATATAATAGAGTTAATAAAATAAAGTTCACAAAATATTTAAAAGTTTAAAACCAAAATACCATAATTAAATTTAAAAATTGAAACACATAAAACTTTTGTAAATTATTTCAAATTTGTTTGAGCAATTTAGAGATCATCCCTTTGTCACATATTAAACGTGCAAGTAGTTTTTAATCTCAACACATTTATAAAATATAAAATTTATAATATTCAATATGGTATTCTATTAGAATTTTAAATGAATATTATGAATTTTTCCCTAGCTTATACTATATTACAAAGTTAAAGGATTCTTAATATAATTATAAGATACTTGAGTCATTATCCACATTAGAAAAGTAACATGCAAAAATGATATATATATATATATATATATATATATATATATTATTTATTTATTTCATATCATGTAAGGACTATAGTCAACAAAAGAAGTTCTAATCGAAACACACACAACTTTCATATATTTCAAAATTGTTTGAGCATTAAAAAACTAATAAGAAAAGAAAAAAGTGGCACGTTCGAAATATACTTTTTTTTACATAACATGTACGAACTAATTAACAAAGAAGTTTAAATTGAAACAAGTAAAACTTTTATAAAATATTTCAAAATTGTTTAAGCATTATCCCAAAAAGAAAAAATAAGAAAGAAAAGTAACATGTAAAGAATGTAGTTTTTTTTTATTTATATTTTTATATTGTCATAACTAGTAAGAACTATAGTCATTTATTTCTTTGATTGAATGAAAGAACTATATAGTCAACAAAAGAAGTTCTGACATTGAATATGTATATATATTCTATTACACGTGAATAGAATAGAAAAGAAGGAACAATAAAGTCTCCTTCATCCATTTTATAATAATTCTTTTTTTCTTTCTCAATATATCTGTGAATAGGTGTGGTCGTGTTCATATTTGATTGAAATCTTTTATATATGTACACTTATACTCTAAAGTCTAGACAAATATCTTAATATAGTATTAAATTATTAGTAAACAAAGATACTTTGAAATTTATGTTTTTATTAAACGATAAAATACTCGTTAAAAGTAATGATTCAACCAGCATAAATGTAACTTCACTAAGTTAAATCCTTCACTTGCCTTAATTATTATGAAAGTCAAGTCAAAACTAGCCATGACTAATTTATTTTTGTCTATTGAAATAAGTTTAACAAAATTCCACCATTTTTATTGGTCTAAAATTTCTAAATTTGTCAACGTAAACATCTATTTATGATTAAAAAATTATAAGTTTAAATATTTTCTCTTTTATTGCTGAATTCGCTAAAAAAAAAACCTCAATTTGAATCATCCATGTCAATATGAACAATGATTAAGGGACGTCTGTGTATATTTTTTTTTTTGAAAATATTTATATATTCAAATAATAAAGAAGTGATGAATTCAAATCTCACAATTTCAACTGTAAAAAATAAAAATAAAATAAACTAACTACCTTTTTCCAACAAAAGTTTTGAGGATTGTTAAGAAAACAACAATTAACCACCGATGCCAATATAAAGAAATCATAAAAGTAGAAGAAAACAACACAAAAAATAATGTAATTCACTAGCGTAGTGTTAGCTAGTCCACGATCGGAGAAAGGGCACAATTTTATTAAGGGGAGCAAAAATAAAGAATGAACGTCATCATCAACTAGGGTTTAATTCGAGTTTATAGATACACTCTCATTAAATCCTATTACAGACTGCATAAATGAAAAACAAAATGCACAACAAAATGCGAAATGCAATTACGTATACAAAATGCGCAACAGAAACGGGATGCGTACTCTACATACTACGAATGCAGGATGCACTACACGAATACATAATGCATTGTGATATAATGCGGAAAGCGTTTATGAATCGGAGGCGTTGCTCCGCACCTCTACTCGTTGACCGGGCAACGAAACCCCTACTAACTGATAGCATAGCACTAAAACTGTTCCTGACCCAACATATTCATAAAATTGAGATATTTACTGACATTGATACTTAAAGCATTGTTCACCCACTTTTTAGACTTGTATAGTATAGAGCCTATGTATATTTAAATGAGGAATGGTTGTATATAGGAAAAAGGAAGTGTGTGGGAGTTGAAATTGTGAATATTAGTTACAAGGGTAAAAAAAAAGGTTTCTTGTAGTGGCAAGCAAAGCAAGGGGTCAAATATTTTTTCTTGGAAAATGGGAAAAATTGAGTTTGCAAGTCACCAATTTCAACTTTTGAAAATAGCTTACCTAATGAGACTGCCATGATGAGCACTTTCTTCAACTCATCTCTCTCATAGTCATATGGCTCTAATTAGGTGGAATAATATTATTGCAATAGGTTTCAACCAAGGTTATAAACATTGATGTTGATGGTGATGTCCAACCATATCTTTTACTCAGGAATATAACTTTATGATTTGAAAAATTAAAATATAATTTTATTAAAGTTAAATTTGAGTTCTTTTAAAAGGTTGAATTTAATCTATAAAATTTTAAAATTTTTAAAAATAATCTTTTTTTTTAAATTAGAATTGAATTTTTATGGTTTGATACAATTTAAAAAATAAAAATAAATTATGGATAATTTACATAGGTGAAAATTAACTACTAATATATTATTAATAACTATATAAGTTAAGTATCTAATTAAATAAAAAAAAATTATATAATTATATATAGATAATTATTCATACGAATTTAATTTGCAAACGATTATAAATGATATAGACTATTTTCTAAATTATATCAAATAACATGAAATAATTCTAATTCCAGTTTTAAAACCCCTAAAAACTAAATTTTGACTTTGGTTAAATATATAATTTATCCCAATTGATTTTTCAAAAAAAGTTACCTCAATTGTACTGTTCACCTTCTTTCTTTCTTCCTTTCTTTTTTGGAAAGTATTGTTCACTTTTTTTTTTTTTTGAACCAATTGTTCACTTTTTTTACCTACTTATTGTTAGATTAAAAAGATGTTACCAACTGTTATTTTAATTTCCGCACTTTTCAAATGTTGAATTTATTTTATGTACCTCAATAAAGTATACAATTAATTTCTAGAACAAAATTTGTTTTTAGTAATCTTTTTTGTGTAAGTTATAATTTAGTTGATATAGTGTAGAAAATTTTAAAATTTAAATTTTAGTTTTTATAATTTCTTTTATTCAATTTAATTTTTAAAATTTAGTTATAATTTAAAAAACTATATTTTACTCTCATTTCATTTAAAAAAATTAAAATTTAATTTTAACGTTTAAAAATAAAATCATAATCCCTATGTTTTGTGAAAAGTTAGAATGAGTCTTAATAAAGAGTATTATAAATTCTATAAGGATGAATCCACGATTTTTTTTTTTTTTTTTTTGCTATGAAATCCACGATTAAATTCATACAATTAATTCAACTTTTTTAAATACCCATCATCAATCTTATAGGCATCTCATCACAAATGGGTGATTAAAGACAAACAAAAATAATTATTTATTAGATTTTATCAAACACAGACCTCGAGATTAAATTATAGTATTTTAAATAATAAAGATAAAATTTTAATTTTTTTTTTTCATAAAAATTAAAATCTAATTTTTCAAACCAAATGAATTAATTTTTAACTTTTAGTGGACCTAAAATGTTTATAAATTTTTCCTCTTGAATTTAGAAATATGCTTTTATTGTGTCTTTTTTATATTAAAATTATTACTTTTATTGAATCAAATTTTGAATAAAATTAATTTTAAGATTTCTCACCTGCATAAAATAATTTTTAACAAGTACATGAATTAAGATTGAATATTTTATATTAAAGTAAAATAAAAACTTAACTCATGAGTAGAATGATATCTTATCCAATAAAAGATGTTGATTATATTTAAGACCATAAATTAAATATTTTCTATTTTTTAAATAACTTAATTTCTTTTAAAATTTCAAAATATGCGGGATGGATGTTTTGAATCTCTACATTTTTGTGGAAATTTTAATTACTTAATTAGTTAAGTTACTAACTGTTTGATAAATTTTTCTCGTTAATAGAGTAAGTGAATATTAGCAAACCCGTGATCGTGGAGTAAAAATGGATTAACACCAAACCAGATAACCAATCATGACACTGACCCATTCGGTGAAATGAAAGTTATTTTAAAAGTAAAAATGAGGAGCAATTAGTAAAAACTCGTTTAGATATAGATTTTCGAGAAGTTAATAAAATTAAATTCTACCTAAATATGTCAAACAAACAGTACCTACGAGGTACTATTATAATAAAATAATTACAAGTGTAATCAAATTTTAAAATATTTGTATTTATAGTTATTAATACAATATTATTTATTATGGTACATTATTAATTCAATATTATGTATTATTACAACATTATGTTTTATCAATACTATATATATTAATACAAATTGGGTGAAAAGAAATCACAAACCCTTCAAAGAGGGCGTACAACTACTCTCATATAAAAGAGAGCTAAATACCAATTTTAAGGAACAAACTCGTGACTATGGTATTGATTTGGATTTCTATCAAATAATAAAATCAATCAATTTAATAAATTTTTTAATTCATATAATTATAATTGCTATTTTTTTAAAAATTAATTATATTTATAATTATTTTTTGAATTTGATTAGTCTGGTAAGTTTTATTTTATTTTATTTTATAATATAATAGAAATGTCCATCAGCTCCTTGGGTTGAAGTTGGACCCATACATGTAAACGTTGATGTATGGATGAAAATCTAATTTCAAAATATTTTATAGTTTAGCTATTTATAAGTTTATAAGATAATCCTACCGTGACAGTTGCATTCAATAATTTGTGGTTGTGTGTTTGACTTTCAAAATATTACTATTATTGAATTTAATAAACTGATTTGAACGGTTGATCAATTATATACTTTTTGATTCGCTGAGCTATGTTTATATTTGTATTTAAAACATTGAGAAGTTTTCATGTATTAAAAAAGAAAAAAAATTTTAACAGTATTTTATAAGTTGATGAATATGTCCATCAAGTAAAATAATTTTTTTTTCAATAAAATAAATAATCAATCGCTTATTTGGTTGTTTATTTTTTATTTTTGAAATTTTAACTTATTTTACCCAAAATTCTTTCTATCTTTCTTATAATGTATCCTATTTCCTTAAGAAAGTATGTGAATACTAGTCAAATTTTAACAACAAAAACAAGTTTTTAGAAGCTAGTTTTTTTGTTTCTAAATTTTAATTTAATTTTCAAAAATATAGGTTTTTTTTTTTACAAAATTCCAAAAATATAGATTAGATGTAAATATTTGAATAAGAAAAAACATATGATAATTTAGATGTGGTAGATTTAAATTTTAAAAACAAAAAATTAAAAATAGAATGGTTATGAGCGAAATTAATTGAATAATTAAATATAAGTGATTGACTTCGATGAGTTAAATAATTGAAGACCATCAAAATTACGTATTTTTTTTTATTCTTTCATCTCTTCTTTTATGGATTAGAGAATTTCAGTTTCCAGCAACTTTTTTATTGTTTCTCCTTTCTTTCCCAAGAGCCGAAAAGAAGACAATTGAATTTTTGGAAGCTATTGGAACGGAATTATTATTATTTTTTTTCTTTTTGAGTTTGTGAAGAAATTGAGAATTTATAAAGAAGAAAAGTGAAGATTTGTTCTGTGATATCTTACAACTTACTCAAGAAATTTTCAAAAATTAAATTGCGTACATGATAAAAAAAGGTTAATTTTTGTACAATACATTCACATATTTTTGTACAAAATTTCGAATTAGGTCAGGGCCTATCAAATGAAAAATCTTAGAGACTTGTTAAATATTTCAAAATTTAACTAAGGACTTACTATACACAAAATAAAAAATTTAAATATTTATTTGATATTTTTAAACTTAAGAATTTAGATTTATCGGACAAACAATTTGAAGACGGGAACTTATTAGACACAATCAAAGATTAAAAAAAAAAATGATAGATTTAATTTCAATAAGCATAATAAAATTTAATAGATTTGATTTATTAGGGATGTCAGGAAACTTTTTTTTTTCTTTTTTTGAAGAAAAACAAACCACCTCTCCCAAAAAAAAAATTCAAATTTGTAATCAAAATTATTTTTGATGGCTAGAATTTAAAGAGAATACAAACAAAATTCATAAATTGCATAGAGAATACATAAAGAAAATGATTAAAGAAAAAGAGAAGAGAGTACAAGTTTGTTTAAAATTGAATGTCAAACAAATGGAAGTTTTGTTTCTTATGGTTGTCTAAGTAAAGATCTTCAAAATGTTAATAATTTTGATTGTGATTTGAGAGAGAGAGATAATTTAATGTACCATATGCGTAGGAAATTATGTAAATAAATAAAAAAAAAAGTGAAAACTGTTTAATAAATGTACGTCTACGTGTTATTTCGGTTTAAATTGGAGAATTTTCTTGTCCATTTTTAAGTTCTAAAATTTTGAGTGTGTGTATTTCTTTTAGTTTTTCAATTTTAAATTGTTTTCTTTATTTTATAAAATACACCTCAAGTATATATCTAATTTTCTTATAATTACTCAATAAAAGAAAAATAGTAGTATGGTGATTTTATTGTTTGTTAGTAATTCACTTCAACATCACGATAGATATTTAATTTAAAGTAATAGTAGAGTTTGTTATTCCTTCTTATTAAATAAAAAAACACATTCAACTCAAATCACCCCATCAATCCTAAATTCATTCGATAGCACAACCAACTTTCTATTTTTTAAATTTTCACAAATAATATTTTGTCTAAGATTCAAAACTCTATTAAATGACTTGTTAACTTCAACTTCTCCTACCATTGTCTCAACGTTTTGCTCATAAGAATTGTGGTTGGCTATCTTTGATGAAATTCACTCCTATCACAACTACTTTCGATAGTATTTGAGTTGACATAGATATATATTCGAATTATAAGACAATGCAAATCGATACTATAAATGCAACATCCATAGACTAACTTATATTGTCGAATGAAGCCAATTGGATGAGCGTTCTAAAATTGCTAACGTACCACTCTACAAAGATGAGACTGAAAAGGTAAGATTATAATCCTAAAAGAGGATCGTGATATTTAGTAGATGAACAATATATTTGCGATCGGGAGGGAGTCTTAGGAGCCGGGCGTAATTAGTGATGTTTATTTGGCGTTGGATTTCAATGAAAATAATGGTGCTCGTAGTCAATATTTGGTGTGTAAACGATAAATGAATGCATGTTTTTTTAAGCAAATTAAAAATCTCATCACCTTCCCATCTTAAATAAACAAGTATTAAAGTCCTTGCAAACCGCAAGATTCTAAGAATGACACACAATCAACTTGGGATCCGACGACATGTGATACTCTCTTCCATCTTTTAATTTTATTTTAAAGTAAAATCAAATTAATTCCAAAAGTATGTATGGTTTATGGAAGAAGATGTACAATACAATGAATAACTCTAAAAAGTTACTTAAATTTAAAACAATCGGCTTCTAACTTTTTTTTACTTGATTTTCGAAATCATTAATTAAAATATTTAATTAGGTGGTAGATATTTTATCATTATTTAATTATTTTTTTTTTGTATAGATTTTCAAGGTCGCTAAAAAAATTATTTTCAAAACACTGTAAAAAGAAAAAAATAAATAAAATATATAGGATATAACTGTTCATTATTTTTCATGAAAGAAAATTAAATAAATTTTGAAAAAATAAAAATACATAAATTTAAAGTGTAAATACACTTAGACAAATTTTCGAATTATTGCAATTTCCCTAGCTTGTTGAGCCCTAATAAAAGCTTTTAGGCGGTCTCACTACAACCACTTCAAACATTTATACGTATAACCACTTCAAACATTTTATTAATAATAATAATAAGTTAATTTTTTTTATTAAGTAACAAAAATTTATTTTGAAGTATACACAAAATTCAAATTTATAATCTCTTGATTTTAAATACATGCATACTACACACAAACTTATAGTAGCGGAATTATTTATAATTTTGACCACTAATTTTAAACTTTTAAGCTAAAATACTGACAATTACAATAATTGCTTCTTCTCTTCACGTGTAGCATCTTCCCCTATTTTTTTTTTCTAATCCATGTAGGCATCTTCCCCTTATGAACAAAATACTTTGGTTATGATTTTTTTTAATCCAACATATTGTGAGAATTTGAATCTATAATCCTTTTTAATTAGAACCATACATTACATCATTAAAATAAGGGAAATTGGATAACTACTTCTAGGAAAATAATTACAAATCTAGACATATTTGAAAGTATTTATAAATCTATTTTTTATTTTAAATTTAATTAATAATATTGTTTCATAATACCTATTATACCCTCAACCAAATATGATTGTGCCACCTCAACTCGTCTATTTTTTTTTTTATAAAATGTGTTTGTGATTGAATTTCTGTGGTGGCCACGTGGCAAACTGCTACTATGCCACTGGTTACAAATTTATGATTTCTTTCTTTTGTTTTTTTTTTGAAATCTTAATTTTTCACTTTTTTAAACTTCCCTTTATTATTATTTTTTTAAAGCCATTACGTTTTAAAAATATTTTTTATTCAATTTCGCGTGATTCATTCTTTCAAATGAAAGGTTTTTTTAAAAAAAAAGCGTAGAAATTGTGTTTGTCATTGAACTGATATGGTGGCCATGTTTTATTTAAAATTTCATCATTTTAATTACTTATTTTTTGGGAAATTGTAATATATGACAATTATAATAAAATAATTACAGTCAAATTTGAAAATATTTGATTATAATCAAGTCCCAAGTAGAACCCGTATTCTTCCGGTTTATTTCGGTGTTTTTTGGGCCATCTTTTTCTGTTTTCCAAACAAGT
Source organism: Sicyos edulis (assembly GCA_036507275.1). Classification (NCBI taxonomy): domain Eukaryota; kingdom Viridiplantae; phylum Streptophyta; class Magnoliopsida; order Cucurbitales; family Cucurbitaceae; genus Sicyos; species Sicyos edulis. The sequence goes on along the minus strand of CM071852.1, from coordinate 11,201,378 downwards.
CTTCTTCTTCTTTTTTCGGTGTTTTCTTTGGGTTTTTTTGTCGATTCCGACAATTTTCTTTGGATCTCTTTGTATTCTAGTGGTTTTTTTTTCGATTTCTTCGTGTTTTGTTGTTATCATCGCACCTCTAACCTTCACAATAATTGAAGGCGAAAGCCAACTTGAAACCCTAATTTTTTGGCATGGTAGAAGCTAAAGATAAATACTATATTAATTATAAATAAATACTAGATTTATTAAAAAATACTGTATTAATTATAAAAAAATATTGTATTTATAAATAAATACTATATTAATTATAAATAAATACCGTATTTAAAATGTATTTATAAAAAAAGTAATACTATATTTATATAATACAGTATTTATAAATACACATTAATAATATTGTATTTATAAATAGTATTGTAAATTTTAAACTATTTGCACCTATAGTCATTAATACATTTTAATATTTTATTATAAATAGTCATTAATATGGTATTATAAAAAAAATATAGTATTTACACATAAGATGATCAATACCACAAAAACAATGTCAATCCATAATTTCATATTTATTTATTAATACATGATAAGAGTTTTAAGTATTTTGACCAAAAGAAAAAAATTTAAAAAAAACAAAACAAAACAACCACGGTGGAAGATTTTATTGATTTAAGGAGGGAGGGAGGTCATTTGTGTCTTTTTGCACATAAATGAATTTTTTTATTAAAATGCGGTTAACAATTTTGCTAATTTTCCTATAAGTGAATATTTTTGCAAATTTCTTCTTTATTGAGCCTAATCATGCTAAAAGCCCTTAAAATAATGTTCTTATCTTTCCTTTTTGAGAAAAAACAACGTTCTTATCAGCAGATATAAGTTAAAGTTAAACACGAAATATATGGTAAAATTAAAAACTTATTTAATAATTATTTGACTTTAGACTTTAAAATTCAATTTGAATTCTATCATTAGCTGATTTCTATTAGTGATAGAATTCAATCAATGAAAAACTTTTTCTATCACCGCTTGAATTTTCTACTGGTGATAGAATTTCAAATTGAGTTCTATCACTAGTTGAATTTTATCATTGATAGAAATTAATATGCTATAGATGAAATTATTTTAGAAATTGTGCTGCAAATGTAATATAAAAGGTAAAATGTGCTGCTATGGTAAATTCTCCTAATTAAAGCAATATACATCTATATCTACAATATGAAATGTTGAAATTTCCTAAAAAACATACAAGTTTCTGAACTTGGTTAAGACCCATGTCTTGACTAGAAGATTCTTCCTAAAGTCAGCTAACATTGTTATTTGTGAATCAATATCTATTAATGCTCTTTCATTTATCCGATTTTGCTCATTAATTTCCAGCATTCATAAATTTATACCATTGACTATTGTGGTCAACTCTTCCATTACTTTTTTTTTGTAAACAAGGGTAACCACGCCCGTCTTTAGGTCAGACATCGGGAGACATCGAATGAGTAATGTCACAGTCGAGTCTCAAATCGGGACCTTAAGGAGAGCATACCCTCAAAGTCTAAGTTTTCAACCACTGTGCCACATCTTGGGGACAACTCTTCCATTACTTGAACTTAAAATATTGGTGCACATTTGGGAAGTTTTTGTTTGTCATATTTATGGAGGATTTAAAATAAGTTTTACTAATTATTCCTCAAAAAACTAAATTAAAATGAGTTTTTGTAACTAAAATAATTCCTCATTTTCACTATTTAAAATAACTTGGTTTTTCTAAATACTTATTTTTAATCATTCATTTATAATTACTTAAAAGAACTCCTTAATGTTAATCACTCATTTCTAATTATTTTTTTTAATTATTCAAAAATAAATACTTATTTTAAATATATGTCTAAACAAGCAATTGTCTTTAATTTCTTCACTAAAAAATCTCATTCTTTTTTTTTTTTTGAAAACTGGGAAATTGGAGCTTCGCTCCCCTATATCCAAGGCACCATAGCCTGTCTCTAAACTATGATATCGAAATACTTTGAAAGTTCTTCTAGTTTAAGCGTTTTCCAGCGGCCTCGGATAAGTGATCTCTCAATAAAACATACCTTAAAGTACTTAGTTTCAACCGCTAGGCTGCCTCTTGGAGAGCCATGGTTTAAATTTCAAAACTAAAAATTAAAAACAAAATGGCTATATCAAACATGACCTAAGGGATCAAGGGTTTTGTCCAATCTCTTTTGAATTTGATGTCATAATTGATAGTATGATGTTCTATTTTAAAACCAACTAATAATAGAAGAAGTAATTGTATCATTTATAAAGTAATGAAACCTCCTCAAACCTTTCGAAAATGGGATAAAATGGAATCTTTAATAAAATATAGTCAAATATGTGCTTACAAGTTGTCGCATAACCTATTGCATGTGTGAATCATATTCTTCTTTTATTCGACCTTTGCTTCAAATGACATATAAGACTATGATTAATTGATTCTATATTTCAATTGTCAATTTAAATTT